>JAMJFZ010000882.1:8137500-8807500 GCA_026225945.1 Cricetomys ansorgei
AAAGAAAAGAAAAAAGAGAAAACAAACAACAAAAAGTGGTAAGGATTTAGGCAAAGAGGAATCCTAACACACTGCTAGTGGGAATGTAGCCTTGTGAGGTCACTGTGGAAATCAGTAAGGGGTGTCCTAAACTTACTAACATTGTAATTACCACATGACCCAGCTATTCCCCTCCAGAGTACATACCCAAAGGACTAGAAGTCCTATCACAAAGATACTTGCACTCCCATACTTATTGCTGACTATCCACAATATCTAAAACTGGAAGCAACCCTGACATCCATCAGCAGATGAGTGGACATATAAAATGTGGCATATACACAGAATGAAATTTACTTTAGTCATAAGGAAAAATGATGCGTTAATGGTCCCGCCCAGGTATGAACTCTGTAAGCTACAATTCCAACCCGCCAGGTAAAATGAGCCGCTGATAAAATAATGGCATGCCTGTTATTGGAGTTACCAACCACTTCCTGGTTTGATTTCATGCCCTTTCCACAGGAGAACATTCATTCTAGTACTATTAAGCCTAGTCAAAAGCTTGTGACTTAGAAGGTCATAAACTTTAGAGTGGAACATACTATTGCTATTTTGCTAAGTCGACATGGTATCAAACTGCCCTCTAAGTGTTTGTGTTTATGTCCTTACGTTAGAGTTGCTCTCAGTCTTGTTTTGCTGTGGACACAGATTAATGAAGAGACTTCTGAGAGGTCAAAATGTGAAGAATAAATGGCTGTCAAGTGCTCATCCCTAATGAGATAATGTATAAACCATTCTAAAGCACAGGGGATGTATGTGGTGGAAGAGGAGATGAAAAGAATAGGTCTAGACTCTTCCAGACATGGCTGTTGTACTCATGAACCCACAGGAGCCATAGTTACATGCACAAGGCCTACACAAGATGGAACCTGTCAAATTTCATCATTGCTGTAAGAGTGGCTAATAAGGATCCACCCCTCCTTGAGGAACTATTGGCAAGTATCGGCTACTGGGGAAGAAGAGTCATTTTTTAGTGATTAAGTTGCCTGTGTTCCAGTGAATAACCCTTTATTCATGCAATAAACCCTAATTAAACTCAGAGGATCCAAAATAAGACATGTAGAGGCAGCATGGAAGGGGGGGTTGGGGAGGGCACTCTGAGAAAAGGCAACGAGAAGAGGAAATGGTCAAAATCCATGTATGAAATTATCAAAAACATTTTTTTTAATGAGGGCTGAAAAGCTGGTTCAGAGGTTAAGAGCATTTGTGCTCTTCCAAAAGACCTGAGTTCAGTTTCCAGCACCCATGTCAGGTAGCACGGAAGCACCTGTAACTCCAGCTGGGAAGCCCTCTACCACTATATACCACATAACTTAGACAGACGTATACACATAAAGAAAAATGAAAACATGGCATTTGCAGAAAAGTAGAAAGAAATGGAAATCATTGCATTAAGCCAAAAAAGCCAAACAAGGAAAAAATAAATACCATGTTTTCTCTCATATCAGGAACCTAGGTTTAAATTTGTGTGTGGTGTGTGCGCATACATGCATGTGTTGGTCTCTGTGTGCGTCTGTATGCATGTTTCTGTGTGTGTGTGTATCTATCTGTGTGTCTATGTGTCTGCATGTTGGTCATAAAAATAGAAACAGTAACATCAAAAAGAAAGATGAGATCTTAAGCGAGAGAAAGGTTGAAAAAAAGAGAGTAATAAATAGTATGAAGGCAGAAGTTTCTCTTAGAAGTGAGGACACCAGCAAGAGGGGTAGAGGGTTGAGAGAAGCCACAAAGGAGGTCAAGTAAGACAAAGTATGCATGAAAAGTCCATAATGATCCCTTCAGTTTGTTTGCTGATTAAAAACAATAAAAAGAAAATTCCAATTCAAAAATATTAACAACTATTTGAGAGCCTACGCTATGCCACACAGAACTAAAGTTTGCCTATATTTTGTGTGATTTTGTTGTTTTGTTTAGGGCAAACTAATACCAGGCACTCAGACATTGGTACCCAGGTACCAAACCTGGGTATTCTAAAAGAGCAGCGAGCACTGCTGACCACTGAGCCGTCTTGCCAGCCCCATGTTGTTATTATTCAGCTTCATAGATAAAGCTCAGAGAAGTGCGTAGAGCAAAGCCCCATGGGTAAAATCAGTGCTTGGGCTTTGTTGTACATCCTTTCTATTCTTCCAGAGGCTGCTGAAGAGGGCTGGTGAGTCTGAGAATTGGCACAAGCTAAAAAGCATGATGATAAAGCCAGGCACTTTATAAAGCCCTCAACGAGGGCTTCCTTAAATTTAATCATAAAAAGAAAAAAGAGGTAGGGAGATTAATCAGAGTCACAGATCCAAAGCAAAAGGATGATTTGTCCTTTGGAAGAGGAAGGTGTTGTTGTTTTGATAAACGGACATGACCTGTCTATCAAATAGCCTTGTTAATGGCTATGTTTATGCTGTGCATAGGGCACCGATGTTATCAGTTGGGTCAGAGAACCATTTTTTTGTAGTGGTCAGCAGTTAATCCAGAGACTCACAACCGGTCAAAGTGCTGAGAAGTGACTTTTGAATGCTTATTCACAAATGAGATGTTCTGACACCCACTCCAAGGCTCAGGGAACATTGTGAAAAAAGCTAGGACAGATAGGATATAAGAGCCAGGTGAAAGGGTGTGTGTGTGTGCGTGTGTGTGTGTTGTGTAACACTGACATGGCATGTTGTAATCTTGAACTCAGCAGCCGTGATTGCCGTCACAAAATCTCCGCAAGACTGGGCTATCAACACCTTGGCACGGAGTGTGAGCTGCTCACAGGGCTTCACTCCTTCCCTGAGGAATATATGCTCATAATGGTTGATAGGGAAGGAGACATTTTCTTCAGCCATGGGTGAGGTACACATGCTTTTGTAAACCATCTCCCACCCACATGCTTATAAACAGCCCTAATGAAGCTCACTGGGTCACGTACATACACACAAAAGCCACGAAAGCGATTAAAAGGGGGGGGGGCTAGTTGGAAAGTACAATGGGATTAACAGTAGTGAAAGAGACTAGAGGGGGTGAACGGGTGAATACTGAGGGGAACCCTGCAGGTGTCCAGGCAAGGAAATGAACCCCCAAGAGGTAAGAGAATGAAAATTGGGTTCAAAAGGACGTGGGGAGTTTGATTCCAGGTGATTCATTCCTAGCATTTTTAAAACACAGTACAATTTGGAAAGAGTTCCAAGTAACAATAATTGCCATTCCAGGTTTTCAGGCAACAATCATTCCGATTCCAGCTGCACGGACTGAGATAGCATAGAGGTAGGTACATGTGACATCTCCCCTAATAATAGGCTGTATTAACTGAGTTAGGGAGGAACGATCTAGGATAAACATTCTGAGAGATTTGGGCGAGGTCTGCCTCCACAGAAGCAAAAAGTCATCAGTTTGTTAACAATATCCACTCCCAGCATTCCAGAAAACAGTTATTTTATCTCCTCCAATGAAGAGAGGCCCCTATGTGTTTAACACTCCTGGTTTAACATCCCTAGTGGTCTGTGAGCAAAATGACCTTTGTGCCTCCAACAGAATATAATTCAAATTCATTATGCACATGCATGAAAATGTCAAAGTAGAATCCATTATTATGGATAATTAATACACTTAATCAACATTTTATAAACTTCACTAAAATCTTATTCCTGTTTCCTCCATATTTCTGTGATGTTTATGTATATATAAATTTTAAAATACCCTGCTGTTTTCGCCTGGTCGATAAAGCTTTTCAAACTTCTACCTAATTTTGCTGCTAAAAATTGTGAGTTTCTATACTAGGACCTTGTTTCCTTTGACTAGTACCCATCAACTCAGACCTTTTATTTCCAAGATCTCTGTCTCGGCTCAAGTGATCCTCTGCCTCTGACTCCCAAGTAGCTGGGACTCATGCTGGTATACCATCGAGCCAGGCTTCATACAAAGTTTCTAAAAACTGAAATGATGCTATTTTAAAATGTTTATTATCCCTCCAGGTGATGTTGGCACACGCCTTTAATCCCAGCACTCAAGAAGCAGAAGCAGGCGGATTTCTGTGAGTTGGAGGCCAGCCTGGTCTACAGAGTGAGTTCCAGGACAGCCAGAGTTACAACAGAGAAACTCTTGTCTCAAAAAAAAAATGTTTATTCATAAATCTAGGTATTCCTTTTCTCTTTTGCCACCCCACTGCCATCCTCTGACTGGTAGGCCCAGGAAAGTGAGGGCAGCCAGCAAAAGGAGGGAAGGGGAGTTCACCCCGGTGGGGAGTTGATGAGGGGCGTATCTCTAGGTATCAACAAAGTCCTGCTAGCAATGGTCACACGTGTGGGAGGAGAGGCATGGAGGGTTGCTGTGACCTGACACGGGTCCTCCTGTCACTGTGACCTTCTTTCCATCCCCTCCCTTCAGTTGGAAGAAACTTTTCCTGGAAGGATGTTAACTGACTGAATAGAGTCCTGGCAGGAGTAAAGTTAGTCAGAATTCCAATCTTGCCCATGGGATCCTGGGAGTGTTGGTCTACGCCAACAAATATGTTTCAGCCATTGTGAAACATGAATATAATAAAATAATACATGGAAGTAATTTGTCAACAGCAAAGCAAATAAGCATCTAATTCCAAACTTCTCTTAGTGGTTGTATTTTGAGAGGAGAGTGTGGGGATTCCACTCGGCCTCTCCCTACAGCATCATGTGCCTGCTATCAAGGGAAGATGAGTGCTGGGCCATTCATGCTTACCCTTCTGGACACTGGGGCTGCTGGGATGTGGCACAGGCTTCCGTCACCCACGGGGTTTCTCCTGCGAAGCAGATTGTACTGTTTAGGCGACTGTGACACACACACAAAGAAAGAAGCAAGGTTTTCTGGAAGTGATCCTCCCCAGCTGCTCAACTGTTGCTACTCTGATGACTAACTTCTTCCGGAGCACTGTACGCTCTGTCTCACGTGCTGTCAAGGGCAGTGCCTCTAAGGACTTGAAAAAATCGGTGATCTACACTGCGGAGTGCCGGGAAGGGAAGCCACGCCATCCGGAAAAACAAAGCGGAGTTCTTAAGTGAAAAGAATATTTCTTTATTAATGGGTCTGCTTTGCTCACATCCCCACCTCCAGGATACAATGTCTGCGATAATAATAATAGATTCAATCAACACAGACACAAAAACCTAAAGAAGAGGGGAAGAAAAACCATGAACAAAAGAAACAGTGTACTGGAACGCTTGGTACCAAAATACTGAAATACTGGAAAATACTGAAAAATCTTAACAACAACAACAGAAAATATATATATATATATATATTTGTTTCATGGATGTTTCCCTTTATAGAAGATTCCAGCTTACTGACAAAGTAGAAATGACAGAAGATACATGTCACCCTGTGCAATTCCTAATGACACCCCCCACAGAGGAGACAAGTAGGCATGGAGTACTTCCTGATGGAGGAACCCCATTCTTTACAAAATATAGTTTGCAATAAATAAATAAATAATAAATAAATAAATACCAAAGTTTCAGCAGTGCTCTGGCTCTAACTCCTAAGTTTCTGGAAACATTCGGAATGATTAAGTATTTAAGCCACAAAACATTCAAGCAGCAAAACCTAGACTAGTAAACTTTCTAGGACAAATGACCTCATCTCTGCAGTGTATGAAGTGTCAGCGACTCAAAAAGGGGGTTGATACAGATTTAACAAGACTTGAAATATATCAGTCAGCTGCACTGAGAAGTACCTATTTGAAGTCTGCCACAATCCTTTCAAAACTATTTTGAAACAAAGAGTAAAATTTGAACATAGATCAGATATGCAATGACTATAAGCAACTGTAGAATTTAAAGATAGTAGTGTAGTTTTATTAACTCTTTATCTTTTAAGACACATAATGAAAATATTACAAAGCAGCGATATCAATACCAGCTTTGAAATGATCTAAACCTTTGAGAAGGAGAGAGATAGAGAAGGGAAGGAGGAAGATGGCAAGAAAATGATATGTATGTTTTTGTTTAAAAAAAATAAAGGAAATAGAAGACTGGAGCGATGGCTCGACAATTAAGAGCATTGGCTGCTCTTGCAGAGGACCAGGGTTCGATTCCCAGTACTCACATGCAGGCTCACAACCATCTTTAATTTAGTCCCAGAAGACCTGACATTGTCTTCTGGATTCCGAGGAGAACAGGCACAGATATGGTACACAGGCATACATGCAGGCAGCACTCACACACATAAAACTATTTTTAAAAGAAAAAGATAAGGAAGTACAAGATTTGGAGATACACAGGTTATGGTCCTATAGTCCATTCCAATGTCACACTGGGAATCGTCTAAAAGGCCGGTCGATGAATCATTCAATTAGCTAGATAAATCTAAATCTTTATCTAGGTTATTCCTTTTACAACTCAGGGTAACAGTTAACTAGTGGAGAACAACTAGGAATATGCAGTGATGAATTCTTACCAACAAATAAATAGCAAATTGCCCTGTAGGAGTACAGGTAATTTCAACTCCATCTGAGGTATAAATGCAGTGAGTTTATTTCAATACTCTTCCCATTCCTTATATACTCGTCTCTTTGAAGCAGGTTTATATTCCAGTTGCTTATCTTGCCGAGTCAGTAAACCTTTGCCTTGTTCTCTCTACATTTATCTGCAAGTTATTTACCTTCATAAAAATTATGCTTTGTCAGCATGAGATGGGGTTGGCCATGAATCGAAAAGTGCTGAAGGTAGGTGATGGACAGACATGAGGAAAACACCAAATGACTCTCTACCTTTGTTTCACAGAAATTAATCATAGTCTTTAAAGCTTTCTAAATTTACCAAAATATAAAAACCATGAGCAGGTTCTTGCTCCCTCCAAAATGATTAAATTCCCTTCAAGCTACTCTCCGAGGCTATTTCTTTAAATCTAAAAAAGAAAGTATATATTTAGAGAAAGCATTAAATTTAATTTGAAAATAAACAAGTGTTTAGCCCCACCAGACTAATGATTGCGCACGAGGCTAACCCAGCACAGACTGCTTTTCCTGTTAAAGTGAAGCAATGCTGTACAAGGAACTCAGAGGAAAATTTTACATCATCTCAGCACAAGTCTTCAGATAAAATATTAAGGCAACAAAATTGGGGCAAAAAGAGAGGAGTATATAGGAATGAAAAAATTACCTTCAGTGGAATTAGAAGGCTAAGCCAACCAGAAACCATATGTGCCTTTCCAAATGCTCAGAGAAAATTTTCTGACTCATCAGTCACCATTAAGTTTTGGAAACGGTTACCAATTCAGGCTATTTTCCATTAAGCCTGTTTTGATTATTTTAAATTATTTTTCTTATGAAATGACTCATATCTAAATCTAATCAAGACATATTTTCTACTCCTAGACTAGAGTGAGTAATGTTGCTAAGACAGTTAAGAGTCACCCACATGAAGGATAAGATGATCATATGCTACAAGGGAGCAAGGTTCACACCCTTCCTGTGTTTTCACAGGAAAGTGAAAACTTAAGTAAGGGCCCAGGGCATCCCCCCCCATCCCCTGTGTTAAAAACACAACAATTACTAATACATCCTACTCACGGAGAAGCAGAATATACTTCTTGGATCCTGCCTTGCCCTAGTTGTCACTGCTGACCAATAAGCTACCTACAACTGAGCCTCAGACATGGGGCAATGGGGACCAGGAAGGCTGCCAGTTGAAATCCCTTATTTGCACAAAAAATCGAGATGGGAACTTCTGTTATCTATGCTATTTCTGTCTTGAAATTTGTCAGAGCTTATCTTATCCAAGTTGAAAAGTTGTCCTAATTTAAAATTCCTTTTTTTTTTTTAAAGACAGAGTTTCTCTGTGTAGCCCTAGCTATCCTGGAACTCAGGCTGGCCTTGAACTCAGAGATCCACCTGCCTCTGCCTCCCAAGTGATTTAGAAATATCACCACCAACTGCAGATCAAGCATTCAAATTCTTGAGTCTATGGGGGACATTTCTCATTCAAACCACCATAGCTCATTCCTACCATTTCCAAATTACAGAACTCAGCTCTGGCAATATTTACACTCGATCTTCTGTCTCTTACTTCAAAACTTAGTATTCAATTCAATTCAATTTCTCTATTGCATTTAAAAACATCAATTCAGTAGAGTGTGTAGTTACAGGAACAGGACCTGTAATATGAAGAAATTTAATGCCTCTGCTTTGTGTAATTTTCATAACTTACTGAAAGGACCCCTCGTGGTGGCAGCACTGACCTCTCCTCTCTGCTTACCCGTCAAGTCCCTGCTTTCCCAGAAGCCCCTTATTTCCCTGTGACATTTAATGATCCAATCCAGTATCCAGATCCTGACCAATCAGAAAGACCCCCTAATCACTGCCTGTTTCCTTTAAAAGGCCCACATGGTCAACTTTTGGGGCTGCCATGTTTTTTTTAATTGGTTAGCCTTGGCATGTCAGTGTGTATCCCACAGGAAATAAACTGCTTTAACTTTAAAATGGTCACATGTTTCTCTCAGAGTCTACTTGAGTAATTTTATGATCCCAACAATCAAGTGTTCTGAAGCATTAGTGAGCTTCCAACAATTTCAAATCTCTATGGAGTCGGCACTACCAGAAGTCAGATGCTTGCACTGAGATCTTGCATTTGCATTAATTCCTTGAGGGCTCTTAGTCATCAGTTCACACAGGACACAGATCATTTAACATGGGGTTGATACCCATTGTATATAACCTTCTCCATATGCTTTAACTTTGGGATCTGCCATCCGTGTCTAAAACCACAAGGATACATGGCATGGTCACAGATCTGGAACCTGTATGTCGCAACCCATCAGAAAATACATATTTCTGGTAATCTTAGAAACTGAGATAACACTCAGTAGCAAAATTACAGTTATGAAGTAGCAACAAAAGTAGTTTTATGGTTGGGGGTTCACCACAGCATGAGGAACTGTATTAAGGGGTCTCAACATTAAGAAGGTTGAGAACCACTGGGCTACATGATGACAGGACTATGAGCTGTCTTATCTTTCTATGACATAGACTTCCTGTCTAAACTCCATTTCATTTCATAGTAAGCACATTTCATCTTCTCCTGTATGTGGAGTAATAGCTAAATATCCTCTCCCTCTCTTTTAGAAAAATCTTTGTAGCTCAGGATAGCTCTAAGAAGCTCGGAGTTCCAATGAACCCACAGAGGCCAACACACCGACATCCTCAGTTTACCTTGGCAGACGGTCTTGTAGTTAGCACAGCAGTCCTTCCTCTGCAAACAGTCATCGGCACAGGAGCAGAGGCTTGTCTCTAGTCTGCTCTCTCCACAACGAAATGAATTGCAGGTCCATATTTGAGCTGGAAAAGCACGCGATTCAGTTCCAAGCGCTTAAGTACATAACACAAAGACTATACATGCCATGCATTCCTCCCCGTGTTATTACAGTACAGTCAAACTCTTGATTCATCTGCTTTAATAAATGAAAATACACCAGCAAAAAAAGAAGCTATGACTCTGCTTTCCTTGCAAGGGAGGCAGAGAGAAATGAGGCTCCAGAATCTGAACTTGGACTTTTGAGTTTGCAGATGCTCTGGATGCTGGTCCTATTCCCAACTAACTGTAGGAACTCCACCTGGTGAATCATTGTGAGTGCTGATGCAATCTGAAAATCCAAGAGCATCCCAGCCCAGCCTTGTCTAAGGACAGCCAACAAAGAAAGGAAAGTGGTGACAGAAGTAATAGGAGCATCCTCGGATACCATGGAAACCCAGGTCATTATGTACCATTTCAGTGTCTGTACACTTATCCCTCAACTCCAGTGGAACAAAGTGTGGGCTCCTGTGTTTTGCACTGAGAAGGGGGAAATGGCAATAATAATCTTGTGTAGACATCCAGAAAAGATGCTTTAGGTTGAATTGTGCAGACTTAAAAGATAGTAAAGCCCTAATCTTAATTATATGTGACTATTATCCTATTTGGAAATATGTGCATATTGTCTGCAAAGAATCAATGAAGTCATTATTGCAATCTTCAATGCCATGGGTGGCTTAATTCCTTTCTTCTTTCTCTCTCCTCCTCTCATTCTTCCTGTTTTGTTGCTATTGTTTTCTTTCAAGAAGCCTTCACTATCAAGCCCAGTCTGGCCTCATCTTCACAGCAATCCCTCTAGCTTGTCCCCTTCCCACCACCCCCTGACTACTTAGGTTACAGGTACGGACCAGCACACCCTGATCTGGTTTACTTGTAAAATGGGAAATTTTGAAACTCTGCCACACAGAGGAAGGCTGTGTGAAAAAACACAGATCATGTGACAGTGAAGGCAGGGTTTGAAGCTGTGGTATTGCTAGTCAAAGATGTCAAAGCTGACAATGTCCAACCAGACCCTAGAAAAGAGGCATGAAACCCTTTTCTCTCCAGTCAATGCTGCCAACATCTAGGTCTTGGATTCTTGCCTTCAGAATTGAGAGAAAGGGCTTGTTCTTTTGTTTTGTTTTTTTAAGTTACCTAGACTGTGGCACTTCTCTTTGGTTGCCCTGGAAACTAACACACGGTGGGAGGCCGTGATGCAGGAATGATGGCATCCCAACTAACATGTTAGTGAACAGACTGTCAGAAGCCGTACTTGACTTCACACAGGTGTCTTCGAAGTCCCAGCAGCAGTCCCCTCGGCCTGTACATCCCGAGTCACACCGGCAGCCCTCCAGCCCTCTATGTGATGAGTCAAAGCATTTTTTTCTGCAGCTGCCTGTCAAATGAAAGGCAAAGGACAGCAGCATTTAGGAGTTGCCCAGTTTTTCATCCCTAGATGCCGAGAGCACATAGAAGTAGTTAGCACAGACTGAGACTAAATTGATGATGTCTATGTTTCAGTATGACGGTACTGTGCTGAATAATGTATATAACCAATGGTTATATACAAGCCATATGTGGGAACACATGGGGTTAGGACAAAAGCTACCAAGGGGTAGGATGACTCCACTGAGTCTCAGAAAAGGGATGGGGATTTTGAGTTAGCAAAGTAAAGATCAATGTGTAGTTTGGAGTGACTAAAAGGTAGAGGTCTTTTGAAAAGACAGACTGGTGCGAGAAAAGGCACGCATGCCATGATAAGAAGCCCAGCTGTGTTAAAGGGAAGCCATTACCGAATAAGCAAAAGATAACAGAATAGATTTATGTTTTCGAAACTCACTCCAGAAGAAAAGCGACAGGGAGTGAGAGGATGGAAACTCTCAAATCCAGCAGGGGATTTTAACCCAAAGTAACACACAGAAAGATGAGAGTTTAAAGGAAGATAACTACAGTGTACACAAAGGAGACATAATACAATCTAGAAAAAGTAAAGTGCACTTGAAAGAAGCTTTTACAAAGAGATAAAAGTAGTAATAAGTTAAGAACAACCCCTCACATACAGGGTAAGAGTTTCAAAGAATATAAGCTCAGTGCTTCTGTATATTTGAGCAAATAGATACATACTAGGGAGTCTGACTACTGAGTCTGAATCTCACAAAAGGAGGAGAAAAACTAAAGATACTAGCTTGGGAATCACCAGCATATTCTTGGTTAAATAAGAAGAGTGTCATAGTTATTTTTAATGCAGTAATTTTATTATGTAATTGAGAACCACGTACATGCATACAATGTATTTTGGTCATATTAACCTCATGACTCCCCGCTAACTACTTCCCAGGATAGCAGGATAGCATGCAACAGGAAAGGCAAAGGCTAAGACTAAAATGGAAGCAGAGGGAGAAGAAAAACTTGGTTAGAAGAGAAACAGTGAAGGCAATCGGTATTCACACACACACACACACACACACACACACACACACACACACACACTCCACTCATACAACTAAACAAAACCACTATTTATTTACCATTCAGGCATGGTAATTCATATCTGTCATAAGAGCTACTTAGCCGAGTGAGACAGAAGCATCCATAAATTAGAGGCAACAAAAAATGAACACATACAATATTAAAATTTTGTGCTGGTGATAGATCTCAATTGGTAGACTTCTTGCCTCGCATGCATGAAGCTCTGAGTTCTATGCCTGCTGCCTCACAATCCTGATGTGATGACGCATGCCTATAGCACCAGTACACCAGACCACACGCAGTACAGTATACAACTGTAATGTATCCAGCTGAAGATGATGGGTTGGTGGGACTATGTAGTGGATGTAGGACAGAGGGTGGCAGCCATTCTAGAATGCTATCTGGAACTACTTCTCTAAGTTCACTGAGCAACTGTTCATTAACCTGTCTTAGTTAGGGTTTCTGTTTCTGCAATGAAACACCATGACTAAAACGCAAGTTTGGGTGGAAAGGGTTTATTTCACTAATACTTCCATATCACTTCATTATCAAAGGCAGTGAGGACAGGAACTCAAACAGGGCAGGAACCTGCAGGCAGGAGCTGATGCAGAGGCCTTGGGGTGGTGCTGCTTACTGGCTTGCTCCTCATGGCTTGCTCAGCCTGATTTCTTATAGAACCAAGAACTCCAGGGATGGCACCACCCACAGTAGGCTGGGACCTCTCTCATCAATCACCAATTAAGAAAATGCCCTACAGGCCTGCCTACAGCCTGACCTTATGGAGGCATTTTCTTAACTAAGGTTCCCTCCTCTCAAATGACTTTAGTGTATGTCAAGTTAACATAAAACTATCCAGCACATTACCCAAAATAGAAGATCTAAACTCGAGATTCAGGAATACCAATCCTGATTATATGACAAAATCAACCCCATAAAACCCATAAGAAACTTGTAGGATTTATGTGTCCAGTATTGTGAGAGCAAAAGTCAAATGGCATGTTGGATCTATGACCACAGAAAAGAAGCATAAAAGCAAACGTATGAAGAGCAATTAGAAGGATCTTAAAAACTTATCGGTAATGGCTGGCGATGTAGCTCAGTGGTGGAACCCTTGCCATGGCTGTGAGGGGCCTGATC
Organism: Cricetomys ansorgei; assembly: GCA_026225945.1. Classification (NCBI taxonomy): domain Eukaryota; kingdom Metazoa; phylum Chordata; class Mammalia; order Rodentia; family Nesomyidae; genus Cricetomys; species Cricetomys ansorgei. The sequence continues at coordinate 8,150,409 of JAMJFZ010000882.1, forward strand.
TTGTTTCCCAGCACTTTAAAAACAAAACAAAACCAAACAAAAATTTTCACAATGAAAAACTGAGAAAAAAAGAGACTGGGAAAATGGCTCAGCAGTTAAGAGCAGAGAAGAGTTACTTCTCTTGCCAAGGTCAGTCCCCAGAACCCTTGCTAGCCTGCTCACTGCCACCTTGACTTCCGCTCCAGGGGATCCAACACCTCTGGCCTCTGTAGGTACCTACACCCAGGTACACATACCCACACACAGATATACACAACTTAAACAATAATAAAAATAATTTTTTAAAGGTAAGAAAAAGATTAGAAGATACAATCCGTTTATGCGAATGGCCTCTACAGTTTTACGTTCGCAAATCTAATGCTCTAATCGTCCAGGATACAGGCATTGTCTCCCACATTCCTGGCCACTCCTTCCTAGACTTCGGTGGTTTCCTACATCTCCCAAATATTTAAAGCTCGTTTTCTCTTGTCACGTGACTTTGAGTCCCCACGTAGGATGCTGATAATCACCACAGTGTATGTCCAGGCAAAACTGTCCCCTAATGCCAGTCTTGCGTTACCAACTCCCTTCTTGACTTCTCCAGTCTTAAACCTAAATGACATTTCAATTTTAGTGTGTTCAAAATTTAGCAACTGTATCTTTTTATCCAAACCAGTGCTGCCCACAGCCCCACCCCAACCCCACAGCCAGTTCATGTCTAGAAGCTTTTTGTCTCCAGATGGTCATGCAAAAGAGAATCATGGAGTCATTCTTGAGTTAGCTCATTTTCACTTCATCCTCAGTCTGTTACTATGTGAGTCCTAACCCATCCAAGTGGTCAGAACCCAAATACTTGAAGCCGCTAGCTTCAAGACAAGGCTTGTGAGGGTGATTGTCCCCAGTCCTGTAATCGTCCTCTCTACTTCTGCCCTCATTCCTCCATGTTCAGAACACAGCAGCCCTACCTCGTGCTGTAGTTTGAAACAAACGGGATCACTTTGTTCCTCTTCCTCAGTTCAGACCCTCCGGTCACTTCCCATTGTACTCAGAATGAAAATCTAAGATCAAGCTTTGACATACCAAACCTCTATGGACCCGCTTCTCTCCTGGCTGATCCCATTGCATGACTGCCTCCCTCTGGTCCCGTTAAGTCTAGCTCATGACCTCCCGGTTATCCCTTCTGTGGAACACACCAGATATCCTCCTGGTTTAGAGGAATTTGCTGTTTCTGGTTATCAAGAATATTTCCCCCCACTTTTTCACTTTCATGAGCTCGTAACTCAAAAATTACTTTGCACCCACACCCATTCCCACACACCACCCTGACTTAATAGTTCCTTTTCTTGTTTGGGGTTCACTCATCATGTATTCCTTGGAATCCCCTTTTTTACTTCCCCACGCTGTGTGGTTGAAGATGGCCTTCAACTTCCGATCCTCCTGCCTATTCTCCCGATGCTGGAACCACATGTGTGCTACACTATATCCAGTTTACGAAGTCTGGAGTACCAACCCCTGGGTTTCATGCATGCTAGGCACGCACTAGACCAACGGTATCAACTGGGCTACATCCTCAGCTTAGAAATGAATGCTCTTGGATGGACTTTTGTCTGTTCTCTTTACCACGATATCCTAGTTAGAAAAACACAGACCACAAGCCAATGATCAGGTTTTTAGAGACTAAGAAAAATATATGTGCACACATATCAGTAAATTTGTAAGGATACGTGTGGTGAGCCCTTCAGACTCTGGGCCTAGACTCTGCTGTGAGCCTCTGGCTAATATTGCCTAATTCCTTTATTGGGAGATCTTCTGAGCAAAACTGAGTCATGAAAAGATTAATAACTGCCCAAGAGCAGCTTGTTTTAGGGAAGCCAAATTCCTTTGAAGGAATGCTCCTTCTCTGGCTAAACATTCACCTCCATCCGGAGAAGCTATTGTCCTAGGCAAGCTCTTAGCTTCATCCTAAAAGCCATTCCCCTGGGCAAACATCTAGCTTCCCTGATGCTTTACAGCAATTTAGAATATTACTATTTTGTTCCAGAGCAAACATCTAGCTTCCCCAAGACAGGTTATCTCCCAGAATAAACATTCTTCTCCCACAGTATGGAAGCTCCTAGGTTTAGGTTTAACTCAGAGAATGGGATGCTCCGCTCACGTATTGTTTTATCCAGTAATTGGAATCTTTATTGTATCTGTGATCATTAACCTTGTAACTGCTGCAGCTGCACATAGCCCCCTGATGAAAGGGGTATAAGAATTGAGAGAAAAATTAAACGTTAGCTCCATTCCATCTGAGCTCAATGATACTGTGTGTGTCTGGCCTACTTCTTTTCCCTCGCGTCTCTTTTCCCCTCTCCTCATAAAGCCCTTCAGTCCCACTCTCCATCCAGGTACTGTCTAACTTGCCAGGCCGGCCCTGGCAGATTGGCGTCCGGAACAGGGGCCTGGAATACGGAGATCCAGTGAGGACCGCCACATGTTAAGGTGAGTACTCAGTTAATTGAAGGTTGGTGGCGAAATGGGCAATCAGAATGGAAAAATGTTGTTTGCACAGTTATTAAAAGATAGGCTCAGAGACCGCGGAGCCAAAGTAGGCCAGGCACAGCTGTATCATTTTCTTGAGTTTGTAGAAAAAGTATGCCCTTGGTTTCCTCATAAAGGAACCATGAAATTACAAACTTGGTTGGAAGTAGGAGAAGCTTTGCAGCAATACCAGGAACAAAATAGGGAGCAAAATATGTCTGATACTTTTGAGCTATGGAAAATGATTAAAGATAGACTGGATGCTGGAGACTTTGTAGAGCCAGAGGTAATTGGAATAACATCTGAAGATAAGGCTGAAAAAATTGAGGAAGCTCTGTCTCTTAAAAGAGATAGAGATGATGATCAACCAGATCCAGGAGTTGAATTTGATTTAAAAAGTGAGGCTTTAAAAATAGATACCAAGATTCAGATTTTGATTCGGATGATGGAGACGATCCAAATTATCCAGCTTTAATACCTATGGCCAGAGAAACTGAACGAAGGTTCCAAAAACTGTCTATAAAAAAACAGCCTTCACTCCAGAAAGTTATAGAAATTAAAGAGGCAGTAAACTTCAATGCTCCTCCAAGATTGTACAGAGATCCTAGGCCACCTTCACTCCCATCTAGCCCTGACTGCCGTTCATACGGAAATTTGTGATTGGTAACAACGCAATCGCCCCAGCTGATGCCAGCTCAGTTCCTGGCGCGGCCACCGCTGACCGTGTGGTCCCAGCCGCTGGCTGACGCAGCTACAGTTGTTGGCAGAGCCACAGCCTCTGGGCCACCCGCAGCTGGGGGTTCGGTCCCCATCTCTGACGCAGCTACAGCTGTTGGCGGAGCCACAGTCTCGGAGACAGTCAAAACCACTGGCACAGCCTACAACCCCGGGCATAGCTTCGGCCACTGAAGCCGCCGCAGCCGCTAGTGCAGCCCAGCTGCCAGCCGAGCCACGGCTGTCTGTGCGGTCGCAGCCGCCAATGCAGCCCCAGTTGCTGCATCGTCACCGGTACAGCCCCTTCCCCCACTGCCTATGCAAAGCAGAACTAACAGCCCAGCTCCTGCTCCTGCCAAACGGGCTCAATTAGAATCTACTCCTCCTAAACGGTCTGTTACTATACTTAAAAAAATTCCACCTCAGACCTCACTTCAGAAAACTATCTCTGCCGCTGCTGAGAAAGGGGAGGATGTTTCTGATTTTCAACATCTGGTTTGTCCTGTCATTGAACAGGAGATTGATGCGGAGCATGTATCTCGAAAGCATCAACCCATTCCCTTTAAAACGCTTAAAGAGCTAAAAGCGGCTTGTACTCAGTATGGGCCCACGGCACCATTTACTTTGACCATGCTGGATACCTTGTGCCTTGATAACTTGTGCCCTTACAATTGGAAGCAGCTCACCAAGGCTTGGTTAAGTGGAGGAAATTTTTTATTATGGAAAACAGAATTTTATGATCAATGTGAAAAAACAGCTCAGGTAAACAGAAGTGAAGGTTCACCTGTACCTCATGAGATGTTAACTGGAGAAGGCCAATACAAAACTGTTGAGGAACAACTTGAGTATCTTCTTGGAGCATATGCTCAGATTAGTGCAGCTGCCAGAAAGGCATGGAACAAGCTGTCTTCCAGAGGCAACCACACAGAGGACTTATGAAAGATTAGGCAGGGACCTGATGAGCTTTTCCAAGATTTTGTTGCTAAATTATTACAGGCTGCAGAGAGACTCTTAGGGGACACTGATCCGGGACAAGTGTTAGTAAAGCAGTTGGCTTATGAAAATGCTAATAGTGCTTGTCAAGCTGCCATCTGTCCTTTTCAAAAGAAAGGAGATTTGTCAGAATATATTAAATTGTGTTCTGATGTCGGTCCTTCCTATAACCACGGACTAGCAATGGCTGCTGGCTTACAGGGAAAAACTTTGCGAGAGGTGCTTTTTCAACAGCGTAGAAAGCCAGGAACTAAAGTGAATGGACCTCCTGGGAGTTGTTATGGATGTGGACAAATGGGACATCATATTAAGCAGTATCCTAAAAAACAGGGTCCGCGTTATGATAGACGGTCTCCTGGCATGTGCCCAAGATGTAGGAGAGGAAATCAGTGGGCAAATGAGTGTAAATCACAGAGAAATAATCATGGAGAACCTGTTCAGGGAAACGAGGTGAGGGGCCAGCCCCAGGCCCCGAATCAGTACTATGGGGCAGTGCAGCTGCAACAGCAGTGCAGCCAAAGCAATCCATCCAGGACCTCTGCAGGGCAACCGCAGGCAGCGCAGGATTGGACCTCTGTGCCTCCACCTGCACAGTATTAACCCCTGAAATGGGAGTTCAAACTTTACCTACTGGGGTGTGGGGTCCTCTACCAAAGGAAACTGTGGGTTTAATATTAGGGAGAAGTAGTGTTTCTATTCAGGATTTGCTGATTGTTCCCGGAGTTATAGATGAGGACTATACTGGAGAAATTTATATCATGGCTCATTCTCCACGTAAGATTAGCACTGTACAAGCTGGTCAGCCTGTAGCACAATTATTAATTGTCCCTCGAGTGAGTACAAACAATTATAGTATGAAACAAAAAAGAGGGAATGTAGGTTTCGGATCCTCTGATGCTTTCTGGATACAAGCTATTGGACATAATCGTCCTGAATTAACTCTCAATATTCAAGGAAAAATATTCAAGGGGCTTCTAGATACTGGTGCTGATGTCTCTGTTATTACAGCTTCACAATGGCCCCAAAATTGGCCTAAACAGCCTACTATAACTCAGTTACAAGGAATAGGACAGACCCAAAGTCCAGAACAGAGCAGTAATTACCTTACATGGAAGGATGAAGAGGGACACTCTGGGACCTTCCACCCTTATGTTGTTCCCAGACTGCCAGTAAATTTATGGGGAAGAGATGTCATGACAGAAATGGGAGTATATCTGTATAGCCTAACAGTCTGCTTCCAGGGCAGGGACTAGGTAAATTCAATCAAGGAAGAATTGAACCCACAATACTCAATCCAAAAAAATAATCAACATGGATTGGGGTATTTTTGAAAGAGGCTATTGTCTTGCCTGTACTCCATGCAGATGCTATCACTTGGAAAAGTGCCGGGCCTGTCTGGATAGATCAATGGCCTCTAACTTCTGAAAAGATTAAGGCTGTGGGAATGTTAGTGCAGGAACAATTCCAGCTAGGACACATTGAGGAATCCACCTCTCCGTGGAACTCTCCAATTTTTGTCATAAAAAAGAACTCAGGAAAGTGGAGACTTTTACAAGACTTAAGGAAAGTAAATGAAACTATGGAACTAATGGGCACCTTACAGCCCGGCTTACCCATTGCCTCTGCCATTCCAGAGCACACTTACAAAATTATTTTAGATTTAAAAGATTGTTTTTACACTATACATTTAGCCCCTCAGGATTGTAAACGCTTTGCCTTTAGTGTACCTTCCACTAATTTTAAAGAACCTATGAAAAGATATCAATGGAAGGTTCTACCTCAGGGCACGGCTAATAGCCCTACATTGTGTCAGAAATTTGTATCTAGTGCTATAGAACTTATAAGAACATCTTGTCCTGATGTGTATATTATGCATTACATGGATGATATCCTGATCGCGCATAGTGATGAAGGATACCTGCTTAGAGTATTTGATGAATTACAAAAAAGCTTAAAAAATGCTAGATTAGTGATAGCACCTGAGAAAGTTCAAAGGCATGCGCCTTATACTTATTTGGGGCAAATGTTGTACAACAGTGGAATTAAGAATCAGAAGGTGATGATCAGGAAGGACAATTTAAAAACTTTAAATGATTTTCAAAAAATGCTGGGAGATATTAATTGGATCAGGCCTTATTTGAGATTAACTACTGGAGAATTGAAACCTTTATTTGATATTTTAAAAGGAGATCCGTCTCCAAATTCTCCTCGAGAGATGACCCCTGCTGGATTAAAAGCTTTACAGACTGTAGAAGATGTTATCTCTCAACAACAGATTGGGTATTTAAATTATTCTAAGCCTTTTCAGGCCTGTATTTTACCCACTAAGCATACACCTACTGCCCTTTTGTGGCAGGAGAAACCTTTGTTATGGATACATTTACCTGTGTCCTTTTCTAAGGTTTTGATTCTTTGTTATGATAATGTTGCTTCTCTTATTCAACAATGTAGAATTGAATCTCAAAAATATTTTGGGAAAGAGCCACAGCAAATTATAGTACCTTTTACTAAAGATCAAATCTCTTGGCTACGGCAAAATTCTGACTATTGGGCCATATCATTAGCTCATTATCTTGGCCAAGTAGATAATCATTACCCAGCAGATAAATTGTTACATTTTACATTACAACATGAATTTTTATTTCCTATTATAAAACAAAGGCCTATTGCTGAAGCCAAGTTAGTGTTTACTGATGGCTCATCTAATGGAACTGCAGTTTATTCTATTTGTGGAGAAATTTTTTCTTTTTCTACTGCTCCAGCTTCAGCCCAAGCTGTAGAATTAAGGCTGTTGTGGAGGTATTTAAAAGGCTGCCTTTTTGCAGTTTCAACTTATACACAGATAGCCACTATGTTGCTAATGCTTTAAAGCATATCAAAACTGTATCGCATATAGAGACTACCAATAAGATTATTCAACAATTATTTTTGCAAATTCAATCTTGTATCCATGATAGAAAACATCCTTGCTTTATTGATCATATTCGAGCCCACACTGGACTGCCTGGGCCACTTGCTGAGGGCAATCATGCTGTTGATGCTCGAACTAAATTAATTGCTTTAACCCAAATTGAACAAGCCCAAATTTCTCATTCCAAGCATCACCAAAATAGCAATAGCCTTAGAAAACAATTTTCTATTACCCGAGAAGCTGCCAGACAGATTGTAAAGAGTTGTTCTTCATGTCCTCAACATCATGTGGTACCACAATATGGTATTAACCCATGAAGACTTATTCCAAATGATTTATGGCAGATGGATGTTACTCATATTAATGAATTTGGAAAATTAAAATATGTTCATGTTACAATTGATACTTATTCTGGCTTCCTTGTTGCAACACCATTAACTGGGGAAGCTACTAGACATGTTATTTCTCACCTATTAAGGTGTTTCTCAATCTTAGGTATACCTAAATGTATTAAAACTGATAATGGTTCTGGATATACTAGCAAAGCTTTTACAAAATTTTGTAGCCAATTCCAAATTTCTCATAAAACAGGTATACCTTACAATCCTCAAGGACAAGGAATTGTGGAACGAGCTCATGGAACTTTAAAATCTTACTTATTTCAAATAAAGAAGGGGGAATTATACCCTAAGTCCCCCCAGAACCAACTCAACCACATACTTTGTATTTTAAATTTTTTAAATCTGGATAAACATGGCCTATCTGCAGCAGACAGATTTTGGCACCCCCAGTCTAAGAGCACTTATGCTCAAGTAAAATGGAAAGATCCGTTGACTGGAATATGGTATGGTCCAGATCCAGTTTTAATCTGGGGACGAGGGCATGTCTGTGTTTTTCCCAAAAATGCAGATGGAGCACGGTGGCTACCAGAGAGGCTGGTGCGGTTTGCTGATCCTCCTGCTGATGATGCTAATGACCCCTCTGACGAGTGATGCTGAGACATTCTGGACATACCTGCCTGACCCCCCCGTTGGTGCATCCCACGACTTAGGAAGGACCAGAGATTGTCATCAGAGTGAACGACACCCGCCTTCTTGGAGGACCGGAGAGAGGACGGGAACCATGGGCAAGCAGGCATGGTTTTAATTATGCAGGACTTGGACATGGCCTACCCATTTGCTTTTCTAAGCATACTCCTGCCATTGGGAATACCAGTATAATGGATGTCAGAGAGTAGCTCTCTGGACTCCTTTAAAGAGGGAAGTTACACATTCCCCTACGCCACACAATATTCCAGAATGTCCTGTTGAATATAGAACAGATACATCAAAGTTACTTTGGACTGAGTGCAGATCGAGATATCCCTGGGTGCAGCAAATTCATGGAACCAACAGAACTGTGATTAACTGGTCTGGAGGAGAGCCAAACATCTCCTCTAGCCGTCCACCAACAAGCTTAACTGCTGGACTTTGGTGGTCTGATAACAGATATCCTCAGACATCCACTTGGAAACTGGCTGCTGCCCTGGGAGAAGTTAGCTGACATGTTTATTAAGGAATTCACACGTCCTCCTAGTAATGTAAGCTCTGTCATGGCCTGTGTACAAGCTCCATATGTTTTATTGATTGGTAATATTCAAATGCATTTTAAGGAACAATTGTTTAATGTCTCTTGTATTAACTGTACTCTTTCTAATTGCATTGCAGCACGTAACCTTGATTTGTTTTTTCCTCATTTGTCTGTTATGATTTTGCATCAGCCTGCGTTTGTTATGTTTCCTGTTGAAATTTCTCAACCATGGTATGATGATAAGGGGTTAGCAGTTATAAAAGAAATTAATAAGGCTTTGATGAGACAGAAGAGAGTGGTTGAATTAATTGTTGCTGGCATTGTAGCATTAATTTCACTTATAGCCACTGCCACGACTGCTGCTGTCGCTCTGTTACAGACCATTCAGAATGCTCAATATGTTAATGCCTTAGCAAGGAATACTACACTTGCTCTAGGAACGCAAGAAGATATAGACCTTAAATTAAAGCAAAAGATTGATGCTCTTTATGAAACAGTTCAGTTTTTGGGAGAAGAACTTGAAGCATTAAGAGTGAGAAGTAGATTTAATTGTCATGCTAGTTACCAGTGGATTTGTGTTACTCCTAAGATTTATAATCAGACTGAAGAAGACTGGACTAAAGTCCAAGCCCACCTGCAAGGGATTTGGCTTCATGAGAATTTATCATTAGACTTGCTACAGTTACATATGGAAATTCAGAGTATCAGGAATGCGGGACCTCTCGAGTTTGATGCTGCCCAGGCAGCTAGTGAATTTTTAGCTAATATTAAAAAGATGTTAGTGAGATGGTCCCTTCTTTGGCTTCTTTTAAACATTTGCTTATCTCTGTTGGCATAATTGGTGGACTATTGACTCTTGGCTTGCTCTGTGCTCCCATAATAATGAGGCTGTTTATCAATGCCCTCTGGAGATGAGGGTTCAGATGCATGGCCTAGAACTCAACCAGGAACTGTTTTGAAAAAGGCAGCATCCATGATGGGGATCTGCATGTAAATGTCACCGAATTATCCCTAAGACAGGGATTATGAAAAGAACATTCATAATTTCCCAATGACGGAGGGTAAATGAGTGATACTTATGCGAACCTAAGCCAGATGCTGCTTATTATATTATATAGAGAAGGGGGAACTGTGGTGAGCCCTTCAGACTCTGGGCCTAGACTCTGCTGTGAGCCTCTGGCTAATATTGCCTAATTCCTTTATTGGGAGATCTTCTGAGCAAAACTGAGTCATGAAAAGATTAATAACTGCCCAAGAGCAGCTTGTTTTAGGGAAGCCAAATTCCTCTGAAGGAATGTTCCTTCTCTGGCTAAACATTCACCTCCATTCGGAGAAGCTATTGTCCTAGGCAAGCACTTAGCTTCATCCCTAAAAACCATTACCCTGGGCAGACATCTAGCTTCCCTGATGCTTTACAGCAATTTAGAATATTACTATTTTGTTCCAGAGCAAACATCTAGCTTCCCCGAGACAGGTTATCTCCCAGAATAAACATTCTTCTCCCACAGTATGGAAGCTCCTAGGTTTAGGTTTAACTCAGAGAATGGGATGCTCCGCTCACGTGTTGTTTTACCCAGTGATTGGAATCTTTATTGTATCTGTGATCATTAACCTTGTAACTGCTGCAGCTGCACATAGCCCCCTGATGAAAGGGGTATAAGAATTGAGAGAAAAATTAAACATTAGCTCCATTCCATCTGAGCTCAATGATACTGTGTGTGTCTGGCCTACTTCTTTTCCCTCGCGTCTCTTTTCCCCTCTCCTCATAAAGCCCTTCAGTCCCACTCTCCATCCAGATACTGTCTAACTTGCCAGGCCGGCCCTGGCAGATACGCATACATTTTAAAAATCCACACTAGGGACAATTTACATTGCAAATGATGAAGGACTGCATGGAGTGGAGAATGGTTAAAATTGTTCAGCATCTGGGCTCCACTGAAGAGATCAGGCAGAAGAATGAATAATAAACGGGCTGAGTGTGCTAAACGTCAATGAATATTAAGAAGGATGAGCAAGGCCGAAGGGGCCCTGAGTAGGAGCTGGGGAGACTGCGATGCTGGTAGGACCCACGGCTGAGATCCTGCGATGAAGGGAGGGAATAAAGAAAAGGTACTCTGGGAAGCCAGCCAGTAGGTATAAGGAAATGGGGAAAGAGGGAGACAATCGGGGATTTTGTTCAGAGATTAGTATATGCCCTTTGCAGTCGATTTATGCAATGTGGAGGAGAAAATAGCCGAGAAACCACGCCCACTTGTATGCACCAACACCAGCAGGATGCCACTGAAACAGCTTGCCAACAGTCATTCCATCTAGGAGCGGCAGCAGCACACCTCAGAGACACTACAGTCAGGTAACCACAACTAGTATTCACCTTAAAAAAAAAAAAAATCTCTGCTGTGTTCCTTTGCTGCATTGAAGAACTGTGTCTTAGTTCTTAAGCGAAAGCATGGCTGGGAAATTGTCATCTAGCCTTCCACAAGAGCCTCCCTAATGAAGAATGCTGAGACTCTTCTCTCTTCTCAGTGGAGTCAAATGAGATGTATCAGTCAAATCGATAGGGGCGTCAAATGAATTAAAGAAACAGATTTTATATTTTACCTTACGAAAAGCACCAACCCAATCTACTACAAAATATAGATCGGCCAGACAGATGGTTCAGAAAGTTAACAAGCTCCTCACATAGGTCTGACGACCTGAGTTCAGTCCCAATTATGGATGAGAGAATCAACTCCTCCAATCTTTATCTTCTGATCTCTACTCGTGTGTACTCGTGCACATGCATTCACGCACACACACACACACACACACACACACACACAGAGTCATACTCATGCACACCCATCATGCCCACATGCATGATACTAGATAAAATTAAATTTTAAAAAATTACGAAGCTTTTATTATGTACTACTTTTAAAGGATGTGGTAGTGGTTAACCACATAGAGGATCTGAAACACGCAACAGTCATAGCTATCAAGGTGCGGAGGAGCTGGCTGGCGCAACAAAGACTTTGAAGGTCAAGATGCTGAAGACAGTGGAGGTCAAGGAGTTGGACACGGAGTGGGTCAAGAGGCTGGCACAGTAAAGGTCAAGAGTCTGCACAGTGAAGTTCAGAGGCTGGCACAGTCATCAGATATTCAAAGTCACAGTAGGAGCTGAGACAGAATGTCTGCTGTGAGTTACCAGAGTCCTCCGTACTTTGTATCCCTTTTTGTGTTTGAGGGTGAAAGAGAGTTACATCCAGAAACAACACTGAGAACCGTTGGTTGTGAGGGAGTCAGGGGAGGGGCCAGGGGCTGGAGAACAGACCCCGTAAAAGACAAGTTTGAATGGATTAAAGCCAGAAGAAAGAAGAGACTGCATTTTTTTCCCCCCAAAAAACGCTGAGGGAATATACCTTGCTGTTCAGGTTTCCTGAGTCCAAGTCCCAGGCCTAATCCAAGGGATATGATCACCAACAAAGCAAGAAGAACCTATTACAAAAAGGAGAAGTCATCTCTGTGTTTGTTTTTAAACATAGACAAAATGCCAAATAAGTACCTTTCCTCTCTAGGTCAATACCAAGTACATGCAGTGTGCTAGTTACAAAAGATACCAGATGCAGCAATGACAAAAGCATGCTATTTTATTTAATGTTTAATAAAAAAAAAAAGATTTGGGAAAAAGTATTTATTTTTATTTGTATCTGCTTTTGAGACAAATTCTCATGTAGCTTAGGCTAGCCTCAGGCTTACTATGTAGCCAAGGATGATCTGAAACTGTCATCATCTGGCCTCCCCACTGGTGGGATTACAGGTGTGTGTCACCAGGCCTGCCTTTTGCTGGAGATCAAACCCAAGGCTTCATGCGTGCTAGACAGGTACTCTATTAACTAAGATGCAACCTATCCCACGGGAAAATGTTTTGTACGCCATTTACTATAGGTGTCCAAATTGAAACACTTTCATAATTTTCATAAAAATTTTTATAAAAAAACATTAACTCCAGATTGAGTGAAAACAGGAATTAAAACCGCAGAAGCCAATTCCCCACCCCACCCCACCTTCGCTGCTTTGTTTTTCTGACTGGGCTTTTCCTTGGAGAATATTTGGATGAAATTATCCTGGCATCCAATAGAACTGTGAAATACTTAAGTGCCTCATTGCTAGTTAGCTAATTCTGTCTGCCAGAGGACAAGGAAAGTAATTAACATTTATCGACATATACAATGCGCATGCAATTAACTGGAAGGGTCTGCTTTGCTCTTTAGTTCATACACACTACTGCATATGACCTGGAGGCTTCTTGATGAGAGACTGTTTAAGGCACTCGTGGTCACTACTGCTGGCAGAGCTGTGCAGTACAGGAGACTCCCTGCTTCGGTCAGATTAAATGGTAATGGGATTAGATTCTCCCTTTTACCTAAGCCATGAATTCAAGTGATAAGAATACTGGCTACTATGGCTGTATGTGTTATACATGGCCACAAAGAATGGTAACAGGGTCCAGTGAGATGGCTCAGTGGGTAGAGGTGCTTGCTACCAAGCAGGATGACCTGAGTTCGATCCCTGGGTCCCACAGAATAGGAGAAAACAAACTCCCAAAGGTATGCTATCTTCAGACTTTGGCATGCATGCTATGGCATGCGTGCCCCACCCCCAATAAATAAATGTAATTTTAAAATCTTTTTAAATAATGGTAATAAGCACAAGTTCCAGTTACTTTTGAGAAGAAAATAATTTTGATTGTAATTTAAAAGCAAACAATAAACCTTGCAAAAGAACAAACGCAGTATCAAAATTGTTTACATAATAAAGAACTACACAAATATCTGACTTCGAGGAGTTTGTTTGCAGTTTAAAAATGAACTGAAAAATTAACACGTTAACTTTTACCATGCAAGTAAATACATTAATATACAATTGAAACAATTCTTCTTCCATGAAATCTCCAACTGCAACTGAGTATCGAGAGATGTCTTTGAATGCGTATTCGCTCAATGAGAGGAAGTAAGCATAAACAGCTACTAAAGAACAACATTATTGGGCGGTGGTGGCTCACTCCTTTAATCCCAGCACTGGGAAGGTAGATCTCTGTTTTCAAGGCCAGTCTGGTCTACATAGTGAGTTCCAGAACAGCCAGGGCTACGCCCAGAAACCTTGTCTTGAAGAACAAAAAGCAAAACAAACAAGAAGAACATTAGTAGACAGCCCCTAGTGCAGTGCCCAGGAACCACAAATGTCCTCTATGATAGTTATTATAGAGCGGTAGGGCCAACTTTGGTCAACTCCCTATGGTAAACCTGATTTGATATAGATTTACAGATTAATATATTTTGGCCTGCATATTTTCTTTTGTGTTTTCTCCATTTAAACTTGCTAAAAGTAAGTATCTGTGCTTAGAGTGCTTTATATATATATAATATATATATGTATATATAATATATATAAATGTTAAATTAACTTTTTTTTCATGAGTTTGATTTATTCTGTATATTTCTAGCATTCTCCCCCCTCCCTTCCTTCCTTCCTTCCTTCCTTTCTTCCTTCCTTCCTTCCTTCCTTATTCTATAAGTTCCTTGGCAGTCAAAGATTCATAATCACATTTCAATGTGTAACTTCTTTAAAGCTCCTTGCTTTTGGAGCACACATGCATCTTAAGCAGCCTTATGCTGAGTACAAAGTAGGAAAAATGCTCTGGACTCCAAAACTTTCCGAGAACCTGACACTTGTCTTCAGTTTGAATGAATAAAGTATAAGAGGACTTCGTAGAAACAAACCTTTAATGTGCTGTTTTTAGCTTAGTTTTGCTTTGTTGTTTTGTTTTTGTGATTGAAGTCTCACCAGCCTCAAACTCCATATGCAGCTGAGGGTGGCCTTGAACTGATCCTACTGCCTGTATCTTCTGTGTATTATAACAGGTATGTACTGCTACACTCATTGAAATCTGTAAATTTTTAAGTGAAACTTGTAAAAAAAAAAAAAAAAAGGAAGAAAGAAAGAAAACTATTAGGGTCTTCTTTAAGATATAATTTTAAAATATTGTACTTCCTAATACATAGGAATACTAGAAAGATTGAAAAAGAAAAAACAATTCTCCAGTCTAGAGAGATAACTCAGTCAGTAAAGTGTTGACCTTATAAAACACAAGGACCCGAGTTCAATCTCCAGAACCCAAATCAAAAGAGCAGGGCCTGGTGTGTACACTGCTGGGTAGGAGACCCAGGAGCATCCCTGGGGCTCCCTGGCTAGCCAGACCATCCTAATCGGCAAGCCCCACGTCCCAGTGAAACACTCTGTCTCAAGAAGGAAAGAAGTGAAAGGCTCCTGTGAGATAAAACCCAAGCTTGTGTGCATGCCCTGAGGTGCCTCAGCAAGAATAGGGAAAGAAAAGTAGAAAAATACGGAGAGCAGTCAAGTTTTGCTCCCAACTGATGTTGATTCTTCGTATTGACAAGATGTCTTTAGATAAAGACAATAGCATAGGCTCTGCAAGGAGTGCCTTGTAATTCCTAGAAAGATAAACAATGAGAACTGATGGTTTAGCTTGTTGTAGTCACTGGGCTCAATGCCCATGCATTGTTTCACTTACACTAGGGAAACAGAGAAAGGACATATGCTAGCTTGGAAGAGTCAGAGGAAAGCTGCAGCAAGACAGATGGGAAAAAATCCTGCATGTGGTTTTGGCTTGAGATGCTGGGTGAGTTGTCAGGCAGGAGACAACTGAAGTTCAGGGAGGAAAACCCTGCAGGAAGTCAGAGACAGTGGCTTAGGAGGAAGTGGGCTGGGGGCATGTATGACTTAACATCACAAGAGAATCCGGAGATTGCCGAAAGCAAAGATCATTGGATAGGATGTGGGGAAATGTTCGTGAGTAATGTTCAAAAAAGATAAAGGTAAACCTGTCAAAAAGCAAGTGAGTCTTAAAAAAATGAACATTTTAGTATTGTCGAGGAAGCAAGGGGAGAGAACATTAAAAAAAAAAAAAAAAAAAAACTCAACAAAGTCCCTGTATTGCTGTTAGGGACATTCAGATTGGAACCGGGGTCGGGGAGGGAGTGGGCCAGCTGCTAAGGAAGCGCTTACTTCATTATGGGGAAAGAAAACCAGAGCACACATTTAGATGGGCCATGAGAAATCAGGGTGCTGGACAGAGCTCCTACATCTCCCAAAGTTTGATGATGACTAATAAACACACTAATAACTAATAAATAACTAATAACTAATAAATAACTAATAAACAGACTAATAACTAACTAATAAACAAACAGACTAATAAAACCAAGCTTTTTAACATTCTATTTGGGCACAGAGAAGATAAACCACATAAAAAAGATAAAAGCGAGGAAGCAAAAGAAACTACCTCCACGTGAAAGTTAAGTAGAATAAAATATTGATGAAATCAACAGTTCCTCCAAAGTCTAAGGTAAGAGATTTCAGTTGCTAAATCCCTGCTCTCACAATATTCCTACCATTTCAAAATAGCTTGCGCTCTTAACTATAAGCATGTGGGAAAAAGTCAATGCAAAGCGTTCTCATAGATTTCTGTCTTCTAGCTGAAAACTAACCTGTCGCAACTCAAAGTTCCGGAGGAATGTGATTAATGTTAACTTGCATTCCAGACAGAAAGGACACAGCTGGACCCAGTTACTTAACATTTTAACCTAAATAGCAATGCGAACGTTAGTGCAGAGGCACACACATCTGCCACCACGCTTGGAAAACTAAAATTAGCAAAAGTACTCACCACACAAAGAATTTTGTATTTCCTGAGACTGTTTTTCTTAATGGGTTCCTCTGTGGCTAACGTTAGCCTGGAATCCATTGTTCCCGCAGCCCTGTGAACCTGTTTAGCTAGAAAACATTAATGCGCCTTCTTCCCTCTAGTCAGGGAAAAAGAAACTGTCCTGAGTGCCAATGCTGTGACTGCCTTTTAAATACTGGAGAAGAGCAGAGCTCTGCTGTGATTGGGTAATCCAAGAAGGGAAAGCTGTGGTCTAAGAGTGTTGCCCACAGGGTAAAGTCCATTTCTCGGACACTGTAAGAGAAATGTTCTTTACAGCCTAGTGAATAGTAATCAAGATATGTAGATAGCAAGAATAAAATATTAATCACATTTTTAAAAATCTAATGATAGCTTTGTTTTTATTTGTTTGTTTGTGGTAGGATCTCATGTCACTCTACCTCCTGAGTGCTAGGATTACAGCCACCATGTCCAATTTACAAAGTGCTGGGAATTGAACCCAGGGCTTCATAACAGCTAACCAAACACTGTATCAACAGACGCTCCACCCTAGCTCAATTGCTTTCTTTGTTTTGTTTTTGGGCAGGATCTGATAAGGTAGCTCAGGGAGCTGCACGTTTTCGAAGCCCTCTTCTCTCAGTCTACCAAGTCTACCTGACAATACAGGCATGAGCCACTGATCATTTATTTTCCTTAAAAATAACCTCAAACAAGAAGCCTGGTGACTGAGGGTTTGTAAATTTATATGGACTTCATGTTACAGTTGAAAACTAGTGCATTTAATAAAATGTTTGGGGGCTGTAGAGATGGCTCAGCAGTTATGAGACTATTCTACTTTTGCAGAGGAAGAGTTTAGATCATAGCACCCAAGCCAGGCTGCTTACAACCACTGCCAATTCCTGCTCCAGGGGATCGGATGCCCTCCTTGGGCCACAGATTCACACACAGTGTTCCAAGAGCACAAACGTACACAGACATATACGCAAATAAAAATGAATATTTAAAAATAAAAAATACAAGCTGGGAGGTGATGGTGCATGCCTTTAATCCCAGCATTTGGGAGGCAGAGGCAGGCTGATCTCTGTGAGTTCAAGGCCAGCTTGGTTTTCAGAGAGAGTTCCAAGACAGAAAGCTAGCGTTACAACAGAGAAACCCTGTCTCGAAAACAACAACACCAGTAATAATAATAATAATATAAAAATAAAATAGGTAAAAAATATAGGAGATGAAGAGAGGGCTCAGCAATTAAGAGTATATACTCTTCTTGCACAGGATTCAAGTTGGACTCCCAGCAAGAGGCTCACAACTGCCTGTAACTCCAGCTTCTGGGGATTCTGCCTCCGATCTCCAAGGACACCTGCATATAACACTCACATACACACATATGTAATGAAGTAAATAAAGTAATTAAAATAAAATAAAAATGAGTTTGAGTATAATAGAGTTCTGAAACTATTACAAAGGCTTTAATTCTCTGAGGATTGTGTCTTACATTTTATAATGTCCACAATTTTAAAATTATTTTAAAGCAAAAAGTAAAAATAAATAAAAATCAATCAAGCAAACAAACAAGCAACAACAACAAAATCCATGTGTGATGGTTTGAAAAAGAATGGCCACCATAGAATCAGACATTTGAATGCTAAGTCACCAGGGATTGGTGCTATTGGAAAGAATTAAAAGGATTAGGAGGCATGGCCTTGTTGAAAGAAGTATGCACCTGGGGGTGGGCTTTGTGGTTTCAAAAGCCCAAACCAGACCTGATCTCTCTCTCTCATTCTCTCTCCCTATGGATCAGGATGTTGAACTCTCAGCTACTTCTCCAGTACCGTGTCTGCCTGCATGCTACTGTGCTCCCTGCAATAACAATAATGGACTAACCTCTGAAACTGTAGGCAAGCTCACAAATAAATGTTTTTGTTTGTTTGTTTGTTTGTTTTTTATAAGAATTGCCTTGGTCATGGTGTCTCTTCACAACAGAACAGTGACTAAGAGTATGTTTTCACTGTTTATTGCATTATATGGTTGGCATTAAGCAGCTTTCCAAGTAGGGGGAAGTTGGACTGGACCAAATTTTTATTAAGTCTTCTACCTTATCCACGAGGCTACTGTGAATATGGATGAAAAATGTGCCACAAACTTGCTTCATGATGCTAAGGCTGGATCCAGCAACTGATGGCTGCTGAACTTGAACATTGATGTTTTCTTTCTTTCTCTGTCTCTTTCCTCACCAGTGGTGCCTCTAATGACTTTGACATCTATGTAGTCCAATTCTTAGCTTCTTTTGTTTTCCAATCAAAGAGAGCTCCCTGGTCCAGTAGAAGATAGTTCCTCCACTCTCTAAGCTGACCTAATTGGTAAAGGAGTGCTCTTTCCTGGCTGCTAGTGGTTGCCCAGCCTTGCTTTGAAAGGATACAATTCATCATGGCAGGAAGGGTTTGATGGCTCTATGACGGCTGCTTTCTCACATCTCAAGAAATGTTTTCATACTCCTTATCTGATGTCAAACCACAGATATCTTTAGAGATGTTTGCTCAATGGAGTGTTTGCCTAATGTGTGTAAGATTCTAGGATCTTAAAAATGTACTAAAAAAAAGGCACCAATGTCCCTTATAATAATTTAATTCTTGTCTCTTAAGTGACAAGTTAACGTTCTGGTCATTTAAATTATGTGATTTACTTTGGAAATATTGCATATTTATTAACTACCAGAATGAGACCTAGAATCCAAGTCTTCTAATTCCCCAATCCTAGCCTATTTTAATCATCTAAGAAGTTTTTGTGGTTTGGATAGGAATGGCCCATATAGGCTCAAATATTTGAATGCTTGGTCATCAAGGAGTGGCACTACTTGAGAGGGATTAGGAGGTGTGGCTTTGTTGGAATAGGTGTGGCTTTGTTGGAAGGAGTATGTCACTCGATTGGACTTCAGGGTTTCCAATGCTCAAGCCAGGCCCAGTATCTCTCTCTTACTGCTGCTTGCCAGTGTGGATGCAGAGTTCTCAGCTACCTCTCCAGCACCATGTCTACATTTGTGCCGCCAATGTCCCAGGCAATGACTGCTGCCTTTTCAAACATACCATGGAAACTCCTCTCTGATATAAAATTATTTAAAATCGTTCATGCTGGGGTAAACCCTATACAAAGCACTGCTCTGGGTAAACTTGTCCAACTATAACACAGTAGAAGATAAATATGAAGAGAATATGGTTTGCTACATTGAAAATCGTGCCAGTCCTTTCCTCAATCATTAAAGTCGCTTTCTCAAGCAAAGAATCTGTAGCACAAGGCCAGGTTTCTTGTGATGGCTTTGCAGGTTTTTTCAATTCTTTTCCATCATTTCCTTAGCCCATTATGTGTTCTCTTTTACTCAACCCTAATCCGTAGAAGCAGAAACACTAACTGTTGAAATTAAAGAAATATTTTCCGGAATTTGCAGATTCTATTGAGATAATCAAATCTAGGGTTTGCATACTTTTAAAATTAAGAACTCCTGCTCCTTGACAAATTCGTACATGCATGTAATACATTCTCATTATTCTCCCCCCCATATATACTCTCTTGCCTCCTTTTCACTGTCTCTTTTGTCTTCCTTTCCCCCCACAAATCTCTTTCCCATTTTCATGACATTTGTCTTGTTTTATATCCCACAGTTTAATGAGGGTTGTCTGTGTGACTACAGGTTTGGAACTATCTACACAACAGTGGTTCTTAACCTGTTGGTCAAGACATCATCGGGGGTCAAATTACCATTTCACAGGGGTTGCCTAAGACCATCTGCATGTGAGATAGCTACATGATGATTTATAACAGTAGCAAAATTACAGTTATGGAGTAACAACAAAAATAATTTTGTGGTTGGAGGTCACCACAACATGAGGAACTGTATTAAAGGGTCACAGAATTAGGAAGGTTGAGAACTATTGTATTAGGTTCTGGTGGACTCATCAGTAGGTATACAGCTAGATACTCTGCCTCCCTCAATCCCAGAATCCATTAGTTGATAATAGCTTATCAGTAACTATTAGATCCTTGTAATATGGCTTGAATTGTGTAGACCCAGTGTCATTAAGAATACTGCTATGAATTCATTACTGCCATAGCCATGTAATACATGGAAGATGGCATTTCACAGCCCTTCTCTCCGTCTTCTGGCTCATCTGCCTTTTCTTCTGCAATGTTTTCTGAGCCTTAACGACCATGGTATAAATGGGCAGCCATCAGTTTCTACCTTCTGTAGGGCTCCGGGCCACAGAGTTAAGTTGTAGCACGAGCGGTCCTCGCCCCCTGGGGCTAGCAGGACACTCGGAGACTCCTTTACTCTTGAAGCCCTGGAAGCTGCTAACTCAGTAAACAGATTGGCAAAATGTCTGCCTGCCTTGTGGTGAATCATGCACCTTTGTCTCTGCAAAAAGCCATGAATATTGTGGGGGTTGGCCAGGTGGGCCCCTCCCCCTGCCATGCTAATTAAGGCTTCCCAGCTCGAGGGGAGAAGCCACGCCCTTATGGGAAAAGGTTATTTATTGGGAAGAGCCCCTTGAATAAACGAGTTTGGGTCCACCAGACGCCGTCTCCGTCTCGTGTTCCTTCTCA
Source organism: Cricetomys ansorgei (assembly GCA_026225945.1). Lineage (NCBI taxonomy): Eukaryota > Metazoa > Chordata > Mammalia > Rodentia > Nesomyidae > Cricetomys > Cricetomys ansorgei. The sequence continues at coordinate 8,171,414 of JAMJFZ010000882.1, forward strand.
GCAAGTGGGGTCAGGAGGCGCCACGTGGTCCAAGGAACCCATGTCCCTCGCGGCTCCCTGGCGCTTTCCCATGGCCTTAGGCTTGAGCCTCTCGCCCCTGGCCAGGGCGGGGACCAAGTGGCATTCCAGTCAGCTCCCGGCTGGGATAGGACTGTGGCGGAAAGTGCTGGGGAAAACCAAAAAAATAAAAACAACAACCTTCAGCTCCATTCACTGTAAAGGCAGCTTCTCTGATTAAGGCTGAGAATAGCCTTTGCTTGAGGGTATAAGTGCAAATACTTATAAGGAAGTCTGATGCTATGCCAATGTAGCTAAGCAGCACTAGATTCTACTCTGAGGTCTAAGACCTCTTTAGTCACGAGGTCTTGACTGGGTTTATAGTCTGGATACAGATTCCCTCTAGTGGAGTGGGTCATAAATCAGAAACCAAACTGGGGAGCAGTCATTTACCCCATAACGCGTATGCCACTATTTACCCCATAATGCGTATGCCACTATTGTGCCAAGGGGCACGTTTGCATGGCAGGTATTACAAAAGCCTGCATTCTGGGGAGGGGTGTTTAGAGCCTCCTCGACCAACAACTCCCCTGGACTTTTCTTTTAGTGATCCATTAATTACAGGATCAACATTATCTAGCTATCAATGACTCTCTTTTGTGTTTTTAATTGGTTAACTAGACAGTAGGCACCCTATTTTGCTTTCTATCAATGTGGTAAGCACCACAATAAAAAAACAACTTGGGGAGGAAAGGGTTAACTTAATCTTACAATTTACAATCCATCATTAAAGGAAGACAGGACAGGAAGGCAAGGCAGGAACTGAAAGCAGGGCCATGGAGGAGTGTTGTTTACTGCCTTGCTCCCTGTGGCTTGTTCAACCTGCTTTTGTAAATCCCACTAATTGAGAGTAAGACTGGTCATCTAGAATAATTTTGATCCAAATTTGAAGCAAGCTTTAATTGAAGTAATCAAATACTGGCCCAGAAAATGGACTCTGACTAGAACCATTCTGAGGTTCCCACAGAGCAGTCCTGCCACCTCTGGAGTTTGCACAAAATGGCCCAGAGTCACGTGGGACAGATGCTTTACAAGGCAGAATCCATAAGGCTATGCACTTCCCACCACGTCCAATCAGCAGCAAGCATCTATGCTGACATACTTCCTGCCTGGGTTATCTCCTGCCTACAAGTGACTAAGTATATTCCATGCATTTGGAGCACATCCAGTGCAGGAGGATTAACCAAATGGGATCTAGACAGTCCCTATCCAACATTCCAGGAGGTTATATGACCTTGGGCAAGGGAGATTACAGGATTCTGTCTTTCTTGACAGCCCCAACTCAGCACTCCAGGAAGTTGTCTGCCTTTGTTCTACAGATGTTTTAGGCACAGTAATTAAAATTTAAAACATTTGTTCTTATACTTTGTTATACACCCAAGATCACCGGCCCAGAGATGGCACCGCCTGCAGTGGATTGGTCCCTCCTACAATAATTGTTAATCTAGAATATGCCCCACAAACTTGCCTGCAGGCCAAATCCTTGAGATTTCCTCTTCCCTGACACGTCTAGATTGTATCAAGTTGACAAAAGAAAAACAAAAACAATGAGCACAGTAGGTTTTCGTGTTGCCTGTTCACAGTAAGTTGTATTAACTTACACTCTTCCCACGCTGTAGTCCAGCAGGGGCCAAGGCTGCATCACAATCTGGCAGACCTTGAAAATGTATAAGAGTCTCTCACATGTTACTGGTTTTAGTAGCATCAGAGCTGCAGGGTTGAAAGGTAGAGGGAGTATACTAGGCTTGGCACCATGTAGCAGAGTTAGGAGGTCAATGGTTTGAGTACAACCTATAGAGATCCCAGCATATCGGAGATGCCAGAACTGTGAGACGACTGCCAAAGAGAGCAGCAGTTGTGGAGCAGAATGTAGAACATTCTGTGTTCATGAATGACAGAGCCAGAGAGGTAGTGCTGTCCAGGCCTTTGGAGTTCAGAAGATTGTGAGTGAGCCCCAGATAACACACACTCAGCTATTTCCTTTCTTGGGTCTTGGTTTTGCTTGGATCTGATTGTAACTTGCCCTGGATCTTCCCTCTTGTAAGAAGGAAATATTTAACTTGCTTTTTTATTTTACAGGAGCCCACAGTTGAGAGACTTTGGACTTTTAAAGAGAACTTCAAGTTTAACATCATTGGAATTTTTTAAGGACTGTGGGACTTTTAAATTTGGGCTATGTTTTATATTGTGGTATTAATAGTAATGAGATCTTGAGGACAAACAAGAAAGGAAAGCTTATGGTTCACTAGTGGTATGTTTGTGCATCAAGTTGACAAGGAGTCAATTGTGCTGGTTAGTTCTTCTGTCAACGGGACACAAACTAGAGTCATCGGGGAAAAGGGAACTTCAGTGGAGTAAATGTCTCCCTCGGATTGTCTGAGACAAGACTATGAAGCATTTTCTTGATTAACGATTGACGTGGGAGGGTCCAACTCCCTGTGGGCAGTGCTACTCCTCAATAAGTGGTCCTGGGTTGTAGAAAAAAAGTAGACTAAACAAGACATGGGGAGCAAGCCAGTAAGCATCCAGGGATGCTAAGGCAGCAACTCAAGGCAAGAGCTTGAAGCAGAAACAACAGAGAAACACTACTTCATGGGTTGCTCTTCACAGCTCACTCAGCTTGCTTTCTTATACAACCAAGGTCCACTTGCCCAGGGGTGGCGCTGCCCTACGTCAATCGCTAATCACGGAAATACCCCACTTGGCATGCACAGGCCAGTCTGATGCAGGCAACTCTTCAATTGGGGTGGTCCTTCTTCCTGGGTGGCTCAAGTTGTGTTCAGTTGACAAAAACTAGCCAGTACATACAGCAACAGATATTTAAATTTTAACATAGAGAATTTACTTTCCGTCAAATTATAAAGTTGAAGTGAGACGGAAGTAAAAAGGGAAAGGGAAACCACACATAAAATAGTTGAAGAAAATTTGCTAGAACCAAAGAAAATGTGATTTAAGGCTTAGAGGGCCACTGCATGTCCAGTCAATGACTAAAACACAGACAGCTACCGAAACACTCTATAGTGACGTGTGGATTTTCCAAGCTGCAGGTGAGAAACAAGTAGGTACTTGTAATGTCTCTAGAATCAAAAGCCTGTAGGATTTCACAATAGTTGTAATAAAAATGAGGTGGCAGTAGAATAATGCCTTCGAAGAGAATGATCCTCAACCTACAATTCTTCATTCAGCCCATATTCTTGTTCAGGATGAGAATACAAGAAGAACATTATAAGACATGCAATTTTTTTTTTTTTACTATACACTCTCTTTTACACCAATACAAGATAGTAAATGGGAAAACAGGAAGGCACTGATGATAGGAAGCTGATAGGCTGACATTAGATGAAAGCATAACATCCCAGAAATTAAACAGAAGGATAACAAAGGAAAATACAGCACATCAGATCTTCAGGAACAAAGGAAGAAACCAGTTCAGACTGGTAGAGAGTGACTCAAGAGTTTGGTAGTATGTCCAGCTGTCCAGAGCAACTGCACTTTGTACTTTGAGTATCTCTGGTTAACCATGTTCTCAGGAAACTCTTCCTCATTTATGGAAGCCTCACTGCTTAAGTAAGGGAAGGACAGTCCATTTCACCACACAGGAAAATTGCCTCTGGGATCTAGAGGCAGCTATGTAACAATAGAAATCGGGAAAGACCTGATAGCTCACTCCAATGGCTGTATTCTCACTAACTGCCCAATAGGCAGCGCAGGGTCCCCGGAGTATGGTGTACTCTGTGTTTCTCAGGACTTGCTCTCTCTGCTCTGTCCTACTGACTTCTCCCAGAAGAGAAATCACCATTGCAAACCTCTGGAAAATTGAATCAGGTTCGGACCCAGAGACTTTGCTCAGCTTACGCTTTCCTGGGAGATTTTATTAGCAATAGTCATATAATCCTTATTTACACCTCACTTTTTCCTTTGGCAAATGAGGACATATATATTAGTGGATAAAAACATTAAGACAATGGAGAGAATGATCAACCTCTAAGAATAAGGACAATGTTGCCACTGGGAGGAGGAAGGGAATACCATTAAAATGTGGGATGCTAAGGTGTTGCCAGTGTCCTCTCTTTACACCCAATGAAGGCACACTAGACATTTGCCCTGGGATATTTGATTTATTATTACTACTGCTGCTATTACTTGGGGTTTTATTTGAAAGAGACAGGGTCTCATATAATCCAGGCCAGCTTCAAACTCTGTATGCAGCTGAGGATGACTTTGAACTTTTGGTCCTTCTGTATAAACCGTGTGGGGCTGCGTTACAGGACTGTACCACCATGCTCAGGTTATGCAGGGCTTTGGAACTGAACCCAAGGCTTTGCACATGCTAAATAAACATTCTATCATCTGAGCTGTATCCCCAGCCCTCCACTGAGGAATGGTAATAGTATGGTTATTCTTTTTTTAAGTTGTGTGTATGTTTCATATTTTCTTCTTTATGAATGACTGATTTCATTATTGACAATATAACAATTCTAAAAGACAATGTTCAAACCTAAAGCTAAGACCTAAAAGAAACATATCTGAGTCCTTAAAAAGTCTCCATAATGGAAGTCATATCCTGCTTTTAAGTATAAGAAACAGATTTCAACAACTTGTTTTTGTGTATTTGTTTGTTAAAATACAATCTGACTGTGTAGTCCCAACTACACAGCTAGCCTTGAGTTTACCATCTTGATTGCTGGAATTATAGACATGCATAACTATGCCCTATAAAAGATGTCTTTCTACTGAGGGGGCTCAGCAAAGAAAGGCAAAGACAATTTTCCATGGTGCAAACCTGCCAGACCTTAGTGGATGGAACAGTCTCATGGCGGCTGCCATCTCCTGACTGTAACTGCCCCTCCCTAATGGCCTTCAGGAGTTTTATTAAATGAAAGGTCTGCCTAACTGATACAAAGGCCTATTTGCATGATGAAAAAAATCTCATAGGTTGACTCATCCCGCAACCTTTTAGCAGCCCAGCTATGTCACCATTACAGTGGGGGAGCTCAAAGCCCAGTGGGAGCGATTCACTCCCATTGTTGCCTTAGGTTGGAGTGCCACCAACCTAAGGTGGCCCTGATTTTATAAGGAGAATTCCTCCATGTAAACTTTGCTTTTAACATGGAAATCTCAGAGTGCAGCTTCAATTACTCTGTTTATGACCTTTGTACAGATACAGAAAGCAGTTCATTCAAAGAGCAGAGAGCTTTAGGGACAGCAGAAAGCTGCAACCATTTGCATTTATAAAGCAGGCCTTTTCAGCTATAGAAATCACAAGTCCTGCCAGTGTTCCAGCCTTCTGGCACGATTATCTTAAAAAATAAAGGGGTACACACACAGAATTACAGTATTTGGAGATATGTTCAAATGTTCCCCAACAACGCCCAGCCACACCAAGTTGTTTTTGTCATTAAAAAAAAAATGTCTGCCTGACGGAAAGTAGGTGTGAAAATGTTGTCTGGTCCTCTTGCGTGTAAGGGAGAAGGTGCACTTGTCACTAAATGAGCTACATAAGCTATAGTTGACTCTCAGGAGACTCAGCAGAAATGATGAGTGGTAAGTAGACTCCTGAATAAAACATATGGCAAACTGTAGGTACTAAGCAAAGTCGACATTCTTTTATATATATTATAATTAGTAACAATGGAGACTAAAAAAGAAAATAGCTGATTTCTAAAATTCTGATGTCGATGGAGCCAGTAAGATCTCATAACATTTAACTAGGAGATGGCATTGAAACATGAAGTATGCAATTTTATACTAAATAGAAATATTCGGTGAAGCCAGTGAATTCTTTTCCACAAAAGGCAATAGAGGTTAAAATGAAAATGATTTCTAGGACAGTTTCAAATAAAGTTATGGTCATAACACCTGTCACAGTACATAAAATGCTTAAACACACACACACACACACACGCACACATACACACACACACATACACACACACACATACACACACATACACACACACACATACACACACACATACACACACACACATACACACACACATACACACACATACACACACACATACACACACACACATGCACACACACACATACACACACATACACACACACATACACACACATACACACACACATACACACACATACACACACACACATACACACACACATACACACACATACACATACACACACACACACACACACATACACACACACACACATACACACACACACACATCCACACACACACACATACACACACATCCACACACACACACACATACACACACACACACACACACACACACACACACATACAGAGAGGCTGCCAGAATTTGTTGAATAACAATATATTCACAGGGTGCAGTGCTTTTAATGGTGACAGTTTGCCAGATGATCCCACCTACCTTGACAATCTGGCCAATGCCAATGCAGGTTCTTTCATTCTAATCTTAATTACTATTAGGTCTCATATAGCACATCACACAGTAAATATGGATAGAAGGATAGATATTAATTGATGTGAATTACACAAAGAATGCAAGTTCAAGAGGCTACAACAGAGTTAAGAGGTCTCAGAAATGGGCAGTTAGAAATGCACATGTTGTCTGTGTTGGTAAGATAATGAAATCAAACCAGCAGCAGGAAAGAGGCTGTTGCTACAGAGACAACAGAGCAGACCTGGATCCAGAGTGGGAACTGCAGGTCCAGGTCCAAGTGGCAGCAGATAGGCCAGCAGGCAGATTTCTAGTGGACCACATCAACTGAGGGACAGAACTGAGCTGAAACCTCAAGATAATTGAGTTCTCTGTTGGTCCCTGACACGCACATAGCTGGGACCAGACAGGTGGGTGTGGAGCCATTGCCATCACCTTTATGGGGCACAGATAGGGGAGTTACTCCTTTCCTTAGTCCAGTATGTCAGATAAGTTATTGGACCTATTTTCTCTGATATGATTTTAATATGCCCACATGTCCTTATAATCTCAATTCAGTATGGGAAATCGGTAGAATGGCATCCTTTCTGCTTCCAAGAAAAAGTCATTTATCAGCCTGTGATATATGGGTGGTGCCTCATAGATTGTGTTGTTTGTGTTGTTTCTGTATCCACCCTGGTGTACAATCATTCTCCAATGTCAAATGGAGTCCAAAGCTGTCTCTAAAATGGAGTCCCTCAGGGCAAGGCACAGCCTAAAAAGCCATTGTTTTATATGAGGTAAAGAAACTTAGCATACAGTGTAGCCTAAGCTCAAAAAAAAAAAAAAAAAAAAAAAAAAAAGAACAGTTTTCTGGGACTGGTGTTGCAAATTGTCCTGGATGCATTTAAACAGCATAAATTTATTACTTTATAGTTCTGTTGATATAAGTCCAATATTCATCACACTAGGCAAAAGTTCAATTATCTACATGCCCGGATTCCTCTCTGGACTTGCTAGAAAAGAATTTGTATTATGGCCTTTCTGGCTTCGTTGGAAGCCACACACATTCTTTTGCTAAAAACTTCCTTCCTCCAGCTTCAAGTCCAGAAACTTGCGAGATTTTTGATCTTTCTTCTTTACTTACATCTATTCTCAGGAAGATGAATGCTCAATTTAAACAAAGAAAATGAGTTTTCTCTTTCTTCCATTTTGTTTGAAAAACATTTGTCTTTTCTCAGCATAATGCAGAAGCTAAACTCTGTTTATCACACACAAGAAATAACATTTTATCAGCTCTCTGGACATTACTGCACTCACTCAAATTCACATAAAATTAACTGCTACAGTAACTTGGACCTAGTACTGGAGGGTGAACCACAGAGACAGGGCGGGGGAGGAGGAAGAGGGCTTTCTTCACTGGAAATCTGGAATTCTGGAAGCAAATTATTTCTGGGCTTTGGAATGGGAAGTCAAGTGAACTGACGTGAAAATGTTTACATCAAGGTAAGGACTAGTGGTGAGATTAGTAAATAGATAGAAATGTCACAAAGATCTGAAAAAAAAATCTCATACTCACTTGGAACAAGTTTGCTGGATGAACTGAACAAACTGTATGCATATGGGTAGATTTGTACATGTACATGTATATATATGTAATCACACACACAAATGTACATACACAAACACACAACTATGGGCCTGAATGTATTATAAATGAAAATTACTGAAAAGAATCTGTTACTACAATTGCTGATTGACGACTAAAACTTTAATGATGTGGAAGTCATAAGTCCAGAGCCACATTATTTTGGGCAGTCTTTAGCCCCTTTTCTAGCCATTTATTATCCTCCTTGGACTGTGACCTCATACCACTGTGACCATTTGCAATGTACAAACATCTCTAGCTTCCACCAACTAAAAAGGTAATGTCATCAGATAGCATCTGAAGCCTGTAACAGAGATATCCCCACTCTACTGTAACCCCCATCCCATAGACCTATTAATGAATTTGAAAAGTATCTTGATTTATGACTTTCTTTATTCTGTTACTGTAAAAAGTTCACCAAACTGTTAACTCATTGGAAATCAGATTTGGGGTAACCTAAATCTGCATTCCTGGACTTGGAGCACTCACATCTGGCTTCAGAACATACAATCTTCTATGGCCTTTGAGATGAGAGCTGTGTTTCTTTTGCTGAAAAGGCATACATGTACATATAAAGAAAACTATGCATGTATTCACTAAAAACTAGACTTCATCAGACTAGCTTCATATCTCAAAGCTATTATCCGTGAGTGCAAGTTCCTTAAGCTCTTGAAACTACCTTACCATTTGGAAAACAGCTAATTCTTATGGAAAGGAAGCTGGATGTGCTTAAAAATTCAGCCTAGTATCAGACACAGAGCGACACAGACACACACCTCTAAGTGAAAGCTTTTGCATTATTAGTCATATTTCTGTTACTGTAACAAAATATTTGAGATAAACAACCAGTAAGGGAGAAATGTTCTTATGACTCATAGTTTCAAAGATTTCAGTACATAGCTCTGTTGTTTTTGTGCCTTTGATGAGGCAGAGAACATCATGATAGGGAGAGTGTGGTAAAACAAATTCACTTACCCTAAGGCAGCCAGGAAGCAAAAGGAACAGCCAGGAATAGGCCAGCATTCCAATTCCCAGTAACCCACCTTCCTCTGCTAGGACCCACCTCCTGTAATGTGACATGCTAGTGACACATTCAAACAATAGCACTACATTTTGTATTTTTAATGATTTTGTCATCCTCTAAGATGGCTAATCCCTTTATCAGAGTTCCAGTTGCATAACAGGACTATGGTGTGCATGAAAAAAAGAGAAAGTCCCTGATTTTAGTAATAAGATGTTTCAGAAGACTAATCAAAGTTTTAAATTTTTGGGTGTTTAAAATGGGAAATTGTGCTGGTAGTGGTGAAGTTGGAAAAGACATCACAGGAGAGCCATTCTTGAATAGGAACATCATGTAGCCATTTCAGTGTCTGTGTATGTGATGAAAAGGCATTGAGGTGCATAGTGGGGGGGGCTGTATGGAAGGGGGTGCACAGTAGTACTAACTTTGTGGAACTGGGCTTTGAGCAAAAAGAGACCTGGCTTTTGCCTTGACTTCTAGGAGATCATGACATTGGAAGGTCATGTCTGATATAGGTGGTTTGGCTTCTTTTGGGGGGGGGCATGGGTCACCTAAGAAGTCTAACAATACAAGTCAGAGGTAGATCAGGAAGTATCACCTCAACCACTAAATTAGCTAGAAAGCTCAGATGGTCTACACAAGCTATTGAGTCATGTCAATGTGATGAAGTATTGTCCTTTTAAAATTTCTGTTGCTATGACAAATACCCTGACCAAAATCAATTAGGGGAAGGGAGTGTTTATTTGGCTGCCAGTTCCAGGTCACAGTCCATTATTGCAGGGACAACAAGGCAGGAACTGGAAGCATCACATCACAATCAAGGGCAGAGAAAGTAAATGGATCCTGGTTTGCTCACTAGCTTTCTTCACTCTTACATGATTGAGAGCCTAGCTTAGGGAATAATGCTACCTGCCCTAGGCTGGCTTTTCCTACGTCAGCTAACAATCCGCAGGCCAACCTGATCTAGATAATTCCCCATTAAGACATAAATCCCCCAGGCAAGTCTAAGTTGTTGACTGTTAAAAACCAATCACTACAAGCCTCAATAAAAACCACTGGGCAGTGAGGTTCAGGTGGGCTACCTTGTTTGGCGACATCGTGTGTTTGTGTATACTTGTTGACACCTGTATGCCACCGCATGAAGATCGAAGATCAGAAGACAACTCTGAGAGTTGAGTTGGTTCTCCTTGCATCACCTGGGTGCAAGGGATCACACCCGAGTCATCAAGGTTGGCAGCAAGGGCTTTTGCATGCTGAGCCATCTTGGCTGCCTACGTCATTTTATAAGAGGGGCCTGAACATCTATGGGTTTGGATATTTCCATACTTGGGGATGACTTTTTTGTCAAGTGGGAAACCCTAGCGATGACAGAATATGCATCATTTTTCACAAAAGCATCTTGTATTCTCCCACGCTGTTCAAGGCCTGACGAGTCCTGACAGATTTGTTCTGTGTATCTTAGACACTTTCTCACTGTTGTGATACAATTTCTCAACAAGAACCTGTGTTCAGTCCTCAGGCCCCACATGGTAGAAGGACAAAAGCGATGTAAGTCTGGGTCCAAACTTAATTAATTAACACAGAATATATGCTTGCCCCAACTGGATATAGGCAGGAGATAGCCAGGTAAGAGGCAGGAATGACAGGAAACAGGTAGGTGGGAGATACCCAGGTAGGAAATACGTCAAAGAGTGTGCTCATCCTGGATTGAATCTAAAGGGAAACACTTAGCTTCATGTGATCATAAAAAAAACCCTGCAAGATGCAGCTCACGCCATCATGGGAGAGTCCTAGGTGACCTCCATGTGGTCCAGCTATCATGGAGAAGTCCCGGGGGGAGGTGGAGGGATCTCCATGTGGTCTAGGCAATTATGGAGAGATCCCAAGGGGAAAAATCTCCATGAGGTCCTGGCCAGATTTCATCATCACTGGCCAGTACTAAAAGCTTGATTATAAATTCAATCAAACTTTGTAAAAATGGTTTTTTCAACCAGATTTAGGATTTACAGGAAATACTGTAAGTTGTCCTCTGACTTACATATATGTACCATGGCATGCATGTGTACACACACACACATACACACACAAATGAAGGAAACAACAGATTTAATACCTAGACAAAAGAAACTTTAGGGATAAATGGTTTATTTCAGCTCACAGTAACTGGCCATGATGGCAGAGAAGACACGGTAGCAGGAGAAGGAAGGTGGCCAGCCGCACTGTAGCCTCACTTGGGAAGTAGAGAGTGGCTATGAAGTGGGTCAGGCTGAGCTGTAAAGTGTCAAGACCCATCACTAGGGACCTGCTTTCTCCCAAGAGACTCTATATCCTAAGGGTTCCTCTTTCCTGAACAGTACCGCCAGCTGGGACCAGTATCCAAACACAAAGGCCTATGGAAAACTTTATTCTGTTTTAACTAGTTCCCCCAAATTTCTGACACAACTTTGGCCCTACGTTGCCTCAAGTTCCCAGCCTGTTCTTAGTTTTCTGTTTTGTTTTTCTGCAACTACTTTAGTATGTATGCATTCTATAGATAAAGGCATTTTCCTATATCACCACAGCTATCAAAATTGAGAACTAGCATTGATCGGCATCTCCCATACAATCTTCAGTTGTCTTTTAGGCTTTGTCAACTTTCCTTTAGTATGAGAGAAATCCTGTTGAGAGTTATGTTTTGTGTTTAGCTGTCATCGAATAGTTCTTTCGGTCTCTTGAAGCCTTCCTCAGCCATTCCTCATCTCTCTGAATTCTGAGGCTTTTAGTATTACAGACCAGTTGCCTTATAGAATGCTCATCAATCTTGGCTTTCTATTTCTCCATAAAGTATACAGTTTTGCTTTGGAGAATGTCCATAAATATTCAGCTTCATATTTCTTCATGAGGTAGATTAAGATTGCGCAATGTTATCAGGAAAGAAAAGAAATGAATAATGTTCTCATGACATCCTATCAGGCGGGTGCCTGATTCACATTCTCTCATTGCTGATATGTTTGATCACCTGGTTAAGGTGGTATCATTCTCTGCTGTGATTTCCCTCTCTCCCTCTCCCTCTCCACCCTCCTCTCTCTCTCTCTGTTGTCTTCTCTGAAATGTTTGGTGATTGAACCCAGGACCTTAAGTATACTTGGCAAATGCTCAACCACTGAGCTGCATTCCCAGCCTTGAAGTTTCTTTTTGTCCTTTTGTATTAAGAACAGTACTGTTTATATTTTCTACTGCCAGAGGTGGCCAGGGCAAAGTTCTTGGAGGCTGAGTCTCTGTTGTGTGACCTACTTGTAGAGGAACACTTGGGAGAAGTTTTTGTTATCTTGTTTTTTTAAACACAAAATGGCTTTTGGATTAGGTTTGTGTTCTCACCCTACCTGTGGTATAGTTGTTTATGAGTTGGATTTGAAATGCTTGATGCAAGTGGCTATAATTTGGTTAGGTGCAGTTGTTCTGGCACCTGTAGCTTGTTTTTGGAGCTGTGTGCTGCATGGGTTTATGGAACTTTTGAATAGGGTAAAAAAGTCTGAAGCCCTGAGAGTTGGGGGTGGATGTTGTTTGGTGGTTCGTTAGTTGGGTTGCTGCCATTAGTGTGATAATTCCTAAAACAACAAAAGTTGGAGAGATTGACTTTATAGACTGTGAGCTGAGACACTAGTCTGACTCACTGTGGGCTGGTCCTCTTCAAGCTTAGGATATCCTAAAAAAGGTTGTGAAGTTTTCTACCTTTTTCCCATTCTATATCAAGGCTGCTTGAAAAAGTTGTGAAGATTTCTTTCTATCTTTCTTTTCCCTTCCCTAAATAGAAGGTAAAAGATTGTAGCATCCTACTACATCTAGTAGCTTTAGGCTACATAAGAAAGATGCCCAGAAGAAATTCAGGAGGCTGGGACAAAGTGATTGTACACAATAATCAGTGGTAGCAGGGATAGAGACTTATCTCCATGCGGCCTCCTTCAGCAATTTGAGTATTTCCCTTAATCTTTTAGGGACCTTGGCTGAAATAAAACTGGATCCTTGGGTTTAACACAGAAAATATTTTTGGAAAAAGCAAGGATGAAGTAGAGTTGGGATTTATTTAAAAAAAGGGCTAGCAAGATGGCTCAGCAGGTAAAGGCAAAGGACCTGAACTCAGTCCCTGGAACCCACAGTTGTCCTCTGACCCCCCACACCCATGCCAGAACACTTGTATACAAACCCATAATTAAATGTAAATATTTAATCTTTAATTTTTTTATTTTTGAGACTGTCATATATGTATACAATGAAATATGATCCTATTTATCCCCATTTGCACCTCCAATTCTCCCATATTGCCTCAACATGGCCCCCTCCCAACTCCATGTCTCATTCTTTTTATAACCGACTAGATTGAGTGAGGGTTGTTCACATGTGGAACACAATCCACTAGAGCATGGGAAACCTGCCAGTGGCTGCATCTTCAAAAACAAAGGATTCTCTCTTCCCTTAAAACTTTCCACTACTTATAGCTACTCAGTAAGTGGTAGGAACTGAAGATCATTTAGCCTGTTCATGCCAGAATGTGGGTTGGATTGATATGTTCCAGTACCATGCAGGTATCCACAAATGCTATGAGTTCATTAGGTGATATCCATATCATTTCCAGAAGACAGCATTCCTTCCTACCTTCTGGCCCTTAAATTCTTTCTGCCTCCTTTACAGCTGTGGTGACAGATGTCCTCATTAGGGCCAGGCACCCAGTCACTTCTTCAGCACTTTGATCAGTTATGCATCTCTCAATTGACTGCTGCCCACTGCAAAAAGAATTTCTAAGACTAAGGCTGCAGCAGCATAAGTCTATGCATATATGCATACATATTCAGAAGGCACTTTGAGAGAATGAGTTCAAGACCAGCCTAGAATACATGAGTACTTTTCTCAAACTAGAAGAAAGGGGACGGGGAAGAAGAAGAGGAGAAGATAGAGGGGCAATAGCAGCAGCAGCCACACAAAGGAAAGACGATGAGAAGACTCAAGAAGATGTCCATCTACCAATCAAGGAGGGAGGCCACAGAAGAAAGCAGCCCTGGCTGCACCTTGATCTTACTTAGACATCTAGCCTCCAGAATTGTGATAACATAAAATTTCTATTGTTTAAGCTACAGTCTTTTTTTTTTTTTAAATCACATCCCTAGCAAACAACACACTGAGCATAAGTTGTCAGCATATTCTCCAACAGGAAAATTGAATAGTTCATCTCAGTGTTTAGTAGCTATGGCACAGTAAACAATGATAGACCATGGTTGTATGTGCATACTACATTTGCTGGGAAACGACAGTTCTGCCAAACTATGACTGAGGAATCTCCAGCTTCTTGCCTAGCAGCTCTCAGGAAGTACTGTATAATCAGCAATCTGTACATTCCATAGATTACACCCCACCTCAAGTTACAGGGACTTTAGCAGCTTATGACTCCAAACAGTGATTTTTTCTCATGAATTAAAGAAAGCTGATCATCTCAAAGATGTAAGAGATAAAAAAAGAAGGTATTCGACAAATTTCCACACCTATTAACAATAAATTCTCAGTAACAAAGCCAGGCATGTCGATGCCTGTCTGTAATCTAGGCATTCAGAAGGCTGAGGCAGGAGAATTAAGACTTTGAGACTAGCTTGTGCTATCATCATTGTCAAAGAATAACAGTTTCAATTGCCTGTGTGAAACCCTCATGAGGGCTGTGGATGTATCTTAGTTGGTAGATTACTTGTCTAGTAAGCAGGAAACCCCTGGGTTTAATCCTTAGCACCACATAAAACCAGGTTGTGGCAGCACAAACTTGTAACCTCAGCATTTAGGAGGTGGCAAAAGAGTTGTAAGGGAAGAGTTGTAAGGGCCTACTCATAACAAAGGGAAAGCAATGCGGCATAATTAATATCTACGAAGGCATTCATAACTCTGTCATGACTCTGTAACCCAAATCAACTAATCTGAAAGTATGTTAACATGTAAAGGAAACAAAGGGAATAGAATGTAAAGGGGAATCAAGGAAGGACATATGAGGTTACATCCTGCTATGCTATGAGGCTCAACCTTTGCATGTGATTCTACTGAGCCTCAGTGGTATACCATCTCTCTGCATGAGAATACCACAATAATAGAAGGATCAAATGTTCAACCATATTCTTGGCTGCATTGTGGGCTCATGGTTATCTTGGGCTACAAAATACCCAGTCTCAAAACTATAAAATAAAATAAAGACTCCATGGAAACTCAAGTCAGTCTTTACAAGATTCCCAGAAGTCCCTCTATGCCTTAACATTGTATTAAATGAATTTATTAGGAGGGTGCTCTCCAGGGGTATTTCTTTTTTGTAAGTCATCCATGCTTGGGCAGGAGTTCTCAGTGATGAGGCTTCCCAAGTCATTCTGCTGATATAAGTAACTATAATAAACTCATTAGTTCACCAAGCTGAACTTGTAAGGAATCCTTTCTTTAATCTGTCAATACCCTCTATTTAGGGTTTGTAAACATTTCTTCACATTCCCCAAGGAAATATCGTGTGCCAACTTACCACTAGCCATGAAATATAATTCAAAAAGCCATGGACTTAAATAACAAAGCTAAAATAACAAAGTTTTTGGAAGAAAACATCAAAGTACCGTGGCCTTAAGATAGACAAAAATTTCTTGATACTAAGACAATAACCAAAAAAATTAAAAATTATTCATTAAAATCCACTTACAATGAAAAAGAATGTTTTAGAAAACAAGAAAGCATTCCAGCACTCTGGCAGCTGAGGCAGAAGGATTGTGAGTTCTAGGCCAACCTGGGCTATATAGTGAGTTCCAGGTTAACCTAAACTATACTAGACCCTGTCTTGAAAAGCAGGAAGAGAGGAGAGAAGAGTTGAGAGGAAAGAAGTGAGAATGGAAGGGAGGGAAGAAGAGGGGGGAAAAAAAAAAAAGGACCGGAAAGGAGGGGAATGAGAGAGGGGAAGCCAAGACAAGGAAAAATGTTGGCCATATAAGATGAAAAATTTGAATACATAACGTATTAGAACCACAAATACGCTTATGAAAACTGTCTGAATTATAGTAGACAAAAGATTTAAATAGTCCAATCATTAAATATCAAGACATGCAAAGCTAATGGTAGTATAATTGAGTAAGTGCTTTCTAGATGTAGGGCGATGTGGCTGAGCAGGAGGCGTCATAGGAATGTCAGAAATTTTCCAGGTCGAGGCAAAATAGTCTCTTTTTTAAATGATGTGCCTAACACCACTCACTTACAAATTAATAATGCATTTATTATAGTTTCTTCAACATTCTCTGAAAGATGGTGAAGTGTCCATCTCTCTGCTAGCAACCGAGGCTACGGTAGTTGA
The DNA here is from genome assembly GCA_026225945.1 of Cricetomys ansorgei. Classification (NCBI taxonomy): domain Eukaryota; kingdom Metazoa; phylum Chordata; class Mammalia; order Rodentia; family Nesomyidae; genus Cricetomys; species Cricetomys ansorgei. The sequence continues at coordinate 8,187,850 of JAMJFZ010000882.1, forward strand.
GAAGATACGGTCCACACGGGCAAAAATAACGTGGTTACCAATTACAGCAGAATGCCTGCCCTTGACAGAAACCCACTCCGTTCTGGCTACAGCCTCTTAGGTTTCTGCGCTGCAAGTGAACTCTGATGCAGCTCCGGCTCCAACCAGGAGGTGGTAGGCTGCAGTCCAAGGCGACAGGAGCTTGTCACGTCTGCTCGTCAGCTTCCGCCTCTGCTCGCGGAACCATCGGGCAAAGCTACAGACACCTGGGGGGACGGTTATAATGAGTGCGTAACCGGTCCCTTCCAAGTCTCCGGACTTCCGGGAGGACCGGAAGAAGCGACCGAGAGAGAAGAGGCTTCCTCCCTGAGGCTCCGCCTCTGGTCTCCTTTCTTCCCGGAGCCAGGGGCTTACCCGCGCCTTGCCGGGCAGCCCGCGAGCCCGGGGTTCAATGGTACCGATGGAGACGAAGCTGCAGAGCATTTTTGAGGAGGTGGTGGTGAGCGCAGCTGTCCGTGACCCAGGGCGGTGACTCGGGGAGGGGGAGACTGCGGGCCCAGGCTGTGGGCCGGTGCAGGAGCCTTTCCCGCCCCCTTTGTATTGACATTGGAGTCTGCACCCGGGTTGGCGAGCCCCTGACTGCTACTGTCAGATTCCGAAAAAGTATTGTTAGTTCCCGCGCGTTCCCCATAGACTTGACCTGTACTGCCTTAGAATATTTCTCTCGGGGAGATCTCCCATTCCCTCTTCATTATTCAGATAGTTTTTGTTTGTTTGTTTGCAGAAAACAGAAATTATAGAAGAGGCTTTCCCGGGGTGAGTATGTGGCGGGCAGGTTTTTGTGGTTTTTTTGGAGATTTTATGTTTGTAAGATGTTGCTTATTTTGGTTTTGGGGAGTTATAGGTTCTACCTTGCTGGCTATGTACCCTTTTAAAACTAGTAGCAAATAATGTGGATTTTGTTTTTCAGTATGTTTATGGATACCCCCGAGGATGAAAAAACAAAACTAATTAGTTGTTTGGCAGCTTTCCGACAGTTCTGGAACGGGCTATCTCAGGTAAGAAATTTTCATGTAAACATCCAGCTGATGACTTTTGGTCCCATTTTGTTTTACTTTTTACATATACTTCCAATTTTTTTTCTTAAGATCGTAACCCGCATTGAAAGTTTAAGGTAGTAAGAGCACAGTGGGAAATGTTTTTAAGTTTTTCTTCCATGTTAGATTATATAAGATCTTTTTTTATCCTACTTTGAGGTATTTAGTTTCCAAATGGAAGCAGATATATAAAAGTTTTCTTGTACTAGAAAAATGTCACTATTCAAAAAAAAAATTACCCATTATTTATAAGTATACCCTCATAAAGATACTGTGGCAGAGTTCCTGTTAGAGTAGTACATTTGTAGTAGTTAGGCTACTACTGGGTGGCTCAGCCAAGAAGACAAGGAGGCATAATCATAGGTGCAAACTCTGCCAAAACCACAGTAGAGAGAACCACTATCATGGCAAGTGCCATACTGGACCACGAGCATCTGAGCTCAGGTGTTTTTATTGATACAGAGTTGATAGCACGTGCAGACCATGTGTAATCAAACATCCCCCACATGAATCCAATACCTGTAGACAATACAAAACACCAAGACCTAGGCAGTCACTCACCCAACAGTGCACAAAACAATTATTTTATACATAACTAAAAATAAAACTTCCACAGTATACGTTATCTTCTCATGGTGAACTAGAAATAGGGAAATGAGCCTCTGAGCTCTCTGCCTGTCATCTCTCTGTCTGGTGATAAGATTTGCCACCCAAGTGTGGATCCTAAAGATAGTGTGTTCGAGTTTCAATTTTCTGTTTTCAAACAGTAATACTCTGATATGAACCAGAAATACATAAGGCAGAAGAGTGGCTCCAAAGGCTGATCTTTCTGCTTCCTTTCCTAACTTAGCTACTTACTTGCTCTTCCTGTGTGAATGTAGCATCCCATTTTGTGTCCCCTGAATTGTTTACGTATAAGACATCGTCTCTTTATGTCACCCTTCCTTTGTGTCCTGAGTGCTGGGATTACGGAGTCATCTGCCATCACACTGTGCTTTTCTATTTTAACAGTGCTGGGGATTGAACACAGGGCTTCACACATGTCAGGCATACACTGATCACTGATCAACCACATCCCCAGTCTCAGAATTCTTTTTATAGAATGACCATGCGCCATTTGTAGTGTTCAGCAATTATCTCCTTACTTTTCTCCCCCTTAATAAATACTAAGTTCTGACCCTACCACCCTTTACTTACTAACCTTCTACTTCCTTTCAAAGTTTTCTTTCTTTTTTTCAGGTAGAATTTTGCTATGTAGCCAAGGCTAGCCTTGAACTTTCAGCAATTCTCTTCCTCTGCTTCCTGGGGTCATAGGCATGGACCACAAGACTTAGATAGATATTTCTCTTAACTTTTCTACTTTGAACAGTATTATGTGAATAATATTTTTGATCAGACATAGGATCAGTTACTGGACATAATATTGCTAAATCAAAAGGTAGGGGTTTTTTTGTTTTGTTTTTTGTTTTTCTTAGTTGTGGAGGGGAGGTGTGTAACACACAAGTCTCTGTGTAGCCCACACTTGCCTGGAACTAGATATGTAGTCCAGATTGGCCTTGAACTCATGACTCTCTTGTCTCTACCCCCTGAATACTGGGAAATGAGCATACATAACATCCCCAGCAATATTTATAATTTTATAGAAATTACCTAATTATTTCTTATACGCATTGTTCTAGTTTACACTCCCAATAGCAACACATAAGAATATTTATTCTTGAAAGGCATGCAGTATAATGGTAATAATTTCTTATCCTTGTGTATCAAGCACTGAGAAATTTTATCTTGGTAAAACTTTACTTTGTATTTCTTTCAATATTTAGCATCTTCCATGCATTTGGGGTTTTTTAAAAACATTTCTCTTTTTTTGGTTTTGTTTGTGTGGTTGTGTCATAGTACTTGTGTAGAGGTTAGAGGATAACTTACAAGGGTGAGTTCTGTCTCTGTACTATGTGGGTGCTGGGGCTCAAACTCAGGAGGCTGGCATGGCAGCAGGCAACAGGTGCCTTTGCTGGTGTGCATCTCAGTAGCCAGGTGTAATTTTAAAAATAATTTTATAAGCATTTAATGAATTGGACTGTGTAACCCTCAAGAAGAAGGTAAAAATAAATTCGGCAATTCTAAGTCACTTGGGGGGGCAGTTATAGTGTGGAGAAACAAAGCACATGATTCTTCTGGGGTGTCCTGAAAGGCACACGTTGATATGAGCATGACTTCTTTGTATCATATTTTAGCTTATGAAAACCTAGAAGTGTAGTTTGTCATCGGACTAATGATGGCTCTGAATTGGGTTCATGGGGATTGGATTCATTTAAACTTTCATGAGGCCGAGGTGCCCACCCGTATTAGGATTTTTCCTTCAGCAAGGGGAATATTTATATCACCCTGTAAAGATACTGTTTACAGTAACTTAAGTGAGTTTTCTATTGGCCATGAATTTGTTAGTGTAATCTTAACTACTCTTAGGGGTCTTATGGTAGGAGTTTAATCTATGCAATTGCAAGATTTTAAAATGAATATAATAAATACTAAATTTATTTTTATTTGGGGACAAGGTCTTGCTAGATACAGCTCAGACTGACGTAGAACTCTGTATGCAGCCCAGGATGGTCTCAATATGCCTCATCCCCTCAAGTGCTAGGTTTCGGTGCATGTGCACACATGCATGCGTTCACACCCACAGTTGAATCTGATGTCTTTCATCTTGCTCTTTTAGAAATTATTTTCATCTTTTTAGAATAATTTAGAATGATTATTTCATCTAATTATTTTCACAGTTAAATATTTACTTACAGTATTGGCATGTTCTCGGGTGTAATATTAACCATTTGTGTTTATAGAAAATGTAACTTGGGGCCTAAAATAAAAGCATTTTTTAATTTTTAGGATTCTCATGAACAATGCATCCAGTGGATCGTTAAATTTATTCACAGCCAACACAGTCCCAAAAGGATTTCTTTCCTCTATGACTGCTTAGCAATGGCTGTTGAGACTGGTCTCCTTCCACCCAGGTGTGTTTTAGGTGGGTGTGGGTGTGAGCAATCAGAAGACTTTTCCTTGTAAAGTTACAGAATTGAGGATGTTGTACAGAGATAAGGGAGGGAAAGGGGTGTGGAGCTCATAGGTAAGTCAGCTTAAAAGGCAGGTTTTTTTGTTTTAAATTTATTTTGTTTTTATGTATATGCCTCCGTGTTGGTGATTGCCATGTATATAGGTGTGCGTAAGTAGGCCAGAAGAGGGTGTTGGATCCCTGGGAGCTGGAGTTACAGATTGTATGAGCCATCTGACATGGGTTCTGGGAACTGGACTCAGGGCTCTGAGCATTGTGAGCTCTGAACTGCTGAGCCACCTCTGCAGCCCCATTTTTGTTTTGTTTTCACAGTGCCTCATAATTACAGTCCAGTGTGACAAGGCTGAGGTCCTTAAAAAGCTTTCCACACTCATTCATTTATGGGACCTATACTGGGGCTGTTGTCCAGGAAGTGCAGGTGTCTGTTGTGGCCTGGGCTTTCTCATAGCTCTGTAGAGTTCAAAAGTTTGCAGAAGTATAGTCAGGAATCAGCCCTGCATCCATGCCATAACCCCAAACCTGCCCGGACAACACAGAGCATCCCTCTGACTCTCTCAGGACTGTGTATCAGTGCCATGTTTCACAGAAGCATGTGGAATGGAAAATGTAATGTGGTCATCTTGAAAAAAACAGTCTACCTCCACCTGTTAGATGATAAACATTTAACCAAAAGCTTTTGCTAAGGTTTTTTTTTTTTTTTTCCTAGTGAAAATACAGCCTAGGGAATATCATTTAGTTCTATCTTAACATTTGAGCTTTCTTAGTAAGAAATAGGAAGTGTTCCATATACCTGGAACACTTTAACAGTGTAGTTTTAGAAAGCATGTTTGGCCTGGCACCAACAGTGCTCAGTGTTCACATACTGTAGTGACAGAGAATTTTTCAGGTTTCTCTCTTGTAACAGGAATGTTCTCTTTTCTTCCCCTAGGATGGTTTGTGAATCTTTGATAAATTCTGACTCTCTTGAATGGGAAAGAACACAGCTTTGGGCCTTAACATTTAAGCTGGTTCGGAAAATAATTGGAGGAGTAGACTACAAGGTACTATTTCGTAGTTATAAGAAGCAGTTGCTTTCAGACATGATTATTTTTTGCAGGGTGTGTGTCCCATTTCACATGAGAGAAACATAGCGGAGATTATTCATAACTTGACTTTTTTGCATATGTGCTAGAGGGATTTAAAACTACCCAGCTCTTTTACAGTTTGTTTTTTTTTTCCCCCTTTCAACATCTTAAAACATACACAGGGCTAATATATTTTATGATGAAGTAGAAAGTCACAGGCAGAATCCATGCTTGGTGCCAGAAGTCTTCCGTTGCTTTGTGAAATGAAGAACACAGAGCACGGGTTTTTGCACTGAGAACTCTATCTTGTTCTCTTTAGAATTGTGCCCTTAACAGATGTCTTCTGGATCCTGCTCCTGACCAAAAGCAACAGCAGTCTCTCATTGTTTTCAGGGTCCAGCTCAGGAGCTCCACAGCTGCAGGAGCCATTCAGCTTCACTCACTTTTGTTACTGTCCGTTGTCAAGGAATTGCCAGTGTGTAGCCATATGTTATGTCTACATGTTCTTCAATCTGAAGTGATCTAGTAATGATCGAGTAGATCATTTTTTTATTGTTATTGTTAAATCATGGTTTACCCCAAAGTTAATTACAGAAGAGTCCTGAGATTCTTTTCTCTTTACTGAAACTGAATGCCGTTACCCAGGTTTCCAGAATGGTATACATGCATCTGTTCATAGCAAAGCTTTGCTTTTTTAACCTTTATAATAGTAGGAACCCTGCAAATGTTTTGGTGGCCAGAAAAGATTGGCAGAGTACAGCCAGTTCAATTTTTATTTTGAAGTGACTTTCTTGGTTTACTACAAGATATTCTGTGGAATTCTGTCCTGTTGTGGAGCATTATTCTTCTCAGGTTAGTGTTAGGTACGCATTACCTCGGGTTTGGAAAATTTCAAGGTGTGACCTTGAGTCGGTGCACACTTCTGAAACTTGGCTGCTTTATCTCAACAGACGGGACTTTTCTTACTTCTTTGTTTTAACCCATGTCATCTTTCTATTTATTAGGGTGTTCGAGATCTCCTAAAAGTGATTTTGGATAAAATCTTAACAATTCCGAATACAGTAAGCTCTGCTGTTGTCCAGCAGCTTCTGGCAGCAAGAGAGGTAATTTAAATTTAAACATGCCTGAAATCCATTCAGCATAGCCTCACATGTCTAGATTTGTTTAGATGTGTGCTTTTAAAAGCTGGGGAGATGGCTAGTGGGTAAGGGCACTTGCTGTTAAACAAAATAAGTAGAATTCAGATCCCCAGCATCCATGCATAAAAGCCAGGCACATGCCCTGTCCACCCATGCCTGTAGCCTCGCTGTTGTGGGATAGAGATAGGCAGATCCCAGGAGCTTGCTGGTCAGTGAGCCTACCTGAAAACAGCAGAAAGACACCTGTACCCATTTCTGGCCTCTGTGTGCACACTCATAGGCAAGGACAACTGCACACATGTACACATAGCTCAAACACACAAATAACTTGCAATGCTTGTAGAATATTCAATTCCTTCTAGTGAAATAAATCATTTCCCCTTTTAATCAAGTGTTCTGCCACTGAACTACATCCCAGCCCTAGTCATTTTTTGTTTCATTGTTAATGTATTTCAAAAGAAAATTTAAAAAAATTAATTTATGCTAGTTATTAAGAGTATAGATATAGAACATTGTAAGACAGACATTGGCCACCTTTTATTAATTATTAATATTACTGTAAGAATTGCTCTTTTTTTCTGTTACTGTCTTAAATCTATGAATATTTAAAGCATGTTTAGGGTACTTACTACCAATAATTCATTTTATTGTTAATTATCCTTCATTTTTATACATTTTAAAGGGAATTACTTTAATATTAAATTTTGAAATAACAATTCTGCTTTAAATAACAAATTGTGTGTGTGTGTGTGTGTGTGTGCACGCACCCACACACACACACATGTAGATGCAAATACTTTACCAACTAAACTGTCTCTCCAGCCCTACATACTTATTTTTAAATACTTCTTTGTTGTTGCTGTTGTATTTAAAGGTCTTTTGTGTGAGGCTAGTCAGGAATAATGTTACCCTTTTATTTCTTTTAGGTTATAGCTTATATCTTGGAACGAAATGCCTGCCTGTTGCCAGCCTATTTTGCAGTCACAGAGATCAGGAAACTATATCCTGAGGGAAAACTTCCACATTGGGTAAATTTTGCATTTTCTAAAATTATTAAGTCTTACCAAAATTTCATCAAAAAGTATTAATTATCTTCATTGTATGTATATAAATGTATGTATATACTGTGTGTGTGTGTGTGTGTGTGTGTGTGTGTGTGTGTGTGTGTGCGTGCGTGCTTTTTTCTTAGTGTTACTATTCCTTTGATAAAACACAATAACCAAAGAAACTTGTGAGACATAAAGGGTTTATTTGGCTTACACTCATATCACTGTTCATCAAAGGAAATCAGGACAGGAACTAAAGCAGGGCAGGAACCTGGAGGCAGGAGCTGATGACAGAGGCCATGGAGGGGTGCTGCTTACTAGCTTGCTAACCATGGCTTGCTTAGCCTGCTCTCTTCTAGAACTCAAGACTGATCAAGAATGGCATCACATGCAATGGGCTGGGCCCTCCATGCATAAATCACTAATTAAGAAAATGCTCTACAGGTTTGTCTACAGCCCGATCTTATGGAAGCATTTTCTTTATTGGGGTTCCCTCCTCTCAAATGACTGTAGCCTGTATCAAGTTGACATAAAATTAGTCTGTACAATACGCATGTCTACGCACACGCTGCAGCATAAGTGTCGAGTCAGAGGACAGCTTTCTGAGTTGGTGTTCTTTTTCCTCAGTAGGATCCAGGATTTAAACTTAAGTTATTAGGTTTGCACAGCAAGTCATTTCACCTGCTGAGCCTTTTTATCTCACGGGCCCATTTGAAAAGATAATTTATGTATCAGAGCAAACACAGGAAAAGTAAGGACAACTCACTAGAGTGGGAGGAGTTCCAATGGAAGAATAGTGCCATCTGCACATTTTCAAATGGCAACTTTATCCTTAGTATATATTTTTACTACACATAACATTTATTTGCCTGTTGGGGGACTGGGTACAGTATGCACGTGGCTAGATGCCAGAAGCCAACTTGCGAAAGTCATTTTCTACCTGTGTGTCCCAGGGGTCATACAGATGCCATCAGGCTTAGTGCCATGCACCGTTACTTACTGAGCCATCTCACTGGCCCAGTTAATGTATTTTTTAGCATAATATATTTGTTTCATACTTCTATTAACCTATTGAGACAGTTCTTACGTCATGTGCTTAAAAAACACAGAGCTTAATTAACTAGCTAAGGATGCAGTGGTATGACTTGTCTTAACTTAGGGACATATGGAGCGGCAAGGATTTGAAAGAAAGAGAAAGAGCACACACACTAGTCTGACTAATTCTGTGCCAGGCTTTGTATTAATTGTTTATGTGCATTATCTAAATTTAGATAGATGATCACTCTATTCAGGGTAATCTTAGTCTTATTTTTTGTATTTATTTGTTTTTTTCTTTTAGTTACTAGGAAACTTGGTATCAGATTTTGTGGACACTTTCAGGCCCACAGCAAGGATAAACTCCATTTGCGGTAAGATTACAATTTAAAGCACACACTATATTATGTAATACCTGATCTTTAGTGACTGGGCGTCTGTTGGAGAAAGCTGAAGGATGGCCTCTTATAAGAGGCTTGCCACTTTGTAGTACTCTAGGAGCTTAATAGCAATGCTTATTTTCATGGGCTTTGGATAAGGCACAGGCAGCATCCATCAGAGTGGTATGACTTTCATGTAACACCGTTCTAGAAGTTGTATTACCTCAGGACTGGGAACACTTCTTAATTTTGCTTTGTATATTTTAATTAGCTAGGCACACCTTTCTTTACATTTTATTTTTGGCTTTTTAAGAGGCTTATGTAACCTAGGCTAGCCTTACACTATATAGCCAAGGATGTCCTTGGACATCTGATTCTCCCGTTTCTACCTCTCAGTGCTAAGATTGGAAACATGTGCTGCCATTCCTGGGAGGTTGTGGGATCGAACCCAAGGTTTCATACCTGCTGAACAGTCTACTAGCTGAGCTCAGCTAGTCCCTGAAAATGCTTCTTAAACTCTAGACAACTAGAAATGTCAGCAAGCTTGTTCTTCTGTGACCATAGTATTGAGAATACCAGAGTCTTCCATTCCATTGTAATTCACACCTTTGCTCCTCATTGCGTGTTTTAGCTATCTACTTTCTTATGTTTGGTTTGATTCTCTGATTTGATAATCTTTGCAATGCCCAAATATATTCCCAGATTATTTCTAGAAATTATGATAGCCTCATAACTGGGAATACAGACCATTGTTATTATTATTTTTTAATCATCAGATATTGACCATTTCTTATGAGTCAGTGTTGTTTGATTTAGACACTGGGAATATAAAAATAAATTATGTAAATTTAGGCAAAATTCTGAGCTCTAGGTTTTATAACTGATTGTTTATTAATATTGAATGAATTACAGAAGTGAAGCAGGTTTTAAGAAAGATGATGTTGAGTTCATTTCAGGTAGGTTGAGGTTGAGGTATCTGGGATATCAAAGTGATGCTATTGTTTAGGCAGTCAGGCATATGCTACATCAATGTCTTCTAGGGATAGCCTGCAAAAAAGTGTTAACCCTAGAGAAGAGATCTCAGCTGTATCCGTAGTTCCATCTCGTAAACATCAGAGCTTTGCGTTGTGTACAGTCTGTAGCAGCTTTGCTGCCAGACTACAAAGGGAACTGTGTACCAGTACAATTTTGCAAAAGCAGACAGCCAGCTAGATTTGGCTCATGGACTGTTTTGCTGACCTCTGCCTTAGACACTTAAACAAAATGTTACAGTTTTGAATTTGGAAGCCTTGTACAAACTGATTGTTCAGCCATTTGGAAGAAATACAGGCAATAAAAATTCTCACACTTCATTCTCTTGACAGCATTTGTTAAAGACATTTTAAACTAGTGCCTGGTTCAGCATGCATATTCATTAAATATTAAAGAGGGATGAAGGAATTTAAATATTAAATTTTATCAGATTTACACAGAAATATTTTTGTAATGCATACAGGTCGTTGCAGTCTTCTGCCAGTTGTGAACAACTCAGGAGCCATCTGTAACTCATGGAAACTGGACCCTGCAACTCTTCGCTTTCCTTTGAAAGGACTTTTGCCATATGATAAGGTATGTATTAAATCCAGTGAAACTTTTGGCCATGTAAGAGTCACCATCCCATATTGTCATATGTTTGGTGTCAGATTACCTCTTAGTAGCCTGGAGAAGTAAATATTTTAAAGAAAGCTTATGGCTTATTATATTTTTTGGTGTTTTGGTTTTGTATTTGGTTACATTTCTTTTGCTGAAGTCTTGCTGTGCACCCTTGGCTGGCCTTGAACTCTGTAAGTAGTCTGACCTTTGCCTCTTAGTGCTGAGATGACAGCTGTGTACCCCCATATCTGGCCATGGTTGTTATGTCATTCTACTACCCAGACTCTATGGTTTGTGGATTTGCCTTAGTGGTACACCTCTGGTAAAGTACTTAGATATGGAAAACTCTCTTTAAGTAGACTTCTTGTCTAAGGCACCACATTTAAAGAAAAAGACTCAAGATTTGAACTCAGTACCTACACACATTACTGGTTTTTTTATTGCTGTTTCTCCTTTTCAAATTTGGAAATAGTGGTTAACTTGAAGGGAACATTTGGAACTGAATGAATCCTCTTTGATTAAGTTTCTGAGCAGAAGATTATTTTTCTTACAGTGCTGCTATGTCAAATGTGACTGTGTCTAAAGGAATGATCTAAGTTTAGTACCAAAGCAAAGAGGGTTGTTTTTGTAATCACTGAAATTTGGTGATTTTTCTGTTAAGGAGCAGCAGTCCCTCTAACTGCATCAGTGGGCAGTCTTGCAGATTGCACTGGCTTCATAGTGTAGTTGTTGTTAAAACTGTAGCCACAAAGCCAGTTGTTGTGGCTCATATCTGTAACCCCAGAACTTTGAAGGATGAGGCAGGAGGACTAACTACAAGTTCCAGACCGTCCCATGCTTTAGAATAAATTCTAGACTGGATTGATACTCTGTCTCAGAAAACCAAACCAAAAACCAAGCAAACAAAAATAAACTCTGTCTACAAATCAACCATTGCTTTAAAAGCTTCTGTGTAAAACAAATTGGTTGTTCTGTTTTTAAATGACCCAAGGAATCCTTTTTTTTAAAAAATTTTTTGAGATTTTTATTTATCTTTATTTTATGTGTGTGAATGTTTGGTCTGCACACATGTCCATATGCCACATGAAGGTAGTGCCTGCGGAGGTCATGAGGGCAGCATGGCGGTCCCCTAGACCTGAAGTTAGAGGTGGTTGTTAACTGCCATGTGAGTGCTAGGAATTGAACCCTGGTCCTCTGGAAGATCAGCCATTGCTTTTAGCAGCTAAGCCATCCCTCCAGCCTCACAAGGAATCCTTTCAAATTTCTATTTGAGGAGGATGTGTATGTCTCCCTATCACTTTTGCAGATATTTTCTAGTACTAGTGAAGAAAGGTACAGCAAGCAAATAGTGGAACCTGGGGGTCAGTTGAGGGATAGGGATCCATTTTAAAGGTAAAAAAAAATTTATTAAGGTGATAGCTGTTCTTTAGTTTTACCTCACAATTCCACTAGTACAGTTTTTTTAAAAGCATTTCTTAAAAATCAGCTCATAGATTACTTTTTCCCTCCCTTTAATCCTTTCAGAATTCCATCTACGAGAGCTATAAAAAAATACAATTAAGCAACTATTATGCAAATAGCATTTGAAGTAAGTTTTGCAGTTGATACCAGAGAGATGCTCTGACAGTACAGACAGAAGTAAAGATGATACACATGCTTGGAAACTGATTGGTGACTCAGACACTCGAGCAAACATGCAAATTCAGGGCGAGCTTGGGACAGGATCTTTCTGTATATGCTTAATATGTACTAGCTGTATTAGAACTAGTATATTTTAAGTGCAGGTTCACTAAAGTGACACAGGCATAAACCTACTCCTGTCCAAAAACTGTATGTGTTAAGTGCTTAGGTTACTTTGGCAGTCTTACTAGAGAGACATGGGACCCACCAGCTTATAGTGAGGGAATACTAGAACTTCCAGGTGATTGTTTAGAAAAGTAGCTATCAACTTGGAAAAAGATTCTATTGTGGGGTGTACCTTTATAGTAGTAGTTGTATGAACTGGAATAGTTATAAGACTTTGCATACTTAAATACCTAGAAACCTGGAAAATTGTCAGGTTTGCATAAAAAGAAAGCAAAATCTTAGTGATCCTTCATGAAGTCTTAAGATGTATCACCAAGGACAAAAGCCTATCAAATTGACAATATAAAATTGACTTTTTAATAGACTGTAAAATGGAAAACTGTAAATATTTTGTTTTCAGGAAGAGGGGGAAATGAAAAGATCTGATTCTAGTGTTGTCTTGACCTTTAACCCTTAAAAGACCTTGCACAAGGCTTTCAGCTTGTTCTCAAATGAGCCATTGGAACACATAACCTGTAATAACCTGTAAGCACTAAGTATCATTTTTCCCACTAGATTTTGCCTGCTGTGTGAAGGTAACAAGTGCTGTAGGAGATTTCATTTTTAGTTCCAAATAATGAGAATCACATTTGTTAATCTTAAAGCAGTAATTTCTTTTTTATTTCCTTTAAAGGATCTGTTCGAACCACAGACTGCTTTGTTGAGATATGTATTGGAGCAGCCTTATTCCAGGGATATGGTCTGCAATATGCTAGGTTTAAATAAGCAGGTACTGTACTATGCTGGAAGCCAATTAAATCTGTGTAGATCTGCACTGTTCCTTTCTATTTTCTTTGCTGTAGCTAACCAAGCAAAACAGTTAAGAACTCTTTGATGACCTTTTCAGTATATAGTTTATTCAACAATGTGTTCTTCTGTCATTTATATATTGCTTTAAGAATGTTTAAATTTCAAAGGAGGTATTTTTAAAGTTGGTTTGTTTTACATTGCTTTTTTTCTATAAGGCCAGTTTCAAGTTACCTTTTGCCAGAGAAACCTACACATGACTTAACCATATTTTTTTGACCCTTTTGTTGTTGTTGTTGTTTGGGTGTCTTTTTATAACCCTTGATATCTTCAGAGTGGCCGCTTTGCTGACTTTTTCTTTTTCTTTCTTTCTTTTTTTTTTTTTTTTTTCTTCTTCTTTTTTTTTTTTTTTGTGTTTGTTTGGTTTTGGTGGTTTGACATGTGGGTGGGTTTGTGCTGACTCTGGGTTCCTTGAGGCTGGCCTCATAGTCACTGTTTTGTCTTTTCTTTTTTTCTTCCTTTATTTTTGTTCTGTCCTGTCTTGTCCTGCCCATCCTCCAATGCTCTAGACCTTGAACATTGCTCAGGTATGTTCACAACCTTACTGTTGTATTGTGACTAACGATACGCTGGCCGCTTTGTAGCCACTGATTCATTTAGACAATACGTGTATGGTCGGGGCTTGAAATTGGCGGGACCATGCTGAGACCAAGGCCACTGAAAAACCTTCTTGGGATATGAGAGTTCTTTTTGGTGGATGTTTTTGGTTTTTGTTTTTGGTGTTGTTTTTGTTTTTTGTTTTTGTTTTTTTTAAATACATACTTTTTTTTGTTTGTTTCTTGTTTTTTAAGAGACAACACTTGGCACTCAGAAAGCCTGTCGCTTTTTGATGGGTTTTTCCACCCCCACTCCATTTTACTATTTTCATTTTAGGGCTAAAGTTAGCCTGATGGAATTTTCAGAGTTGGAAAGATTGGTGGTAGCCTTTTATCTTTCCAGACTACTAAGAAAAATATATAACAACAACAAAAATACTTGTGTTGATTTGCCTTAAAACCAAAACAATTTTAAAAAGGAAAAAAAAAAACATTTTCATACAAATACATTGCTTTTAAAAGTTGGAGTGGTAAGCTTTAAACAGGGAAGGCTTTTTTGAAAACATGGGGATTGACTAAGGAATGTCACGCTCTTAGGTGACCCCGCACCTCTTGACAAACACCCTTTGTCAGTCTTTGCCAGATGTGCCCTTCTCTTAAGTGGGCTCCTCACTTGGAGCCCGCCCATGGCAGGAGAAAACCACTCTGGCTGCATTCGACCAGCCAAACTTTTATGCAGTCCCAAATCTGTTCCAGGACTTTGCACCTTTGACATTTTAAGCAAAATAGTGGTTCCAATTATTTTTGTTAACAGTTTTTGAGCCCAGCATATTAAAATAGGGCAATTTTTTGATTTTAAAAAGATGCTCTTGTCTAGGCTCTGTAAAGTAGCGTTGCTGTTTGCAATACCATAGTGAAGGTTGTACCAGTGCTTCCATTGATAAAGCCCTATTTTTACGGACATACGGCTTGGCCATAAAACTTGCTCAGTGTTGAAACTGCATGCCAAACTCACCCCAGTAGCAACACCTTTTTATTATTTTCAGCATTTCTCCTTCTAAAACAATTTACCAAGTTTCCGTGTTTGGAAGAGCCTTTGTACATGTTAATCTGAAACTCCTTGACCACTAAAGTACCTGACAGTTACATTCTATAATCTGTCACATTAACATTTTAAATACCAAATCGTTAACTCTGATCCACTTTCACTTGAGCTAGAGGTAAGTATTAGCTAACTTTGCAAGAATGCTTCACATTTTTTCATAAAACTAATCTTGCAGTGTATGTTAAGTCATATTTGACTCAATTTTTTTATAATTTGATGGCTAAATGTCATTAAAGCTGCAAATACATCCCCCATCAGATATCTTTAGCTATCTGTGACTCCCTTCCACCCCCGCAGAGGGAGGTGGAGGGAGAGGCAGCTATCCTCAAAATAGAATTGACAGAATAATTCCAAGAAGATCTGATGCTTTTAATAACAAGTTTCAACCTATAAAAA
This sequence comes from Cricetomys ansorgei, assembly GCA_026225945.1. Taxonomy (NCBI): domain Eukaryota; kingdom Metazoa; phylum Chordata; class Mammalia; order Rodentia; family Nesomyidae; genus Cricetomys; species Cricetomys ansorgei. The sequence continues at coordinate 8,202,981 of JAMJFZ010000882.1, forward strand.
GTTTATGACTAAGACATAAATCCATAAAAAATAAAGTTTATAATGGAAATGCTGACAGAACATTATTAGTATTGGTCCCACCATAGTGTAAACATTGTCAAAATTCACAATTCATCAGTAATTGTTGTCAAAGGCAACTTTATAGTGAGAGGATCTACAGATGCAAGGTAATATGCCCAAGTGCCTTGGTATATTATCTTACATATATGGAAAGTAGAGTATAAAAGGAGAACACGCAGTATAAATCCATATGAATAGAAATGACCAAATCATCTTAATTGAATTTCTTATCATTACAGAACTATATACCCTGTGCTGTACTTTCTTGTCCTTTCTCTAACAGTGCAATTAATAAAGCTTGAAGAGTTTATGACCTGTCCGTACTGCATTTTCCAGTAGGAATTGGGCTATGGTTACTCCTAAAATTGGTCTCAGACAGGTCATAAATAGCCCAATTCTACAACCACAGCAAGGTAGAGTGTTGAGCTTAAATACATTGTGGAAGCAAGAAATGTTGTGTTCTGTGTTTACATCAGAGTTTCTATCCTTTTTCTTATGCATAAAAGAATCACAAATCACTTACACTTCTTAAGCTTTTGTACGCTGTGTGTAGGCTCTTTCTGAAAGGACTCTGGGAGCTATAAACTAACATAGGGATCTGGTTCTGATTGGCAGCCTTCTTGGTTAAAGTAGAGAATTAATAGAATTGAGAGAGATTTACTCCTTCCAACTTGTTCTGAAGAGACAATATTAAAATTGATTTAAATTAATATTTAGAATTAACTTAATCCCTTATAAGTAAAATTTGTGAAATGCTTAATGCAAAAGTGAACTGTTATGTACAAAGTGTCATATGCCACTCGGTAGTGGATATGAGTGGATGCTGAAAAGCATTATCATTTCCCAGTTGACCTAGTGGTGAGAAGGAGGGAGAGCACATTGGGGTTGAGGGTTAAAATAGAATCTAGTACAGTTCGAACTGTTATTTAGAAAAATAATTTAAAAATACTGAATCTGGAAATTCTCACTGTTAAAACAAGTTTAAACTAAATATGCATATAGATATAATGTAAGCTAAAAGTTCAACATTTATGCCAGTGTAGTAACTTATAAATAAAATCATTGGAGTACCTTTCAAACATTCGCTTGGTCTGCTTTATAGGATAATCTGAAGTTTGATGAAGATGCTTCATTTTAATATACCTATTTTGTAGTCATTGGAAACTAAGGCAAGCTAAGTATGGTGTCTTAAACCTGTAATCCCAGTGCTCTGGAGGTTGGGGCAGAAGATTGCCTCAAGTTTGAGTTCAGCCTGGGCTTTATAGTGAGTACCAGGTCTGTCAGAGCTATGTAGCAAGACCATTGGGTTGGGGGGTCAAAGCAGAAAACTAAAGCATACTTACTTATATTTTGTTTTTTGAGATTGGATCTCGCTTAGGTACTCTAGGCTGATCTGGAACACTCTGCACATAGCTAGCCCTGCCCTTGTGGCAGTTATAGTGCTCTGCCTCCCAAATGCGAGCCTGGCTCAAAAGTTACTTAAAAGTAAAAGTACAGGTCATTTTATGTGTCAGACCTTTCTTTTTTTAATGCTGTCAGATAGACATGTAATGTGAGCTTAATCCCATCTTTATGTTTAGTTTTAAGGAATGTACCTGGCTTTGTCCAAAATAATTAATCCAATATGTATTTTGCTTCCATCAGATACCAGGGCCTTAGGTATCAAATAGATTTCTGGCCTGTTTGATTCTTAACTGAAAAGTTGGGGCATAATTGTGAGACATGGCATATGTTGAAAGACCATCAGCTTTATCTATAAATTTCCCAATTGCTTTCATTTTGTCAAAATTCTTATAATTTTGACATTCCTCTTTCAACCATTAACTGTGTGACCATCACAACATGCCTGAAAATATGTAGGTAAAAATCCAGTCTTTAAAGAAAACAAATAGCTAATACAAAAAAGAAAAAGGAAAAAAAAGAACTCCAAAGTAACTCAGGTGCTAAACACCAATTTTATTTAGTCTGCTCTTTTTTCCTGAAGTAGATTGATAGAAGACCACCATGGATAGATAAATAGTTGACAAATTGACTAGTCTCCAAACTAGAAGCAATTCTCATCACTAGTTTAAAAATAAAAAATTCCTACTGGAAATCCTGGCTTTCCTTCTTTTCACAAATTTTTCTGACTCTTGTATACTTTGAATGATCTCACTCTAAATTTGTGTTGTCTGGCACATTCCTTAGGTTGTTGGTGGTTGGCAGAACTAGTGAATTTCAAGCCCTGTACACAATAGTTGCATGCTGACTTGAGAACTAGTCTGTAGTGTTGTCTGTTGCACTTTGCTCTGCTTCATACTGATAATTACATTTGGAAGAGAAGTACTGCAGTCTCAACTGGTGGTGTTAATATTGCTCTTTGTAAACCTGTAATGTGGTTGAACTGTGATCATGGCCTTGTGTTTTTGGGGAAATATAATACGAAACAACCATTGGTGCTTACTGTTTTGGGTAGATGTTTGTTTTATTTGCATGCATCAAGAAAGTGCAGCTATTCTGGAGCTTTATAATTTGGAGCTGGCAAAGAGCATGCAAAGAGGGGGTGCAGTGGATTGTTTTGTTTCTTTCCAAATTTGTCCCCATTTTGCATTTTTCTATAAATTCAAGAAATCATATCCCTTTTTCATGGCAAAAGGCATCAATAATTAAATCTAAAGTATAGGGGAAAATCATCTATATTTAGTAATTGTGTTCACTAGAAAGGCTTCCAACTGCCTGTTACTAAAGAATACATTTATAAAATAAAAATGAAGTTACCTTTAAAATACAACTTAATTCTTTTGGTAAAAGCACATTTTAAATCACTTTTAAAAGCACAAATCTTTTTGCCTCTAGAAAGGGAAGTTGCATTTTCATTGTTAGTGTTTAAACCAACTCTTTTTCTTGTTTTAGATTGTTTTAAATGGTCTAATTTAAAATTAAAGCTGCATTATGTATGACCTTCAAAGAAGGAAGAGCAGAACTTAATTCTGAGATCTGTTTTTTTTTTTTTTGTTTTGATTATGGAAAAGGGTACCATTTCAATGTCAGGATTATTGCTCCACATTGAAGAGCAGACATTCTTTACCTCTGTAAGCAGTGAAACTGTAAACTTAGAGTTGTTACTTTAAAACACACATTTTCACAAACTGCTTCGTTTGCTTTTTCTAAATAATCTCTGTAAATTCAGGTCTTTCATTTTTCAAGTTAGATTGCAAAAGTTATGGGATCTACCTACCATGTTCCCTTTAAGCTGTTATCTTTACAAAATAGTCTGCTGTGCTTTGATTGCCTTTTGTCAAATTTAAATAATTCTGTAGTCAAAATCAAAATTAATTGGAAGCAGGAGACATGAAAAACATGTTTTTTGTGAGACTCATCCTCTATGATAATGACATGATGCAGCTTTAATAGACTAGATCTAACCTTAACTTCAACTCCATTCCATGCTTCTCGGCCTCTTGTTATAATTAAGGCCCGTTAACTTGTGACTTCTGGAACTAACCAGGAGGCTTTTGGAATACTGTATTTAATCTCTGCCCCACAGCACAAGCAGCGGTGCCCCGTGCTGGAGGACCAGCTGGTGGACCTGGTGGTGTATGCCATGGAGAGGTCCGAGACTGAGGAGAAGTTTGACGATGGGGGAACAAGCCAACTCCTGTGGCAGCATCTCTCCAGTCAGCTCATTTTCTTTGTGCTTTTCCAGTTTGCCAGTTTTCCACATATGGTCCTTTCTCTCCATCAGAAGGTATGTACAGAACACACCTTGCTCAGAGCCACTTTACCTGCTGATTAGTATCGCTTAGACTGGTTTGAGCACTGCCAGTGTAGTGGGTTCAGAGGAGTCAGAAGTCAGGGCCCTAATTTTGGTTGTGTTTAGCTTTTTTTTTTTTTTTTTTGAGACAGGGTCTCACATGTTGCCTGACTGGTTTAGAACTCACTGGTGTAGACCTGATTGGCTTCAAACTCACAGGGACCCCACCTGCCTCTGGCTCCCAAGCACTGGGATTAAGAACATGTGCCCCTATGGCTGGTTTCTGTTTAGAACTCTTAGGGTTTCTTAATTTTTTACTTTCTTTCTAACTATAAAAACTAGTTTGTCATTCATTCTACATAGTCCACAATACCAGAACTATGTAATACAAAATAAAAGACGCTGTAGTACCAAGGAATCCTACACAAGAGGGAAAGAGATGTAGATCTGTACAGCTTTCTTATAGTAGTTATTACCATATGTCCTAGTTAGGTGTCTATTGCTATGATAAAACACCAGCACTAGAAACAGCTTGGGAAGGAAAGGGTTTGTTTCATCTTACAGTTTACAGTCTATCATGAAGGGAACTCAAGGCAGGAAACTGGAGCCAGAACCTGTGCAGAGGCCATGAATGTATACAGTTTACGGGCTTGTTCCCCATGGCTTCCTCAGCCTGTTTTCTTATACAACGAGGGATGCTGTCCCTATTGTAGGCCATTACATCCCACATCAGTCATTAGTCAAGACATTCCACAGAGATACCTACAGGCCAATCTGATGGAGACACTTTGTCAATTGAAATTCCCTCTTCCTGAGTGACCCTGGCTTGTGTCAAATTGACAGAAAACCAGCCAGCACACCACAGAAGCATGTTTTCCTACTGCGTGAGAGAAAGGGTATAGCCCTAAATGAGAACATCGGACTAGCTTTATTGAAGAGATTTTTTTAAGCTAATTCTTCAAAGATGAATAGAAGTTTACCAAGAGAAGAACATAGCAAAGTACTTTCCTCACAGTAACAGGGAAGAAAAATATACTTGGAGTGGTATGAGGAGGGCGGGAAAGTGAAGACGGCACGGACAACTTCACATGGCCACAGGAGCTTAGACTTTCTTTTCGAAGCAGTGAAGGGTGAAATGGCTTAATCAGGTTAATGTTGCTAATGGCAACACTGAGTAAGTTAATAGAGTAGAGAGCTATTGCAGTGGGTCAGGTGAAGAATGTTCAAGGTCTGAACCGAGATAGAGGAAGAGCCAGAGACTAGGTAGACAGACTAAGAAGCTGTGTAGAACTAGGTGACTGGCAGGTAACGGGTTTAACAGGAAAGCGAGTATTTGACTGCTCACTGTTTCTGCTTGGTAATGAGCAGAAAAGGACAATGAGTTCAAGAAAGGGAAGACAAGTGGAAAAGTAAGTGTGGGGTAGGCCTGTTTCAGCTATAAGATTTTGGGCACATTGAGAGAAAATAAATAAATGTTACACCTAGAACATTGCTACAATATGAATTCTTTTCCTCACATGCACATACACACACTGGTCTAAAGGAGCAGGGAAAAACACAATTTAACAGGCTATGCATTGTATGTCCTGGATTGAGACTAAGTAATTCCTGCACATCAAAGTTAGGGTACTGACTTGCTGAGTGTCACTCACCTTTCCACAGCAATGAATGTGGCAAGACTTGGGGTAAACAACTTAGAAGGAAGAAAGGTTTGCCTGGCCTCACAGTTTTGAGTTTTCTATCCATGGTAGTTTAGCCAAGTTGCTTTTAAGCTTGTAAGACAGTACATCATGGTGAGGGAATGTGACTGAGAACATGTATTTACCTCATAACAGCCAAGAAGCAAAGCAAGAGGAAGGGCCCAGTGATGTAACTTCCTTCCACTAACCTCTACCTCCTAAGGATTCCACCATCTTTGCAGCATCACCATCAGCTGAGGGCTAGGCCTTTAGAATATCTGTGCCCTTGGGGGATCATTTGAGATCCAGATTATAACATGGAGGTGTTCTGTTAAAAACAAGCAAGCTCTGCTTTCTATGCCTGTGTCTCTAACAGTTGTGTGTAAATGTGCTTTAACATTTTCACAGTTAGCAGGGCGAGGACTGATCAAAGGGAGAGATCATCTGATGTGGGTTCTGCTCCAGTTCATTTCTGGAAGTATTCAGAAAAACGCACTTGCTGATTTCCTTCCTGTCATGAAGCTCTTCGATCTGCTGTACCCTGAAAAGGAAGTAAGTCTTCCTGAGTACTTCACAGACTAAGTTTACTTAATTTATGTGCTTTTTATGGAAGAGGACTGGATCAGGATAAGTTTATTTCCTGGTTCTGTGGCTCACTCAGGTCAATGACGCGGGCATTCAGTTTCTTTTGACATTTGTTCACTTGTATGTAAAATAAATTAAAAAAGGTTATTTCTAACATCCATCCTAAATCACAATAGAATATCCAGTGTAGAAAACTTCCTCTGCATTCTAGGTAGCTGTCTAGTTTTAAAATGTTCTTTTAATCTGTGTACATCACTGAATGGTCAGATAAGGGTGTGTTAGTGTCTAGTTGTTGTTTGTTGGCTAGGTCTCAGTGTATCCCTAACCCAATTTTCTGTTATATAAGGTGCTTGAGGAAGGCTTGATTTATTTTGATGGTTGTGATTTTCTAGGAACACTTTATGGAAAATTTTTAAACACAAAGTAGAATGAATAGAACAGGAAACACTCATGAGCCTCACTAGAGCAGTCCTGCCTGCTTCATGTTGCATCTTTCTTTTATTATTTTTTATTAATGCTGGATAATTTTAATTTTAAAGCAGATTGCCACTATTGATATTGTTTTTAATATCCAGTAATTTTGGGGTTTTTGTTTTGTTTTGTTTTTGAGACAGAGCCTCAGTATACAATCTGAACCTTGCTGTGTATTCCAGGCAGTCCTCAGGTTCATGTTTCCAAGTGTTTTCAATGTCTTCCAAGATTTTATTGGTTTTTTTTTTTTTAATTACATGTCTCTGGGGTTGAGAGGAATCTTGTGGGTGTGAATGAAGGTAACTACGGAAGCCAAAGAAAGCATCAGATTCCCTGGATCTTATTCTCTGGGACTCCAGCCCTCTCACACACACCCTTTTTTAATCTTAAGAAAATTAGTTACATTTATTTCTTTGTGTTTGGGGGTCCGCACTTGCTACAACTCACATGTGGAAGATGGAGGACAACCTGCTGGAATCAGTTCTCTCCTTCCACAGTGTGGATCCCAGGGATCAAACTCAGATTGTCAGGCTTGGTGGCAGGTGCCTTTACTAACTGAGTCGTCTTATGAGAATCATTTAAATTGTGTATTTGTTTTCTGCTGTGAAACAGTGTCTTCCTGTATAATCCAGGCTTTAGTCAAGCACTTGCTCCTCCTGCTTCATCTACCTGTGAGCTGGGATCACAGGAGTTCATGAGCACACTCATCTTCTCTTTTTGTTTTTTTAAAATTTATATCTTCTTGGAAAATAAATAATTCTTTGAAGAGATTAAGAGATTGATGGGACCAGGTTGCAATTGGATAGAAATAAGAAGTCTTAATGTGCTACTGCACAATAGAATGTCTGTCCTTAGCTATTGTGTACTGTATATCAAAAAGCTACAAGGAGGTTTTGAAGACTTCTCTGTAAAGAAGTAATAAATGTTGAAGGAGTAGGTATGTTTAGCCTGATTACACAATGTGTGTATTATGTGATATCACATTAACATGTACAATTGTGTTTTTTTACATGTGAGTTAAACATTTAAAAGTATTTGTGAGAATCACAGAAATTTTATTTTTAATGTTTATCCATAATTTGTTACGATTTGGAAATATGTTTAATCTTTCAAAATTAAACTTTAAATGATTTTTGTTTAATAGTTCTATGATAGGGAAAGCTTGGCTAAGCGTCTTTTATTTTGTTAACAAGTAGAACCATGCCAACTAGAAGATCTTTTTTAAAAATCTTGTTGTAATGTTGAATAGTCAAAAAGCAACTGAGGCTAACCTAAGATAGGAGTTTTCAAAAGCACACTGTAAAGGATTTCTAAGATACATGTGACTATTTAATTCTCATTCATATGGAAGCTAATTCTATTTTCCAGTGTATCCCAGTTCCTGATATTAACAAACCCCAATCAACTCATGCCTTTGCAATGACTTGTATTTGGATTCATCTTAATAGAAAAGCTCAAAGTGACGACTCCAACCTCCAGATCCCAATACCCCATTCTCTGAAGCTGCACCACGAGTAAGTTGTTTGTTACTTGGAGCTTAATTTTCTTACTTCGTTCATAGTGGCTTGCAGAACAGTATTGATTTCAGTATTCGTGTGACTTTGATATCTCCCCACACCACTCAGAAGTTGTATGTTACAGTAAGGAAGTTGGCCAAGGGCAGCATCAGAAAACAACTTGGTTGAGTCTGCTTATGTGACTAGGTATTTTTCTATTCATTTTCGACTGATTTTTTGTTTTGCTTTGGTTTTTTGTGTGTATTACACTTTTAAGTTACAACTTAAAGTCTTTTCTCAACATGAAAATATTTCAGGATTTCCCAAGTGCTCATGATTTGAAAATGATCTGATTTAGGTATCTTTCACTCCCTAGGATGGCCAAAGAGTGAGGTGAGGTAGTTGGCATGCTCTTCCAAGTGTGTTCCAAAGCTGTGATGATTCAGAGAGGATGCCCTGCTTAGATAGAATTCTTCTTCAATCACAGGTGTTAGGAGTAACTGAACTTCTTTTCCAGGACTGTCAGATTTCTTCATAGGAACCTGTACCATGGTCAGGTCCATGTTTAATTTGGCTTTTATTTTATGAAATACCCATGATCATCTGTGATCATAGTGAAAGCAATAATGAAGGTATATGTTTTATTTAAGCAGATAATAAATAGAAATATTTTTCATTAAGTTATGAATTATTTCTTTTATTTTCTTAAACCGAGCCAAATGTAGTGCAAATATCCATTCATTATTAACTTAGGATCAAGTTTCATCTGTATTACCCAAACTTTAATATGCAAAATCATTCTGTATCTCACTAGAAACTGTAATATCTGTAAGAATAAAGATAATATTAGTAACTGCATATAATTGAAATTTTAAAAATGCAAGCTAACTTTATGGATGTTATTTGTGCTTGTTCTGTTTAATAAATGTGGTATTTTAGGTTTTTACAGCAAAGTCTGAGAAATAAAAGTTTACAGATGAATGACTATAAGATTGCCCTGTTGTGCAATGCATATTCCACAAATTCAGAGTGTTTTACATTACCTATGGGGGCTCTAGTAGAAACTATTTATGGAAACGGAATTATGAGAATACCTCTCCCTGGAACAAGCTGTTTGGCTTCAGCATCTATAACTCCCTTACCAATGAACCTCCTTGACTCACTGACAGTTCATGCCAAGATGAGGTATGGTTTTTTTAAAATTTATTTATTTGGTTCCATATCTGGGAATTGATGTAAATCTGGTATTAACTTTTTTTCTGTGGTTATAGGGGTGTGTGTGTATATATATACACATCTCTGTGTGTGTGTGTGTGGTGTCAATGTGTTTAAGAAATAATTCCGCAAAAATGCAGTGTTTAACTACATAAATTATAGTCTATATAGAGGAACATGAACCAGACAGATCCTTATCCTTTTCATAAGAAATCAGCATGCAAAAGTATTTTTGCATCATGTGCTATTTTATTTGTTATTTTCTGTAAGAAACACGTTTTCACATGATTTCCCCCAAAAAACACTTGGATGGCTACAATCAAGTTTCTTATGAGGCTTTAGATGGCCACTCTGTTGCTGGGCATTGAGGTTTTGGTAGCATCTTCATAAAAAGGAGATATTGATAAAGATTGCTTTTATAGTGATCATTGTACTGTCTGTAGTTACATTTGCTTTCAGTTTTTTCTTAGATTTTTTTTATTAAACAATTTTCTGGGAGGGGAATTGTTGAATCCTGGAATTTAAAATGTTAAAGCTTTAATTTATTAAGTTACACACAGGGACACTTTTAGAGCTGCATTTGTTTCCTGGAAGGCAGAAAAGCTTCTGTTAGCACTAGAACTCAAGTGCTCATCATAGCCAGGCTGGGACTGTAGTAAAGCCTGGCACGGCATGTTGGGAAACAGTGCACATGGAGGCAGGGGCCTGTGGAGGCAAACAGGACAACTGTGGGTTTCATCTTGAGCTGACACGTTAGCTAATGTGTAGTAGAATGTTGTCTAATCTAGATCTTCAAAACATTATTTTGAGAAGGGCAAGGCAATCCAGAAATTTCTATTCTCTCAATTTTTAAGTATTGTCGCAAACTTAAGACAACACTGTGTATAGGCCAAAGAAAACATGTCTGTGGGTCTCTAGGTACAGCGTTAGCTCTACAAAAGCCACGCTCCTCCCTCTCAAATTGTAAATACTGTGACAGACCATATGTTACTTTACTTGTATATGTGACAAATTTGAGCAAAGCCCTGCTAGATAGAAACACTGGAGTCTTAGCAATAATTTATTAGTTTTGTGATATATGTTATCTTATTCCTCAAAGCTAGTTACCTATTTGAGAGGAGAAGCAGGCTAAAAGTGCTCAGATATGCTCTGATGGTTTGTACAGAGAGCTTGATTTTTCCTGAGCAGAAGGCTCCCTGTGCATATTGAAACTACCTGCCCCACACACCCCTGCCCTAAAGCACTGTAGAAACCCCAATTCGTTTCCAATTGTGCAGGCCGTCATTGCCAAGTGTCCTACATAGCTAAGTGTTAAGTGAGCCGAGTCCTTTATAACCCTTTCATTTCAGTTGTAAATTGCCAATGTGTGGAATAACACCTGTGTTTATATAGACATGGGATTTCATTTTGTTCTCTTCTTCCTCAGCCTTATTCATAGCATTGCGACCAGAGTGATAAAGCTTGCTCATGCAAAATCCAGTGTCGCGTTAGCTCCAGCCCTGGTGGAAACCTACAGTCGTTTGCTGGTCTATATGGAAATAGAGTCTTTGGGCATCAAAGGATTTATCAGTAAGGCAAATTTCGCTGCTGTTTCTAATGATTAACACATTTATTGATTCAAGGAGTACTCTTCCAAGTGCTAGGATGCAGCAGTGAGCAAGCCATAGACATGATGAGGCCAAGCTCCTGAGGCAGAGAACATGGGGGAAAGCAAGCAAGTGAAAGGTGCCCTGTGACCCATGATTTGTGCTTTAGAGAAGAGCAAAAGGCATCAGCCTAGGCAGTATTCTAATGCAGCAGTTCTCAACCTTTGGGGTTTGAATGACCCCTTCATAGGAATCACCTAAGACCATCTGCATATCAGATAGTTACATTATGATTCATAACAGTTATGAGTAGCAACAAAAATAATTTTACAATTGAGAGTCACTACAACATGAAGAACTGTATTAAAGGGCTGCAGCATCAGGAAGGTTGAGAACCTCTGCTCTAATGTCTGTCAGGAAATATGCTGGGTGCTCAGGCGCAGTGAGCAGGTAGGGTCCTCTCCCGTGCAGATGTATTCTTAGAGGCAGCAGCACTGGCATCAGGTGAGTGCCAAGTCTGGCAGGCGGGAAGGGATTTTCATACACCGCTGAAGCCAATGCTGGTTAGTATGTAGCAGTCCTAAATAGTAGGTGCTTTCTAACATGGGAACATTTCTGATTCATTTCACCAGTAGTATGAATTTTAGCCATAGTAACTTTTTTCCCAGAAGTTAATCCAGCTTCCTTTGGATGGAAGAAAGAATGAACAAAGAAAGATGTCATTTTTTTGTTTTGATCTGATTTTGGCTCTTTTGAGACAGTGTCTCCTATGTAGTTTAGTCTGGGTTGGCCTCTGACTTTTTATGTAGGTGAACTGAGGAGGTTGAGGTAGGAAAATTACTCGGAGTAAAATTAAGAGTTCACTGCCAGCCTGGGTAATGGATCCACCTGGGTTTAGTTGCCTGCACTATAAAAAGAGAGAGAGGAATGAATCTCATACTCAAAGGGTGGAAACCTTCACTCTATAAAAAAATAATTTTAAAAGCAGCTGAGAATCAAGGCAGATTAGAAGTTTGATGAACTTTTTTGGTTTTGTTGAGTGGTTCTTGTTTTTTATGTTTTTTTCTATGTGTGTGTATGTGTGGTTGCTTTCATTTTATTTTTCCATACTAGTTTGAGCCTGACTTGTCAAACTCTAGAAAGGAAAGATAAATGTGTTTTTAGGCCCTGGATCCTTATCTCTGAAGTGGAACTGTGTATGTATTTGCGTGTGTGTTTTATAGTCATACTTTTATGTACATCCTGAGTGTGACATTCTTCAGTTATATCCAAGTAAGTCCCTTTTCGTAACTGGTGCCTGGAATCCTTGTTCTTCTAGGTCAGCTCTTGCCTACTGTCTTCAAGTCCCATGCCTGGGGCATTCTGCACACGCTTCTGGAGATGTTCAGCTACCGCATGCACCACATCCAGCCCCATTACCGAGTTCAGCTCCTGAGCCATCTCCACACGCTGGCTGCCGTTGCACAAACCAACCAGAACCAGCTCCATCTGTGGTGAGTACACAGACTGCCTTTCCTTGGGTTTAGTACCCCCGTGGTTGGAAGTGGGGGACTTAATCCTACACCTTTTTTTTTTTTTTTTCCTTCCTATTTGCCATAAAATTCTGCATCCTAAGATACTGTAGTTCTAGCACAGGAGTGGAATCCAAGTTTTTAATAGAAATTGGATCTTTGTGTACTTCAAATCACGGTTAAGGTATCATTTTAATTTTATTTTAAATGAAAATATATTTCAGATGGAAATAGATAACTTGGTAGAGGAGATGCCACAGGGTCTCAGGCAGCATGGGCTGATTTGAGTTCTTTTTTTGTTTTTTTTTTTTAGTTTTTCAAAACAGGGTTTCTGTGTTGTAACTCTGGCTGTCTTGGAACTCACTTTGTAGATCAGGCTGGCCTTGAATTCACAGAAATCCGCCTGCGTCTGCCTCCAGAGTGCTGGGATAAAAGGCATGCACTACCATCACCCAGCTTTGAGTTCATTTTTGTAGCCAAGGCAAGACTTAAATTCGTGATCCTCCTGCCTCTGCCTCCTAAATGCTGACTTGCAAGTGTGTGCTACCTACCTAGTAAAAAATATAATTACGGAAATGCTGTTTATCTAGGAGAAAGTTTTTCATCTAGCCTGTGAGCCATCGTTTATCAAATGTGTGAAGAGGTCAACTGCTTCTCATTGTATAAATTAGCATTAAAAAGGGAGGTTTTTTATATCAAAGAAAGCAAATGTATAATCTTTGTGTTTTTACATTTTAATAATTCTATAGCTGGCTCTAACTGTGTGACTCTGACCTGTGCATCATTCTCATACCTTTCTGTTTGCCCGCCTTTCAGCGTCGAGAGCACTGCCCTGAGGCTCATCACGGCATTGGGGAGCTCGGAGGTCCAGCCCCAGTTCACACGGTTTCTCAATGATCCCAAAACGGTGCTGTCAGCAGAATCTGAGGAACTGAACCGTGCCTTGATCCTGACCTTAGCCAGAGCGACCCATGTCACAGGTAGAGACCATGCCAGCGCCACTAACAGGCAAAGTGTGCTGCTACTCTCGGATCACTCAGGGAGAGTGTCCTCAGGCGGTACCTTCCGCTTGTTCAGCAAAAGCCGGCCTTCTGGTATCTCTGTAAGATCACTTACTAATGGAAGCTCATGGCACCATCATTCTGGCTAAGGTTTTTTGTTTAATAACTGCTTTACAAAAATTTTGAAATTCCCAAAGATTTCCTTTTTATGAATTTCCATCTCTCTCTATATATAGGTCTTTCTCTCTCTATATATATCTCCATCTCTCTATATAGATAAGTATATTAGTAATTAAAATGGAAAAGTTTTAAAAATACTAATTCACTTAAAAATAATGCAGCATGTCATTGCCATAAGAAACATTTATGAAAAAGTATTTTCTACAGCAAAACTTTAGTGAGAAGTGGTTCTTTTGTTCTAGTTTTTCATTGACTTTAATATCTGGTGTAAAGGAACATAGGTAGATTCTCCAATCTGCTTCTGGTAGTATTTATCTGTTGGAATATGATGATGCTTTTTTGGTAAAGGAAATGAGAAAGTATGGCTCCTCACAGATCCGAAATTAGGAAGGAAAGTGGTATCTCAGGAGGCTTTTCAGATAATTGTGCATGTCATTTGTCTAGAGCTGAAGAGTTCCTTAAAGATGAATCACAGTGTCCCAGTCCTATCAGTGGACTTCTCATGCTTTGCTGCACCATGATCTATTGGCCTATCTTTCTTATTGGGTACATCTTTAATGCATGTTTGCTGTGTACCTTTATGAATTGATCATTTGGAAAATATTCAGACTTAAGTAGTTCTAGCAAATGTAAACACATGTCATTCGTTATATAGTTCCAGAAATTTGTATTTGTTGATATCACTATAAATTTCATAAGAAAATCTTTACATCTTGGAAAACAGATCATACTCGTGGTGGAGATGAATTTACTTTCTTTGGCATTTTGTATATGTGGTCATAGAGATCTGACTCACATCTGTTTGTTTAGATTTTTTTACAGGATCTGATTCAATACAGGGAACTTGGTGTAAAGAAATCCTTCAGACCATCATGACTTTTACTCCTCATAATTGGGCTTCACATACCCTTAGCTGTTTCCCAGCCCCTCTGCAGGTAATTTGGTTCTGAATTACATATTAAATATACATGAATCTTTCTTCCAATTGCAGAGGCTTTCTAGGGAATTAGTCTTGGCGACAGCTAAAGAAAATTGGCTCTTACTTCCTTTTTTAAAACACTTGCTTTTACTTCAAAATCTCTTGAGTTCTAAAGTGAACAGCTTTAGAATCTCACAAGAGTTAACACATTACCTGAAAAATTCTTTTGTAGCTAAATGGAAAGAATGGAGAAAACAGAAAAATATACTTGACTGAAACTTCATAGAGTACATAAGATACTAAACTTGACCTTTTTTTTCTCCATACAACAAAATTATAGCTGTGTCTTTATTATAATAAAGAGAAAGGCAAACCTCATGTATCTTGTACTTCTCAGAGAAAATTTATGGCACGGTGGACATTGACTTTGCATGACTTCTAGTGAAGCTACAGCAGTGGTTCTCACATATCAGATTGATCTGGAAGGCTTTCCAAGCTACAAATTTCTGAATCCTTAGAGTTTCTGGTTGAGTAGATCTGGGAGAGGGCCTGAGGAGTGGCTGAGATAGCTGGTCTGGGGACCATAATCAGAACCACACTAGCCTATCGTAATAGATTTTCCTTGCAGAGACACTAGTATATGTAACAGTAGATATATTACTTTTTCTTGCTCTCTTTCTCTCAAAGATTAACAAAAAATGATGGAAGAGACTTGCTTAGAATTTCTGTTTAGAAAGTACAGAAAAAGAAATTTTGAGTTGCGAGGTCAGCCTGTACATTTCCCAGTGTAGATATTTAGCCCTTCATTACTGATTCATTCATGGACACTTAGTTTTGTGATGCCAGAACCAAATGCAGCACAGGTTTCTCACATTCATATGCAATATCCAGTGACATAAACTTCTCTTTTAGGCGTTCTTCAAGCAAAATAATGTACCCCAGGAAAGTCGTTTTAACCTGAAAAAAAACGTGGAAGAAGAGTATAGGAAGTGGAAGTCGATGACTGATGAAAATGAAATTATTACCCAGTTCTCTGTGCAAGGCTTTCCTCCTTTATTTCTCTGTCTTCTCTGGAAAATGCTCTTGGAAACAGATCATATTAGTCAGATTGGCTATAGGTAAGCCAGAAACCCAGGTTTTCAGACTGTTTGACCAACAGTGATGTCCATATAAGAAGAGAGTTTAATTTTCACTCTGTCTTTTAGAGTATTAGAGAGAATTGGGGCCAGAGCCTTGGTAGCCCATGTGAGAACATTTGCAGATTTCTTGGTGTATGAGTTCTCTACATCAGCAGGAGGTCAGCAACTCAATAAGTGCATTGAAATTCTTAATGACATGGTATGGAAGTACAACATTGTTACATTGGACAGATTAATTCTCTGCCTGGTAAGGATAAATAAGTTTCAAAGCCTTATTATCATTGTTTAATCAAGTTGTGTGAATGGGAGATTGCTTGTTAATTTTCTCTATTTGGCTTCAGAGAATTTAATGGAGTTATGCTGCACTCAAGCTTCCTTAAAGAATAAATTTCTGAATTCTTCATTCAATGTGTATTCAGTATCTAGTATTATATTCACAGTAGGAAACAAAAGTAAATAAAATAGATTTTTTCTGACCTTGTGATACTTTGAAATACAAATGGTTGATTCTCAGAGGTTCCCCACTAGGGTCAGGAAATAGTGAAAAGCCATTGCATTTCTTCATAGAGTGCTAGCTAATGTCACCATTAACTTCAGTAGCCAGAATTCTGAGTGTTTCCTGTGTATACCAAGCATCCTCCAAATGCTCCCTTGGCTTTTGCCTGTTAGTATATTTCAAGAAAAGTTTGTTATTGCTGTTGTTTTAAGGTTTATTTATTTATATTTTTTATGTGTATGGATGTTTTGCCTGCATTTGTGTCTGTGCACTACGTGTGTGCAGTGCCCATGGCAGCTAGAAGAGGATGTCAGACCTCCTGAAACTTGAGTTACAGAAAGTTCTGAGGAGCCATGTATGTGCTGGGAATCAAACCTACATCCTCTGGAGGAGCGGCCAGAGCTCCTGAGCCATCTTTCCAGCCCTTCAAGCAAAATTTTAAGGAAAGACTGAATTAGACTGGAAAATGATACAGTTTTTAAAAATAGAGTAGCGGCTGTGTATGTTGGCACGTGCCTGTAATCCCAACAGATGCATGAGGGTTGTTGCAAGTTCAAGGCCAGGTAGTTGTAGTATAGTAGGGGAACTAAGAAAAGTTTACCAATCAAAGGTAAGGAATGCAGGGGAAATACCCTCAGAATACAATGGGCTTCACATTGCCCTAAATGATACATTATTGAGGTAAGGTTTGCTTTAAGGTGAACATTCCTAGCAGAAGGAATTGTGAACCACAAACAGTCCAGAAAGGGTCAAATAATCTTTAGGAATGCTGAAAAAATGGTTTTGGGTGGACGAGACATTTAAGGAAATCCTAATAATATTGAGATTTTGCCATCCTAAAACTTGGCCTACCAGGCAGCAGAACCATACTTTTGGACAGATAGGGCAATTCCACTTAATTTTTCTGTTTATTTCCAAAGGCCATGCGCAGTCATGAAGGAAATGAAGCCCAGGTTTGCTATTTCATAATTCAGTTGCTGTTGCTCAAACCAAATGACTTCAGAAACCGAGTAAGTGATTTTGTGAAGGAGAATTCCCCAGAGCACTGGCTGCAGAATGACTGGCACACAAAGCACATGAACTACCACAAGGTACTGACTGACTGGTGCTGCAGAGCAGCAGGGTGCCGGCTGGCTGGTCGGGCTGCTTTCACTGGTTCTACTGTTTCCTTTATGTTCCGTATGGGAGCAGGTTAGCTGTAAAGTTATGCTAGTGAATAGGAATAAATTGTAACTACACTTTTAACAGACATGGTTACTTATAAAATGAAGAAAGCTATAATAAAATTAACGAGACTTGTAACTTGGAGAAGATGGGGAGCATATGCCAGTTCCCAGCACCAAATAAACAAAAGATTTCTCTATTCTTTTTAAGTTAATATTTTCAGTAGTTGTTTTAATATTTTAATATTCTCAGTAGTTGTTTTAAGTGAGCTTTTCCAAGCGGCTTTGTTTCTGTTTCCTCACCCACAGAAATATCCAGAGAAGCTGTATTTTGAAGGCTTGGCGGAGCAGGTGGACCCTCCTGTACCAATTCAGTCCCCCTACTTGCCCATCTACTTTGGAAATGTGTGTCTCCGGTTCCTTCCAGTATTTGATATAGTGATCCACAGATTTCTAGAGTTGCTTCCAGTGTCCAAATCACTGGAGACTCTCCTGGACCACCTAGGGGGGCTATATAAATTCCATGGTGAGTTTGTCAGGTTTTAATTCCATCTTGTACCTTACAGACAGATCGGCCAGGCACTGGCATGTGCTAATGCAGGTTTTAAAGTGCTCAAGGATAAGTGTTGTGAAATGATGTCATAAAGATGTAAGAGATACAGCATGATTTTACTATGAACAGTTGTATCTTGGCAGGCTTTTGAGAGGCACGATTTGAACTTTTGATATACGTGATTTACATAAGCAGTAGGGATGAAAGAATATATGACTCATTCATAAAGAATATATGACTTAGGCATATTTGAAGGAAAATTACTTTGTTGTTCTAAATTAAGAATGTTTACCTAGATGTTTCAAAATAAGGTTAGAAAAGGAAAATATACTTGACTGCAAGACTTCATTAAATACCAGTTTGGGTTTTATAATCTAAAGATGGTGGTCACTGGAAGTCATTATTTTAGGAAGATGGCAGTTGAGTGTGGTACACTGCACGTCACAGAAGGAGGATGCCTTTTCAAAGCTACCTCAAAGCCCTGGAGTGTATTAGCTTCTCAAAAAGCTGTGGGCCATGAATGATAACAAAAGAGCAGGAACATCATTTGCTTAAGAGACCAATGAAACACTGTCCTTAAGACCTGGAGCATAACGCAGTCCATGACACAAGTGTGCAAGTGCCAGGGGACCACCATAAAGAAAAGGTGCCCAGTGGCAGCTGTCAGGCCTTCATCTACAATATCTCCCTTGAAAGCGGAAGTACATTACTGTATAGAATGAGAGTCAGGTTCAAGGGACAATGCTTTTAAAAACAGTGCTTCTTGGATTAGGTGATAACGGAGTGTCGTATAGTGAGCATGCGTTAAAAGCCCCACTGTCTCTAGTTTGCTGGTGTAGTCTCTCTGAGCAAGCACTGTTACAGTTGTGTGGATGTCCGTCCTTCGATGCTCTTCTGGTTTCTCGTTCTTTGTCTTTTGTGTTGTTACAAATACAGTGCAGCATCCTCTACCATGTTCTTTCCCTTGTCTCTTGTGTTAAGGTTGATTGTTAATGTCAGTACATAAAGATCGGCCTCTTACTGTGATGATTTCCCAGTTTTGTTTTGTTTTTTGACTGTTTTAACAGTTGGAACAGGACCAAAACTGACATTTGTTGCTTTCTGTCATTTTTGCACAGATTTACAGAGGTGAAATTGTTCACTCAGAATAATGACCATCTTTAAATACGATGTATATTATTAGGAATCTTTTGTCCTGGTTTAGGATTAAAATAATCATTGTATGCAGTTGTGTGGCTTGTGAAGTAATGTCATAATTTCTGAGCTGTTTTTAGGTTGTCTTGACAGCAAACGGTTCACTTGTCCCAACCTGATAAACATGCTGACCTGTTTTCTTCTTGGCAGACCGACCAGTGACTTACCTGTATACTACTCTGCACTATTATGAAATGTGCCTGAGAAACCGTGACCACCTCAAACGCAAACTTGTCCATGCAATCATTGGTTCCCTCAAAGATAATCGACCACAGGGCTGGTGTCTCAGTGATACTTACCTGAAGCACGCGATGAATGCACGTGAAGACAATCCTTGGGTTCCAGAGGATTCCTACTATTGCAAGCTGATTGGCCGACTAGTAGACAATATCCTTTCTTGTCATGTTTATTCCAGACTCTCCAGAAGTAGCAGTATTTTAGCTTGTGAGTTCTTAAGGTAATGTTTTTGTGTATTTCAAAACCTCATTTTAAATTGTTTTCTTTGAAACAGCCTCTGTGTGACTCAGGCTGACCTCAGACTCCTTGCCTCAAGGAATTTTCCTGCCTCAGCTTCCCAGGAACTAAAACTGTGAGTGCATACTACTGCACTCATCTTCAGTTCTTCTGGTGTGTGTGTGTTTGTTTGTTTGTTTTGAAACAGTTTAGCTGTATTGTCATGGCTGGCCTGGAACTTGCTGTGTAGACTAGGCTGGCTTTGGATTTTGAGATCTGCTTCCCAAGTCCTGGGACTAAAATTAGCCTTGATGATTATTGTATCTCTAAAAATTTTGAAATCTTAAATTGCATCATCATACCAGATAGGTGGAAATTTTCTCTATTGCTACTCAAACTTAAGAACAGATTTTATAGACATTTGTTTCAAAGAAGGTAATCCTACATCTATATTAGTATACTACATCTTACAGTCCAGGTTTCAGTTTGCTACAGGAAAACATTAGTCTTGTTGCTTTAAGTGAATCCTTTAGAGCCAGGTGTAGTGGCACATACCCATAATCCTAGCACTTGGGAGGCAGAGACAGGAAGATTTCTATAAGTTCAAGGCCAGCCTGGGCTACATAGCAAGACTCTACCTCAGTTAATAAATTAAATAAATATTAAGTTCAAAGCATTCTGCTATTAATAGACAGTAGTTAAACTATAAACTAAATAGCCATTGTATTAATGTTTTTATTTCTTCAGTTTGATTTCATGTGTGTAGTTATCAGCACCGTCTACATAACATGTCTATATACCATACCAGTGTTACTTTCCTAAACAGGGGAGTATATTTCCTAAGGTAAAAAGATTACTAATTTTTAAATAATTTTCGTGTCAGATTGTCCTATAGCTATAAAAGAAATAGGCTGAAGCAGCCTGGGGACACTGGTCTTGTCCCTTGCTAGTACAATGCCCGTTGTAAGAGTCCACCAGTCATGAGCAACTACTTGTGTTTTGTGGGTATTGCTCAGTGTGCTTTAGTTATGCTGTACTTACCTTGTGTTTGGTTTTGTATTGTTTATCCTTTTGTGTCTTAATTGCAGTTAAATCACTTCTTGACAGCCCATAATCAGATAAGCTGATAACCAAATGAGATGCTTGCATTTGAAACATTATGAAATCTGTGAACATTATATAAATGTGGGTCATTAATCTCAAGATAATCAAGTTGTTATTGCCTTAATCGTTTGCACCCATGGCTGGCAAGTCTCCTGGACCCTTCCCAAACTGCGACTGGAGATTTAATGAGTTCCCCAACCCCGCTGCCCATGCTCTGCATGTCACTTGTGTGGAGCTCATGGCCTTGGCAGTTCCAGGCAAAGACGTTGGGAATGCCCTTCTAAATGTCGTCTTGAAAAGGTGTGTCCTTCACGCATTAAGAGTCTCTTTATTTCTGAAGCCATTACTATCAGACGAACCTGTGCCCCAAACCAAGCACTGTGCGTATTGCACACCTTTCGGGTCCATCCTCAACTCTGATGTAGGTGTAGAAAGTGAGTACCACTCAGGTTGGGAAGGCTGAGAATTGTTCATATTGATATCCTGTATCACCTGCTCCATAAATAATTTAGGAATAATGTTGTTAGCTTGTCACTAATAGGTCCTTATATATCACAAGGAGCAGGGGATACAGCTTGGTTTAACAGCATTTGCCTAGCAAGTGTAGACGGTGGGCTAAGTCCCAGCTATACCTCCCCAAAGTCTTTTTTAAAAGATCAGCAGTTATGATTGGGGGCGAGTATAAATAAGTTCAAATAGTCTTTCCAGCCCAACAGTGATTGTTAAAGAACACAGACACAAAAAAGGACTTGTTTGGTGTGTATTAAATTTATTTTCAATAAAATGTTCATTATTGTTTGAAATCTATCAGTTGTGAATCTTCTAAATTACATTTTCTTTCAAAGCAAGATCCATGATAAATCATATAGAATGTTTTAATAATTTTTCTTTTTTTCCTTTCTTTTTTTTTTTTTTTTTTCTATTTGCTTGCAGTCAGCCCTTAGTGCCAAGAGAGAACATTACAGCATGGATGAACGCAATTGGTTTGATCATCACTGCCCTCCCAGTGAGTTGTAACTGGGGTCTGTACCTACTGATGCAATATAACTCACTGTTACGTGTAAACCCAGAGAAAGATGTGTACAGAGTGAGCTTACACTAGGATATCACGCGAATTGGTGAACAGTTTGGTCTTCAGTCTTTTAAACCATTACTTCTTTAAAAAGTTATAATGAGGCTGAAGCTTTAGCTCAGTTGGGAGAATGTCTGCCTGGCACACAGGAAGCCCTGCCTTTGATCACCAGTACCATGTAATTTGGTGTGTGGCACACACCCATAATCCCAGCACTTGAAAGGGAGAGGCAGGAAGACTGAAGGGTCCAAATCATCCTCAGCCACTTCACCAGTTTGAGGCTTGCCCTGGGCTACATGAGACCCTGTCTCAACACATACACACACAGTCACAATTTATTATTTTTCGTCATTCTGCTTCAGTTCTAACTGTATCTACCGATCTCTGCCAATACTATCTCACCTATACTACCTTCATTTCTATCTCATAATCTGGTCTGTTTGGGGCCAATTAACACGTTGTGTATCCCGCCATTCCTCCTCCATACTGTGCTCGATGAGAAATGTTTAGGTCTGCTATGTTAGTAAATAAGATGTTGTGCCAAAGTTCTTCCTTCCATAATGTACTAGCTTTTCCTACCCATGTGAAGTCTCCCTTTTCTGACTTTCTCGTTGTCTGTTGATCTTTCAATAATGTTGATTGACACCTTGCTCTATACACTTTTGGGGTAGCTCTGTAAATCTCTGTTCACATGTTTTCAAATATATATAAATATAAATTTATATATAAATACAGGTGTTTATTTCTGCATTTTTACATGTGTCCCAGGCTTGTCTCTATAGTAAATATAGGTAAAGTCAGTTTACTGCATGGTCACTATCAGGCACTAAATAATAGGCTGGAAAGATGTAAGTCAACCTTCTCCGCAGGTCAGGCTGATCAGTACAAAACCACTTAGCTCTGTTTCAGAATCTCCATTGACAGAAGAAGCCAGGTAAACGGGAACTTTAGTGGATGGGAAAGAATGGTACTGTGTAAGCTTTGAGGTCATATGCTGGTTATGTAGTATGATTTTTAGCCATTTAGCCAAAATCCCCTCTGATTTTCAAGGAACCATACTGGATTGTCCTTCATGATCGAATTGTGAGTGTTATCAACAGCTCTAGCCTGACGTCAGAGACAGAGTGGGTTGGCTATCCGTTCCGCCTCTTCGACTTCACGGCTTGTCACCAGTCCTACTCTGAGATGAGCTGCAGCTATATATACGTTAGCTCTGGCACACGCCGTGTGGCACCATTCCAGCATCGGGCAGCTCTCACTCATCCCAAAGTAAGTGTGGCCGTTTCCTAAGATTTGGCACTTCGTGTTCTTCGGTCCGATTTACAGGTGAAGTAAGTTTCTCATTCCTGAGAATTGCAGAGTGAGTGTGTTCAGGTAGTAGAGACCCTGGTTAATCAGAAGTCTCTTTTATCAGAATTGTTTGCTTTAGTTTCTTACCTGTGTAAGTGGTAACATCTGCTGTCTCATTTTCTACTGTAGTTTCAGGGGGCTTAGTCAGATCTCTGCCTGCCCTACAGAATATCACAAAAATCACCTTTTGAACTGAAAAACTGGCCTCCATCTATTATTAGGTTATTTTTGTTGTCTGTAAAATGTTATCAATTAGATCTAAATTTTGTGAGAATGGCATTTTCATAAATTCTCCTTGCCTTTTAGGTAATTCACCTGTCATTTAATACCTGTACTTTAAGAATTGCTTTTAAATCAAGTAATTTATGTCAGTGATCAATTAATAAGCATTGTTGTTACCAGGATAGGAGGTGGCTCAGATGGATAAGAGTGTGTGCTATACAGCTGTGAATTCCTGAGTTCAAATCCCCAGAGCACACACAGAAAAGGCCAGGCATGGCTACACCTGTACCTATAACCCCAGTGCTGTGTGTGGGAGAGGAAGCTGTGGGATTGCTGGGTGCGAGCCCAGCTACCAAATGGGTGACAGACCCATCTGAGGGAATAAGGAGAGTGACAGAGCAGACACCTAATGTCCTCCTCTGGCCTCTGCACACAGGCACATGTCCCCACATACATACGCCTACCACACACGTGCACACACACAGAAAGAAACAATTGTTACAAAATTAAATGGAACGTCTAAGAAAATTGATTTTAAAAAGATGCTTTTCAGTCTTTTTAAATACTTTTATAAAATAGTGTATTAACATAATTCAAAGAATTCAATTGATTTAACTTCATAAGAGGCTTTGTTTTTATCTTCACACTTTAGGTTTCTCACTGAAGTACTTCTTCCCATAGTAAAGACCGAATTCCAGTTGCTTTATGTATACCATCTTGTAGGACCGTTTTTACAAAGATTTCAACAGGAGAGAACTCGGTGTATGATAGAGGTAAGGTGCCATTGGCTTAAATCAATTCTGAAAGGTCTGTTTCTGGACAAGTGTTTTTCACAGTGACGGTCAGCCATTAGTAGTGACGTCAGTTCCTAGAGCCTGGGAGCCACTCTATGAGATGTGATGTACCTGCAGGGAGTCTGGTGTACAATGTGCATTGAACTGGAAATGCAGGGGTCACCAAGGGGGAAGTCAGAGTTAAGGACACAGAAGTACATTTGAGAATTTACAGTGTCATTATTTAAAATAATTTAAAATCATGAGATGGGATGAAATCAAGCATTTCTAAGAAAATGAGCAAGAATAGAACTTCTAAAATCACTGGAGAGACGGCGACCACAGACTGGAGAGATGGCTCGGTGGTTAAGAGCACTTGCTGCTCTTGCTAAGGACCAGGATTCAGTTGCCAACACCTACGTGGCAGCTCACAACCACCTATCACTCCAGTTTCAGATGATCCAACCCTCTCTTCTGGCATCTTGGGTACCCAGCACGCACACAGTACACATACACACAAAATAAAAAAAGCAAATCTTTTTTCTTTTTAATTAACTAGCAAATAGAATTAGGGAGGTATACTCTGTGCCTAAGCATCCCTGGAGTGCATTTGTTCCAGAGGCAGAATTAGAAAAGGGATCCTATATCTTAGTTCTGAGAGATACTAAATTGTAAAGAAAAGTTCTAGTGTAGCCATTCTGTGGCACGGAGACTCCACTCTACATGCAGGTGGTGTCGTAGCTCCTGTGAGCGTAGAGATACACGGTGTGTGACTGCCCTCTCCACACGTGCCATCCTGTGGGCCAGTGTGGGAGACCAGATGTGTTGTGTTGGATTATTGGATCATTGTAGTCATTTGAATAACCTGGAGTTATTTGTTGCATAGATTGGCGTGGCATTTTATGACATGCTGTTGAATGTAGACCAGTGCAGCACACATTTAAATTACATGGACCCCATCTGCGACTTCCTGTATCATATGAAGTATATGTTTACTGGTGACAGTGAAAAAGAGCAAGTAAGTTCAATCATTTTACTTTTTAATGATGTTTAACCTATCAAAGTTGAATACATGGTGAGAAACATTTTTGTTTGAATAAATATCTTAGTTGGGGTTTATTTTTGTAAGTTATCTGGTATCTGACCTCTCAGGGCCACAGGAGAACATGATTCTAGATACAGCGATAAAGAAATGGTCTCTTAGGCTTTTCCCGGTGACGCTTGAAGCAGAACGTCTGAAAAAAACCCTAAGGCATCAGTGAGTAGTGGTCTCAATCAGTAGTCATCTCACTTGGGAAAAGCAGTAGTGTGGTGTGGCGAGGAAAACCCTCGAGGGGCTGTGTTCTCAGTGAAGGAGGCCACACGCACACGCACACAGAGAGTCAGAGTGAACTATGGGACATTGGACACAGTGGCACAACTAGAAGTCACACCATTGGGAGTGTAAAGTTGGTTCTGTGTCACATGACAAAGCATAAGCTCTGTGGTGAAGTTGAAGAATACACGTGAACTCAGCATATGAAGTGGCACTTCCTCCTAGAGGCTCAAATTGGCCATGCATGTGCTTCCTGTGTGTATAAGCACTCTGGGCTGTCAGGCAGTTAGATGAGCTCCATCCCCTCTTCTCAATACATGATGTATAACTTAGCTTTTCTGGCAGGCGGATTTCAAATTTATTTCTGTTGTATTTTTCTCTTAATTAGCTCTAACAGTACAGAGCAATGGGTTTCATTGTAACATGTCCATGCTTGTGTATATTGTTCTCTGATCATATTCACACCCTCTATCAGAGAGAAAGGTAATTGCTGTGACCATGTATGAATGCTAGTCTAAAGTACCCGCTCCTGGGGCTAGGAGGGTGTGCACTCCTTTATATTCAGGAAGGGAGAAATTATCTCTGTGTCTGCTTCAGTTAAGATTCAAAAAGTGGGGAGATCTGATCAGTGCTTTTTAAAACCAAAATGTATTCTTTGTATTTGGGTCTAAGCTTTGACATGGGAACAAAGCAAAAAGAAACATTGCTGACAACCTAAGACCAAAGGGCATTAAAGCTAAGAAACCTGGGAAGCTGTGATGCATTCATCCACTTAAAATACTCAGAGTGTGTATTTGTGTATACTCTGACTGTGGGACACTGCTGTTTCCACCCAATGTGTGTGATGAATCCATGCATCTAATCAAGGAAATAGCTAGAGATTTGTTGCAAATGTTAGATATTAAAAATCTAAACTCTAAGTATTCTTTCTGCTATTACTAGCATAGCATCAGGGAAGGATGACCAGGTTAGTAGATGTATGTACTTTCTAACGGGAACAATTCTAGCTATGGATAACAGGATAACTGGATGGGTAGATGGGCGGTAAGTTCTTGAAGTGCATGCATAGACAGTTAGGCATATGCATAGCACATACATACACACTGTGTGTGTGTGTGGAGGGGGATACATGTGCATACCTGTGTAAGAGAAAACATGTATCTGTTTTTGTAAAACATCGAGTCTGCCAACCCCCTCTATAATGTGCTGTTGACAACTGAAGTCACTTCTGTAAATGTGGAGCTGTTTTACTTTAATTGCATTCTCATTTCTCAGGTAGAGAAGATTATCTGTAATTTAAAACCAGCTTTAAAGCTTCGTCTTCGATTCATCACACATATTAGCAAGATGGAGCCAGCAGTGCCTCCACAAGCCCTGAACAGCGGGTCTCCAGCGCCTCAGTCTAATCAGGTGCCGACGTCTCTACCCGTAACTCAGTGAAGCCAGAGACACTGCAATGCAGAGGATACATCTGCCTGCGAAAGTGGACTTCTGAATCTGAACACAGTACACTCCTGAGATAGAAGCAGCCGCCGTGTTCAGATTGGTTTATTCTGATTCAGATACTGAATCTCTTGATACCTTATGGTTCCCTTCTCCCTGTCTATATTTTTGTCTCTAAGAGATTAAATGAGCTACGTGTTGCTCCTATTTATAACAACTTATTAGAGCCCCTAGGAACATGGGGTTTCTATTATCAAGTGACTTCTACCAGGCGCTCTCATATTTCCTGTTTCAGCCAGTTTTTAAATATTATAAGTGACATCTTCACATTTCATATACATTATCTTAAAAACGCAACACATAAAATGGTCATATAAACCCTTTTATACATAAATGTCCTTTGATGTGTCTTTGGAATAGAGCCTTTTTATTAACTAAAGGGCCTTATATTTCAGTTGCATTACAGGAACAAATGAGGTTTCATATTCTTTTTTAACTGGCTGTAAAATTTTAAATTCCCAGTTATTTCCAGATAAATAATGTAAAGTTTCTACCAAAGTAGATTAGGAGGAGTTTGCCTTTGTTCTGAACTTTCTGTATAAAATTAGAAACCATTTAAGAAAACAGCATTTGAAATGTATAAATTTAAATAAAGCCATGCTCAAATGTTTGACTCCCTGACCTGTTTTTGAAAACACCGACTGCCTTTCCAAGTTTATGCTCACCTGGCAGATGACAGGGTTCTTCACATTCTCTGAAGTTTTATAACCTCACAAATTTTAAATTAGTGCACATTTTAGTTGTTTGAGGTTTATTTGATGTTGAGGTGCTAATTTGAAGGTAAATGGCATTTTGAAAAACTCAAAAACCAGTTAAGTCTAATGAATAAACTGTGATTTCTTTAATAACTTAATATGAACGACTACTCCTTGGGGACCAGGGCTGCCTTTTGTGTTTGCACTACAGATGTGAACATCATCACTCTCACGTTAGTCTTTGTAAAAAATTATGATGATAAATTTTCCTGGCTACATTTCAGATTCTTATTCTTATTCTTAGGAAGTTTGTTCCTCCTGGACCTTTATTTTTGTACTTCAACTCCTTGCAATCACTAAATCTTTGTCATGTAAGTCTATCTTAAATCTTATATGATGGTATCATTAATGTTTCTAGGGTTACTGTTGATTCCAAATGCTATTCTTAACAGTCTCAATATAGTCTTTGTACCTTGGGGACTATATTGTTTTGCTTTGAGATCCTAGAATTGGAACATTTGACACTGGAATATTATATATTTGACATTGAAAAGAAGAATGAAAAGCAGTTTTACCACTTTCTCAAGGGCATATACATTCCAATAAATTTGTTAAAAATTCAATTTTCCATCTAGCTTAAAAAACAAAAATATAACTTTGAATAAGGTTTTAGAGTTATTAATCAGAGACATTAATAGAAGACAGATCTTTGGGTTTATCACTGAGGGAAGAAAATTGCTACATTTATTGAATCATAAAATTTGGGCTTGGGTGCATGTTTTCAGTGATTAACTGGCTGTGCTCAGCTTGACTACAGCTATGGAAGCCCTCTGCTTCTGCTGAGCAGTAGTTAATACTGCAAGTGGCTGTTCAGCATTTAAAATTCGGGAATGAACTTTAAATTTTCATTAAGCTTTAATGTAAACTACAAGTGGCCACTATATTGTAGAAGGTACTTTAAAGGAACATTGTAATTATCTAAAATTAATGAAATCTGTTTTAAAGACCATAGAGGCAGTAATTAGGCTTAAACTCTGTCAAGCTATACTAACACGCGCCTGCTAAATAACAGTAAAAATCCACTCGTAGAACGAATACTCTGAGGTTGCTGTGAAAATTCAGGTGAGGATAAGCACATGTGACTGCTCTAGTTCTGATAATCATACTTTATCTTCCTTTGTATTTCCTCACCTTATTTTAGAGCCAAGGTGAGGTTTTAGAATGCTTAAGGATTTTAGCCAATCAGGCACAGTTGTGTGATGGGAGGTTGGGCTTCTCAAAGCCCAGGTGACGCTAAGTGGACTCCTGTATCAGTAGCTTTTGGAAACAAATAGCAGTTTGACTTCTCTGGCTCCTGCATAGATGTTTGTCACCCCTTCTTCCCATGAGGATACCTGAACAACAATCATGCTTAAGATACCAGTGTTACGTTTGCTTAGACAAAGAAAGGGCTGTCTAATATCAGTGAACTTGGAGACTGTCCATTTTGCAGATAAGACAGAAACCAACTTTTAATGGCTTCAATGTCTTAGCATTGATTTAGGGATTATTATTTCTATGCCTTGTGGGGATATAAGTAGATATTAAGCAGAATGTGGGGGGAGGTTATAGTTTGTACATAGTAAGTCACACGTGTTTGGAAAGATACAGACAACAGAATTTTATTATAAAGAGTTTATTACAAAAATCACATCTTTTGAACAATGTAGACACAGGCTACCTCTCTTTTGGTAACTTTGTCTCCAATTATTGTAAGGCTCACTCTAGTGAGTGGGTGCTTACATCACTGTGTATTTTAATTGGAAATTAATTTATACTGCTTTTTAAGGATAACTTCTGCTAAAAATGGGAAATACCTTTTTTCTAATTTCATAGCTGTTCAAATTTCCTCACCCTGAATTTCATACCGGAAAGGAACTAATGGCATGCATACTTATTGGGGGTGGGGGTGGGGGGCAAAAATAATTTTTTTCTGTAGGAATAAGCCCTTGGGAGAACTGCTGACTTGGATCTATTTGGTTCTCTATCATGTATGAGCGGATTTTCCTGTGACACTTCCACATTTACTTCGGTGGGCTAAGGTAGTTGGTCCCTGCCTTGTGATTACCCTCCCGAGCAGTCCCAAAACAAGACAAGGTTAGTGCTACTGCCGTGTTCACTGTACGAGTCGCCTCTTCTGGTGTCTTCCCCAGCGCTGGGTTTACTTCCATGATATCTAGTCCTGAGAGTAGCCCTACAACCAAGAAACGGTAGTGATATAAATAACTGACACATTACAGACCATAGTAGCTGTCTCCAAAATTTATGTAGTGGAGAAGAGGTGGAAACCTACAGAAAACCAGTATATTTCACCACCATGATGGGCATCCTAGAAGTACCAACAGGCTTGCTTTTCAGAGAGACCTACATACACACTGACCAATTGCACGATTGTTTCTTTATCGCCTGGATTTTTGCCTACCTGTCCTGTAAATTTCTTCTGTGATGTAGAGACCTTCTCTATAAGTCAGACCTCCCACAACGGGTGTGCCAGTAGCCGGTGTGAATGCTGGGTCCAGTCCGTCAACATCAAAACTCAGGTGAATCGGTCTTTTCTTTCTTTTAAGAAATCAGAAAGGCTTTCAGGTAAAAGTGGTGGTTTAAGAATCAGTAATCAAATGTAGGTCTTATCCTGCTTTATAAAAACCCATGGAAATCCCATAGTTATATCTAAACATTATTTAGCAACCTACATTGGTAAGAATGTCAGTAGGATGTCTATGTCTTTGTTACACACACACACACAAAAGCATCATACCTCCCTAGAAGATAACTGAATGTCTCTTCCATGACCTTGTCAATTCCCAGTTTATCCACTTCTGTCATTGAGAAATATTTAATTCCCAGAGTTTTTATAATATAGCTATAAAAAAAACAGATTTGAGTTAATCTATAGATAATAAAGCTGACTTTTCTTATGTTTCCTTTGAGTGGAAAGACTACTATATTAAGATACATAAAATAAGTCCTGTGAACTGTTTGCACAT
Organism: Cricetomys ansorgei; assembly: GCA_026225945.1. NCBI lineage: Eukaryota > Metazoa > Chordata > Mammalia > Rodentia > Nesomyidae > Cricetomys > Cricetomys ansorgei. The sequence continues at coordinate 8,233,475 of JAMJFZ010000882.1, forward strand.
AGTTGTATTTTAAAAATAAATCATTATAAATTGCCTGAATAATACCTGTGAATATAAATGAATATAAATACATATGCTTATGTAGTTGTATACACAAATACATGTATAAGTAGTGACAATTGAAAATAACTTTCTCTTAGAGATTTTACCAGTAAAGCATACCTAGCATATAAAACAGCAGTTCTCAATCAAAGGGTCTCTCGACCCCTTTGGGGGGGGTCTAATGACCTTTTCATAGGATTGCCTAAGGCTATTTGTATATCAGCTATTTACATTATGATTCATAAAAGTAGCAAAATTACAGTTGGGACAAGTAGCAACAAATAATTTTATGGTTGGGGGTCATCACAGCATGAGGAACTGTAGTAAAGAGTTGCAGCATAAAGAAGAGTCACATTGATATAAAAAAAAAAAGATAGAATAAACTTACTGTTCCCCAGGGTCTACATCTCTCAAGCCGATATACACGATATCCTTGGCAGATATGCAGGGAGTCACCCAAGAGAATCCTGGTACATCAGGGAACTAAAACAAGTGTTTCCATTTAGCAGATCTACATTTACTGTTGAGCACCCTCAATTACATATATCTGCATCCATGGTTGCAGTCATACTTGGCATGAATCTAGGCATGTTGGTTACCCTCTGAATCTCTGCAGACTGTTTAGAAAGGGCTAGTCTGCCCCATCTCTAAAAAGCATTCAACTCTCTGCACCCATGGTTTCTACAAGCCATGGATTAAGAATATAATCAAGCCTATAGTAGTTTGATATGCATTGAACATATACAAGCTTTCCCCCTAGACAATACAGACATACAGCTGTAACTGTATGTCTGTTTTCATAGCATTTATATTAGGTACTGTAAGTGATCTAGAGCTGATACACATAGGTTATGTGCAAATATGGTGTCATGCTGTATGGGGGCGGGGCTTGAGCACTCATGGTTTCATTATCTGTGAGGTTATGGGACCAATCCTTTATTGATCCAGAGAGATGATTCCAGATGGAATCACTATGTCCAGTCAGGCTCTACCACCTTCATCAACTCATCCTTTGCTTATTTACTGCAGAGAAGATAGCCTCGGGTTATACCAAGACTAAAATGCAGGAAGACTCTCCCTATTCTTCCTCTGGAACTACTACAAAGAATTATTTCATATCAGCATGCTAAGGAGCCTTTTACCTTTCCTTTTAGTTCCTTCAGGAGGAAGGACACAGGTTGTCCATGCAGATTCCCAGAACCAGTTGTCAACGGAGTGTTGATATCGGTGTGAGCATCCACCCAGATGACACACAGGTCAGGGTGGACCCTGGCATGGCCAGAAATGCTTCCGATTGCCATACTTGGGAGGAAAAAGTTTGTGTGAACATCAAGTTTACAATGTCATCACATACATCATATTGTTAGCTCATATACTGCATCTATTTGATTATCCTTTAGTCTATTTAGCTTCTGTATAGACCTTAAAGGTGCTGGTTAAACCACTGTAACAATAGAGAAGGGTTATCGCTCACCAGTTAGTTACCTTGATAACGTCACTAAGGGAGACATGAACAATTTTATCTTTTAAAAATCACCTCATAATAAGATCACAAATTATAGCTTATCCCCAAAGCAATGAATATTAATCAAAGCACTAGATACACTAAAAAATGCCTTAGCCCCAGACACTCTTTAGTTCTCGGGGTTGAACTGGCTCCTTTTCTTCCCTCTCGTCTCTCTAGCTAAGTAGTTGATTCTCTGTGTTCAATTAATGCAGTCTTCCCATTTTTTTTCTTGAAATGCAGCACTTTCATAATTGGGGAGAATCACTAGGAAGTTTCTTTGTCCCTCACGGCCAGTGTCTCTCTGTCAAGTCAGGGCTTAGCTCCTCTACTTTAGCCGCCTTCTCCATGCAAGGTCCCACTCTGATAGGTCCTGAGACATCAAAGCCCATCCCAAATACCCCTGACTCCAAACATTAGGCCAGAATGGGAGAGCTAAGTGGTACCTTGCACCAAAGTTAACACAGTAGGTCAGACAGGATGCCTGTGTTGTCACAGATAAGCATGCAAATACCATTCAGCCACGACCATCCATATTCTTGAAATAGACATTCATGTCTTCATATTTAGGTAGTGCTTATTCTTTGGCTCGATGTCTGCTATTACTTTAAGATTCTTGCCTTTGAGACATCTGCTTTCCTAGCATCTCCACTTACAAATGTTCCCACTTAATGTTCCAAGAAAAGAAAGGGAACCCCAGTCTCAACAGCAGCTTTTCCATAGAAACCCTGCTCGCAGGTGCAGGGGAGGTGGGGAGTCCCATGAAGGAAGTGAAGGAAGATGTTCTTGTTTCAAGAGCAGCAGGGGTGTTCTCGCTCTTCATCTCACCAGGCTTCCTCAGGGCATGACCATGAGTAAGAACAGTGAACTCATGATACACACAAAACTGATCTTTGAAAATATAAAACTAAATATCTGGCAATGTGAACATATATATGTGTGTGTTATACATATATATATATATATACACACACACACACACACACATATATATATGTATAGATACATACGTACATATATACACATATATGTATGTATATTTCTAGTGATGTCATTCCATTATGAAAATTACTCAGAAGGCAAAAATAATACTTCTGTGCATACTGAGTAACATAACAAAAATCTAGACTGTTGGTTTAGAACAAAACGTGAGATATAACACAAAAATAATTGTTAAACTGATTATGTATTCACGAGTGTTCTTTGAAAAGTTTTTATAGTACTTTCATAATAGAAAGCACACATTTTTAAAGTGTTCACCAAAACGAATTGTGTGTGTCATCAGTAATCAAGTCAAGTAAACTATGACTTTCCCCTGTGGCCAACCACTACAAAATTTAAGATGATGCTGAAGTCCAGTTTGTGTTTTTCTGTTGCAATGGATAAAGATATTTTAAGACTTCAAACAGAGCTTGCTCTACAGTCCCATAATAAACTGACCCATACAATGTCTCTAAAAGCAGACAACACAAAATATTTCTCAGTGCTTTCTCATCTGCAATGTCCCTTTTCTTGGGTCCCCGTATACCATCTATGCCCAAACTCCCAGGGATATAGCCAATTCACAAGACCTGTGGTCTCCACCCAGCACCACACTGACTCTTCCGTTCTTCTGGGCCTCCGCCACCACACCAGCCAGCTGCTCATTGGCTTTTCCCACCGATCTTGGGTTCTTCACAATTTGAAAAGGGTTGTCATTAGGGACATCAGCAAAGACCAGGTCCCCATAGTCTTTCACGTCATGGTCTGCAATTAAAAATTTGACGTTACAAAATAGAAACAAGTTGAAAGTCAGATCTCTAGCCACCACCTTGCTGTGGTACTTGTGATAATCCAGGCCCTCCCTATTTCCTCAACCACTCCTTGGAAACAGGATGCTGAAAGATGAGAACAAGAACTTTATGGTCCTGATCCAATAGAGAACATCATCTTGTCCCATGCTCTCCCAAACGTGTGTGTGTGTCCATGTGTGTTAAATGCTTTTTATCTCTCTGTAATAAGCATGTTTGGTTTTAAAATAAATATTTCATATGTCCCCAATACAATACATCAGAAGTAGTTAACGTGCAGCAGTAGAATACAGTAGCATTTCCTAAGTGTTCTGACTCTGCTTCAGCGATCCTGGTTTCCTACCCAAGCTGTCACCTACTTAAGCCCTCATCTTCTTCCCCTGTCTCTCCTGCCTTGAGGGGGGGTGCAGGGGTTGGTGGTGAAAATGTTGTATGTGTTTAGCACTGAGCCTCCCAAATCACAGAGCCCAGGAAGTTCAAACTTTATTATTACACTTTTTTCACAATTAAAACAATTGCATGGAATCCAAAGTTCCTAAGGACCTGGCTGTGCTTTCAGTCATAAAAGCCCTGAAATGAGTTTCTAAACTGGAGACCATCTCCCTCTCTCCCTCCCTCCTCTCTTTCTTCCTTTCTCCTTCCACACTCCCTCATTCTCTAGCTTCATTCACATCCTCTTTCTAGCTTCATGAGGGGATTCTTATCCATTAAAGCACCATCATTTTAAATGTCTAGGCCAGCAAGTGTGGGAAATGCCCACAGCCTTGTAACCACCCCACGTAAACAGCTCTACTTCTCCATAGGCAGTGCCTGCCTCAACTCGCCACAACTACGGATTGCTTTCTTTAGCTTTAGTTTCTGTCATCCTAGAACTTCACGCCAACTGAGCCGTATAGCCCTTTGTGTCCAGCCTCTCACTTAGTGACGGACACTGATCCATCAGCGTCCTTGTCTGGGTTGCGGTCTGATCCCTTCCATTGCTGAGTCACTCTCTTTGTTGCCTAGATATGCCACAGTTTACTTTATCCATTAACCACTTGGGGTACTTTATAGTTTTTCATGTTTTTATTATTATAAATATTACTCATCCAAGTACAGGTCTTGTAGGTTGACAGAACTGTCAAACTGCTTCCCAAGTCGGGCTGTGTCAGTTTGCTTTCTCACTGGAAATACATACGGGAAATGCACATCACCACATGTGTGTCTGCACACATGCATACTAGATCCTGTTATTATAACCATTGCTATTACTGCTTCATTGTCTTCTCCCAAGGTAGTGGTCCTCTTGCAATAGTTAGGTGTATTTCTTACAGCTTCTTTTATTATTATTATTTTCAATTTCCCCTATCAATGCACACAACCCTTTTTCTTGTATCATATGTTCTTTTGTACAATAGCGTGGCTGGAAAGACCAGACACCCCAGTAAGGAGGTGAGACTATTCTTCCAGCAATGTCTACTGGGCATCCTTCTTAGGCTGCTTCTTTAGTACGATATTCTTCTAATGGTTTATCGGAGACTTCGATTCATTACCCTAAGTGTCACTGCAGACACATCCTACCTTCTTAGAAGCCTGTCCTTCCTTCAGAGTGAGGAGGACATCATCTGATCATCTTTCAACTTTAAAGTTACCTGACTCTTTAAGTTTCTCCACCAGACCAGCGCTCCTCAATGCTGCGGGGCCTTTTTCTACCCCTCCACGAGGCTGAGTAATGCAAAAAGTACAGTATTTCAGTCATGACCGTGACTATCCAATGCCCGCAAGAAGACATGATCCTTAAGTTAAATCATTAACTATCAGTTTTCAAGCTTCCATGGATCCAGGCTTTACATTTTCTCATCTAATCTTCGCAATAAGGTGGACTGAACCGCGCCTATGCCAAGCAGAAGAGACTAGAACCACAAAGTCTTTTCCATCCTAGCAAATAGCAGACAAATGGCAGTCATAAAATGGTCTTAGAATTCTAAAACACACTATGCTGTCCACAGAATAAACATACATTCTGTGCAAAATCATGAAACTTGGCCATTCGGTCACAGCTTTTATACACAGGTGGTTGCTTCAATAGTGATATAAAAACAGGATGCTTCTAATTGAGTCCGGAATAGGGTGTGCCATGAATGCGGGGGACAACAGATGATCTTTGGGCTGGGTCTTGCAACATGGGTAGATGGTCAGGAGAGGTGACAGGGTGATGGAGAAACTTATCAACTTGGAGAAAATCTAGGACAAGGGCATCAGAGGGGAAGAGTGTGGCCTGGAGAGACCTATACGCAGGCACATCAGACAATAATTTAGGGCTCTTGGGGATAAAGCAGGCAAATGGAAAATTGTCACCTGAGGCCAAAAACTCCAAAGGCCTGAATAGCAATTGCAATTCTGTCCTGTTTAAACCTGACTTGAGAAATCCTACCTTACTGCATTAACATCTGGAAAAGCAGAAACCATCTTTCCCTTTGGAAAAATTCTTCCCCAGCTCCCTGGTGATAGAAGTCTAAACAATCCTTTAGTGGATTGTTCTGACCTAATTTCTAACACTTTAAGATAAACAAACAAACAAATAAATAAATAAATAAATTTAAAAGACATACAGAAAGTGATCTTGACCGGGAGATTGGTGCCAAAAGTCACTTGTGTTTATCCTAAGAATTGTAATTGTAATCCTAAACTAAGCAAACACTTCCTCTTTGGTTAAATGACAGATGACCTTCCCCAGGTGCTAGGCAAATCCTGGGTGTCAAATTTCTAACGCTGGCCACAAGGGACTCTGAATATTCTGTCTGACACAGTTTTGCTCCTTTCATTTTGTAAATCGTTTTAAATATCAATTTTCAATTGATGCATACTACATGTATATACTCACGACTCCTGGATCCAAGTAGACCCTGATAATATCAACTTAGGATAGCATATTTATCGCCTTCAATGTTTATCATTTCTTTGTGATAAGGGTATTTCAAATCTTCTCTGTTTTGGGGTCTTCCCGGCCATAATGGATTATTCTTAACTATTCCTATCCTGCTCTACTGACTTACAGTTCTGTGTTCTTTTGGTCTCATTGACAGGTTTCAACCTAAATTTTTTGATCCATTGGGTGCTGTATGTTGCATAGAGGACTGACATTTAGGGGATACCCCAATTTCACGATTTAATAAGACTCACTGGTCTTTTCCCCTTCTCCTTTGCAGGCACCAGAACAAATCCTATAGATTCTCAGTTGACACTGCATTTGCCATGATTGAAAAGTAAGTTCATCGGTAGAATGTTTCAGATTTTGTTTTGTTTTGCTTCTACCTCCTGGGTTGGAAGATTATAGGGGTGCACCATCACTCTCAGTTTATGTGGAGCTAAGGGTCTAAGCCAGGGCTTTGCCTCTTGTGAGCTAGCAAACCCCCTACCAACAACATCCTTAGCCCCTTACAATAACATTTCCTAGCATTCCATTTTATTTCTGTGGTGAGAACTACTTCTCACAATTGCTCTATGCTCATTGCCCAGTTACTCTACCCACTTTGAAAATGGCTTTGTCAGCGTCCCTGACTAGAGATAACAGCAGTTCTCAACCTGTGGGCTGTGACCCCTTTGGGGGTTGAACAACCCTTTCCCAGGCATCATCTAAGACCGCTTGCATATCAGATATTTACATTATAATTCATAACAGGAATAAAACTACAGTTATGAAGTAACAACGGAAATGATTTTATGGCTGAGGGTCACCAAAACACGAAGAACAATATTAGGAAGGTTGAGAACCACTGATTTAAAGTATCCTGCCCACCCTAACTGCCCACAAGGCAAAGATTTGCTCTATAGCTGAACCCTCTAAATCAGCATCAGTGTCGACCAGGGGCACAAGCTTTGGAATGGAGCAATGCTGTCTGGAATCACACAGGGAGGGCTCCGGGCCTACGAGTAAATTAGCAGTTCTCTCTAAGCCTTAATTAACTCAGGCATGTGATGAAAACAATGCCTACCTCATTCTTTATTCACTGTCTTGAAATGGGGTGAGGCAGGGAGTGGGGCTCTTTCTCAGACTCAAGCTTCTAACCGTCTTCCCTCTAATCTCCTCTCTTTTTGCCAGCATGTCAGACTTCTACTGCATTTAGGTAGGCCAACTGTGTCTTACGTGTTGGTGGTTTCACCCTCTGATCTGTGACTAACTGCAGGAAATTCTGGCTCTGTCCTTGCAATCTTGAGACAATGAGCTCCAGACTCATGGTCATGTTTAAGAATCTCTGACGGAGGGGAATTACTGAGAAAGGGACAATGCAGCAGAGGGCATTTTAACATATTGTCCCCTAGAAGGGCCGTGACCATGGTTTTTAGCTCTCCGCTGAAGCCCAGAGGCCAAAGAATGTTCCTTCATTTCTTTTTTTTTCCTTCCTTCCTTCCTTTGTGTTGGTCTCCCTCTTTTCCTCTCCCTCCCCCTGCTCCCCCTTCTCCTCCCCCTCCAAGAATAGATGAAGGACTGGAGAGATGGCTTGGTGGTTAAGAATATATACTATTCTTGCAAGGATAAACGAATATATGAACAATTAAAAAGAAAAGTAAAATCTTAAAAAAAAATAGATGGGCATATTATGATTTTTTTTTAATGTTTTCCTTCATTATTTGTGTGTGTGTGGGGGGGGATACTCACAGAGGCCAGAAGAGATTATTGGATATCCTGGAGCTTGAGCTTTAGGCAACTGTGAGCCATCTGATGTGGTTGCTGAGAACCGAACCCTGGACTTCCCAAGGAGTAACAAGGGCTCTTAACCACTGAGCAATTTCTCCAGACAGTATTATAGATTTTAAAGGGAACACTTGTCAGCACAATACCCCCATGTTCTGGTGTTCTGGGAGAGCTCTTTGGAGGGTTTTCAGAGAAGGTGGAGCACTGACACCAAATACAGTCTGGGCCTCCAACCTCTGACCTCACACAATTTATATTGCAAAGAAAAAAAAAAAAAGAAGAAAGAAAAAGTGAGGATTCACAACTAAGAAAGGCTAAGGGCTGTCTAGACTCTAAAAGCCAAGAGAAAGGCCCCATTCAAAAACAAACAGACCTTAAGAGTTACAATACATGGATTGTCTTGTCTGACTTGGATTTTTTTTCCTTTCTTTTTAAACACAGACCACATTGGAGTCTAAGGTATTCTGTTGTCTCTGTTATTCTGTTATAATTAACAGAATGTGTCCAAGCAGGGTGTCTGTATGTGGGGTGGAGGGCAAGAAATGCCCCATTTAGGCATTGCTGACGTGTGTGATTCACACTTAGGTGGTCTAAATTAGAGATTTATGGATCCATTAATCTGACAGGGGTGCCAACTAGTGTTTGTATTTGTTCTCTATCCTCAAAGGAGGTGTAAAAGCACCCTGCCCCCCAGCCTACTAACAAATAGTCATAAAGTCACTAACGTGAATTTTTCACTTACAAAAGCTCTATTACTTAAGTTATCCAAATTAAAACAACTCTGAAGGCTGCCACCAACCCATTACATTTTCTTAGGCATTAATGACTCTACCAGACCAATGTGTCTTCTTACAATCTTTCACCCCATATTCAGAAAACATTAAACACAAAAAGAGCCACGGTAACTAGTGAAGAAGCTACAATGCAGACACAGGTGGTCTCCACCCAGATGATATTGCTTAAGCGTTGTCATGACCCAGATTTAAATGAAATGGATTCTGGCAGGAGCCAAATGAGGAAATGGGTTTAAGTCTCCAAGTATATCATGCCAGACAATGGTGAGACAACTTGAATTCAAAGCACCTGGAGGCCAAATGGCGCTGGGAAACTTACAGCCAGCCGGCAATGCCTGGCAAGCGTTAAAATACATTTCCCGGTCAGTTTCAGTCCTACAAAGCCAAACTCGCACTCACCTGTCCCTTTGAGAAAGGCGTTCCTATAATCCCTATGGGCTTTGGCTTGGAGCTCATGCTCTCTCAGGATTCCCTCTGCTGCACCGGTGCTGCCCAGCTAGCTGCTCACCACCAGTTGTAACCCTAAAAGACAGAGGGCACATCTTTTTTTTTCTCCTTATAATTGTGTTGGATCTGTTTATCCAACAACAGGCTCCACCCACTAAGTGGAAGAATGACAGAGTCAACAGAAACTCCTCACCAGTGGAATCATCTCTAACTGAGCCTTTCCGGTCCCTAGTTAAGTGAGCCTTATTCATCCTTCTAGTTCACACCCTTTGGAAAAAGCCAGCTGAGTGACAATCTTTCCTCCGACAATTGACAATTATGTGTGGTTTCATAACTGTATGTGAAGTGCAAGGTTCCCAGCCTGTGCAACCTCAGGGCAGAGCGCTCACCTTTTCCAGGATTTAAGTCCTCTGAGCAATTGCAGGGTGAGGCTCCAACAGCAACAGGGTATCCTTCTTCCCTTCCACTGAGCATCTGGCCTCAAGGCTTCGGGTGCTGGGAAAAGCAGCAAATCTGTGAGACACATTTTATCATTTTATGTGTCACCAGGTTACACTGTCTGGAAAAACATGTGGCTTATTTTGGGGAGGATTATTTACAGGAAGACACCAGTTTTTGAAATTCGATGTCCAGACAAATCTCATTTTTTGAATCATGATCTAACCAATCATGATAGAGAAAGCAAAACAGCTAACTCGAGTCTTGCCATGTGCAGAGTGCTGTTCCAGTTAACATTACTTCATGTAATCTTTAAAACCAACTTTAGGCTGAATATCATTCTTACTGCTGTTTTACTGAGGAGGAGACTGCAGCGTGGTGAGGTTACTGGTCACATGCAGGTTGCAGAAGAGATCCCGTGCGGGTCCTTCTGATCTACCTAGCTGCTGGCTTTCTAATCTAAGCACCAGCAGAGTGTCACCCTCCCGCCCCCCCTTGTTTGTCAATGTGTAAAAGTTCGGACCTAGAGCAGATGAGACAGGTCATCTGGTAAAGCACTGCCACAGAGCCCAATGACCTGAGTTTGACCCTCAGAGCCCATATGGTGGAAAGAGAGAATCAACTCCTGCAAGCTGACCTCTGACTTCCACATGAGTGATGTAGCCCGTGTGTAACCCACCCACAATGCTAAATAAATATTTTAAAAAGCACGAACCTGGAAGAAATGTAGCCAAGTGTTCTCCCAGCTATAAAATAACTTGATTATATTTTAAAAAAGAAAACCCACATGTCAGAAGTAAATTCTTTTATCCTTCTGAAGACCAAAAAAACACCCGGGAGAATTTTCATACCACGGAGCAGAGATTTTTGTCCCCTCCACCTCTAGTACTTAGAATAGTCCAATATAAGATAAACACTGGCTTTACTGATTGAATAAAGGTGTTAGGTTTATTGAATAGATGAATCGAGAAGCGAAAGTCTCTCAGGACCATTTTGATGCCTCCTTTCAAATATATTTTCTATGTTTACTATGTTTGGCTGATATCATCTAAAAAATATAGTTACAGTTTTTTTTAATTGCTATATTTGAGACAGAATCTCCTTATATACTCCAAGCTGGCCTTGAACTCTCGGTCCTACTACTTGAGCCTCATGAATCCTGGCATTAACACCACAGCTGGATGGTGTTCTTTATATAGCCTAAGTATTAACCTCTAATGGTGCTGACCTTGGAAATCACTTTTTTTTTTTCAATCTGTCAAGGAACTAATAGCTTTGTGCATGCTATCATTCAAAGTCCTTAATTTACAAACGGGCAGCTGGGCAACTTTTGCCATAAGCCTTTGCTTTGGGAGTTCAAATTTTACCTGCTCCCTGGGTCACAAGTTCGCACCTGTACATTTTCTTTTATTTGATTTAAATTTTGTCTTTCTTTGGGCCTCTTGGTGCTGGCCTGTAATTCCAGCTATTTGGGAGAATGAAGCAGGGACATCATAGATTCAAAGCCTGCCTGGGCTATAGAGAGCCCAGTTCAAAGCCAGTGTGGCCAATTTATAGCCTGCCCCAAAGTTAAAAAGAAGAGAAAAGAGCTGTTCAGGGTTAGATTGCTTGCCTACCAGAAACAATCTGGGTTTGAGCCTTAGAAGCACAGAGTGTATTGTTTTCATCGGCTTCGTTTTTTATCCACTTCCATTTCTTTGTATACTGTTTAAAACTTCCAACTTCATTTCCCTGTTATCTCTACCAGTTTCTTCAACGGTGCCCAACAGACAACCTTCCCACGTTACCATCGAGCCGTCCCCATCAGATGCCAAGTTCCCCATCATAAACAGTGTGCTGCTCCCTCCAGTTTCCTGTGTCTGTATCAGTCCACAACGCCTTGTTAGCGCCGCTTCGTGGTGGATATTAGAGCTGAACAAAAGGAGCACACGTGCTCATCCTTTTCAAGTAGGTTCACTTTATATTTATTTATATCTGCTTTTATATGTGTAGAATGAGTTAATACGTTTTGAAAGCCCTGCTACAATGTTTACTAACTTTATACATTAATTCACGGAGATTGGGTGTCAAACTTGATCGTCAGGGCTTCTCACAAAAGTCCTTCCCTTGGGCAGATTGAGGATGCCTCTTTATCACTTAACTCATTGATCAAAACTAACTCTCCAATAAAGTAAAACTCACAATTTCCTGACCATCCTGTTTCTCTTGAGTCTTTATTCTTTAGGGTATCTCCATAAACGTCACCAGGTTCACGTATGACTTAACCATCGTGATCGCTCCTTCTGAAAAACCTCCCTGTGATCTCCTGAAGTAGACCACCCAGAGCTCAGTCAGTGCACAGGTTCGGTTGTAGATGGAGTCACCTAGTCCATCAAACATAAATTTGATATTGCTTGCCTTTTCTAGGTCATCAAGGAAGCAAAGGACAAAGAAGTTCTTAAATAAAAGCTGTTTCCTAAAGGAAACCTCAACCCACAGTGACTCCTGAGTCAGTCATCCATCTATAGACGGGGCTGTTGACTAACTCAACATGTTCCTGCAGCAGCACCAGGAAATCTTTAAAGTGTCTCATTTCCTAACATTGCTGAGCTTTTGTCAGCTTCTTTTCCTCCTCTGACTTCCTTACTGAAGATGAACTGACCCTGCCCTTGGTGACTCATGCAGACATACAGTGATCATTGCTTCCGTCCTGTCATAAACACAGTCTGTATTTTCTGTTCAATTTTAATTGTTTTAATATTTGTTTAGTGTGTGTGTGTGTGTGTGTGTGTGTGTGTGTGTGTATGTGTATGTGTGTGTGTGTGTGTGTGTATGTGTGTGTATGTGTGTGTGTGTGTGCATGTGTGTGCATGTGTATGTGTGTGTATTGGTAAACACATGCAATGGTGCCCCTGTGGAAGTTAGAAGACAACTTGTGGGAGTTGGATCTCTCCTACCATATGGGTTCTGGGAAGCAGACTAGGGTTGCCGGGCTTTGCACCTTTACCTGAGATCTTCTAGCCTCCACAAAGAACCATCTTTCAATATCCAAAGCTGTGCGCTTAGAACTTCTAAAGGAAGAAGACCTGTCCATGTCCTATCTGAGACCTCTTGGCCCATCTCAGGTCTTTAATTAGTGTATCGAATGGGTTTTTAAGGCTCATTTCCTAAGAAGACATACCTTGCATCCACCCAGCCTGCTTTGTACCACAAACTGGCGTTTAAAAATTGATATTTGAGCTGGGCGGTGGCAGCACACACCTTTAATCCCAGCACTCGGGAGGCAGAGATAAGTGAATCTCTGTGAGTTTGAAGCCAGCCTGGTCTACAGAGTGAGTTCCAGGACAGCCAGAGTTACAACAGAGAAACCCTGTCTTGGGGGAAAAAAAAGAAAGAAAGGAAGGAAGGAAAAAACAAAGAAAGAAAGAAAGAAAGAAAAAATAAATAAATAAATTTGAAGGCAGAAACATGTTCCCTGCACACTTGGAGAGGAGTCCTTTGCCTATCCCCAGTTTCTGGTCCATTTCTGGTGGTCTTTAGTGCCATTTGGCTCACAGGTGCATCCTCTAACCCTCTCCCTTCACTGGCATTCTTCCCACACCTGTCTCCATGTGCTCACCTTACCGTCTTAGGACGACATCAGTCAGAATGTGTTTCTAAATAATAAAGAAAAACGGATTTTAAAGTTTCACGATTAGAGGGACTAAAAAGGATACATTCCTTGAAGTCTACTCCGTTTCTCTTTGATGCTCCAAACTGTGACCCTTAACTTCATTGTATTTTTATCAGCCAGCTCACAGATGAGACCTTTTACAGATGAAGCCCAGGATTCTTACTACTCTTACAGGAAGCTGGAAACCACACAGATAGGGTGATTTCCAGGAATCGTTCTAATTGGGAGTGGACTCCTGAAACCCAGTACAGCAAGGATAGGAGGTCCCTGAAACAGTGAGTTTGTAGAAGTGTTCAAATCTCACTGTGTCTCTGATGGGAACTCCCCCCAGCCATCTGAGGTGCAGCAGCAGCCAGAGCAGAGTGAGTAGCTACAAAGAGGCTCACTCTGAGCACCTGATTCATGCTTCATAACTATATGACTGAAGACTCCTCTTCCCTTTCTCTCCTGACTCACCCAGTTGTGGAGAAGAGCTCACAGCAGGGTGGAGGCTACAAGAAAGAGACCCTGGAAGATCAGCACCACTGGTCTCTCTTCCAGTCGAGCTATGACAGAGAGAGCCACTTGGGACCAAATAACAGAGGCTAACTATCCAAGAGCTTCAAGGAGGGAGCTCTACTCACTTTGATCCTTGAGATCTGCGAACGTGACGTCACAGGCCCATCGAGACCCTGAATCACAACCTTGGTGTCAGGATATATATCTTTTTCTCATGTTGGAGGTTTCAGGCACAGATCCTCAATAGGGATCTGCAATAGGAAGACAGAGGAAGTCTAAAAGCACTAGACTCATGAGCACTGATGAAGTTACCTCGCGAGACGTTCCTAGAAATGACACAGGCATCTGGTGCCTCGCAAACGTGAGGCGGGAATGGAGCCGTAGGGCTGCTGCAGACAACCTTTACAGGCAGCCGGGTTTCCTCCACTGTTAAATGTCCTAGGGGACATAAAACCAAAGGCAGAGGACATAGCGTGGGTGGGGCTTCTTCTGTGCAGTTCCCATTCTCTCAAGTCCACCTTCCCAACACTCACAAGACTTGTAAGAGTCTTATAAATTAGTTTTGCAGCTTTTTAAAGGATTCATGGGGTTCTAAGAGTCAGAAACGAAAACTGACGAGTCATGGGTTGTATGTTCTGAGAAACTGACAATCTGCAGAACATTAACTATTTTTTCTATTAATTAACTATCAGTCTCAAGAGAGACAAACTGTGTACATGAGTGTGTATGTGTGTGTGTGTGTGTGTGTGTGTGCACGCGTGCGCACAGGTATGTTTGGAGGGTAACAAGGGCACACATGCTTATGTTTAAGCACACAGAAGCCAAAGGAAGACATCAGGTATCTTCCTCTTTTGTTCCACATTTCATTGTTGTTTGTTTGTTTGTTTTGCTTTGAGACAGGTCTCTCACTGAACCTGGATCTTGGTGCTCTGGATACGCTGCATGGCCAGTGAGCACCTGGGATTCACCTTTCTCTACACAACCCACCCCAATGCTGGTGTCACAGGCACACATGGCCGGGTCTTTTATGTGGGTGTGAAGGATTTGAACTCAGGCCCTCTTGCTTTCACAGCAAGCATCTCACTCACTGAAGCCATCGCCCCAGTCTTCTTTCATTTCTTTAAACACAATAGTATGTAAAACATCATCATTATCCAATGAACTGCTTGCTTGGGGCTTACCTCTGTGACCTTTGACATGTATCCCAAACCTTTAACTCTGTACAAAACTGTCACATTCCTTTAGTCCCTTTTAATCTGGCACAGCCTGCTCATTTTATTTTGTATTGTATTATTTTTGGGTTTTGCCTTGCTTTGTGTTTTCTGTCTTATACATATTTCTGATTTTTGAAGACTCTCCTAACAAAGGTGCCACTCATGTTTCCTTAGATTAAATGCAGCTTTTTGCCACATTTAAAGGACACTAGAAAAGCAACGTGGTGACCTCAGCATGCTGGAAGTGTGAGGTGTTGATTAGACCAGTTGCTGTTGACTTCAGCTTCCACCGCCTGGTTAAGGTAGGAGCTGACAAGTTTCCCCCCTTCCCATTTACTATATTTATCTTGGTGATTAATACGTGTCAGGCTGATGATTTAATATGTGTGATTATCTCGGCTCTTATCACTCTTTGACCTCAAAGCTCAGCATCTGTTGACAATTCTCAACTTTAATGATTACTACTGTGTTTGCCAAATGCTATTTGTCTGTTTCGGTCATCTTTCTCATAGACTGGTTGGAATTCTATACAAAGAAGAGCGTATTTTTTTTTCTCCCGTTTGTTTACCTGTTCAGTGATTTATATCACCATGGACTTGTGTACAACTTGCGTTGCTGCCTGAGTAATATTTACTCCCATTTCTCTTGCTTTACCTGTGGTCTCAGATTTTACCAACTTTTACAGTTTTCATTATTTTTAATTGTCTTTATTTGCATGTGTTTGGTGTGTTGGGGGTAGGGAGAGTGCACATTAATACAATTGCCCTCAGAAACCAGAGATGTCACATCTCCCCTGAAGCTGGAGTTATGGGTGGTTGTAATCCTTCTGCTGTGGGTGCTTAGAATTGAACCTGGGTCCCAAGCAAGAGCAGTGTTTGCTATTAATGGCTGAACAGTCTTTCCAGTCCCCTCACCAATATTTTAACCCTGTGGGGCTGTCCTAGAGCTAAGAGTGGGTTGAAGCATGCTTGGTACCCCAGAATTCTCACCCTGAGAACAGAAGGCAAACATTGGCTGCTCCCCATTTTCTTAGCCCTGGCAAACCCAGCTAAATTCTAAATGCTGCCTGCTTCAGAGCAGGTCATTGGTAAAGGAATGTGGCCTGGTTGGTGTTTATCTGAATGCTGTAGCTAGAAGCCTGGGGCTGAGCCCCTTTTCTGATAAAGTGTCTTCCTCTTTTCCCTATAAGTCCACACCTTATGCAAGAGAGCCTTTTCCAGGACCTTGACCCCTACACATGAGCACCGCATGCAAATGGGAATACTCCAGTATCTCTGTCTTAACTGACGGCCCCCTTCTCTGGCTACCAGGGACCCTCCCCTGCCTTTTTCCTATAAATCTCAGCACCCTTGCATCAGTAAACTGAGCTATTCCACTGACAACACTCTCCTGAGAATTCTGTACATTCTCCGGCTCACAGGTCTCTGATCAAGGACTGATGGATCAGCAGTAGACCCACACACGCCAGGCACACAAAGCCACCTCAGATTATTTTAACAACATAACCTGACATTCTTTTTATATGGCCTATATATACTTGGTAGTTCTTTGCTTTCCAGTACTACATGGTAGTCCAAACTCACCTTCTGCTTCCCTCCTCCAGACATGGAAGCATCCATTTGTCCAAAGAATGCCAATTCCTCTCTTATTTGAAAAAGGTATGCAGAAACCAGGTTTGTTTGTGTTTGTTTGTTTGAGACAGGGTGTTATAGAAGTTTATTTTTAGTTATGTTTAAAATGGTTGTTTTGTGCACTGTTGGCTGAGGGGCTGCCTAGGTCTTGGCATTTTGTATTGTCTGCAGGTGTTGGCTTTACGTGAGGGATGTTTGATTGTTCATGATCTGCACATGCTATCAATAGCATACCCAAGGAGATTAGGTATCAATAAAAACCCTGAGATGAGAGGTTCAGGGTTCCACTCTCCAGTATGGCACCTACCATGATAGTGGTTTCCTCTGCTGAGGTCTGGTGGGTTTGCACCTATGAATATGCCTTCTTGTCTCTCTTGGTGAGCCTGCACAGTGGCAAGCAACTACAACAGGATTTCTCTGTTTTAATCCTGGCTGTTCTGGGACTCGCTCTGTAGACCAGGCTTGCCTCAAACTCACAGAGATCTGCCTGCCTTTGCATCCCAAGTGCTGGGATTAAAGGTGTACGCCACCACTGCCCAGATAGAAACCAGGTTTGAGTGCCAAATACCCAGGAAATTGTTTCTAGGCTCCTTCAGAAAAGCTAAGAAATGTATGTATGTACACACACACACCACACATGTCCCATTCCTATTTCTGTGCCCATTCATCTGAAAATATATTAGATCTACGAATTCTTACTGATCTTACAGCCCAACATCACAGAATTTTGCTTTTCCTTATTCTAACTCATTTTTCTGGTCATCAGAATTCTGACTTTTATTTTCAATAATTAATTTGACATACGCATTCCTCCTTCAAAATTTTTTTTTATCAAGTCCTTTGCTCATCTTCTGTTTCTCTGTATTTTTAATTAACTATTTCAAGGCTTTGTTCAAGGCTCCATGGGTAAAGCACGTGTGGTACAAGCCTGACGATTTAGATCCCTAGAATTTATAGACGAGCCAAATGCAGTCGTGCCTGTAATCTCAGAGTGCCCCTCCCTCTACAAAGTGGTAAGCCCAGACAAAAGAATTTCTAGACCTTGTGAGAACATGAGAGACTCTAAGTCAAACAAGGTGAAAGTGAGGACTGCTACTCAAGGCCGGCTTTTGACTTCCACACTCATGAAGTGGCATGTACCCAGCCCTTCACACGCGTGAACACAAACAAAACATAGGAAAATAATAGTAATAATTCAATAAAACTCCTTTCGCGTTAAAGCTACACATACTTTGTCACTCGGATCTGTTGGAAGCTTCTTTACGTTTTTGCTTTTTTCTTTACAGTAGTTAAAAAACTTTCCTCCCTGTGGGAGTGATAGATATGTCCTGTATCTTTTTTAAAAAAATGTGTATGCGTAGTGCTGGGAATCCAGCCCAGGTTCCTGTACACACTAAGCAAGTGCTCTGTCTACCTCTGAGCCATATCCCAAGTGTTTTTAACTCTCCTGATTGTGGTAACATCACAGATCCAAGCATATGCTCAAACTCACCAAAATGCATACGTTAAATATGTGTATTTTATATATAATAGCACATTAACGAGCTTCCATTTTCCTTAATTTTGGCTATAAGAGTGAACTCTTCAAAGTTTTCAATGAATATTTGATTCCTAAAAATAAGTAGAAAGAGACAACACCATGTTCACTGGCAAGATGCACCCGGGTCTCAATCAGAGATGTTCACTGAATTTAACTGTATTCTACTCTCCTCCCTGTCAGCCCAGTGTCTCCCTTCAATTAGGAAGTTACAGGCCCTCCTGTAACTGGAGAAAGTTTAATATGAGAAATCTCACTAATTGACACTAATTTAGAAGAAGGATAGTCTGAATGAGATGTCTGAACCACAAATTCATTCAAGAAAATGCTCTCTGTTTTTCAAATAAGCCACTTATGGGCACACATTTTGAAAATAAAAGACTCCATCATATCAAATATAAGCAAAATGATAATATAGTAGTACACATCTTACATCACCTTCCCTAAGCTAAATGATCTCCATAAGCATCGTGCTAGCTAGATTTTCGCTGTGTAAATATAGACATAAAAGAACATCCTTCTCTGAATGGGAGGGTTCCAACAACTCAAACCCAGGCTGCCTAGTTGAAGAGTTTTACGTGCTTCCTTACAGAGCGGTATAACACCAGGAAACAACGCCACCAAAGACCCATCATTTTCTGTGTTTGTTTGCTACACAGCAGTATGCAGCAAAGAGAGGTGATTTATGACCTCCAGAATCACTTATTTCTAAGTAGCCACACCCCTTCAGAGGAACAGACATTAATAATCTCAGTACCCAGAGCTCATCACTTACACATGTACAGTTCTGCTTATGCTATTGCCTTGCCTGTGGTCCATGGTCTCTTGTTGGTTACCGTGATGGCTTTGGCACCCAAATGATGACAAACATGTCAAACAAACCTGATTGTAGGGTAGTGACTCGAGTTGGGGGACCACCTACATCCAAATGGTTTCGCATTCATTGTGTTTGTCTTGTTGTTGGCAATATATACACAGTAGGCAGTGCCGAGCGTTATGTCCACACGTGTAATGTGAGCAGATCTAGCGTCATTTGATCTTCTAGCACTACCTTTTAAAAAATCTGTGCGATCTTTTCGCTTAATAGAAATATACTTGTATGTGTGTGGCTTAGAGAGTTGTCAATAAAACTGGCCAGGGCTTCTATTTGCTTTAGTGTATCTAGAGTTCCCACTTGGGAACAGAATAAAGTAAATGTGCACTTCCACCAAGATGAGTTTCTTGGAAGTGGTACTTACATGATGAAATGGTACCTGGGGTTTGGCTGGTAGTGTGGAAAAAATCAGCTGGCTGAAAAGGCAGCCGAGAGTACATCTGCTAGTACAGTTGTATGGAAGGCGTGGGTATAGTGAGTTTCATGTGAGCAAGCTGCCATGCAGGGAGACAGAAAACCTATTGTCAAAAAGAAATGTTTTATTTGCCTATGCATTTCTCCATACCTGTAACACCCTATTGTAGCTTTCAGGGGCAGCCTATGTATACTGATGCCTATGTATACTGATGCCTGCTTCATTTGCCTCTGGAGGCACAGTGGTGTATACTCAAATAAATATCTAAGTTTAGTCATCTAAATGAATGTGTCCAGACAGTGGTATGTATGGGCTACATGTTTGCTGTAGTTATGGCTTCTGATCTAGGGTGCGATCAGGTGCTCCAAGTATGTCCAGACATGCTGGGGTTAGGGTGCTGGTGGTGTGGCCTCTGACCTGGGGAGCAAGCAGGCATTGCACTTAGGTCCTGAGATTGCGTCCCTCTTCAGGTGGCAATTATTTCAACAGTGTGAATTTCCTGGAGAGATTTAAAAGAAGGCCGTTGTAGATGAGCATAGCCCAACAGTACAGATTGCTCCGCAGGTGAATTTTATTCAGGGTTCCTTAAAAGGTAGTAGGTGTCACTGGGCAGATGTTCCTCCTAAATCCTCTCATTCCTTAATTGCATTTATTTGTTTCATCTACTGGCAGCAGGGAAGAAAGGGGCATTGAGCAAACAGAAACTGACTAAAGATTAACACCTTACCAGGAAGGCCCTTGTTTATAGTTGCAGGGCGGGGGGGGGGGGGGGGGGGGGGGGGGGGGGGGGGGGATGCTTTGCCAAGAGACTTTTTGTACTATGTAGCTTTTCTTATGGTTACATGCTACTTGGACTTTTGGGAACAGCTTGGGAGGGCTATTTAAAGAGAGTGTTGTCAGTTGGGATTGTCAGCAAGGGACAGAGGAGTTAGAGTTAGCCAGGTAGCTCCAGAGGATGGACATAGGAAGGCAGGCAGATAGTTGCTGGGAAAGCGGTCAATAGGATAGAAAATGTAGAAGTTAGTCCAGTTCTCCAGGTTTATGCAGATAGCCAGAAAAGGCAGTAAAGAAGAGCTAGGGGATTAAAAAAGAAAGTTACAAATTAGGAATTTGTCTCAGTAGCTGTCAGGAAAGAGATAGGGAATGGGGAGGGGGCAAGATTCTTTACCAGTCTGAAAAAGTAACAATTACAATTGAACCCCAAACAAAAAAGGCTTAAAAGTCCAGATCCAAGCTTTAGAAAACAGCTACATTTTAAGAAGACATTTACATACACTGGGCATGCCCCTGTGTCTTAGTGTCCATTATCCATCAATTTGATATAAAATTTTGTTCACATTCTTGCCTTGGCTATGGCCAAGATGGTTTGTTGGTAATCCTGACAGCTTCAGACTTGGAAAGATGATGGTCATGTGACTTTCCCCACAACTCCTAAACTTCTAATAGCCAGATTTTTTTTTCTCTACCAATTGTTCAATTATAAATAAACACAATAACGTAAATGCTAAATGATGAATATATTTAATAATTATTTATTGATTATATGCACTTATTAATGATCATTGTATTTAGCCCTAGTGCTTAGAATTTTCAAAGTAGCTTACTGACCATCAGTGTTTATTTTGGTTACTCATAGACTATCATAAATGTGATATATTTATATAAAAGTTACAATAATTATCATCTAGTCTTTGTCATGTTAGTTAAGAGTTTTAGTCTCTCAATGTTGTTGAGCAAAAGCTTGTTGGAAAAATGGGAATGTAAAAAATCGTTTTCAATCAGACTTCGATATAATTCTAGTCATTTCAGTTGACGCTCACTGTTAAGGGCTGAGTGTGATATGCATAAATTGACATTAAGCAATGTACAATTAATTAGCATTAAGTCACTCATAACTGGTACCATGAACTTTGGGTTCAAGTAACCCTATTCACTAGCAAGAAGACAGACGTCAGTGTTCAGCTGTAGAGAGAGAGGGAAAGACTAAGGGATGCTTAAAATAACCTATGCTGTGCAGGATTGCTTTAGCAAACATTTGAAAAGATCACCTTTGGGCAGCATGAAGGGTCTCACCACTTTCAACTTTTTCGATAGAACAAAAATAAACCTGAAAAACCTCTGCAAAACTGTGCACAGGTAAAGGAACATCCCATTTGACTATATTTATTTTTCTCTTTTTATTTCCTCACAGGGTAAGAATTGGAGGGAAGTGGCTGCTCTGAGAACTTGACATGTTTTGAAATCTTTCCAGAGTTCATTTCCTAAAGTCTTGGAGGGGAGAGTGAGTTTAGGAAGTATGTAGTTGAAAGAAGGACTTGAGTCTAGACAAAGGGTTTTGGTTCATAAATGGGAATAGGAACTATTTTTTCAAGAAAATAACTCCCAAGGAATTCCCCTGAGACATGGGGAGCAGGAGAACAGGGCTCTGCAGCATGTGATGGAGGTGGTGATGTCTTACTTCTTAGACTAACCAGTTCTCTTTTTTTCTTCCTAGCTCCTCCTGGAAAAATCCCAGGGACGTGGCAGGGACAGGTGTTCTGTCACAGATGGGAGGCAGAAAGATTTCTTCCCAGCACAGGTTGGCAACAGCTGAAAACTACTGAGCCCACAGGAATTCTAAGACATGGATTCAGACACTTCTATGGTAATTAATGTGAACCTACAACCAGATAGGGAACCATTCTCAATGACAGCTGGCCTGGAGCAAGCTTTGGATAGGGAATGAGACAGCCAACAAAAACTGTAAATGATTCAGAATCTTTCTTGGCAGGTAGGCAAAGGTTTGTGACACAGAATTTTAAGAGGTTTTAATAAAGCAAATCCTATTTTTATAAACTTTATACAGGTGAACTGTTATACTGATGATGGAATTTATTTGTGCTTTAAAAGATAAAACCAGTTACTAAATTACCTTGACTTTACATAAATGTAAACTATCAAGGAATAGAGTCACCATTATTATTCTGGGGAATTCCACTAAGCTTTGAAGATTTACCAGGCAACTACTGAAGCTCTTATATGCTGTGTCACTCAGAATCAAAGCTGTAGTTAAAGGTAGGAGACAGAGAAATTCTGTAAGGAGAGACCAGAATGAAATATGCTGGAGGATGTGCTATTGTGCTATTGAGTATGTGGATGCAGATGTGTGTGTGTGTGTGTCTCTGTGTCTGTGTGTCTCTGTGTGTGTGTGTGTCTGTGTGTGTGTGTGTGTGTGTCTGTGTGTGTTCCTGTGCAAATGTTTTGAATAAAAGTCTCTGTTAGACCTAGGACAATACCGAATTACTGAAGATTATGTTTTTTTTTCTTTTATAATTATCTTTAGGAATTGAGAGGCAATATTCTTGAATGATATTTTAATCTAAAAAAAAATTTAAAAATCTCATCCAAGGGGCTCAGGAGAATTTCAGCGCTTAGGAGCACTGGCTGCTCTTCCAGATGACCCAGATTCGATTCCCAGCACCCACATGCTAGTTCACAACCATCCATAACTCTAGTTTCAGGGGATCCAGCTCTCTTTTCTGGCTTCTGTAGACACCAGGCACACAGATGGAACATAAACATCCATTCAGGCCAGACATCCATGCACAAAATAAAATTAATTAAAAAAAACTCCAATAACGTCTGTTACTTTGAAGTTAATAGATAGCATTTTCTGATTGAATTTTAAAAATATTTACTTAAGCAATTAGGAGCTTTATTTTTCTTTTTAGTATCTCTGCTTTTTTTGGCATTTCTTAAACCATATCAGAGTCTAGATAAAAATAAGAATTTAATATTGGTGACATTTCTTATCTATCCTGATTTCAGTAGGCTACTCTAATAGTGAAGAGTGGAATTCCAATTTCTTCCTTATAGTTAAATGCATACCTTGTTGTGTCTTGACATCTGACCATCACACAGAGCGCCCCCAGCATCCAGAAGGAAATGGTGTCCTTTGTCTACAGGATATAAAAAAAAAATCATTGGAACTTTATTATCTTTTGATTGCTGAGAGTTGGCAAAAAACCTTCATCCCACTTGGGAATTGGAATACAGTTCTCAATCTTGGGGCAATTCAATGATCTCCCTCAAATATTTTACTAGCTGCTAAGTATTTATTCTTGAAAACTGTATGCCAACATCACAGAGGCCTGATGAAGAAGAAAAGAGACCCTCTACCTTTCAGAGAATTCTAGAGGGTCTTAATTCTTAACACATCTTTAGCTACAGGTTGTATTCTACCTGCTCTGTATCAAAGGTCCAAATTTTCCTTTCTTTTGGCTTACTGAAAGTATTTGGTAGTTTCTCAAATGAATATATCAGAATTTCCCAGCAAAGCAAGACCAATATGGAAATATATTTATTATTAAGACTGGATCATGAGACTAGATTCTCAGAAGACCAGTGATGTCCACCTGCAAATTGGGGTGACCAGAATAGTTCCCAGACAAACTCAAAGATCTTAGGACAATGGAAACAAAAATGTAAGTCCCGTCTAAGCCCAGTCAGAGACACCAAAGTCCAGGGGCAGAGAAGATGGGCTTGGGAAGAAACTTGACCACCCTCCACCCTTTCAGTTCTTCCTCCGCCCACAGGGGCTGAATGACGTGATTGGTGAGGTCTTTTCTCACCCACTCCAAGGCTGATCCTTTCCTTAAACACTCCATTGGTTTTACCAATCAAGTCAACACATGAGTTATCCGTCACCATAGGTAAACAAAGTTAAAACATTAACAAATGTGATCACAATCTCTGGTGTTTGCTTAGCATTTTGTAGTATTAAAACGCCCTTCAAGTTATCGGTGTCATTTGGTATCCAACATGTTATCATTTTTTTTAAGCTCAATGAGATGGATTAAAATCTTCTATACATGATTTTAACTGGTGAAGTACAGTTTGAATAGAGTTATTTTTAGTTCAAATGTTATTTTATTGGATATTTTCAAAATAATTTGTCCCACTCAGCTACAGGTAGACCACCCTGTATAACCATGAAAGGTACAAGTTGACCCTTAGAGAAATTCATCAAGAGCAAGTCAGTCTAACAGTAGTCCCATACTTTCCTTAAGCAAAACATAGTTCTGTGTACAAGGTTGGCTAAGTAAAAATGTTAAACCCACCATTTGACTGATTTTACAGTGTTTGGCTGGAATTTCCTTTCACTAAAGACATTTTATATCTGTGTCTATTGTTAGATGGATAATCAAAGATGAAGGACTCCATCTTTCTACTGTTCACTGTAGTCATGTTTTATGACAAAAGCCTAAAAACTGACACTCTTGGACTCTCGATTCAATGGAGACGGATGACCCCGAGTTATTTTTCAGTATCATGAAACTGACTTGTTTGGAAGGATTTGAGAAGCAGCTTTGTGCAAACTGTATCTACATCCTCTGTGAGGATATTACCAAGGTCGCATGTATCCATCACCAGTGCGCTCAGCTCGAGTCCATTGAGTGATTTCATTCAGAAGTTCATGCTTTGGAGACTCCTCACATTTTCTTCTTTGGACAGTGAGTGCTCTGGAACCAATTGTTCTTTTGGCTATACTTCACAGGAAACTCAAAGTTAGTATTAATTTTCACTTGTAGCCAATAATATCAGACAACATTGCTTGTGTATTTGTAGGACTAGTGTGTGTCTGTGTGTGTGTGTGTGTGTGTGTGTGTGTGTGTGTACATGCACCCATGTGTGTGTGTGGTTGTATATATTTGTATGTATGTGTTTATGTGTGTAAATGTGTGTTATATTTTGTGTTTATATATGTGCATGTGTGTGCATACATTTTACCTTGAGTTTTAAACTGGTTCTTGTTTCGTTTATTATATTTACATTTCACCCCAAAATAGCCTCAAGTTAGCCTCAAACCATGGGAAAAATAAATAATTAATTTTAAATGTTGAAATGATATGTTTTGTCTTGAGATACCATAAATGAATTAACTTGCTTCTGTTGAAAAGGATGAAGTTTCTAGGGGAGAAAGACTTCGGGGAGACAGCTAACACCTCAAGAATAAACCAAACAGAGAAAGCTGTAACTACTGCGAACGACAGAGAAGTGGTTTTCCAAGAGGGTGGACGTAGTCACCTCTCTTTTCCTAGACTTAAGAGTATCCATCAAAACTTCACTGATGTCTAGCTTCTGAGCATGGAACTCTGAGTTTCAAATATTTTGCCAAGAAGGTAGTTGGAAGCAAAATTCTGAGCATTGTTTCCTGTGTGATGTGCATGAATTTGACCGCCAAACTATGACAAAAAAAGATCAAGGAAGACTTGGGTTTGGAGAAGAGATTCTGTTTTTTTTACATTTTCAAACAATTGTTTACAACTTCAAGATCTGATAATTTCTATTGGCTAAAAGAAAAGTATGTCAATACTATCATTAATTTTTTATAACAGTGGATTCATATTGCGGTCATAAGCTTACAAGAGCTATCTGCTGAAAGGATGCTTAGGGAAAATTATGACTAAATATTTGCAAAATATGCTGGAAAATATACTTAAAGGTTGGTAATAAAGCAGGGATATCTAAGAGTTCAAGTATGTATAACTCATTCACTCATTTGTTCACTGATTCAACGAATATTATTGAGGACATGCTTTGCACCATGAATCTTTCGCTCTCTTTGCAGTGTGAGAACAACAGACCTTAAAACAATAACTTGTTGAGTGAGGTAACCTAGACCCGGAAAGACAAGTATGGTGTGTCCTCAATTATAAGTGGATATTAGTTGTTAAATAAAGGATAATCATACTATAATCCACAGACCCAAAGAGACTAGGCAACAAGGAGGGCCCTAGCGAGGACATAAGGATCTCCCTGGGAAGGGGAAATAGAATATATTTTTCATGTGGACTGGGAGAGTAGGAATAGAACAGAAAGGTTGGGGGGGAGAATTTGGGGGAGAGATGACTGGGACTCGGGCGTACTTGGGGGGTGATCTGGAAACCTAGTGCAGTGGAAACTCCCTGGAATCTACGAGGGTGACCCTAGCAAGGACTCCGAGTTTAGGATGTGGAGCCCGAACCGGCCATCTTCCGTAGCCAGGCAAGGCTTCCAGTGGGGTGGGACTGGGACACCAACCCAACCACATAACCTTTGAACTATAATCTGTCAGAATATTCTGGGGCAATGGAGGAGCAGAACCTGTGGGAGTGGCCAATCAATGAGGGAGGCAACTTGGGGCCCACACCTAGAGAGGGAGCCCATGCCCGACATTGCAGGGATGGCCTGGAATCTGAGGCTGGATAGTCCCGAGACCTAGGATAGGAGCCTAGCCCAGTCTGAGAGGCTGCCTCCGGCGGTTGATCCGGGTAGATGCAGAAACTCGTGGTAAAGCATTCAGCAGAGTTTAGGGAACCCCATGGACATGGGGGAGGAGGGGTTATGGGAACCAGAGGGGTCCAGGACACCACAGAGTCAAGTGAGCAGGACTCAGGGGCTCACAGAGACTGAGGTGGCAGTCGCGGAGCCTGCGTGGGTCTGTTAGGTCCCCTACACATATGTTAAGGTTATTTGGCTTGGTGTCCTTGTGGAATGTCTAAAAGCTGGAGTGTCTTTGGAGGGTCTCTGACCTTTTACCAGCCCTTGGGATCCTCTTCCTCCTTCTGGGTTGCCTCGTCCTGCCTTGATGTAGGGGCTATGCTCTGCCTTGTTCCATCTTGTTATGCCCTGTTTGATTGGTGACCCTGGGAGGTCTGTTCTTTTCTGAGGGGAAGCAGGAGGAGGGAGTGTGGGGGAGAGGGGAGGGAGGTGGAGAGCGAGGGGATGCTGCGGTTGGGATATATTGTATGATAGAAGAAAAATTGTGTGTATATATATATATGCATATATATAATATATATTATATATACATATATATACACACACACACATATATACAGACACACATATATAGATACACACACACACATATATACACACACACACACACACACACACACACATATACTTCTGCTGGATAGTAGTGATGCATGCCTTTAATCCCAGCACTTGGGAGGCAGAGTCAGGCAGATCTCTGAGTTCGTGGCCCGTCTGGTCTACAGAGTGAGTTCCAGGACAGCCAGAGTTACAATAGAGAAACTTTGTCTCAAAAAACCAAAAATGTAAGACTAACACTTCTAAAGAATATACTAAGAATCTATGATGTATAAATGCATCATTAAAAAAGAACTTTTCCACTCAAATATCTATGTTATGGCCTGGATACAGAGTGTCTTCAAAAGGTTTATGTGTTTAAAGCTTGGTCTCCAAAGGGCAGATATAGTCATTGAAATGCCATTGAGTCACGAGGCTCTGCCTACTCGATGGATTAGTCCGTTCATGGTCTCATAGTTTGATGCCATTGGAAGTAGGTCACTGGGGTGGTGCCTTCAAAGTATGGTGTGTCCCATCCCAACCCTTTGATCTGTCTCTGCTTCCTGACTTCCCTTAGATGATTATCTTTCTTTCATCATGCCCTGCCATTGTGAGACTATGACTCACTCACTACCTTAGGCCTAAGTGTAACTGTCAACTGACCTCAGACTAAACCGTCTCAAACCGTGAGTCAAAATAAATCTTCCTTCCCATCAGTTGTTGATGTCAGGTACCTTAGCACGGTGATGGAAAACTGCTTATCACAATGAACGTTTCTAAAGAGATTGACTGGAGATATTGATCACAATGATCAGTGAACTCCAGGTTACTTTTGGTCCATTTATAAGCTTCTTCACTTTTCTTCCACTTTGAGTTTTAAACTTGTTCTGATTTTTTAAAATTGCATTTTATCCAAAAGTAGCCTCAAGTTTTTCTTAGCCTCAATGCACAGAGAAAAATAAATGATAAATGCAATTAATATTTATATTTTGCATAATATTAATAATATCAATAATATGTATTGAATGATCTTTAGATGAGAATATTTTATTCTTATTAAAAATAGTTATGTTCCTTTGTAAAATATTACAAAAACTGAAAAGAAATATTAATCACAATCTACCTCCCAACAGCTGCATTCCTTTCTACTATATTTTGGATTTTCATATTTTTCTTCGTAAACAATTTTGTGCCTTACTTTTTCCCTTTTAATTGTTTTCTGAACATTTCTTATATTATAAAAAGTTTTGTTTAAAGAAAAAAAACACTCCTAAAAAAGATGCTTGTATTATAAGCATCTGTAATTGTATTACCATCTATAATATGACTGAACCTTTTCTGCCATCTACAAATCCATAAGCCTAGTTTCAAACTCACAATCATGGCCCACTTGGTGCCTGAGTCTTTCGTGTATAAATGTGGCTACCACCCTTAATCAACGAATCCTCTCTTCACAGCAGAGGGAGACTAGAGCAAAAAACCACAACTAGACATGACACAGGGATCAACAGATAGGAAGCTCCATCCCAACAGATACATCTACATCGCAGCTCCTTCATCTATGGCTCAGGGAACACTGCTGAAGAGGAGGCAGAAAGATTTTAAGAGCCAGAATACCAGGAATTCTTCTATGAAACTGTCTCTTCTAGAAATGGCTGCATAAAAAAGGACCAGAACAATGGCAACATCAATGGACATATTAATGTAGAAGGGAAAAACTTTGAGAGGTCCTACCCTAGACAAAAAACCACAAGCAACTATTGACTGCCTGCAGA
The DNA here is from genome assembly GCA_026225945.1 of Cricetomys ansorgei. Classification (NCBI taxonomy): domain Eukaryota; kingdom Metazoa; phylum Chordata; class Mammalia; order Rodentia; family Nesomyidae; genus Cricetomys; species Cricetomys ansorgei. The sequence goes on from JAMJFZ010000882.1 coordinate 8,262,597, forward strand.
AGGAGAATTAGCTTCTCCCATGGATGATCCTCCTTACTGGTTGTCCAATGCAGAGTGGTCATCCCTGAAACCATACACACACAAGCAACAAAAACAGACTCAGCAAGTTGCATTTTTATTTACTTGTGCACAGACACGCATACCTATGTGTGTGAATGTCTAACAGTAGTAATCAAAGGACAAGAGGCTATCAACTGGAGAGAGGGCATAAGAGGGGCTTAAGGAAAGAAAGAATGATGGAAAGTGACTTACTTCAATGAAAAACATTTTAAAATAATTAAATCATACATTTATTTGAGTGATAGATATATGGCTTTCTCCTTGTGAGCAAAATCTGTGGGAGTAGAACATTAATCTCAGGACTCCGAGCATCGTCCCAGGGTCGAGGTCTTTACAATGTAGTGAAAGGTCAAAATTTGAGTGTGAGGTATGTAACTTGAGATGGTCACCTATAAAATAAGGGGAACAAAAATAACTTGATTCTTGAGAAGATTATACTAATTAATATATCTAATAACCACCTGTGATAAATGCTCACTAAAAAGATGGCCGATATATATATGTGTGTGTTTGGCTGACTTAGTGGTCCATGCAGATAGATGTTCCAGAGAGCCATGACTTGCAAAAACTGCTTCTTGCGTGAATCCAAAACCTAGAGACCCTTCAGAGCAAAGATTTCCCTACTAGTTGTGAAATAAATGTGTCTAAAAGAAATTGTTAGCAGAGTGGCTGATTAGTAACAGAAATTGACCCATCTCCATTCAGGGCAGCAATTGGAAGTTAGAAGACTCCACCCTGAGTGCGGACTTCCTATCCTCTACTTTCATATGAAGCACTCATTGAGATTGCATTTTATTTTATTTTATTTTTCATTAAAAACCCCACAACTCTAAAGGAGAAATTAAGAACAAAACAACAAACACTGAGCAAGTCCTTCTATTACTCAGTAAATTAATTGGAGGAAATGGGCTGGAACCTAGTTCCAAAGTTCCGTAGTGATTGAAGTGAAGTTGTCACTTGTACTGGACACATTTAAAGCCACTGTTCTAGTGCATTGTGGGTGCTGGAAGCCATAGACATGTTAAGTGTGAATAAAATTTTAAAAAAAATCCCCTTTGTAAGACTGGAAATGTTTATCCAAAACCGTACACCACACCTCCCGCCTTCAAACCACAGGGTCCTGACTATGCCTATCTATAAGAACTTCTAAGAGAAATTTGCAACACATTCATGTTTGAACTTCCACACCTAACTAAATAGATCAGCACTGCCGGGGACAGAGACTGAGTGTAGCACATTTTGATTTCAGCTAGTGTGTTGTAAACCCATGCAAGCATCAGAATTGCCCAGAGGGTTGACTGAAGCACGCAAGCGTGTTCTAGCACAGAGCTTTTGGGCAGGGTAGGTGCTCTAAAAATATTTGCTGAGTAAATATTGCCACATCTGCATTTGTCAAGAACAAACTTCTAGAACAAGGTTAAGTTACTGGTGGAAACAGAGGTAGTTGGTAGGACAGGCGCTCCTGAAACTGCCGCTTCACAAGAAGGTACCCCCAGAGGATTCTCCTCACCTTCATCAGCTTCCTAAGCAGATTCTATGACTGAGATCTGGTCACCCATGTGGAATTAGATCTCATTTTCCTCCATGCTTCGTCTCCATCAAATAAACAAAGTGGGAGTACTCTTTACTGTCAATACCTCTCAAATAAACCAACCAGTAACAATCACTCGCAGAGAAATTTTCATTTTGTTTTGGTTTGATTTGGGTTTTTTTTTTTTATCTGTGTTTTCTGAGATAGGATCTCACATAGCCTAGACTAGCCTCAAAGTCACTATGTGGTGGAAGCTAGCTTTGGCTTTGAACTCATGATTCTTCTGAATCTACCTTCAAAGTGCTTGGTTGACAGGCATATACTGCCACCCCAGCCTTCATTTTTGCTAAAATTAATAAATGGTTAATTAATTCACCAAGGGTGGTAGTGTACACCTGTGACTCAAGGTCGTTCTTAGCTACACAGTGAGTTTGAGGCCAGCCTGGGATACGTTGAGATCCTGTCCCCAAAACCAATGTGTTTGTTGTAGTTATTGTTGTTGTTGTTGGTGATGATGATGATGATGATGATGATGATGAATGGGTCTCTACAGACACTTGGCTCATATGAACTAATACTTTTGCTATACTACTATTAGATACATACATGAGTTGGGATATAATAGGCAACACTTAAAGTGAGACAGAATTGGTACAGTCACAAAAGCATTGAGACTTTTCCCCCCCTTTTCTATATCAGATATGTCTCAAACTAATTTACAGTTTGATTTAGAGATGTTAGCTTAGTTCAAGGGTACTACTGTATTCACAACAGTACCAAAGAAAATAGCAAATAACAGTAACCTCCTTTATCATTCTCCTTCCCTCCTCCTGCTCTTGCTCCTCCTCCCCTCCCCTCCCCTCCCCTCCCCTCCCCTCCCCTCCCCTCCCCTCCCCCCCTCCCCTCCTCTGCCCTCCCTGCCTCTTATTCTAATCTTTTTTCTCTCTTGATGCAAAAAAAAAAAAAGACCTTTCAGAACTTCCAACTGCATAGTAGTCGCTTGGTTTCTTCTTCCTTAATCAGGACCCTATGGATGAACATATACAGCATCCTCAATTTTTTTCTATATGATAAAGACAGCAATAAATATCCTCCAAAAAATAGCTTTAGTGCCTTGTTTCTCAGGGCATTTGTGTACTTCCCATTGTAATGCCCCTCCTTCCAGGAGCATTTGAGAGTCTTGGGTACAGTTCATGTTTATTATCCTAGCAGACATAGGAACTTGGGAAACTTAAGCGCCCTCTACCCTCTCTCTGTAGTGGAAATACCAGACACCCCTTGCCTCTCTCACACAGTTGATACAGAGAGATCATACATGTGAAGGTGCTTTGAAAACTGTTCAATGCTGAACCAGTACAGGGTGGTATTACTCTGTTATGTTTTGTAGTCTCGTCTACTGAAAGGCTTTTTGACTTGTGGTGTCATTTTCTCCTGGGCATTTTGATGCTCACTGAGTGGAGCATCATGACTGTGGCTCACCAGTGTTTCTCAGGATCAGCTTATGGATCACCTGTCACAAATTGCCTGGTGTGCCTAGCTTGGAAGGCAGATTCGTAGGACCTTCATCTTCCCTACCTAACAAATTAGAGTAGGTTTGTGGTACAGTCAGAGGGGAGAAGACTTGATTCTGTGATTTTCCACACTTCCCTCATGGTTTTGGTGCACGTGGAAATTGAGAATCAGTGGATTGGGCTGGCACTGTCATGGCCCATCCTCGTGCAAAGCTCTTTAAAGAAAATCTACCGTTTCCGACTTGACTAAAGGATAAGCAAGTGGAATGCAAGAAAGTGTACCCTGCTCGTGTTCCTGGCTTGAATCACATCATGGACTCCGTACAGATCCATCTCTGAATGGCAGGCTTCCTAAGCAGATGGCTCATTTTTTTTTACAAATCAGTTCCCAAGAGAGCCTTCTACTTTCTTACTAATTTAGGGTTGTGTGGGTTTGGCTGAAAAATACTACCTGCCACAGTTGCTAACAGTCAAACTGAACACGAGCTGTGCAGACTGTCCCTATGGAAGAGGGAAACTAGGTCAGCTCCTGGGTGATGGAGGCCATGAATAATGCATAGAGAAGGCACCGACTCCTCACGTGGGTCTTATTGTGTTAATATTTTCAGTTATGTTAGAATATAAGGACTGCAGGGAAAACGGAAGGAAGCATATCAAAATACTAACCCTGGTATGTTCAAAGATTCCTATTTTCCCCAGTAGAGCAGGATAGAATTACATCAAGGAGCAATTAATAGAATACCCCTCTCCCAAGATGGGGCAGTAAGACATATTCACACAGAGAGTTCCTGCTTGGCATCAAAGCTGTGTTCATTATTTTATATGTATGTCATATAAGCCTTACCACTTCATCAATCAATGTAAAGTCTGTCATGAAATTAAGTGTCGGGGAAAAAGACAAGAACATAAGAACAAACACTCTGGAATCTTTGACCCAATACATGAAGTCAGAGATCCAGGGGGTTTGTCCTAACGGTTATTAACTGCAGCTCTAGAATATCATTTGCCAGGAAACTTTGTTGGATCGGGTTATGATCTGCTGAGCCACCCAGCAAAACTGCCAAGGGAAGCGCAAGGTGATTCTCTTGGGAAAGAAAAATAAACAGATTTGGAACATCTAGTGCTATTTGACTTTTCCACCTTTGACGCTGAAAACAGAGTGTCAGAACTGAGAAGCATAGATGTCAGTTAACATTTAAAGAGAATCCATCTGTGTAATAGGTAACACAAGGTGTGACATGTGCAGTGGAACCCCAGCTCATGAGACCCACGGTCCCTCACAAGGACTACAAGTTCCCATCCATTTTTATTGATAAACATGTATGTTTATCTGTATGTTAAACATTTATATTATCAATTTGTAGAGATTGATTCACTTTGGGGAATTATTCCAAAAAGTGGTTCAATCTCTACAGATTAATGATAAGAATCAAAAGATGAAAGCTCAAAGAGTTGAGGTTCATGGTGCTAATCAGATGATCCTACATTTGGGGGTTCCTAGTCCCATCAGAAGAGTTAGTGGGCAGAGACTAGAGTCATTAGCAAGCACCTGAGGTCACCTGCATAGGAGAGGAACAAAGAGGGTGAATAAAATTAAGGCCCTAGTATTGATCCTTGCTGAGGTCACATCGGGTTTTATCCAGCTCTGAACCTGGAATTCAGAAATATCTGACCTCTCTAAACCACAAGTTTTGCGGGACTTTCTATTGTTCTCTCTTCTTAAACATGTTCAGGCTAGCCCTGGAGCTCCTTCGGAACCAGACTGTGAGAGTCGCTAGTGGGCTGTGGAGTTCCTGGTCCCCAGAATTCAACTTCAACTTCATTTCAGACTCCACCCCTCCCGAGGCATCTGAATTTGTCCAGGACGATTCTCTGTACTGATCCTATCTGGGGAGTTAGTGACTGGTCTTTCCAGAAGCCTAATTGGGCAAGCACTTAATTTCAGTGCTGGTCGAGGCTGAGTCCTGGCTTTTCATTCTAGTAATGGTAACAATAGCAAAACAGGAAGGTCTGTCAATCCAGGAAGGGTCAGAGTGAACCATGACAAATATGGTGGATCGGGAGCAGCTGCCATTTCTCTTTAACCTTTGATAATGGTTTCCACTCTGGCCTTGGGCATACAGGTGTACAAAGCTCTCTCCTGTCCTTCCACACCTGTCTGAACACAGCCAGCCCACCAGCACAGAGCTGCATCTCCTTTAGAAGTGAGCGACAAACCCAACCCCTCTCTTACCACAGCCTCCAGTCTCCACAACGTCTTAGTTGAGCATAAATAAGACTGTGAGTCCTCCCAGCTTGGCTTTTGTTGTTGGTGAATACCATTTTTGAACTTTTCATCGTGAAATTAGCCAAGGAAATTGCTTGGTACCCTCGATTATCTACCTCAGAGCACAGCGTGTCTTGTTTTTAATGACCGAACTGTCACTTACTGAAGGAGTCAGTCTAAGGATCTCGTATAAACTCGGGCTCAAGAACACGACTCCTCTCTTCACAGTTCCTCTCTTGAGAGCAGTGCATGCCAATGCCGGCTTTGCTGCCCCAGAGGGGAGACAAATGGGATCCGAATAATGCACACAGTTAGAGGACCAACGCGCCTGGTACACCTTCAGCTGCCATTCTCATGGACAGAAGCAAAGCACAGAATTCCAACCATTGGTGTATTTTTTTTTTTAACAGAAAAATGGGGGTAAAAGAGATGTCACAGAAAGAGCAAAAGCAGGTCAAAATTAATTTATCACCAAGGAAGTAATACTCCTTTCACAAAGAGTATGTAGGTGAGAATTCTTAGCATAGTTAAGCAGGAGGAAGTGCTTACTAGAGGGATCACAGGAAGCTCAGAGAAATAGTAGGTGGACTGGAAAATCAAGTTCAGTGGCCCAAATGTCACTCCTGGAGTTTGACAAGGAGGCTCTCCCTGCAGTCACTGCCCACAGAGGACCAGATGCTGCTGTTTACTTTGTTGCTAGGAAGCAGACCTGTTCACATGAAAACAACCTCCCTGTGCCACCAACACTGCATGACTTCAGAGCAAGGCAGAGCCTTCTGACCCAAGTACTTTCATCAGATTGTAGATGAACCCAAGAAATAAATGATCCTCTCACCTCGCATATCCAGAGGCGCTACACCTTCAGATGCAGAGAAAAAAAAAGTACTTGGGAAAAATCTGCACCTCTACTGAACATTCATCCACTCCAAAGCTTTGTCTTTGTCATTGCTGCTTAAACAACACAGGGTACCAACTACTGACATCATATTGTGTTAGGGACTTCAAGTAATCTAGCGGTGATTTAAAGGATCCATGATACAGCTCGTACGTACATGCCATGCCATTTGATAGAAAAAGACTTGAGAATTTGTAGAGTTCATATACACGGAGATCTTGGAATCCATTTCTCGTGGGCGCTAAAGGACTCTTGTGTGCCACTGTTGCAAGGGACAGCATCTTTCTGAGTCACGGACTCGCTCCTTAAACACAGCCGAAGGGGTCGTGAAAGGCACCTCAGTGGAACTGAGTCAGTGAAATGTCAATGAGAGGTGGCTGGGACGCGAGCCAAGAAGTGCAACGGTAAAAAAATAACAAATAAATATGTAATGTGTTGTCCTTTGTGGGAAAGAAGTGGAAGCACACACACACACACACACACACACACACACACACACACACAACACTAGCAGGGTAGAGAAGAAAGGAAATGTTAGATACAACTCTCTTTGTTAGGGTGCCATGAGGAAGAGGAAGGGGAAGTGGAAGAAAGGCTTTCAATCTAAATTCTGTTGCCATATCATTGCCTACCAAATAATACAATTTTATTAAAATCTCGGCTGCTAAAATGAAAGCCAAACAAAACAAAGGAGTCTGGTTATAATAATAAATTGTTAGAGTAACTCTAGGTGAATTTCAAGATACTTTAAAATCAAATATCTTTAGTATGCAGTGTCACTGACAGGAATTCGGGGGATGGGGGGGCATTTGTATCGTGTGTGTGTGTGTGTGTGTGTGTGTGTGTGTACAGGCGTGCTCCTATGTGAATCCTGGAACAATGTGACTATGTGGGTCAGAGGACAACCTTAAATGTCAGTCCTGCCTCGCACTTTGTTTGGGATACTGGGTCTCTTGACTTTCACTGCTGTGTACACCAGGTTAGGGGATCCAAAGCCTCTGGAAATTTTCGCCTCTCTGACTCACAGGTCTGTGTGGGAGCACTGGAATCACAGACATGTGTGTTACTACATCTGTCTTTTGCGTGAGTTTTAGGGATATAAATTCAGGTCATCAGATTTTCACAGTGAGCTCTTCCAATAGTGTGCCACTTTTTTTTTTTTTTTAATTTTTTGATACAGGGTTTCTCTGTGGTAACTCTGGCTGTCCTGGAACTCACTCTGTAGACCAGGCTGGCCTCGATCTCACAGAGATCCATCAGCTTCTGCCTCCTGAGTGCTGGGATTAAAGGCGTGTGCCACCGCTGCCATTCCCATTTATGACATTTCTGACACACTGGTAGTATGTCATAAAAGCGTGAGTTCGTATTGATAACTTCCAATTCACACTTATCATTACAATCTTGTTTTTGAGACAGGGTCTCATTATGCAGCTTTGGATGGCTTGGTGCTCACTGTCTACACCAGATTGGCTTGAACTCGCGGAGATTCTTTTGTTTCTTCTTCTTGAGCGCTGGGACTAACGGCGTATATCACCACGACTAAAGGTACGCGCTGTGTCCATTTCCCTTTTTTTTTTTTAAAACGAGTTTCCTTTACATTTTAGGCAAAAAATGTAAAAAGTGATAAATATATAAAGTTAAGAAACTAAAAATGCTGTTGCCAGGCGAGATGGCACAAACCTTGAGTCATGATGGTATATACCTTTGACCCTAACACTCAAGAGGCTCACAACTGGCCTTTTAATGTTTTCTTTTCATAGAGGTATTGGGAATAGAATTCAGTAACTCATGCTTGTGTGGCAAGCACTTTACTAGCTCCCTATTTCTGAAATTCTGAAAGCTATTTCCCTAGCTTCTGAAATTGACAGAATTTGTACTAAAAACCCATGAGTCCATAATTATAGTAACCAAAAGGAACGTTGTAGGGGTGGAGGAAGACTTCACTGTTCACTATTTGAGGTAATTATTAAACTAACACTCAGTCTTGGGGTAAGGAGAAAAGATAAACTGTAAATCTGTTTTGGAGAGAGGCTGTACCTCAGGGCAAGCCAAAAGGCGCAACCAATAAGGCTTGCCCCAGTCAGCACCACCCTAACAACACTTCATACTTGGCTCAATTATAGACCATCAATGAATTCATGACGACCCTCGGATAAGTGACCATCGGGGAAACAGACACCTGTGTGGGACCACAGGAACCCCAGAGACTGTTTTCTGGTTGCAATGAAGGAATCAACACATTGTCCCATCCCAGTAGCTTCTCTTAGCATCTCAGTATTAACATCCATTGATAAAGAGCTATCACCTGATACTGAAGTAAAGCCTATGAGGCAGGATGTATTTTAGCCTCAGACCTGTAGACGCAACAGAGACCTTATATCTCATTTACAGAAACAAGCTGAACAATACTGGAATGAGCAGTTAAACTCAGAATTTGGGTTGTGATGGTTTCTTCTTCTCTTTGCAAGGCAGTGCCTTGAAAACATGGCAGGCTAGGACAAAGAGTCTGAGCAAAATAGCAAGCAGATGAAATGTATAGTCGCAAAATAGATCATGTTTTGAACAAGACAGGTACACATGATTTGGAAGACATGTAGAGAATTTTTAAATGGACTAGTTATTATACAATGCTAACCTCTTTAATAAGGAATTAGAGAAAAATATTGCTTTACTTATCCATGGAAAAAAATGTTTTCATTTAAGAAAGAAATAACCAAAATATCAGTGGTGAAAGGTATTAATGGCTAGAGGTTCCTTTAAAACAATGTGTTTGTTATACATGTAAATTTTAGAAATCTTGTAGGCAATTAGGAAAAAACTATTGTCTCGGTGAGTTATGCTTTATGACAGAACACTGGATGGAAAAGCTTTCACACTGATGAGAAACTAAGGTAGAAACTGGTCAGGTGGGGCAGGGATCCCAGAGCAACAGTTCCAACTAAGAGCATTCCTGCTGGAGGTCAGGGACATCAGGGCAGTTTTGGTTCCAGTTTCTCTGTTGTGTCCTAAACTAGCACCTCTGCCTGGAGGCTCCATGTGACTACATGCTGAAACCTAGCAAAGGCATAGAGACATCATGTGGCTGGGCCAACTGGCCCAACCTGTTCATCTTGTTTCCCAGGCCTCTGTCCAGTTTCTACCATTAGTCCTTTAAGAAGCCCCCAGGACCCTGCTGGATGGTACCCTATTTCCCCTATTTCTGCTCACCCTCGCTCTGCTTGTTCTCCCTCTGTGGTCCATGAATTTCATTTTTCAAATTCAAAAGATAAGAACTCACAAGCTTGGGGTGGCTTTGGATGCTGTTAAGTTTTCTGGGACCCTAGTCCCTCAAGCACAGTACACTAAGGCTCTGTCATTCTCAAAGACACCCCAACATTCCTATATTAAAGAGGGGGAACTTTTCATTGCTCACTCTAACTCTAAAACTCAGGGCTGGCTGTGCCACCCTACCTCGCAGTGAGGAAATACCATGTCATGAATAGGAAAGTGATGTGTTTGCTTCACTAAGTGCCGTCAGAGTCATTATGCCTTCCCAGTGAGTAATCACTCCAAGCACTTAGAGATTAATAAAGGAAAAACTCTTTAATAATACCACCCCACTGTTGAGGCTAATGCACGGAAGGGAACCCACCTGGAACAGAAATCCCTGTCAACATACGTAGTTTCACAGCCCGAGATAGTAATTCCATGGCTTGGTTGTTTGGACGAATGGGGAGATTTACGAGGTAAAAATACTGCCACAGTTCTGGGAGACAGACCACAGCTGTTTTTCCCAGGACAGCTGTTGGCTAGGGTCACCGTGCCTGCCTGGCAGAACTATGTTCTTCCTGATAAGAGGCTGGAAGTTTAACCAGTGACTGTCAGCCAAGGTTGACTTCTCTAAACTGCCTGGACAGAGACAATGCTCCTTTAGCTAAATTTTACTTTTGTGTGAATTAGTATTTTCTAAGTGAGCTTATTGGTAAACCTTTCATAACATCAGTCCATTCTGGTTTTCCTTTCAGTGCCACAGGCTGAGAGGCTCACACACCAGAAGTGTATCCCCTTATATTTCAGCAGGCTAGAGGTCAAGAGGAAATGTTGGCATAGATTCTTCCTTCTGTGGGTTGTGCTGGGGGTGTGCATATGACTTTGGGGCTCCTTAATTTATAGAGACATCCATCGCGCCAAATGGCCTTCATCTTCACAGATGCCCCTGTATCAGGGTTTTCTAGAGAAACAATCAATTGAGTGTGAATGTGCGTGAGTGTGTGTGGTGTGTGTGTGATTGGCTTACAGACTGTGGTCCAACTCTTCTGACAGTGGCTGTCTCCCGGCAGAAAGCCTAAGAACCTAGTAGTTGTTTGGTCCACAAGGCTGGATGTCTCAGATGGTCTTCAGCATATGTCAGAATTCCAAAAAAATAGTCTCTAATACCAGTGAAAGAATGAACTTGCCCGTAGTCTTTTATATAGGCTGCCACCAGAAGATGCAGCCCAGATAATGGGTGGATTTTCTGCTTTCCAATAATCCAATCAAGAAAATCCCTCACAACTGTGACTAGCTGCTCGGGCTTTAGTTAATTCCATGTGTAGTCAAGTTGACAACTAAGAATAGCCATCATATGCCCCTACTCCTTTTTGTGGGAAAGGGTCTCTTATAATGTAGGTTGACCTTGTTGGATGACTTTGAACTTTGATCTTTCTGTCTCCATCCTCAAGTGCTGGGATTACAGGAGGCTTGGCTACACTCAGCTCAGATTTCCCCTTTTTTATAAACTGTATTGGATTTAAGCCTATCTAAATGACCTCATTTTAACTTTACTACATCCATAAAGACTCTGTCTCCAAAGAAGGCCACAATCTATTGGCTGTGGTGACCATTTGCCTGCAATTCTAGGAAGCTAAGGCAGGATGATCATTAAGGAGCCTGAAGTAGCTTGTGTTAGATAGCAAGACCTTCCCTCAAAACAAAAGAAAATGGAGGATCACACTTTGAGTTCCTGGGAGCAAGGTTGGACCTCGGCACATTTAACCCATGGTAGTATGGGAGAGAAAAGCCTGAAGTTGTAAGGTCTGGAGAAGCACCAAGGTTCACAAGCCTCACAGTCCTCAGTCAGTACCCAGAGGAGGGTGTTACATGCAGGGGCTCACCCTGTCTTTGATTACAGCAATGTCACCCCTACGGCTGCTTATCACATTTCCTGGAATTGGAACACTGGTTAGGTGCTATGCTCCACAGCAAGCACTAACAATACAATAACCGCTGGCCCTGCCTAGTGACTCCACACAGGAGAGACAAGTGCCAGCCGTTTCTTGCCTCTCACTGGCAAAATCCAAGAATCCACCCAAACTAATTATGCTGTACAATAAAAAATATTCTCCCTTTTTCTCTTGAGAGTGAGTCAGACTTTCTTAAGAAATGTCTCGATGTATCTCTTGGGACTAGGCTCTGCAATTTAATTCGTTGTGGTTTCCTATAATGGTTTCTGCCTGATGCAAAGAGAAGTTTCCTTGATGAAGAAAGAGGTAGGACATATAGGAGGGGATGGAGGTAAGGAAGGGAAGGGGAAACTGATGTAATTATATTACAATATCAAAAAAGAAATAATTTTTAAAAAGAAATGTCTTTATTATGATCTCACCTTATGGTGGATGACGCAGTAAACTTCAGTCTTACTCACTTTTGCATTTTTGTTATGACAATTTTGAAAATTAAAAAAAAGATAAAACAATATTATCTAGTGATTATACTCCTCTAGTAACTGGATATGAAAATAGCATATACATTTTCAAACTTTGTTATTAAAACCTATTGCACAAGAGGGCGCTAGATTAACACACAATAAGATATCCCCACAAGCAGAGGCATGGACAAATTAACACTAGCTTAAAATACATTTTAGTCATTGTTTGTTTCACAGCTGAGAATTGGAAATATTTACTTGCTGGAGAATCTTTTACACATTCCTCATATAACTCAACCTCTTCACAGCTGGGAACCCCAGTGTCTTTGAATGAATCCCTAACACATACATGATTTGGAAGTTTCTTGGCAAAGATGCTTCCTTGGCAGGTTGTGGAAACTATCCAACGTTTCCCTCCAGATTCTGCGCTGGTGGCTTTGAGGCTCCTTAGTTTATAGAACCATCCATCACTTCAATCTGGCCGTCACCATCACAGATGCCCCTGTATCAGTCAGGATTCTCTAGAGAAACAACTGATAGAATGTGTGTACCTGAATGGTAGTTGATTGAAATCATTGCATTTACTTTGTATGGCATTGTGCATGTTTGCAGGTATGCATGTGCATGTGTGTATGCATTCATGTAGAGACCAGAGCTCATTTCTCTCTCTCTCACATACACACACACACACACACACACACACACACACACACACACCATAAATGCCTGGCAAATACACACCTATGACTTCATCAGAAACAGCAATGAAGTCTCAAGTTATTAAGCCTTTTATTACCCATGTAATGTGAGTTATTAAGCAATTTGAGGCAGTTGTCAAAATAAATTAAGTAAACTTTACTGGTGGTACAGCGTGTCCTGAAAAAGAGGTGATTCATTTCCATGGTGCCTCAGTTTAGATCTGGACGGGAATTATGTGTAGTGCACATTGCATCTTGGTGGGCTTGCTCTTAACACTTCATCCTGCAGAGATATTTATAAGTACTTTGAAGCAAAAGAAATCTGCAAAAATTTTAGGAATAAGAACAAATGTATGGAAACATCCATGGCATCATTTCAAATTTGCCTAGTTTAAGCATTCAAAATATAAAAATTTGCATTTATGTAGAGAAAGTTTCATAAACTGTAGATAAAGCCCAAGAGGGAAAACATGGTCACAGAGAGAAATTCCATTGCTGTAGTCAAGTGTTTCACTGGGTAATAAATGAACAATCTTTCAAAGATAACCAGAATTTTTGTATTTTTTAAAAATTACATGTGTGTGCACACGCATGTGTGTGGTGTGCTGTATGTGTGTGTGTGTGTGTACGAACCACACTCGCATGTGTTTATGTATGGTGTGGTATGTAATGTGTGTATGTGGTGTGTGTGTGGTGTGTGTGTGTGTGTGTGTGTGTGTGTGTGTGTGTGTGTGTGTGTGTGTGTGTGTGTGTGTGTGTGTGTGTGGTGTGTGGTGTGTGTATGATTGTGGAGGGATGTGGTGTGTGTGTATATGTATGGTGTGGTATATATGGGGTGGTGTGTGTGTATGGTGTGGTGTGTGTGGGTGTGTGAGTGGTGTGGTATGCATATGGGGGGGTATGTGTGCATGTGTGCATGTTGTGTGTTGTATGTCTGTGTGGCGTACTATTCTAAGATGTGGTGTGTGCACTGTGTGTGTATGGTGTGGTTTGTATGTATAATGTGTTGTCTGTGTAGTATGTGTATCTGCATGGTATGGTATGTGTGTGTATATGGTGTTTGTGGTATGTGTATGGTATGTTGTGTTTGTGTGCGTGTGGTATGTGTCTATGGTGTATATGTGAATGTCATAGCACGCATGTAGATGTCAGATAGCAGCTTGTGGGAGTCAGTTCTCTCCTTCCATCATGTGATTCCTGGAGATGGATCTCATGTCATTGGGTTTAGCAGTAAGCACCTCTAACTGATGAGCCATGTTACCATCCCGACAACTAGGATTTTTATCAACTCTTCTCCATGGTTATACTGTGTGGATTCTGAACTAGGTGGACCTGGATCTAAATCTCAAACCTTGTAGCCCAATTTTCTCACCTCTAAAGTGGGATCAATATTCTTATTTTGTATATTGGAATTATCATTTATTTAAATGAGACAATGCTTGCACTATTCACAGATCAAATATATTTATAAAGTATTAAATATTCTCTCTCTTTTTTAGTTTTCCTTGTTTTTAGCTTCTCTCCATCTCTTTACTTTCTTCTTTAATTGTTTTTCTTTCGAGTATTGGCTCTCAGTCTTGTTTAATATATATTTGCTTTTACTCTATCAACCCCTCTTGGTGTCTCCCTTCACCACCTATTCTCTATACTTATTTTTATCAACCTTTCTGGGCTGCTCCATGACAGTGTCATGTGGGGACAGTGGAGCATGGTGTTTGACACACAGGAGGTACACTGACATTTGTAGGGGTGTCTTTCACAGGCATACACATTTCCTGTTCATGTTCATCTTAGCTCTGCTGAGGGTGCAATTTTGTACTATAATCTGTTGCACTAGGCAGTGTTGTCTTGTGTGTATGTGTCTGTGTGTAGGCGTTTTGTTATATGTGTGCTTGTGTAACATTTATATGCCTAGTACCCTTGAAGGCCAGAAGAGGGCATTGGACCACTGGGACTGGCGGTACAGACAGCTGTGAGCCTCCACAATGGTGTTGGAAATTAAGACTGCTCTGGAGGAGCAGCTAGAGCTTGTTAACTGCTGAGTCATCTTCCCAGACCCCTGAAAGTAATTTTTAATAAGTCATCCAGAGAATTTCTACCTTTTTTTCCCTGTTTGGTTTATTTTTATGTGACCATTAGAGATTCCACGTACTTACCTAACAATATTGGTCAGGAAGGTGGACTATGCAGAGATCTAATGTGACCTTATATTCAAGGTCTATTCTGAAACTAGTCATTATGAGTGTTTTTGAAACTATGAATTTAACTATTGTGAAACTATCTTCTGTCCAGTTCGAAACTATATATCTTGAACACTTCTGCTAATGACCACCTTCAATAATATTCTATTATTTCTCTGAGCCAGATTCTGTGTTGTACTTCTGTCAAGTAAGAGCAGAATTTTAAACAGTAAGGGATCTCTTCACAGTCATTATTTTTCAGCTATCTCCTTACTCAGAGCCCTTTGGCTCCTGACATAGAGCTGATAAACCAGTGCCTGGTACTTTGGACTCAAAAATCTGCAGGAAATTCTTCATCATCTACCAGGTACCAGAAGCAGGAGCGTCATCAAATGGAATAGTTACCTCTGTCTCCTCACTGGGCTGATTAACAAGTCAGTTAATGGTTAGCAGTTCCTACTTACCTTCTCTCTGAACACCATGATCTTCTCCTCTGGAACTGCCCAGGCCTTGTACATGCTGGGCAAACATGTGACTGCTAAGCTTCAACCACAGCCCAGCCTATGAGCCTTTACTAAGTCTGCGAAAGGCATTGCTGACCCAACCAGGAGAGACATTACAGTTGTTACAGGCTCCTTTCCGTATGCTAAATGATTTCCCGTATCTTTGCTGCCCAGATCTGACTTCTGCTGTGTAATTTCCATCACAATATAACAGATTGGAGTGTAATATTGGGTTTGCAGAGCACAGCGAGCTTGAGAATTCTTGCAGTAGCAAAAATACCTACTTCAGCAACCCTTTCCTGACCCTTTCATTTTTCCTTTTAAACAAAACAAATATTACGGATCCTCTGTACCACCCCCAAGCATCGTGTGAGGTGCTTATGTATGTTGCGTTTTTAACTTGCACTTGAAAACTGAAAGCATTCCAAACTACAGCAGAACAAGCAGTTCTGATACCACCAGAGACAGCAATTATTAGCCCAATCACTTAGGACAGCGGCTAGATGTTCCACTGAGCACAGATTTTTGATTTAAAGCTATTTCCATCCATATCCAGGTTACGGGATGGCCTTGGTCAGGTTCGCAGACAAAAAAACAAAAACACAAATTAATGATTTTGGGACAATGGCCTAAAGGAACGTTTCACAGAGGTGTGGCCAGCGAGTCAAGAATCAATGAGAAATAGAACAGCACTCAAAAGCTGCTAACTATGAGCGGGAGGAGAGAAAGCTCTTACCTGCTCAGGACACGCAGGAGGTGACGCTAAGCGGCTAAGCGTTTCGTCAGGCCGCAGTGTGGAGAGGGTTATGGGATGGGGAGTGACATCTGTGGTGGAAGGATGAAGGCAATCTGCTGCGGCCTGGCAAGACAATGACTGGCCGTGCTGGTTACTGCTCACAGTCAACTCACTATATTGAGGATCAGCTATGGTACACATCTCTGGGCGTGCCTCATAGCGGCTTTGTGGAGAGGCTCTACTGAGGAGGGAAGTCCCATCCCGAGCGTGGGTGGCACTGTACCATGGGCTGCTCTCCTACACTGAATAAAAAGGGAAGGGGAGAAAGCGAGCTGAGCACTCATCCCTCTCGGCTTCCTCACTGCGGATGCCAGCAGTTCTCAACCTATGGGTCGAGCGCCTTCTGGGGGTCAAACCACCCTTTCACAGAGTATCGCTTAACACCATCTGCATATCAGATATTTATATTAGGATTCGTAACAGCAGCAAAATTACAGTTATGAAGTAGCAACAAAAATATGGTTGGCAGTCACCACATGAGGGACTGTATTAAAGGGTGGTGCAGGATTAGGAAGGTTGAGAACCACTGGTGCTTGCCATGTGACCAGCCGCCACCTCACATCCCTAACACCTCAACACGATGGATTACAGCCCTTGAACTGTAGACCACAATGTATGCTTCCTTACATTGCCTTTGTCAGGTATTTTCATTCCTGTATCGGGAAAAAGCACACAAAGCATCAAAGGAAATGAATATCCTAACTCCACCTTCTTTAGGGGAGGGGCTTGTCTGGCTGTCATTCTTCTGCTCCTGGAAAGAGACCATGTTAAACTTCACTGACGTTTCCTCTTTCCATCATAGGAGGATGTGATAAGAACACTCATACCAGATGAACTTGGACTTCCGAGCCTCCTGAACAATTGGAAATGAGTTTCTGTTCCTCATAAATTACACACAGTGGCATTTTGTTATAATATCATGCAAAGGACAAATCTACAAGCAATGGCTCTAAGTAGACAACAGCTCATCAAGTCTGGTAACAAAACTCAAGTATATTTTTATATGCTGGCCAGAGAGAGCAGAAAGACATACATGTTCACATTTGGGTTATTATAATATAGCTCCCCTTAGTTAAACCTGAAGTTCATAATAATTTTAGTAAGAACATCAGTAGTGCTTTGGTAGAAACTGAAAGTCTTCCTTAAAATATACATTAGAGAAAGAGTTAAGAATTATAGAATAGAGGGGAGATGAGGGAAGGGAAGCCATGATCAAAATATATTGTATGAAAAATGATATTCAGTTTAAAAAAATCTAACAACAACAATTGGCATTCCAATACATCTGTTCAAGAAAGTCATTAAAAAATAAAACCCTACAGAATACTGGATCAAATGAAGACATACACAACCTGTTATCAAGACTTATTATACAACTACAATAGTTACAAAAAAGTGACAAAAATAAAACAAATATAGAGAAAAGGCAGTTTAGATGCAGATCACACATGTCTTGTTATTGATTATACGACAGAGGTGGTGTTAATGGGATTGAAGGGGAGCTAGGACAACTAGTTACTCATGTGGAAAATTTGAAATTCGATGCTTACCTTCTATTATATAAAACTACCACCTCAAGGGGCTGGGAAGGTGTACATCATTTGTAGTAAAGCCATGTTCATGCTATGCCAAAGTCTGAATCCGGCGAGTTCCAAAACCCAGGACGGAGGGGTGGAGTCGACAGAAAGGAAGACTTTGACCACTAGTTGAAGTTCAAGCAAGTGGCCCTGAATAGCTTGAGTTGCCTCTATTTATACAGAATTTTAGAGCATTCAGTGAGGTTCCAGATTTTCCTCTAATTATTATCCAAGAATCTCAACAAGTACTTATTTAAATTCTTTTTGAGTTTCCCTTGCTCCCATGTGGTCAGTGATTAACCGTTACGTATATCTAAGCAGTATAGTGTTACAATCCAAATGATTATGTCATAGCTAAGCATATATACATAGATAGATAAGTATTGTATTATAAACCAAATGATTTATATATTGTATTGCAAGACAAATGATTATATCTAGCCAGGCACATCCAGTTTGAATCCTGCATAGGCTGGCAGCATACACGCAGTTACAAAATGAATGACAATTAGAATCAAAGCACAACCTTTTAACAGCAATAGAACCTTTGATTCTCATCACAGTCTAATTCAATATGCTCACGTATGTTTTAAGTTGTCTTCATGCCATTTTTATCTAAGTTTTACAGTAAGGTCCTGCCCTATGCAGTTTTTCCACAAAGAGCAGAAACTAACAATTAACATTTTTCCAGCAACCCATACTGTTTTTCCCTTCTATGTAAGCCCTTGAATAAGGCAAAGATGAATCTATCCAACTTGTATTCCTTTTCTTGAGAGCATCGCAGATTTTAGTTACTGACTCGTCCTGAGAATAAACTCTTCTGTTAACCTTTAGTCCCTATCTCTTTTAGTCCTATCTTCTCTTGGCAGGTCTTGAACGTTCCCTTACTCCTCAATGTATTGGGATGGTTAGATCCTCAAATGACGTAGCTGACATTTCAGAGTCCTTTCCTTCTTCCCTATATATTCCTCTCGATTTTTGAGACCATCTACTAAGGAATCTTCCACAAAGGTCTTGGTCAATCTGTCATTGCTTAACTTTTAAGTAAGCAGGAATCCTAGCCCCATCTCTTAAGGATTGATGTACGGTCATTCCGGGAATCTTTCCCACTGATCCTTGAGAGGAGTTCCAAGGACCTTGCCTCAAGAAGGTCATTCACAGAGCACTCATACGCCTTTCCCGGGAAATGCAACATGGCTCCCGCCAACTACTTTTTTTTTTTTTTCTCCAGCTACTAATGCTATGTACTTTACAGAGCTCATCTGACTAGCTATTGTAGACCTAGATCAGTGGTTCTCAGCCTTCCTAAGGCTGTGACCCTTTAATACCCTTATGCAACCCTCATGTTGTGGTGACCCCCAACCATAAAATTATTTTTGTTGCTACTGTTTTGAATCATAATGTAAATATATGATATGCAGACATTCTTAGGTGACCCCTGTGAAAGGGTCATTTGACTGCCAAAAGGGTCATGATCCACAGGTTGAGAACAGCTGAGTTAGATCTTCAGAACCCATGTAGAAAAGTCCCAGCACTTGAGAGGTGAGAACACTGGACAGCAATCTAGTCAGGTGGAGTGAGATTTGTTTCTTTGCATTCACTTCTCAGAGATTAGACTTGGAGTTTGTTTTATTTGCTTTTTTAACGTAAAGAAGTGTGCCATAGTCATGAGAGGTTGAGAATAGAGTATTTTAATGAGCTTTCTACAGTAGGGAGTCTCTAAGGAAGTATTAATGGTGCCTTTTAGAGTTATCTTCTTGATTCTTTCCATTGCTTTCATGTACAGTGAGCATATTTGATTTAATCCCAAACTGAGAGTTGTTTTTGCATTCACCACAGTGGCGCTGACTGCTAATGGGCTCATTAAGCAGAGCCCATTGCATCACTGCCACCTGGAGCCATTAGCACACACTGTGAGATATGCAGAGCAGGGATCCCAGGAACCAGAGCTGAAACATAGCCATGACCTCTGATTCCCATGCAGAGACTGGTTGAGACATTTGGTTCTACGGAATGATGGGAAGCAGGTTTTATCCATGACATGATACAAGTAAATACTCCAAGACATTTGACAAAGGATTCAAAATGTCTCCATTTATTATTCATTTGTAAACATTTTCCTAGAAAGGCTCTGTGCTTTGAAAACATTGAATAAAAAGAATTTTTTTAAACCAATGAAGATAAGCATCAGTAAAGTCCACAATTTGCTATTTTGCCTCTTCACTTAGGAACCCAACAAGTTATTTGGTCTTTTTCAACTCTGGGTTCTTCATCCTCAAGATGAGTTGGGTGGTGATGCATTCCTTAAAAGGATTAGTGGGTGCAAACAGGCAGATTATCATGCGTGGCAGATGACAATTTATCAATGATAACTGTTATTCACCAATTCTACCCAGCTCTCACTTTTAATATCCCCAGAAAAATCAGAAAGATAATAATCAATACTTAATAGAAGATATAATTAAGTGATGCAAATATTTTTGTTCTCTTGGGACTGTCTTAGGGATAGAGTGACAGCTTAAAGTTAAGACACATTGCTCTTGCAGAGGACTGCAGTTCAGTTCCCAGCACCCATATTGAGTGACTCACAAGCACTCCAGTTCCAGGGTATCTGACACCCTCTACACTCCTGTACACAAATCCAAAACTGTTGCTTTCTCTTTCTTTTGATTCCCTCCCCAGAGAATGGTGCTGAACTATTGGCTGCCAGCTAAGCACCCGGGAAGGAAAACACAGGGCATGAGTCAACACATTCTGGTAGGTCTCAGATTGGAGGTCTAAGAGTCAATGAGAGTGAATCAGACTCTCAGGAGAGGCTCTCAGAGGAGCATCTCTCTCATTTATTAAAGTGAGGGTGTTTACATTTATAAGGTACAGGCAGGGAAGGGTCTTTGGTACCCAGGGTTGGAATCCATTGGTTGAGACAATTGGAGTAGCCCCATTTGCATGTGGAGCTCAAGTCTAAGCATGATGTCTTGTAAGGGCACCTTCTGCATAAGGTGTGGTCTCATCAGGAAAAAGAGGAAGGCACCTTATCAGTAAATGGATTCATCCCTAGGCTTCCAGCTACAGCGCAGATAAGCACCAACCAAGCTACATTCTTTTGCTAATGACCTGTGAAGCAGGCAATATTTAATATTTAGCTGGATTCGAGCCAGGGCTAAAAAGTGAGGAGCACCCGAACTCCTACCCCTCTCAGGATGAGAAAATCCGGAGTTCAAGGTCAGCTTTGACTCACTCTCAGCTCTAGGACAGCCCCACACAACACAAATACACACCCACACACATATTTAAAATTAAAAATAAACCTTTCAAATATTCTCCTGGAGCATATCTTATTGCATGAAACAAAGGAAGATGCTTCCTTATCAAATATACTTCTCTGGCTTAATTTGTCCAGCTTGTCATTTGATATATTACAAAGTCTTCACTGTTGTGACAGACTGAGATTCTCTGAATGAGATCTAAAAGAAACCACAAATGTAAAGAGATGTTGGTAATTGGTTGTGTCTGCTCTACAGGGAATGACTGTAATGTTATGTGACTAGCACTATGTGATATTAGAGACCACATGATCTCCAATTTTAAGTTTGCAGGTTCACGTGGCATAGAAACACAGGCTTGGATGTTGTCAGTATCCTGGGGACCTCAAAGGCATTTGTATTCATATTTGTGGTTTTCACTTAACAGATAATGGATTATTTATTATTCATTAAGGGACCAAGAAATGTTTTAAATGTGAACTAATCTCCCTCCAAGACCCAGGAACATTGTGTAAGAGGGAACAGAAGGAATGTCAGAGCCAGAACGTGGGGACTGGTGCTGTGAAACAGTGTCTTCAGTACATGAAGTGGTAACTGTACATGTGGATTCACAGAAGCTGCAGCTGCCTACACGAGACCTTCACAAGACTGAGCCTATCAGAGCAGTCCATCAACTCGGGGTTCCTCATGAAGGCAAGTTGAGTAGTGAGGAGCTGATGAGGCTACACCCTTCCCTAAAGAGCAGTTAATGGATGCTGAGAAAGGGGAGGTCATTTTCTTCACTAGTGTAGCTACCGGCAAGTTACAGTCATGCAAGCAACTGCAATTAAACTCAGTGAGACACCGAAAAAAAATTAATGAAAGTGGGAGGGGAACTTGTTGAGAAGAAGGGATGTAGCCAGAGAGGGGGGAGGATGAAAGAAGGTAATGAGTAGTAGATATAATAAAAATACATTCTGTAGATGTTTGAAATTTTAAAAGAAAAACATGAAATAGTCATGTATGCTTCTTGTAGTTATGTGAATTATTACAGAAGAATTTCATGAAATTCACGAGTTTCAGAGGAAAATGCTAATACGTTGCTTATGATTTCTTTTATTATAATAAAAGTAAAGACACAATTGGATAGAACGAAAGTGACTATTCTATTTATAACATACGCCAAATGGTCTGAATAGGACTAAGGACAGTGTGTTGTCATGGTGACAATATTCTGGGTTATTATGCACAAAGCCAGTGACAGGATATTAGAGATTATTAGAGAAATACCCAGTTCTTTTTTTTTATGCATGGGTTCTAATAACCATCATCTAATAACCAGTGTGTAGAGCTGGCCTGGGATTTAAATGAGGATTTGTATATTGTGGTTCTACAGTAGAACTGAAGAGGACCCAGAGCATACTTTTGGGACTGAATAGCTAGGATTCCCGACTAAGTATCAGGTTACTTTCATGTAGGCTAGAGGTTAACATTGGAATGTTATCTGGCTTCCTAGACCCTCACTCTCCTCCTCTGTCCTATAATTATACCTCTGACAGAATGTGTGACAGGAAGGAAATGGGGTCATATTGCAGCTGTTTCTTGAGCACATGTGGCTTTGTGAATATGATGCTGATGACCCAAATGCACTGAGCCAGCTAAGGGAAAGGCAGATGTGAGCAGTGAGAGTCCAGGGACAATGAGAGTCTGATGGGGTCGTGGTCTGATACAGTACTCCTTTACCTCGACTTTGTCTACTCCCTAGCCTTTATTATCTATTTCATTTTGGAAGTATTTTCTTTCCCTTCTTGTCCTTTGTTATTCCTCATGAGTGTTTGGATTACCAGACAATTCTATGCAGCTTTTTCTACTTTGAAATCAACCTAATTTGATGATTTATGAACTGTGTTTTGAAGTCAAGCAAAACCCAATAGTATCTTAAGCAGGTTATCACAACTTCCAACTAATATTGTAACTAGTTGAAGCAAAACTGTGACACATTAAAAGGCCAGGGACAGCCCAGTGGACACCATTCACATGATGTAGTCATTAGTTCAAGAGTCAAGAACAGAGCAAAAATGTTGTTTAGCTCCCACAGCAGGAGGATGGATTTTTGTGTTGGTTGATGTCACATCTTAGGAATACCAAACAGGATCCAAGTCTCTCTTGGGCTACCTAAGAGGTCAGTCTTACTCTGGGGTGGAGTATAATCATCTTCAGAAGGAAAGGACCTTCAGTAGCATGAGCTTTCTTGCCCTAGTCTTCTGTGAACACTCTCCATTTCAGCAGCTCTGGTAGCCCTTCTACTGTGAATGGCCAGGCCTGACCCCTCCTGTTCAGCCTTTAGTGCCGGGGAAGAGTGTAGCTGCCGGGTCAGATGGACCCAGCTGCTCGCGATGGATGCGAGCAGATAAACAGCGATGTCACTGCAGTGAGTGATCTGAAGCTTTGCCGTCAAGTACTTTCCTTGTATTTTGTTTTATTTATGAAGTGGCTCAGATCCTCAAATCTTTTCGACACAGAAAGAAATATTTTTACAGACCACACATGTGACTCTATTAAAACACTACAAAGCATTCTTGGAGGATATCCTCATCATTTCTTCACTCCGGACATATATGCACTAATAGTGACCGAGTGATACCACGGTCCTGGGGGCTCTCTTATCCCTATTCTCTGGTGATCTTATACAGTCTTAAACCTTTACATATCAGAGCTAGAGAGTTGGCTTAGCAGCACTTCCTACTCTTCCAGAGGACCCAAGTTCAGAGCTCAGCTCCTCCAGGAGACCTCACAGCTACCTGTAACTCAGGCTCCATGAGATAGACGCCCTCTTCTGGCTTCTGTGGATAGCCCCATGCACATCTCTCTCTCTCTCTCTCTCTCTCTCTCTCTCTCTCTCTCTCTCTCTCTCTCACACACACACACACACACACACACACACACACACACAGAGATGCAAATGCACATAAAAAATAAAGGGCAGGAGAGGCAGCTCAGGGGTTAAAAACACCGGCTGCTCTTATAGAAGACTAAGGTTTGGTTCTGTGCACCCACATAGCAGCTCAGAACCACATGTAACTCCAGTTTCAGGGTCCCTAATGCCTGCTTCTGGACTCCATGGACACTGCATACATGTGGTGCACAAACATACCTGCAGGCAAAACATCCATACACATACAAATTTAAAAATAATAAAAATAAATAAATCCTTAACGAAGACCACCGAGTCTTTAGTTCTAGTTTATGTACTTCCTGACAGGAGACTAATTTTTTAAATTTTGAGTTGATACGTATATATCAAATTATTATTCTATAAACCATATGTATGTGTACATATATGCACATACATTATATATATAATATATAAACACATACATTATATACATAACACACACACAAACAAACACACAAACAAACACTGTTATATATATATAACAGTGATCAAGAAGATTGTTCCAGGTCTTCATACATCTCATTGTAATGAGAAACTTTGAGTTGCCTTATCAACTAGAAATATCTAATAATTTGTTGGAAACCATTTTCAGGCATCTGTGCTCTCATACCCTAGAGCTGTGTTTGGATACCCATTATCCAAAAATCTCTCTATTCCTTTCTCCTTTTCCCTTCCCAATTTCTATTGGCCACTATTCTATTCCCTACTTCTATGAGATCAAGATTTTTTTTTAACTTCCACTTACAAATACAGATACATAGCATTTGTCTTTCTTTGCCTAGCTTATTTCACTTAACATAATTTTCTTTATTTCATTCATGCTGCTGCAAGTGACAAATGTCATTCATTTTTATGGCTGAATATTGCAAGGAAAATACATACCATATCTTTCTTATTCACTCATCCCTTCAGCACCTAAAATGATCTTGGCTACTGTGATTGGTGCAGAAATAAAATGGGGAGTGCATACACATCTTTGACATAATGGGTTTTGTTTTTATATCTACCTACATTGCAAGAGATGTGATCTCTTTTCTTATTCTTCTGCTGATTAATATTCAGTTTCCCAAACACTATTTATTGAAGAGACTGTCCTTTCTCCAATACGTATTTTCGATGCTTTTATCAGAAATCAGTCGACTCTAAGTATGTGAATTTATTTCTGAGTCTCTATCCTATTCTTCTTGTCTATTTGTTGGCTTTTATTTCAGTACCATGCTGCTTTATTTATTGTAGCTTTGAAGTATGTTTTGAAATAAAATATTGCTATACTTCCTGCTTTATTCGTTTCTATTGATTTAAGTATTAAAGGTTTTTGTGATTTCATTTGAATTTTTATTACTTATTTTATTTTTTTGAGATTAAAATGTAATTTAATCATTCCTCTTCCTATTTTTTCCTCCAAAGCCTCTCATATACTCCTCTTTGCTCACTTTCAAATTAATTTTCTCTTTCTTCATTAAATGTTGTAACATGCCTGTATGTGTATGTATATATTTTCCTAAATATAACCTCTTTGATCTGTAAAATATTGCTTGTACATATGTTTTTAGGGATGATTATTTGGAATTAGATAAACAACTGCTATGCTCCCTCCTGAGGAAGACAGTTTCTCCCAGTCTGAGCAGTCCTAAACTGCCTGTAGTTCTTTCTGTAGGGTTGAGGCCTCATGACCTCTCCACACTCCACTTTGATATATCTGCTGTTGTTGTCCTTGTTCAGCTTATGTTTAGAAAGTCATGTTGGTGAGACATGATCTGTGTAGCTTCTGACATTACTAGGAGACACAATCTCACAGCAAACTCCATGATCTTCCGGTTCTTACAGTCTTTCTGCTCCCTCTTCTATAGTGTACCAGAGCCTTAGATGCAGGAGTTGTTTTGTGGATGTATCCTTTGGGATTGGACTCCCCAATTTTGGATTTTGATTGGTTGTGGTTTTCTGTAAAAGTATCCATCTGCTGCAAAGAGGAGTTTCTTTAATGAGGGAATGAGAACTACACTTATATGTGAAGATTTGGAGCTAGGAACCGCTGATGAGAACGATCATGTGATGTTTGTCTTTCTGGGTCTGGATTACCTCACTCACTAGGACCTTTTCTAGTTTCGTCGATTCACTAACCCTGAGGTGAGAGGTTCTCGATCTGGCTCAGTGGAGGATGTATATGAATTCTTTTCTTTGATTTTTAGACAATAGTCTGGGAATAGGTGGGATTGCTATGCTTTAAAAATTGTTAAAATTCAGCAGTGAAACCATCTTGTCCTAGGCTTTTCTTTTTTGGGAAACTTAATTCTGGTGTAACCTCTTTACTAATTATTAGCCAGTAAAGGTTTTATATTTTCTTATAGTTCGATTTTTGATAGGTTATATGTGCTCAGAAACTTATCCATCCCTTCCAGGGTTTCCAATTCATTGGAAAATATTTACTCATAATGATCCCAAATGGATCTTTGTAAAAGAAAACTTGGAATTTTTATGTTAAGAAAAGCTTTTTAGCTTAACTGACTAGTCACTAGAGGGTCATGTTCTCACCCCAGCTGTGGTAGAGTTGTTTACCAGATGGAATTGGAATGCTTGATGCAGGTGGCTATAATTTAGTTAGGTGCAGTCATTCTGGCACCTGTAGCTTGTCTTTGGGATTGCATGCTGCATAGGTTTATGGGAACTTTTGGTTTAGGGCATAAAAGATCTGAAGCCCCGAGAGTCACGGTGGGCATTGGTTGGTGGTTGGTTGGTTAGGTTGCTGTTGTTTGTAAGTAAAAGAACAAAGGTTGGAGAGATTAGAGCTGAGGACAGCCTAAAAAGAGGCTGTAAAGATTTCTACCTTCTCTCTTTCTGTATTAAGTCCGCATGTAAAAGTGGCAAAGACTTCTTTCCTTTCTCCTTCCCTAAATTGAGTGTAAAAGATTGTAGGATGCTACAGTCCTCATTGTTTCTGTGGGACCCACAGTAATGACTGGTTTCACCTCTGATCTTATTTGCTTGGGTTTTCTCTGTCTTTGCCTAGAAAAAGTCTGTTGATTTAATTTCTGAAAAGCAAGTCTTTATTTCACAATTTTTATTTATTTTTATTTATTTATTCATTCACAAAAAACTGATCTTTTGTGAATGTTTTAAATTTCAATTTCACTTACTTCTGCTTTGATATTTATACTTTCTTCTACCAACTTAAAGTGTGATTTGTAGATGATTTTGTATCTCCTTGCATTACATGATTTGAAATTACTTGGAATTTAAAATCTTTCTAATTTTCAAGTGTAATCTTGTATTACTACAAACTATCTTCTCAGCACTGATTTGTCGTGTGCCGTAAGTCTTGTATGATTCAATTTTTTGTTTCAGGACACTTTAAATTTTTTCTTTGCTTTTTTCCCATTGACCCACTTGGTTTCTTAAGTGCATGTTGTTTAATTTACGTGTAATTAAACAATTTTGTTTGTAAAATATTTTAAATTACTTTTATTTACTGTGGATTGTGGGTGTGTGAAGGTCAGAGGACAACTTAGGGTAGTCTGCAAGGCGTGAGCCAGGGACTGAGCTCAGGTTGGTGGAGGCACTCTTCCCTAATGAACCATCTTGCTGGCCCTAATTGTACAGTTTCTGAAGTTTCTTTTCATATTGATCTTAACTTTTACTGGACTGTTACTTGAAAACATCTATTATATGATTTTAAATCTTAAGAGATTTTGTTGGGACTTTTGGTGGTCTAACGTTTGGTCCATTTTAGAGAATGAAATTGTGGCAGTTTTCCATTTCCTGTCTGCTTCCTGCCCAATAAAGGAGCCCAGTGGAGACCTTTATAGACAAGACACTCTGGCCAGAAGAAGCTTCACAGAAAGTTGCCGACCTACATTTACTACAAGCATATGGTCCTGTGCCTCTTTGTAGCACCTAGAACAGAATATGCAGAGTTCCTTGCAGACTCTGAGGTATGCTCCCATGAAAGTGTGTGGGAGGGGGTGGGGCACAGTGTGAATAGAAGAAAGAGAATGGTTGGTGCCTCTTCTGATGACAGGGAAGAGAGTGTGCTAATTCAATTGATAAAACAAACTGCAAGGACAGACACATCAAGCAGGATATGTGTTTTCTGCACCTGTGTCTATGAGCCTTATCTTAGAAAACCTTGGCCTCAGACAGACGACATCAAGTCCAGTGCATGGACTCTAAAAGTGGCTGGGTGAGACCTGAGCAGGAGGGATTATGAATGACAGAGCCAGGCGTCATATAAAAGTGTATGGTGCAGGTCATTGCCAGGAAGGGGGGAGGGGTATCCAGATAAGCTGCACTGCTCTCACCAAAGTCAGCAATTAAAAGTCTGTCACAGTAGAAAGCAACAAACAGCCTCAGCAGAGTACTCAATGGAACGGTGAGAAAGTACATTTATGCTACTCAACACCCCACCCCCACCCGTCTCTGGTTCTTTATTAAGGCAATCCAAGCTATTAACTGTTAACTCTGAAATCGCCACACAGAGACCACCACTCACATATGCAATCAGCAAGGGTGCGTTCATTTCGAGAAAGAAAATTCCTGTATGCAGGGGTCAGCCATTCAAGAAAAAGGCTTACTGGCTCTCTTTATAGGTTGTAAAGAGAATTTCAGCATGGGTGAGGTAATAGGGAACATGATTGGTGGTCAGTGAGACAGTTACATGGGTCGGTTTGTGAATGGCTAACTTCAAGATAAGACACTCACGTATCTCCTGGCATGTGGGGGTGACAGTCACAGATGTCTAGCCTTGAGATAAGGCCTTCCTGCATTCCTACCCTGTGGTTGTCCTCATCTCTGGTTGGTTGCCATTGGGTGGGGGGCTTTTATGGCTTTCTCTTAGAATTTATGACTTTTCAGGGTCAGGCCCAAGACAAGCTTGAGATGAAGCCTTGGGCCTAAAATGAATTCCGTTCTGTCTCTTTATTAATATGAACAACAACGTGGAGGATGCAAATTCACTGGTGTCTAAAACATTATTTTCCATGAATCCTAGTGTTTCTGTCTTTAGTCAAAGATGGTGAAGTCTAGAGAGGGCAAAAATGGGGCTTCCCAGGAAGTTGGAGGTCTCTCGAGAAACTCATGGACAGTGTGGCAAAGAATGGTCTAAATAAACTCAGAAGACTGCAGGGGATCATAGGCAGGGGGTTACAGCTTGTGGTGATGATGTAAGAGGGAGCCATACCTGCAAATGAATCATTATCTGTTTTACATTAAATTCTCCAGAAGATATACTTTCTCTGAGTTCATATTCAGACAGATGTTATAATTCCAGAGGATGCTGAAACCAAGAAAACACTTGAGTCCTGAGACAGAATCCTAGGCATCTAATTCAATTCCACTTGTTCTTCGTATATCATAGACACAACTAACGTCAGACAAGTGTCTTCCTCGGTGACGATAAATCTTTCTGCCCATCAGGAATTAGGCTTTATTTCAGGCCAAAGGAGTCTGAGCTTCATAAGGCAAAAGTGCAGAGAGCTGGGATCACTGTGTAACAAGATTCTTCACAAACTTGATTTTTAAAACACGACCTTCCATGTAATTTTTTCCTAGAAGTCACGAAGTGCTAAATTGCTTTAAAACAGTTTGACCAGAAGTCAGGGCAGGTTCTGTCTGCTTAAGTACATTAAAATGTGTTCATTTTATCCTCCTTGTCCTTCATGTTTGACTTCCTCTAAGCATTAAATTATTCATTACAGTGTAGAGGAATAACTCGGAGTGGCTAGCATTTTACTGACCAAGGTAAGATTATGATTTTCTGGGGAAAAGGAATTTAAAAAATGGACTCCAGTAGAAAAGCTGACTAGAACAGTAATTACTGAAAAAAAAATTAAGAAAACTACTCAAGATCTACTAACAATTTTGCCGTGCCCAGGTGATTTCACGCACAGAACTCTTCTGTCTGACCTTCAAAGACCCAATCAATGGTTCTTGCACTGTTGAGATGATGGCTGAACACAAAGAGAGGGAAATATGTTCAATTCATTTTTTCTCACGCCTCCAATTCATTTTTGAAAATGTCTCGCATCAAAACTGATATAGATGGCACAAAAGAAATAAAACATAGATTTCACCGACAAGTTCTGTGCTTCCTTAAGCAACGAAATATATAATTCCCATGCCAAACAGTTTCAGGCTCTTTGCTCTGTCCTCATAAACTCCGTATTTCCATGCTGGAGTGTGACAGAAAGTCAAATGAACAGAAAATGATTTGAAGCTTCAGTTCAAATTACTGTTGGATGGAAGGCGAAGGCAGAAGATGAAATGCAGCTATAAATGAGTTCTGAGATGTTAACAAGTGAGTCAGAGACAATCACAGCCATCAGTACAATACAGTGACACGCTAGGTCCCACACAGAGTCAACACAGGTGATTGGCAGTTCATGTACAATGTGCTATCTAGAGACCTGGTTGTTTGGAACAAAATACTATTTCCTTGAGCTCATTAATGGTCTGCACTCTGAGGACAATTCTGTCTCCGGGCAGCATGACACAGTGGTTAAGTGAATGATTGCTCCATGGTCTGATGCAACCTATTCCTTGTAATCATTTTCAGAAAGTGATTTACGTACACATGGACGAAACTGATCAAAAATGCTTCGAATGTGAAAAAAGATTTTCAAGTTTGTGTGGAAATTACCCAAGATCAGAAGTGTCAATCAATGGATCAGTGGTAGTCAGGTAGACTGACAGACATGCCTCATGTAGGCATGTGTGAATACATACACACACACACACACACACACACACACACACACACCAAATCACGTTATAGTTACAATGTGAAAAACAGACTTTGAAGCCAACTAAGCAGGTAGCAAACTGTCTTATCACATACAATCTGTGTTGTTGCTCTTTGGTCTCCATTTCACTCAAGATGGCCTTGAACTCTCTATGCATCCAACAACATTGAACTCCTGATCTTCTTTCCTCCCACTCCTGAGTGCTGGGATGACAGGTGGGCCCCACCAGGCATGTTGTTATCTCTTACACCTCCATCATCTCCCTATTTAAGGGTGGAGTGTGTTTCCCCTTTCCTTGAGTCTGGCTGGACTCTGGGACCTATTTCTTTTTAACTTCTTACTCTGTGATAAATTTAAACTACAGAGGAACTGCAAGCATGAAGTAATAGATCACCATGTGCTTTTCACTCTGCTTCCAATAATATTAACAGATTCAAAAACCAGAGTGACAGCGGCGCCTGACTTTGATGATTAGAATTCTCCTGGAGTGAAATTCTAGGTCAGTGGTTCTCAACAGTTCCTCATGTTGTGGTGACCCCCAAGCATAAAATTATTTTTGGTGCTACTTCAGAACTGTAATTTTGCTACTGTTTTGAATCATAATGGAAATATCTGAGATGCAGATTGTCTTAGGGGCCCCTTGTGAAAGGGTCATTCAACCCCCAAAAGGGGTCACGGACTAGATTGTAATGTTCCTACTTAGAGCCCAGCTCCCACACAGGAAGGAAACCCAGATAGTTATGTGGAAAAGTCCACTGAGAAAGGAATCCAACACCTCCTCCACCAACGCCAGCTCAGCTCTCAGCTGGCAGCTATTGACAGTCATCAATGTAAGACAATTTTGAGCCTTCCCAGACATCCCAGCATCTGACCTGACAATGCAGGAAAACAACCGGGGCAACCAAAGAAACGACAAATTTGTTGGTGGCAAAAGGATCCTGATAGCGGAAGAGAAAAAACAGGTATCAGCACCTACACTAAGACTAGTACCTCGGGCACAGCACAATCATGTGGCCCTTTAAAATGGTGGATCCTGGAACACTGGTTGAGCCCCAAGATGGGAAAGCTTGCTGGGGTGGTACCTACTTCCTCTGTCTTTATGGAAACTTTATTCATCAACATCATCAAAATGGATAGGCTAAGAGCTTAAACATATAAGCCTAAAGATGATTGGGCCTTTCCCCACCTTGTCCCCGCCCCCTGCTATAGCAAGCTTTCGGTAGGCTGATTGAAGTGTCTAGTAAGCATGGACCAATGCGATTGGACCTCTCCCTTATGTAACGCCCTGCTTCCTCCATAAAAGCCCTGCTCCTTTCATGATGAGGTAGGACTTTACCTCCAAGCTGACCTCTGAGTTTCCTGGGCTAGTGACTCTATCATCATTCATCCTCTCGGAGTTCCCTCTGCTCCCACAAAAGACCACACAAATTGTTACTTTTTTCTCAGGTTGCTTGTTTTATTAATATCCTTTCTTTCATCCTCAATCCTAACGTTCCAAAAAGGAAAATTTTATGAATACACATCAATATCAAAAAGTATTTTTGAAATCTACTAGCAGGACCATTTATCAAAGCACACAGGTATTAACAGCTGTGAATTTCTGTCTTCTCTGTGATGAGCCAAATACTACATAAACACGACTTCTCATCCTTATGCCAGTTCTACAGATTCATGCTACATTTCCCAGATGAGACAGCAGAATCAAAGCTAAGCGGACCATGATAGGGAAATGGACCTCGATTTTGGCCCCTTTCCTTTGCCAATTAATTCACTTCTCTATATCACGAGGTGGTAAGAACACATTTTGAAAATGAATCATTCGAGATAGGTAGATATGCGTACTGCTTTTAGTTCTGTCCTAATTTTTTCCTTCAGTTCTGATTGGCTGGACTGGGTGCAGAGCCATAATCACATAATCAAAGCACTTGACAAGCAGAGAACAGAATAACAGAAGTTCAAAGCCACCCTAAGATACATGAGACCCTCTCTCAAAAATCTTAAAGTGAAAAAAAAAAAAAAAGGCTAGGAGCTTTTTACAAGAAGTGCTTGTGATTATTTATCCATGACTACATCATGATTTACTTTTTAGTCTCCTATTGGTGGACATTTGGAATGATCTAGCTATACAAGTGACATACTAAATATCCATCCCATTTACTTTCTGAGCGGTAGTTCATGCTATGGATAAACCTTGGATTGTTCATATACTTCATGCAGACATTTCAGGTCTGAATCCTAACGATCCAGTGTAGTCAGGAGGTAGTCTAGATACCTTACATTCGGTTGACAGAACAGGGGGAGAGGACATGGAACTCCATTTAAGCACTGCATCGAAGAGCATGCCAACTACAGCTATTTAGAAATGTGTCTCATGTGCTGAAAACAGAGCCACATAAGCAAGTTTACCAGGAGAAAGAGGACAGGATACAAAGGACCGTTGGAGTATGTGGTTTTCTAGCCTTCTAACTCAGAAAAGTGAATCTCTTCTATTAGACTAAATAGAAAGCAAAGATGTTCTTAAGTGATACATCTTTAACAACAACAGCAGAACCTTCTAGGAAAGATTTGAGCAGCAGAGAATGGCTGACTTGAGTTAAGTAATGCACATTTTATCCTATTCAAAAAACTATATTTAAAAGTTCATCTATAGGCACCCAGTCTGGTTAGTCACACAGTGCCACAAGATAGGCAAATGAACGGAAGTAGAGGTCATCACATTAAGGTTAATACGTTAGTCTCGGAGAGAAAATGATCACATTCTCTTTTATATACAGAATCTAGATGTAGTCAAAGGCATGAAGACAGTGGGGAGATTATTGGGGAAGAAGAATGGACGTGAGAGGGGAAAGTAAGTGTGATGTGTTTTATATGCACATAAGAAAATGTCATAATGAAACCCATTATTTTATCTATACACGAATAAAGACATTTTAGTGTACAGTAATAAAAAATAAAACAACACGTGTGGAAAACAAAATAAAATGAAACTTAGAAAACATATTTAGAAATTAAAATACACCATTAAAGATTATACGGTGCAGCTAGACTAAGGCTTAAAAGAAAGCTGGTGGTTATAAATATACATACTGGACACTAAAGAGGGTTGTTTATACAAAGGTTAATATTCAGAATCTAGAAAAAGACAAACCCAAAGAAATTAGAAAAAAATGAAATAATGTTGAAAAATAAATCAATAATCTGTATTATTGTGATAAATCATTGTAATAAAAATCTGTAAAATAGAGTACAAGAGAGAAAGTCAACAAGGGCTCTGTGTTTAGAAAAGTTTGATCAGTAAATAACGAGAAAACCCATGTATTACCCACATGAGAATGCTAACATAGGACAGAGTTCATGAATGTTAACGTGATGATGGGCAATGTTTCTGTTCACAAGTTTATACTAATATTGACGAAGTTTTAGATAAAAGAGAAGACATTCTTGAAAAAAGCAATTCTCCGAAATTGAAAAGAATAAATAAAAAAATCTAAGGGATTGTATGCTGTTTAGAGATAACGAAGATACAGATATTGACTCTTCCATGATGAAAAGTCCAAGCTGAGAATGTCTCCTGGAGAAGTCACCCAACATATAAGAAAGAAATATCCTCAGTTCCACACAATCTCTCACGGAGGCTAGAGAAAATGAGAATATGCTGTAAAGCTTTTGAGTTATAAGGCCAGCACATACCATCCCCAAGCCTTGTGAAACATTATTAAAAGAAAATATTAGGCTCTTATCTCCCATAAACTGATATTTTTAGAATGCAGTGATTCATAAGAGAACTATTCTACTATATTGACATTTGCCCCAGAAGTTCAAAATTGGCTTAACTTTAGAAAATTGATCAATCTGATGACATCTCCAAGGGGACATCTCAGTTTGCAATTTACCACAATAATAAAGGGTTGACAAGAATAATCACCATAATAGGAGTTTAAAAAAAATCAGCACCTCAGCAGTGAAAACAAAAATCCTCAATACATTAGGTGAAGAAGAAAGCTTTCTCAAACAGATAAAACACATCTACCAAAAAATATCTGCAACTAATGTTCTGTAAAATAAGATCAAGAGGAGGGCAAGGATGTCCACCCGCTACGGCCCTATAAGTCTTAACCCATGGAAAATATATAGAACCAATACAGTATTGGAAAGATACAAATATGACTACCATTATTTGTGGATGTGTTGATTGTAATACAGAAGACATTCTAACTGCTGGAAGTGGTGCAGGGGAACAGCAGCCAGCTTTGGAGCTTCAAGAGTCAGCTATTGTTCAGCAAGGCAACAGTAGGTTTTTACCTTGGCCTCCGGGTGGTGGTGGGGTGGTGGATTGACTCCTGAATGCCCTTTGCTACTGCTGGGTAGCTTGTGGCTACCATGGTCTCCTTGTCTCTTTTGTGATATGAAAGTTCTATGGGGGATCTCTAAGCCCTCACTGGGCAGTGTCGCTGGCACGCATAACAAATGTTGATGATTTTCCCTCTAGCAATGCCACCTGAGCAAGACAGTGTTACTCGGTTGAATTTGGTGACTCTTTTGAAACTCCAGAAAGAATAACTAAAAAACATGTAGAGTTAAAAAACAGTAGGTGTTTTTCATATATAGTTTACAAGGTTAAATTAGGATGTTTTGCTAGGCTGCTTTGAAAAAAGTACCTGGGAAACAAGTACCTAGGAAAACACATTCTTTGTAGCTGAAGTCTGAGCAAGCAAGATCAAAGAAAGCCTAATTGCTAGAGCCCACAAGTTTCGCCTATGAAAAACAGGCCCATTATCAAGAAAAAAAACAAATGAGTTACAGTGTCCAATGTTAAGTCTGGACTTCATCGACCATAATTTTGGTCTTTTCCTGACAGTACAAATAATAAAATCCCTGATGGGTTTTGCTGTGTGCCTCGGGGACATAGAACCATGTAGCACAGACACTAGAAAGATTCTCCCTTCACCTAAGAAAGGTAAAGGATCCTGAACTTGGGGTTCTTCGGTTAACTGTACATTTGCTTTACTCTGACTAACTGAATAGATTAGCTGAATAAAAACCACGTTAAGGCTAGCGTGACATATGCCCATTTCCTCGCAACTGCAATTGCTGCCTGCCAGCTCAAAGGAATTGGCTGTAAAGAACGTTTAGCTTGCTTGAATTCTTTTTAATGTGTAATGGGAAACGTTTTTAATGAGAAGAGAACCTATGTAACTGTAGTGTAGTAACATAAGGGGAATGTCAGAAAACAAAAATTCACATGGGAAATATAATCATGGGTAGGTATTTGAGAATAATATGTTTTTAAAACTATGAATCTTGTAATCACTTATTGGGAAAAATAGGCTCTGTGATTGTATTGTGATTCCTTTTACATGAGACATTTTATGAAAAGACATTTAAGGCATATGAGAAAAAGAAAACGACAGAGAGCTTGCTCTGACCTGAAGAGAAGACACATCCTGTTTTCTTTGCTTCACACCTCTACATCCCCTGGCCTCTTGCTGGAGATGGTCTCTGGAATCCAACTAATCTACATAAATAAATTGAGTCAGTGTTGAACACTGATAAACTCCCCAATCTAATCCCAAAGTGGTAGTTGTTGCTTCTTCTAGATATTTATAATTGATTTTTTAGCATGTGTACAGCACAAAAAAAGACCCCAAGCAATTGAGATAGCCTTAAGAACAAAGGCAAAGTTCAGGAAATACACTGGAAAATTCCAAGGCTTAGCAGAAACCTGCACCAATTGAAACAGCAAGGTTCCTGTTTGGCATGAAGGCAAAGTCACCAATCGATGGATCGTAAGAAAAAGCTCAGTTGTTTCATGTTCAACAAAAAATGCTAATGAAATTCGGTGTAAGAACTAAAATCTTCTCAGTAGATCATGGTGAGGCAACTGGCTATTTTTAAAAATTGAACTTCACGCCTTTCTCACACCATAAATATAATTTAGTTTAAAGGAGCCCATTGACCTAAATATGAAAACTATATGAAATTTCTAGAAGATAATGAAAGAACACATTTTTTAATACATGAGGTATCTATGTGTTCAAGGATGTGTGGGTCTAAGTTGATGTGTGTGTAGAGGCCAGGGAACAACCTCAAATGCCATCCTCACAAATGTGATCCACCTCTTTTGAGACAGGCTGACTCACTAGCCTGGAGCTCACCAGCTCCTCTTGTCTCTCCCTCATTAGCACTGAGATTACAAGTGTTCACAAGGTACCACACTTACCTTTTAACACATTTGCAAAACAAGTACTTTACTGACTGAGCCAACTTGATAGCATCAAGAATATCTTTTCAACTCTGGATTAGGGAAATTATTCTTAAATAAGACATCATAAGAACTTTTAAATAGATTTTTTCAAATTATTTTTAACTATGTGAAGGTGTGTATATCTGCATGTATGTACAGGTGTCCGAGGAAGTCAGAAACATCAGATCCCCTGGAGCTAGAGTTACAGATGGATGTGAGGCACCTTAAGAGGGCACTGGGAACTGAACTTGGGTCCTTTAGAAGAGCAGCAAATGCTCTTAAACCCTGAGACATCTCTCCAGCCCCAAGGAAAAAAATCTCATAACGATCTTCTAGTAATCTTTTAATTTTTCAAATTTTAATTTTTTTTAATTTAGTGTGTGTGAATATGTGGTGGTCTTTGGACAACTAATGGGAGCTGCTTATCTTTTCCATCATGTGGATCTCAGGAATCAAACTCACACCATCAGAATTAGTGGCAGGTGCATTTACCCACAGAGCAATCCTGACAGACATAATTTTTCATGATTTTATATATGATGTGATAGGTCTTGATGCTATACATCTGAGCTTTAATGTGGTTGTTATCCTGATTCTACATGGCCACAGCTGTGATTTAGCAAGAAGCAATTTCATCCTTCAATCCTGTGTGGTCTGAGCTCTCTTCATTTCCTTTCTGCTGCAAACTGTCCTGTCCTTTCTAGGCTTTTTTTTTTTTTTCAAGAACACGCTTGTAGCAATTGTACCAGGACCTAAGCTTCCTTAAGTTCCTTTGATATATCTCCTGTTTCTTAGAATATATTGGTTGTTGATTTCAATTTTGTTTTATTATCAATATGTACGGATTGTGTGTATGTGTGCACACAAATAAGTGGTATCCAACATCTAGTTCCACTGTCTGAATGAGTCTATTGTTGTTATGTTACAAGCTTAAGATTTGAACAGCTCACAGTAAACGTTTTTTCTCATCTTCACAGATCTGTATGTTGCAAGAGTTTGACTGATTTAGAATTGGCTTGGCTTTGCTAAGTAAAATCTATTTCTGGTCTAAATCATTTTTGTTACACATATTTTCTTCCTCAGTCCTTTGGGAAAGGGTCCCAGACACCTGCAATGTGCTCTTTTTGTGGTAATTTAAAGCTAGTTAAACCTTTTTAAAATCATGTATATTATCATTCCATTGTGCACATAATATTACAATGTCAATTCTAAATGTCAACCAATCAGAGCAATATATTCCACCCACTATGAAAACAAAAGTGGGTGTGATTCCACAGCAAGAATGTGGTGCAGGAAAGGAAACCTAGACATAGTTATCTAATCCACTCTCCTAAACAACAAACAAATAAACAAAACTTCAAACTGAAGGATGTTAAATTCATTTCCAACAAAATCAGAAATGAGACCAGATGGAACCAGTGGCTGCAGAAACAGAGAACACAGCATCATCATGAATAGGGAGATTAGCCAGTTCAGCAATGTAAATTTGCCATTTTCCCTGAGTGGAACTTGCGTGGCCAAATGAGCTGAATCAGACTTGGTCATATTCTGTGGTAAAGCAAGTCACAACAGCATGGGAATCCTTGAAACTGGAAACCTAGTTACTATTTTTTTAAACCACATCAGACACCAGCCATCCTCCTTTTGCAAATTTTATTTTTCCTTTTGGAAATCTAATCTCTTCCAATGAGGTTCTTTTCCTAAATTTCCATAGTCAGTAGAAATTGTAAACCAGTGAGCATAAAGGCATTCCTATGAATTCTGAGGCCTCTGAGCAGATGTCATGGTAGTAAATTACAAGGCAAAAAGCTCCTTCACCTCCATGTCCTGTTTGTGAGATATGTGAGGTGCTGACCAGGCTCCATTCAGACTCAAACTTGGGAACTGAAGTGTAGGAAAGGAAGCAGAACCAGGTGTCTGGTCAGCCTTGGACACTGTTCTTCTGGAGCTGTCCACCTTAGGGATGCCCCCTTTTTTACTTTTATTTTTGAGATGATAATACAAGTAATTTCACCCAAAAGTAACTGAAGAGACAGGGAGTAATCACATTGGCCAGACTAATTCACATCAGGAACTGGTTCACATCAGTTTTCAGCAAGTCCAGGGTTCTCTGGTTTTGCAGGGCTATGAAGACAAGGCTATGATGAGCTCGTTTAAGATCATTGCAGGGCTGCAATTTGGTTCCTGGATAGTGTCTCTCAGCTAAGTGGAAATCTGCTAGGATGGATATAGACTGGGAACGGAAGGTAAGGAACATAGGGAGAATCTTTACTTGCTACTCCAGGCCTGTCTTTTTGCCTGGGAGATGTTGAAGATAAGAGAACACCTACCCAACAGGAGGTGGGCAGATGGGTCTAAGCGGCAACTCCCTAATGCTTGCATGAATCCTTTAAAGTTGACAAAAAAGATAAAAGTTTTAGATACGTTAGCATGACCACTGTCTATAATCTGCACTGAAATTCTAATTGTAGAAAAATAAGTTAATCGTGTCTGTAAGCAACTTGAGTAGACCCACACCTTTGAGTCACAGCAAAAATAAAGCCCGGAAAGTTATTATTATGATGTCAGAATCAAAATCTAATGCACTGGGATGTTGCAATGAAAAGAGTTTAATTGCAGCCAGGCTACACCCTACTTGAGAGAGAATGCACACTTGTTAGAACATTTTGTTCTCTTTTATACAAATTTTGTTGCTGGGCAAGCAAAGCAGGTAAGTCGGTTACAAAACCCAATCAGAATGCAGTTAGCAAAGCTATAAAGTTTTAAAAGTAACAACTTAGTGGAGACAGGAATCTAGATGGGATGCAGTTAAATCAGCAGTGACTCAGGACAGATGTTATCCTGCTGTCCTCTGAGTGCTGACGCTTGGACCTTGGACTAGCAGTTACACAAGCATCACCTTTCACCCCTTCATCCTGGTTTATGATACGAGAAGGAAAACTAGCACAGTGAGCTTGACTTCAGCCAGCAGTTTGAGTCTCAACATTCCAACCCTCTGTTGATGAATAAAATAAGGGGCGATGCAATCGTCTATAGCTACTTCCTGCTGACATGCGGGCATCGTTGTTGGAGATCCCCAAAAGTAGGAATGCTGGCCAAGGCTAGGGAGAGCAAACTGTTTCACTTGCTGTCCTGGCCTGCAGGCCATCAGGAGGTAGCTGAGAGAAGGCCTAGTTGGAGCAGTCTGTGGCTGGACCACCTGGGGATAGCTATTTTGAAGCTGTCAGAGATGCAGATTTGGAGGAAAAATGAGGAGCTAATAGTCACTGGAGCAGTTTGTGGCTTTGTGCCAAACAAACTTTGAAACAATTGTGGAGACAGGTTAATTATGAGTCAAGCATGAGTTCAAAAAAGAAAAACAGGCCAGTCTTACCCAAAGCT
The DNA here is from genome assembly GCA_026225945.1 of Cricetomys ansorgei. Classification (NCBI taxonomy): domain Eukaryota; kingdom Metazoa; phylum Chordata; class Mammalia; order Rodentia; family Nesomyidae; genus Cricetomys; species Cricetomys ansorgei. The sequence continues at coordinate 8,302,836 of JAMJFZ010000882.1, forward strand.
ACAAGTAAAACAAGTTATATAGAAAAATAGTCATCCAGGAAGCAGGTTATAAATAATTTGTAAAAGCACAAAACAGAGCCAGGCTTTAACAGTTATTAACATGATAGAGCCATGAACATTCCTCAGTAATAAGACAAATTCCCTGGCAGAAATGAGAATGAAGAAGAGATCTTGAGGACCCAAAAGCTGGCTCTAGGGTAAAACCATGAATGCTCTTTCTTCTTTCCGGAGGACTGGTAGATATAGATTGGACAGAGATTATTTCAGCACAGTGAGAAGCCATTTTATGTCTATATTTAGAGAACAGCCAAAGAAATTTAAAAATTTTACCCTGTGTCTGATAATTTAAAAAAAGGTTTAATAGCCAGTGCTTTACTATCCAAACTCCATTGATGAATATGTTAAAACTCTGAACTTGTGAAGTCTTAACATTATGTATCTGTCTTGTTTTTCATACACCTTAAGTCACAATTTGCATTCACACACCTTCAGTCCCTTTCTTAGACCTTTACATAAACTTTTCCTTTCTTCTGGAAACATCCAATCATTTACTATTAGACATAGGTGCTTGAATATTGAGAGCGGACATTAAAAAACAAGTTGTCGTTGTTTTAAATAAAGAAATAGTAAAAGAAAAATTTTAATATCAATACCAAGGTAATTTGAGTTTGCTTTTTCTTTATTTAAATTTTTATTTTTAATTCATTTTTCTTCTTTCATATAATACTTATCAATACCCTTCCTACCCTTCCTCCTCCACTCCTCCCAGTGCCCCCATCTTCCCCCTCCTCCCCATCCCCACTGACTCATCTCCTCCCTACTCCCCATAGAAGAGAGTAGTCCTCCCAGGGTTACTACGCAAACAGGCACAACAAATGGGACAATGCCAGGCACTAGTCCCCACATCTGGAGTGGACCAGGCAACCTAGCTGGAGGAAATGGGTCCAAGGGCAGGCAGAAGCATCAGAGAACTGCCACGTACACTCTAGCTTGTAGGTTTTCTGTAAAAACCCCAAGCCAGACAACCACATAGCATGTCCAGGAGACCCTGCAGGCTCAATTCCATTGATCAACATGCTTTTAAGGTGAAAGATTTTCCAGCTATGAATGGACTGACCAAGCAGCTGTAGCCTCCGAGGAAGCTAAACCGCTAGACTGTTAAAGCTAGGGCCTGGGACTAAGTGGAGGCCTTTCATCAATGCCATCTGCCAGTGCCATCACAGGGATCTGAGAAGGATAAATTTGAGCAAGAAGTATAAACCAAATGAGCCTTGTATCAGTTAAGAATGGAACTTATCTGCTGTCTACCTTAACAGCCAGCCTGGGATCCTCATCGTGGTCTGGATGGTTGTGCTGGGGACAGAAATCGTAAGGCTTTGGTTGCCATATAGTGCCACGTCAGTCTTTGCCTACCAGAAAGGGCAGTGTTAGTCCTGGACTGAGGAGTTTGGAGACTGTGGGCTTTGTACTGTACCCACAGGTAGATGTCAATGGAGATTCCTGTGCCCCTTTTGACAGAGTCACGGGAAGATGATGGAAGTGACTCCTTTTTGTAGAGCTTTCCTGAGGAATGTTGGCTGTAGGTTTGTATCTAACTGCCAGAAACCCTTTCTACAGTCCAGCTTGAGCTGAGGCTATACTCAGTCCAGACATATGCATTGCCGTGTAGAGTTCGGGACATAACAAATGCACTTTTAAATTCTTCTTCTTCTTCTTCTTCTTCTTCTTCTTCTTCTTCTTCTTCTTCTTCTTCTTCTTCTTCTTCTTCTTCTTCTTCCTCCTTCTCCTCCTCCTCCTCCTCCTCCTCCTCCTCCTCCTCCTCCTCCTCCTCCTCCTCCTCCTCCTCCTCCTCCTCCTCCTCCTCCTCCTCCTCCTCCTCCTCCTCCTCCTCCTCCTCCTCCTCCTCCTCCTCCTCCTCCTCCTCCTCCTCCTCCTCCTCCTCCTCCTCCTCCTCCTCCTCCTCCTCCTCCTCCTCCTCCTCCTCTCTCTTCTTTCCTTCTTTCCTTTCTTTCTTTAAAAAAAGAAAACAAGCTCTCTCACTGTGATCTGGAGCCAACCAATCAGACTAGACTATTTAGTCAGCAAGCCTTAAGGGCTGACCACCATGCTCAGCTTTTTAAGCAAATGCTAGGAACAGAACTCAGATCCTCAAACTTATGTGGCAAACGTGTTACTAACTGAGCTATCCACCCAGCCTCACACTGTCCTCTGAGGATACCTCGAGTTACCTGGATAATTGAACCAGACAGTAATGAATTCCAGGAGCTGGAAGATACTAAGCTGATGTTCCTCACACAGATCCACCTAGATTGCCTTGGTTCGTGATACGTGGAAGGATGCCACGTACGCACCTGAGTGAATCATCGCTGCCTAGCCTCTGCGCCTTCTCATTCTTGTTTTGGTTCATTTAAAAACAGCTAGAGGCTCTCCTACGAGCAGCACTGGCTTGTAAACAATAACGGGATGCTCTGGCCACAGAAGCTGGCAACTCGGTGACTCTGCCCCGCAGTGTTGCCGACAGGCACGGAGAGCTTGACTTGCATTTCCTCCATTTCACTTCACGTTCTTGAAAGCCAGAAGCCTGCCTCATTCTTTTCAAGCAAGTAGGTGCTATATTTAGAGGGCATTGGAGAAGAGACATCATCACTGTAAATCATAAGTGTAGTTTGCCTTTGGGGGTCTCCTTAACGACGGGAGGCTATTTTTGAGACCTGCACGAGGAATCTGACAAAGCATGAGAACACAGTGCGTGGAAGGAAATGAAAAAGACAGGACAAGCTGATTTCATAGGGATCATTGGCCGATCATGAAAATCTCTCCGGAGACCCATGCTTCAAGACCTGGCTGAGTAAACGCACAAGCAGCCAAATTCTGGATGCTGCAGTCTTGTAGAATTATCTCGCCTTTATTCACAGCAAGCACTGCAGCCTCCTCAGTGCATTTCACTGAAACCAAGGCAGACTTTATTCCCCCCATATTTCATTTTCATTTCATTCCGACAGAAAAGAAGGCACATCAAAAAAACTTAAAAAAGTTTTTGAATTAAATATACAAGTTCTTTCAATATCTTGAGAGACAAACGACGATCTTAAAACAAGGCTTCATAGTCATCAGTGTTGCTGGTGTGGAAAGGCTGGGTTTGTGTCTGTTCCCTGGAATGTAGTGGAGTTAAGTGTAGGAGGGTCCCCTGGGACATGTGTTTGCATGAACATGTTTTCTTAGTGCCCTGAGCAACCAGGTAAAAACCTCCCTGAGGTTCCGCTGCCAGGGAGACCATGTGTGGACACTCCAATAGCCAAGCCCAGCCTTCTACATGAGTTCAAAAGGTACAAGTGGCAGTAACATGCCTTGGGCCTTTCCATCTGCTATATTACGTTTCACAGTTTTCTGGGTCAAGAATGCGCAAGGGTTGATCCTTCTTTCTGCGTGCTTTTGAGGTCAGACTCACTGAGTAGGCAGAAGAATTGGTAATGTCTAACATGAATGCTATAATATAGACCAAAAAAACCACCAGAGCGCCTTATTTTAAGAATAATAGACTAATAGGACAATATATATTTCAATGAGCCATCAATAAGACTCCAGTCTGGGAGCTGAGGGCAGAGCGTAGTTGGCAGACTGCTTACAGTATGTACAAAGCCCAGGGTTCAATTCCCAGCACCACATTAGACCAGGCATAATGGCATATGCCTATAAACCTAGCCTTTGGGAGGGTCAGGGAATGACAGCAAGAGGATCAGAAATTCAAGATCATCCTTGGTAACAGTGGTTGAGATCCAAACTGATTGTGACGACATTTAAATTTTCCTCGCTGTGTATATTTATTGTTCAAGATAGTTGTAATCACAGGTGTTTAGCTCTCTCTCCCTTTTCTTGGTTTTGTTTACTAAAATGTTCCCCGTTTAATGTCATAAATATCTTTGAAGTCTTTACTGAGATGCAAACTTTCTTTATCTCAGGATCTGTAAGACCACTGGGAATGTGGTTTTGAAAGTCTATAAAATCTCATGCATAAAAAGCTTAAAACTTGTAATTAAAGAGGTTAGTTTAAAAATCCATGTGTAGATAATCTTAATTTGCTACAGCATACTGCATATGTAACTTAGATTCAACTCTTATCTAGAAAAATAGATTTTTTTATTAGACTAAAGGGGCAACTCCTGGCCCCTAATATATTTTGTATAAGGATGGATTTTTGTATGATGATTTTTGGCATCAACTATAAGTGAAGGCTCAGTGAAAACACCAACCTAGACTACTCCCTGGCTAGAAAGACAGTTTATTTGGGAATCAAACCACTGGGCTGTCTTTGGGGGTGTGTGTGTAAAGAACAGAAGGTAGTGGGAAAAGTCTTGTCAGTTTAATGGGGACAGATACTGGAGGGGGGGTGGTGCAGGACAGTATAACCTGAGATTTAGCATGGGGCTTTGATCTGTTGCAGACCATTTATGTTAATCAGGCCCTTTGCATGGAGGCAGATGAGTATTGATTCATGAGATTTATGAGGAATCTGAGTTTTGGTTTTTGTTTACCTGAGAGCTATCCTTCTGTTTACTTGGTCAGGGTCCAGCCAGAGCTGAGCCCGGGCTGATATTTAGGAAATTGTCACAGCACTGCCATTTTGGGAGCCTGCTTTGTACCTAACAATAGATGTTTTCCTATAAGGATATATAGTATGTGGGGCATACTCCCACCATTGTTCACGCAGTCTTTTTTCTCACCCCTCCTCCACTGGCTCACTTTGTTCCTCTAGGCAGTTCCGCTTCTACTCTCAAGTCATATACACAGACATAATTTTATTGCTGAGCAGAAAAAAAAAATCTAGGAACCTGAACTGATAAGAAACATGTAAGTTGTCTTCCCCAAACTGGTCTGATTCATTTGGCCATTTCCAGATGCTTCCATTTGCCTGCAAACAACATAACTTCATTCTTTATAGTTGAAAAATTCACACATACACACATAGATTTAGATAGATATATAGGTGATGTAGATAGATATATAGATATAGATACAGATGATATAGATATAAATATATAGATATATATAGATATAAATGATATAAGTATATAGATATGCATATAGATATATATGATATAGATATATATAGATATAGATGATATAGATATGCATATAGATATAGATGATATATAGATGTAGATACAGGTATAGATACAGACAGATAGATTCAGGGAGACTACTTTAGCGTCTGCTGTTGAACACCTAGGTTGGTTGCGTAATTTAACTATTGTTGAATGCTGCAATAAGCACTGATATGCAAGTATCTCTGTGATAGGTTGATTTGGAGTCCTTTATGTAAATTCCCAGAAAAAAATTTAATACATAATTTTTGAAGAGCCTCCATATTTTTATAATCCCTGGACTATTTTACGTGGCTGTCAGCCATAAATGGATAATAGGTCTCTTTTGTCTACACCCTCTCCACCAGTTTTATTTTTTCTTCTAGGATAGTGTGACGGTGTTTCTACTTCCTTGATATTTAAGCGTCTCCTATTTTAAAGGTTTAGAACTGAACAGAGCCATGTCCATGTGAAGCTAAATATTATCCATAGTATTGATATTTGTGTTACTACTGTGCAGTTTTAAAAACTGTGTACTTGTTAAGTTTCTAAGAAATTAGCTGGACTAGAAAAGGCTTGTAATTCTAATTTAAAATTTTTAAAATTGATTTAGACATGTGATTTCAAAGTCAAATCTAAGTTTACAATTCCAGTATAGTTAACAGAATGTGTTTCTCCAATGTTATAATTTTAAGTTCTTATATTTTCAAAGTACCAAGTTTTCTTAGTTATACCAAAGCTTATACATTGTAGTGGTTTAAATGAAAACGGCCCCCATAGATTCATAGGGCGTGGCACTATTAGGAGGTGTGGCCTTATTGAGGACAGTCTGTCACAGGGGGAGGCCTTTGAGGTTTCAGATACTCAAGCTAGGCCTAGTATGACTCTTCTTCCCAATGTCTGCTGATCCGGATGTAGAATTCTCTGCTGCCTCTCCAGCACCACGTCTGCCTAGGTACTACCATGCCTTCCACCGTGATGATAGTAGATTAAACCTCTGAACTGCAAGCCAGCACCAATTAAAAGTTTTTCTTTATAAGAATTGCCATAGTCATGGTGTCTCTTCACAGCAATAGAAAACCCACCTAAGACAAATATTTAAAAAGAAATTGCTTATGTACATTTATATAATTTATAAATGAATTGCAAATATGTAATGATATTCCACTGTGGTTCTGAAATGGGCCCAAACATCATTTTAAACTATTGTATTTCCTAATTTAAACTCCTTACAAAAGAATCTCTTCTTGCCCTAATTTACTGTGAACTATTCTTACACTTACTTTCCTAGGGATCTAACAGAGCTATCTTTAAGAGTTATGATTGGTCACAGCCAGAGACAAGAAAAAAAAAAAAGGTCTGGTGGGGGGGGGCGGGATTCTCCCTGAAGAAAGGTGAGCAAGAGTGTGTTAAGTACTAGCAGCTGAAGCAAGCTTAGCAGTTTCCAGGTAGAAGAGCATTCTACCTGAAAGGCCATCCAGCACCTGTCAGTGCTGGGCAGGGGGCCCGCTGCCCACATGCCCATGAATTCATGCTTTGCTTCCCCAGGTCTATGGACAAGTGACCCTGGAAGGGTCGCTCCTATAAAGGAAGATAAGCAAAGGAGGGAATGAAAAGCAAGAGACGGACTAGGAAATAAAGAGAGATCAGAGAGTGGGAAAGCAAAACCTCCTGCGAGCTAAAACCTAGAGTTACCAATTATCACTCGCTAAGCTGCTTTCACTCTTCTCTTTTTAAATTGTTTCCTTTCTTAAACTAAAATACAATTACATCATTCCCCCTTCTGTTCCCTCCCTGCAGTTCCTCCTACCTCCCCTCCTCCCCTTGTTTCCTCTCAAATTCATGGCCTCCTTTTCTTTGTTATTGCTATACACACACACACACACACACACACGCACACACACAAAGAGAGTGAGAGAGATATGCAGTCTTCTGAGTTAGTTTAATATTGCATATATATATACATATATATATGCAATATATATATACATATATATGCAATATATATACATATATATATTCAATATATATATACATATATATATGAAATATATATTGCATATATATATGCAATATATATATACATATATATATAGTTTTAGAGCTGACAACTTGATATTGATAACCAATTAAGGGATTCATCCCCGAGGAAGACCAGTTAATTCCCCTGTTCTTAGCAGTCCTCAGTTACCCATAGTTCTTTGTATAGGAATGGGGCCCCAAGAGATTCTCCCTTCCATGTTAGCATGTCTATTGGTGTTGTCCTTGTCTGGGTCATGTTAAAGTGTTTTTGGCTCACTCTTACTATTTTCCACTTACAACCACTCAATAGTATGTGATGGGCATGGGCGTATGGTCTGTCAAACATTTAATTGATTCTGAGAGGTTGCAAAATAAATAGAGAAGGACCCCAAGGAACTTTCCATTTGGAAAACAATATGTTGTACACCCAAACAAAGCCATTTAGATATGAATATTTTATGTATATGCATGTGTATATATGTGTGTGTGTGTGTGTGTGTGTGTGCGTGTGTGTGTATATATATATATGGCTGATAGCCGTAGGTCTGACACAGGAAAGGGTCAGGGGCTAGTCATACCTGATTTCCACTTTAAAGTTATGGGATTTGAAGAGGTGAGCTGAAATGTAAATGAAGAAATAAGTTCTGGATGTTAGAAGTGAGATTTATTATTATACATATTCCATCACTAAATCAGATTTTAAATCAAATTATACAATAAGAACCAATATAGAACTACATGAAAATTCATGGGACGTGTGGAACAGATAAAATACAGGATGCAGAGACGTGAACAAGAGACAGAACTTGAGATGATGAAATTTTATGTAAATGTGTCCAAATAAAGTCATATCATAGTTCCCACCACAAAGACATCCTGATAAATAACTGATGGGCGGTTATACTTTTAGGATTCCTTTTGCTTGGTAAGTACCGGGGCTTCTTCAGAGTCCACTATCTTGTTTCCTCCATCCTCAGCACACGTTCAGCCTGCTGGGGGTTTTGCTGAATGGACACTTCAGTCACCTTCACAGTGACCTTTGGAGATCTCAGGTCTGTTACTAGCAAGTGACAGTAAAACGACCATAATGAGATTTCTTTTTAATAGGTTCTAATTTGGTTCCAGTCACTACGTTAAGTATCTCACAAACACAATTCCCTTCAATCTTCACAGCCCCAGGAAGGAAGCTTTGTCTGTCCTCTTTTTATAAAGGAGAAACCAACAGAGAAGCTGCTTCCTGTCTCTTTAGTTCCTGAAGAACATCTCCACCATGCTGGCTAGTGCTCTTCCCACTTTTTCTCCAGTCTGCTTCAACCTGCTTCTTCACTCTTTCGCCCAACTCTAGCTCCCTTTCATTCAAAAGTGCTAACAGTAGCCTCTATTGACACAGATGTTGGCCTTTCTCTCATCGTTGGGTACCATGTCCCGAGACTCTTGGATCCCTGGGCTTTTAGGATGATCCTCTTTCTCATCTCTTCCCCAGTATTCACTCCTATTTCAGGTACTTTCTTGGACCTAGCCCATCCTTCCCTTATGCTCCTATAAACATGCACATGGTCTGCTGTGGGCAGCATCCCAATCTCTGCTGTTTATATTCTTTAAATGGCTCTTTTCTTTTCCACAAGCCGACTCATTTTTATCCGTTCTTTAGTGTTTACTCTTTAGGTCAGGTCACATGACTCTGTTGATGCATTGTGACACTTCACTCTGGGAAGATGACAGAACAATTGCTTCTGATGACATCACCTCTGGCTGTACCAACCACTTCTTACCGTTTGCTTTTCTCCGTGAGATCCTTACTCATTTCATCTGAGTTTGTGAGCGTAGGTTCTTGTACAAGGGTACACAGACACCAGAGGTCGACACTGGGTATCTATTTCAAGATTTTTCTCCCTTATTTTTTCATAAGGGTCTCTCACTAAAATTGTAGCTTAACAATTCAGCTCGGTTAGCTGGTCAACAAGCCCCTGACACCTTCCTCCCTGGACAACCCCCAACACTGGGATTACAGGCGTGGACCACTGTCCGTGGCTTTTTACACAGGTTCTGGTGATCAAACTCAGATCTACATGCTTGTATGACAAGTTGTCAACTGGGTCCTCTCCTTCCCCCGTTTTTTCTAGTTCAGCCTCCATTTCTTATCAGAATTTTTATTGCTTTGTTCAAAGCACTGTCAGTGTGGACAATCTCTATTACTTGATCAGATATGCTTCCTGCTTTGGGAAATCGCCCAGACCCTGTGTATGATAAGAACAGGATTTGCTGTCTTCTTATAGAGCTGCTGATTTGCCGCAGTTGCCTGGGGATATCACCTGATCTCAGCTGGTCCACAACACGGCTCTGCACTTACTAGCTGGAACTGAGAAAGATCAACACTTCTGCCTGTCATGGATTGAATTCCATTTATGTCCTTTAGTTTCTTCCAATTTGTAGATTTTCCAGTTTTTCTCTATTATTGATTTTCGCTGGTGATTGCAAACGTGTCAAATTTATTGAGATTTGTTTTATGCTTTAACATATGGTCCATCCCATCTGTCTCACATCCCATGAGTATGTCCCATGTGCACTTGAGGAAAATATGTATTTTGTTGGTTTAGGGTAGATTTTCAAAATAGCTTTTTAGGTTTTGTTTGTTCATAGCACTCTAACCTTCAATTCCCTAACTGTGTAGTATAGCTTTTAGTCTACTTTGGACAATGAGGTCTGGATGTATCCAAATTATCCTTGGGGACTTCTCTTTTCCTTCAGACCTATCACATTTTGCCACATATATTTGGGGCCTTTGTTGGTAAATGGGTTTAGATTCATTGTACCTGCTCAATAAGAAAGGTTCTCTGACATTGTTCAGAGACATAAAGGACTGGTCTAGTTTCCTCTTTTGGTTGCTATGATAAATACCATGACCAAAAAAAAAAAAAAAAAAGGCTTGGGAGTAAACGCTTTATTTCATCCTACAAGTCATCATTGGAGGAAGTTGGGGCAGGAAATCAAGGCAAGAGTTTGAAGTAGAAACCACAGTGGAATGCTGTTTACTGCCATGTTCCCTAGCTTCTGCTCAGCTAGCTTTCTTAAACAGCTCAGAACCACTTGTATAGGGGATAGTAACACCAATAGGGGACTGTGCCCTACCACATCAATTAGCAGTCAAGAAAATCAGGCACAGACCTGCCCACAGGGCAATCTGATTGATACAATGCCCCAATCTACATTCTCTTAGAAAACTGGACACTCAAATACAAGCTGAAGCAAACTAGGAGAGGAACCATAAGTCTTTTTATCCAAAATGCCCAGAAAAATCTGTGAATAGATTGGACATGTTTTCTACTTTAATGTTTAACATAGTATTTGACATTTGTGTTATGGTTGTCATAATAGAGAGTCTAAAAGCAACAGCATAGTTAATTTGCATAAAAACAACAGAAAAATTTAAACAGGAAAAAAAGAGAAATTAAGAGACTGAGATAGATTTCTAAGCCTGAATGATAATCATATAGGATCCCCTAAAGAAGTCTTCCTCTGTGGAAATGCAGCTGTGTGCAATTTATGTCTTTACAAAGGAAGCTTTGTAAGAGATGCCACCCACAGTAACTGGATTTAATTTTGTAACCCAAAAGGTGAATTTTGGATAAAGTGTTTTTAATGTATTCTCAAAGTATCTCTCATTCAAAGTTTGGGTTTTTTTTTGTTTTTTGTTTTTTGTTTTTTGTTTTTTGTTTTTGTCTAGCTCCGGGCAGCAAAGGGGGGGAAAAAATGGCAGTTCTCTGAGCCTTTGTATCCATCCTTCTGCATAGTTGATGTGACAAGCACTGTTCCTTTAAGAACACAGAAGATTAATCCCTAGTGCTTTTGACGCTTATCAGAAGATTTCATTAAGGTGTATAGTAACAGCCTGAATGAGTCAGATTCTTCAAGTCACGAGACAACCAATGCTGCATACAGGAACTCTTTAAAAATCACAAACATATGACTATAAATGCCATATTCGATGTTTATTCCTAGCCCTAGCCTCATATCCCGATACGAATACAGATGGAAATAAGGCCTGTGGTCACAAAGAGAATATATGATCTAGAAATCATGCTTTGGCTGTACTTACTGCATCTGCTCTGTCTATCATTCTTCATGGGAAAATGGACCATCCCATCCCGGAACAACAAGGGATCAAAGGCAGGCCGTGTATACACACACTTATACACGCATACTCACATTACACACATGTCCACAGACACCTATACACCTACACACTCAAAAAGTCACACTTTTATATACAATCACTCACGCTCTTACTCACACACACTGGTGTCATTTCTAGCTAGCTTCGTGAGAGGAATAAATCCCCCTGGAAATAGGATAGGATGCAAGGCTCCAATCCCAGACTTAAGTAGGTGTCAGCTTCCATCACAAAAGAATGAGAGGGTCAATTTGAGGAGGGCACTGATGACCTGAGTCCTCCAGGGTTCCACTGAGCTGTTGTTGCCCTGCTCTGCCAATAAAAGACAGATGTGGAGAGCAAGAACAGAGTGAACACCAGTGAAACCAACAGACAAGTGACATAGAGGGGAAGGGAGAAGCGAGGACTGATTGTCAAAAAAGGCAAAATGGACATTTGTTCTTCCTTCCTTATTATACCATTTATTTTTGTGTAACTGAACTTGTACAAAGGACTGATAGTTTTTCTTTCCCCCACACAATGTGGTTATTACCATGTATTTTCACAAGTGAAGCGCAGAGGCTTTCCTAAGATCACAGCTTTCCTAAGGACAGAGCTATATCTCATCACTACATCATGTAAACCTCTGAAACACCGGTTATCTCTGCAGTTATCTAGATCCACTTGGCTACAGATTGAAATGAAGGGCAATAGTGTAGGTCTTCCAATATGGCTGCCATGCTGGAGGGACAGTGATGACTGGACTATAAACTGTTTTCAAGAATATGAAGTTTATCCTAAAGGCGATGGAAATGATGTGATCAAATTTGTATTGTTTGCCTTGTTTTATTGAATCATACCTGTGCCCATTTGTTTAATTGTATGTTCATTTACTTAATGTTGCCTATGGCCAATCTTTTGCTACACCAGGAGCTGCAACTGAGTTAGTAGGGATGACAGAGTCTAAAACAATTACTATCTGACCCTTTACAGAAAAAAAGTTTGCCAACACCGTTTTTACAAGGATCAATCTGAATAATAGAAGGAGCCAAGGTCAGACCCACCATCTCAGGTCTTAGTGAGAAATGTCAGAAACCTAAAAATGTCCAGGGCAATGACAACGAGGAAGGGGGCATATGTTTTAAAGATACCAAGGGGATGACTTAGAGACTGGATATGTTAGCTAGTAATGTAGAGAGTAGAAAGTAATGTAGAAAGATGAGAATAATTCTGATAGTTCTGGGCATTAAGATGGTAACCGAAGGTTTAAGACTAGAAATTCAAGAGAACAAGGACTGAGAGAACAGGTCCAATGGGAACTTGAAGGACACAGGCTGGAAAAGAAGGGCTATTAGAAGAGATTGAGAAAGAGTTGCCAGCAGGGTAAGAGGAGAACCGAAAGTCAGCAGCATGGAGGATACCTCTGGACGGAAGTGACTCACGTTTGCCATTGAATTTGTCAGGAAGAAGCAATTTCTCTGGGAAAACGAGAGACTTGTTCTTCACTCAGTGGTGATGGTGGTGGTGGTGGTGGTGGTGGTGATGGTGAATGACCAATAGGAAAGAGACTAGGTAGGACATGGAGGTGGATGTGGGCGACCTGGTGCCTACTCACTGATTTGCTTTTGTTCTGTGTCTTATAATAAATGATCCCTGCTGAGACAATGATAATGAGGAGGAGGAGCCAGAAAAGAGAGATGGAGGGTGGCTGCTAAAGGGGCACAGAGAGGAATCTAGGGAAAGCAGGAAATAAGACCATCTACCGAGTGTGAGGGGAAAGGAATCAGATTTATGGTTTGAATGGCCATTTAGACAGTAGAAAAGTCCGTTGATAGGGGAAATCCAGAATTTCTGGGCAACTCTAAAAAACTAGCTGAGGGTCTGTGAGCCGTGTGATTTTCTCCATTAGTGAAAAGGCTTTAAGCGGAAAGCTGAGCTCAGCGTTTTTGGAGTAGGGATTTGCAGCAAGTCTGAAGTCAGCGGAGACTAGTGACAGTTAAATATCAGGGCGAGGAGAGTCTGTTCTTCTACATCAGCAAATATTCTAACATTTGGTTCATCCAATCAGGGTTCAAAAAGCACTACGTGTGGACCTCAGCGACTTGGCATCTTGTAGGTATGATTTCAGTCATTCCCAAGATTTCCTCTGATCTAAGATTGAAGCTTCAACACATTACAGTTTGCAATAGGAACCCAACTTGGGGCTAAGCTGTGTCAAGTGTAAGATTTCTTAGATTTCTAAGATTTGGTTGAATCTGAATAGATTTGGAGGGCTGATGAGGTGTGATCTAGGTGTGTGTTTCCGACCAGTACTGGGGAATCACGTAGAGAGAGACTGACAGTTTCACTTTAAGGGATTGAAGAATCTATAAAATGACAGTTTGGATACTGATACAAGAAAAGTTAACCAATTATTATTTCATAAATTCTCTATAAACACACGGTGTCAGCATTTTTGTGCCAAGAGTTCAGACTGACTGCTGCTTATTAGGAGTCAAACATTGTCTCTATCCTTAAGCTAAATAATCTCAACTAAGCCAACAGCATTCAAGAGGGGAGTGTTTGATCCCCTTAATAGAGGAAGAAACTGGGATGCTGAATAGATTTTTGGAAAGCACTCCTAAGTCAGCAGTAGCACCAGGACCCACAGTGGTGAAGACCACTCTAGACTCAGAAATAAGAGTCCATAGAGTTGGTTGTATAAAGAACTTTTAAGGATGTTTAGAACTCAGCTTACTCTCTGTTTTTAACATGTGCACTAAGTCGTTAGCCTGAGTCAATCAAAGGCTTTAGACTATTTCTATTCCACTTTGGAGCTAAAAGCGTTTGTGGTAACCTATAGGGCACACAGGCTTTGGAAGTCTCTGGACCCTTACTCATCTGTTCACACTAGACAATATTAAGATAGCATTGTCCAATTCTATCTGCCCCCTAAAGCCTAAGCAGGATTTGTTAGGGTTCATATATATATCTATTTGCTTCCAAATTAGCTCTTGGTTGTTTCATTAATTGTTTTGGCTGTTTTGTTTTGAGATACGGGTCTCATGCAACCCAGGCTAGTCTCAAACTCACTATGTTAGATAAACTGACCTTGAACTCCTGATCCTCCTCCTTCCACCTCCAAGTGCTGGGATTACAGGACTATACAACCACATTCAGCTCATCATAGTTTTCAGTGCTTAATTAGATTGGCTTTGGGCAGAGCACATACTTTAAAGTTGCGTACCTGCCCTGCTAGTCTCCCCGTAAACCACTCCAAACCCAGTTCTCACATCTGTTTTATGCACCAGAACCACCGGCACGACACGCTGTTGTTGTTGTTTACCCTGGCTTGAGAGCGCCATTCTCTATGGTATGCCGTAGGAGGCCAAGCCTTTGTCCCCCTACTCTTTTGGTCTGTCTCTTCTCTCCAGTGGCTCTACCAGGAAGCAAGACATGAGAGCTTGAATCTCTACAGACACGGAGACTATTTCTTAGCATTTGACATCCTTTGCCTACCATGGTTATAAAGGTCACTTTACCTGGGAACACCATTTTCTCCTCCACTTGGGTCTTAGGATTTGGAAAGCAAAACCTAACATCTTGCCATTTTTGCCTACAGAAAACAAAATAAAACAAAGCAAAAGCACAAAAGCAAGCAAACAAACAAACAAAACCCTACCGGCCATTTTAGCTATTTCAGCGAAGAAAATACATTACACAGACAAGATAGCATAGCCACCAAAGGGTGGCTAGAAGTGCAGCTCCGTGGTACAGCACTTTCCCAGCATGCAGTGAGCCCCGAGTTAGATCCCCAGCACTACAAAAATACATGTTTAAAAGAGGAAGGAGCATCCAAAAATAATATCTTGTGACTTTGAGTTCTGAGGAAAGAAAATGTCATTTAACTGTAAGGAACAAAGTATGGAATAAAGGTCCTTTGATGAGCTGGGAGTGACTTATCCTCTGGCTTCAGCCGGGTACCCAGAAAGAAGAGGACAGGGAGAACACTGCAGAGTAGATTTGCTGTCTAAGGAAGCCAGAAGCTGCACAGTGCTCTGTTTGCTCAGCATCCTCATGTCAATAACGGTACAGACCTCTCTTCCGGGCGTACTTGGAAGCAGCCTGTCACTGTGCCCATTTGCCTGAAGAAAAGCACAATTGGATGGCCTGAAATCACAGAACCCTGACACCATTTACTGTCGCATTTCTAATTTGTGTTTTGCTGACCCCATCAGGGTTTTCGTAAGTGGAGTCGCTTTCTTTTTATATTACAGGTTGACTTTCTGTCCTCTCTCTTCTGAGATGGCAGCTGTGGGTCAAAAGAGTACTTTCCATTAAAAAGTAAATTCTGAAAAACTAATATGTACCGCGGTGATAATAATGCATTGGTGTACTTAAAGTAAGCCTAAAGAATAGAGGTTAATTATTTTAACGCATATACACACCGAAGAAAACTGTGGAACGTGACAGATTTATGGTAGGTAACTTTACTGTTCTATATACAAGCATGTATAATGAGTTTGAAAAACAAATGAAATATAAGTTGGGGCTGGAAGAAGGTGTGACAGAGAGAAAGTCAGTGTCTCGGTGGGAGAGCAGAGTTCAGAATCATAGCAAGAGAGGAGAAAGAGGGTAAGGCACGTGGGAGGCTTCCTACTTCCTCCACCTTTGTTCACCGCCGCCCCCGCCCCCGCCTTTGTGGAAGGCACTGCCCTCATCCAGTGTAGCTCTTTCTCCTCAGTGGCTGTCCCACATACCAATCCTCTCTGGAAAGACCCTCGTAGGCATGGCAAGTACGTGACTGATTTCTTAGGCATTGCTCAGCCCAATAGAGTTAACAATCGAGATCTACCTTCACATTTTGTGTATCATTCAATCTACTGGAAAACAGAAGACATACATGGATGAAGAAAAATATGTCCAAGATGAAAATTTTAAAGTAAGATTTCTTCTTAAATTATTTTTCTAGTTCAACCTAGACCATTTGCCATAGAAACGGTTGTGTTTCTTTTCTTTTTTTTTCTGTGATAAAATGATTATAATTTTTACCTCATTGAAAACTGAATAAAAATAGCTTCAAAAGAAAAAAATAAACAGAGACAGAAAGAGCTTAGTCTTATAGACTATTAAAACCCTGAGCTATAATGCTGAACACTGCTGATAATCCTTCAAAGGCTTTTTATTACATTCAGATAAAAATCTGTAGCAAGGGCTTATCTGAGTCTTCCTACCCAGAATTGTATCCACAGCAAAGCAATCTGGGAAATGTAGTTTTAGCTTTTTTTTAGCCATCCAGGAAGGAGACAAGGAACAGAGAAGTAGGAATGAATGGAGAGTGGGACTTAGCCTCGCGGAAGAGGTGGTTTCGCCTCCTGTCCCACCAACCCCAAGCTTTCCCTTCACAAGAGTAACAATAGCATCTACTTTGCTCAATTCAACTTTATATCCACAGCGTAAGCGTCTAGAAGACACTCAATCAGACTTGGCTTTATTAAAATTGAAGTAAAAGAGACTTCATTGAACTTTGAATGATTAGACATACCTCTTTGGGCCATGCTTCATTTTGAAAACAACATTTTAAAAGAAACAATAACAAGAAAGATTGAAGTATGAGACCGTGACCTTGGTAGTGAGACACTCTGAGTCAGTACCAGGCCATATAATGAAAGGAAGTAGAAATGTTACTTAGAGACGGTAGTCTAGAAAAAAAAAAATGGAAGTCCTGGCTTCAAATTCTGAAAAGTCTGTCTCAGAAGAAAGAACAGATTGACTCTGCCTCAGCAGAGCGTAGAACTACAGCCATCGCACACACTGGGAAAAGAATGAGACTCCAACTCAGAATCAGGAAGGGCTGCCCAGCACACTCCACCCTGAGGTGGAGTGGCTCCCGGTGGGAAATGCCCCAACTTAGCCATGTGGTTCCAACACCACTAAGGCAGCTGAGGGTGGAGGAAGGGGTGGACCGAATGGCTTCTGAGGCCTTGAGGGGTCTATGTTAAATGTCTGATGGTATAAATGTTAACTCTTGGTTTCTTTAGGCAAATATGAGTTACTGATGCTCTTAGACCACAGCAGAGATGTCAGTCTCCCAAGCTGTACCCAATGTGTACTGCAGATCTGATAATAGATGAATCAACAGTCCTCTGTCTCTCTGTCTCTGTCTGTCTGTTCTATCTATCTATCTATCTATCTATCTATCTATCTATCTCTCTATCTCTCTATCTCTCTATCTCTCTCTCTCTATCTCTCTATCTCTCTATCTCTCTATCTCTATCTCTATCTCTGTTTCACTTCTCACCTCCCAGTCACCCTGTCCTGAGTCAGCCCGTCTCACACTGTGAGTGATGCATTTCCAATTGCTCATTTGCTATTCACTCCCATCCCTTCTCCGATATTATTTTCCACACCTTCAAACCAAGCACAACCTCAAACACTTGAAGAAATTTTCACAAGGTCACTGGAAATTAGCTGGAGACCCAGGGAGCTAACATGATGCTTAATTTCCCCGACTCACACAGCCAGCCCCTGCTGCTCTGCAGGAGGGTTGGCTGACAAGCTCAGGAACACGTGGCGATGGCTTTATTTCTACTTTCTTGTACATGCTTTTGAATGAGCAGAACAATCACTGGCTTTTTATAGTTTTCAGAAGGAACAAAGAAACAGGAGGACCATTAGCTTATTTTATAATGAGTTCTAATATACTCTTTCCTCGTCCCATACAATTCTAGACTCTTAACACTTCGCTGAGACAAATTTTAATAAATCCACATGAGAAAGGTCTATTAGTGAACTGTTCTGTTAAATCTTCCTCTGTGCTGCTTTAGCCACGGTGGAAATGAATAAGGAATACCAGCAAAAGGATAGGCATGTGAGGACCCGATTTCAGTTTCTCTAAGCTTGCTTCCATCTGTCCGTTTGTGAATTATTCAACCAACACGAAGCAGCACAATTTGGGGGTGGATCTTTATAAAGGGTGAGATTGAAATGAGCTCCCAAACCCCCTCCTAGAGCCTCAGTTACCTAAAATAACTACATCAAAAAAGAAAGAAAGAAGAGGAAACTGCATTGCCAAGCCCATCGTGGGCAAATGTAGCTGAGGGCTGATTTTTATCACCAGCTCTGCAGGGCTTCAGCATTTTTCTTAGAAAACTGAAGTTAGTTTTAAAGGGGAAAGAGAACTCCATTCCTGGTACAGCTTTAAATCTTCTGATCATGCTTGGATCTCTGGGAAGAGGCAGCAGCCCAGTGGGAAGCAGTGGAGAAAGATGCCCGGCACATGCTGCCTTTCTATAGGGACCACAACCCTGAGGGCCACTGCCACTGTCCCTAAACTTTTCCTCCTGATCCAACTGTCCTTTCAAATGTTTTGCCACAAAGTATGCCTTTCACAGTTAAAAATGAAAACCTTGGGCCTGGTGGTGTAGTGGTAGAGGGCTCACCTAGCACACACAAGAGCTTTTACTTGATCCCAGTATAGTGAAGGCATGCACACACACACACACACACACACACACACACACACACTACACATATGTGAAATTTTATCTAGACTAATCGCAACTTTAAAAATCAGATGAATACATACCTTAAGAGTTACACAAAATGCAATCATTGTTTGTTTTGTTTTGTGTTTTGTTGTTGTTGTTGTTTTTAACCAACCTTTCAAAGACTCAGTTACAAAAATCTATCAGTTGAGAAATTTAATGACTCAGCGTGGAGCCACCTCATATGATTTGGAAAATAAAACAGAAATCTACAGATATGGAAGGAAATTCTATTAAGATGTCAATTTTTTAGATGCCAGTTTGTTGCTTATCACTGTTTTTTGTTTGTTTGGTTGGTTTTCTTCCTGTTTCGTTGGTATGAAAAAACAAAAGTAAAGAGGGTTTGTCCTTCCCCCACAGCTCAACCTTGGTGATAGACATCCAAGAATTTGATTCCCATGGCTTAAGACGATCCATGGCTTCCTCTTCCCCAGAGCAGAAATAAAAGACTTTGAAAACCATCTGTCTTATTTGGATGGAGGCTTGAGGAACAGTGATCTGTGGGGATAGGAATAAAGTCGGAGTTGCCTTAACTGAACGAGTGAGCTCTGACCAAGGAATCAGATGGGGACCTGAAGGAAGAACAGTGGCCAACCTTACTGGCAGGTAATATTAGGCAGGAGGGGGTGAAAGGGCAAATGCTTGCCTCAGCCTTGTGAAGGGGTGGCAGGATCCCCAGAACAGAATCTCTGTGTACTGCACCTCTGTGGGCTAGACTCTAGGAAGGACACCTTGAGATGGCAAGTCCTCCATGCCCTTTGGTGATAAGACCAGCCAGAAACAGCTGCCCTTCCCATAAGGCCGCTACAGCAAACAATAATCACAATGACGAAATCTAATGAGCCCTTCGTGTAAGCCTCCTCCTGGTGTATTTGCATAGCCCCAGTGAACTCGGGGAAGAGGGGTCGATGAAGGAGACTGAATTTGTTACAATCACAGCAAGATGGGCCAGGACATAGGACAGATATAGTCTTCAATGGTATTTGCAAAACCAAATATTTGTATATGTGCACATGTATGTGTGTGTACTGCTATTTCACCAGGATCCAAGGTCCAGTTCTACAAACAAGTCAGTGACTTGGAACTAAGTAAATCGTGGAGAATAAGACTAAGGCTAGTTTTCCAATAATTCATCAATTGAAATTTTTTGTGTATTTATAAAAAGACTCCCATCACAGGTCATTAGAGAGGCAACGGTTTAGGATTTTTTTTCTCTCTTTGTCATGCATGCTAGCACTTGAGGAGAAAGGGCTCGTTGGGGGTTCTTTTTTGTTGTGTCCCATTTGAAGAGGGATGTGGTGGCCAACCCTTGGGTTGGAATCTGCAACACTCCTTTCCAGATGATGGTGTTGACCAAGGGGTCCTTAAGGAGGCCCATTGGCAGACCGAGGCAGAAGGCAGACTGCACAGTACAGGAGATGGCGATCCTGAGAAAGAAACAGGATGATGGAAAATGGCGAGGGATGGAGCCACGGAACTCGGCTCGCTTCAGTTCTTTGCGCGGGGCTGGTTTGGGATGGTTTTACTATATGTAGTGAAAAGTCAGTTTAAATTTATCCTCAATTGGACAAATATCAAACTGTATTTGTGGAGTATGCTTTAAATGAAGCCATTTTACATTTCCTCTCAAAAGCAAGTTAAAAAATGTTTTTTTTAAAGACAAATGAAAATCACAGGCTTCATAAAGTTAATGGTAAATCAGACAGAGAACTCAAATTTAAGCTTTATTGTCTGTCACGGGCTATAGAAGGCTGTTGCGGTCCCCTAAAATGATGTGTCTATGCTCTAATTCCTGGAACCTGTAAATGTTACCTTATTTTGGTTGGTGGGGGTATATGTTAGCAGATGCAATCGCATTTAGTATTTCAAAATAAGATAATAATCTTACACTGTCCAGATGGGCCCTAAATCCAATGTCAAGTATCCCCATGGAAAAGAGACTCCGACCCAGAAGTAAAAAACAGTACAAGGGCTGTAGTTGTTAGGCTGCTGTGGCATCTCACAGGATGACAAGGAGGCATATTCGCATGTGCAAGCCCTGCCAGACCTCAGCAGAGGGAACCACCATGATGGCAAGCACCATCCTGGACAGTGGAACCCTGAGTTTCTGAGCTCAGGCAATTTTTTTTTTTTTTTTTATTGATTCAGAACTCCTCAGGTGTTCTACTGGTAGCATGTCCAGATCCTAAACAATCAAACATCCCCCACATAAATCCAAAACCTTCAGATGATACAAAACGCCAATACCTAAGCAGCCCCTCACCCGATAGTCCTCAACACTATTTTAAACACAACTAAAAATAAACTTCTACAACAAAGGATAGAGGCAGAGATTGCACTCACAGAATGTCCACAGCCTCCAGAAGCTAGAAAAGGCAACATGGATCTCTTTCTACAGTCCCAGAGGAAGTGAAATCCCCAAATGCAAGAGACAATGAATTCCTCATGCTTCAAGGCACCCAGTTCCTGGCATTTAGCTGCAACAGGTCTAGGGAATTAATGTGGGGCCTTTTCCTTTTATGCTACTGATGAAAGTGGAGACTCCAATTTTGTAGCATCAATTCTGATCGTCTAAGCTTGGGTTCCAAGACTGTTAAGGCTGGGGATTCAGCTCAGTTGGAAGTGTTGCCCTACCATGCATGAAGCTCTGGGTTTACCTGTAAACCCTGTAGTTTCTTTCGCTTGCCTCTAGTAGGCGCTAAAAGTCACTGATGTAGGAGGACTTGTAGCTTTATAATGACTTGTAGTCATTATTATCTCTCACTGGCTTTGCCATAGATGACACCTCACACTCAGGCCACCGCACAGGCTAAACCTGTTCTCTGGCACAAGTTCCCAACCTATTTCTGTTCCTTCCTTACTCATAGGCAATGGCTTCACCCTCACATTTTTCTGATCTCCCTTGTGTTTCTGAGATGCTTCCAGATAACAGCTGCTGCCCACGAGAACTGGTACAAAACAGGGACGTCTCACTGCTGTAGAAGTTTATTTTTAGTTACATTTAAAATGGCTGTTTTGTGTATTGTCAGGCGAAGGGCTGCCTAGGCCTTGACATTTTGTATTGTCTACAGGGGTTGGCTTTATGTAAAAGATGTTCAAGATTGCTCATGATCTGCACGTGCTATCAATAGAACACCTGTGGAGCTTTGGTATCAATAAAAAAAATTTTTTTTTAAATGTAAAAAAAAACCTTAAGATGAGACACTCAGGGTTCCATTGTCAAGGATGGCGCTTGCCATGACAGTGGTTCCCTCTGCTGAGGTCTGGCAGGGTTCGCACCTATGAGAATGCACCCTTGTCATCCATGGTAAGCCACCACAGTAGCTACCAAATACATCTTACCTTCAAGATAAGAGAATGCCACCAGAAGAAGTTGGCCAATTGCAGTTAATGCCAGACTGTCTCTAGCTACAGGGGGACTGAATCCCAGGTGTACCCTCTAATCTGGTCCTCACATAAATATCCCCTGCTTCCTCCAAGATGAAAGGGAGGAGAGTTGAGATAATAAAATATCTACATTCTTCTGGGTTGCTAGCATTCTTATTAAAACCAACTTTCTTTCTCTTTGTAACTGGTCTCCTGGTTATTGCTTTGTGCATATGGCAAGCATCTACAGGTGAGTTCAGTAGCATTCCCAAGAAATCAAGGAGTTAACTGATATGAGACAGATGCCTACCCGAAAGGAACAAAGCAACAATCCCCTTTGATTTGAGTAATCCTAACCGGTGAGTAACTTTAACCATTTACTATAAAAGTGTAGGGCTGCACGTTTGAATACGGAACAAAGGATAGACCAAGATCACAGCAGAGCAGAGAATGAGTTCAAGAAGAGAAGATGTAAGCCATCCATGATGCATCGTAGGAAGAGTAATTCACAGTAACCCTGGACGGAGTTCTAAAGCCATGTCTAGGGTGACAGAGACTCCAGTACACAGAAATCAGAGCACTCGACCACTGAGACATGAAGGGAGGGATTACCAGGACCTCCCAATTCTTGTCTTCTCAAAGGAAAGAAGTCAATTGAGAGACACAGACCATTTAACCAGACATTTATTTAACAAAGCAAGCAAAGCATAGAGAGGCTGGAGTAGGTCCAGAGAGAGAAACCCAGTGGTTTCTGCATTGTAGATTTTAAATAATTTTTTACAATTACTTATGAAGTACATAGAATAATCATGGGGTAAGGTGGCCCTCTCCCCACCCCAAAGCATGGTGGATTTCCCTTTAGAGTACTTCTTCCTAAAATCCACTAAAAAAGCCCACAGAGGGGCGATAAGTACCATCTGTAACTTCAGTTCTAGGGGATCCAACATCATCTTCTGGCCTCTGCATATACTGTATACACATGATATGCATACATACATGCAGGCAAAACACCCAGACATGTTTTATAAGAAATAGGAAAGAAAGAAAGAGAGAGAGAGGAAAAAAAAAAGGAAAGAAAGGGAAGGGAAGGGAAGGGAAGGGAAGGGAAGGGAAGGGAAGGGAAGAGAAGGGAAGGGTAGGGTTGGGAAGGGTAGGGTTGGGAAGGGAATGAAGGAAGGTTGATTATGACCTGGAGGAAGAGAGCTTTAGGAGTTTATGAATTAGATGGGGATTTCAAAAGGAGCTGTTGGAGGACATAACTATGTTTTTATGTTACAGTAGCTACTAAATGCTTCTTTAAGACACCCCCCCCATGCAACATGTATTTTAAAAAGCAAAGTATATGTATGGGTCACTACCAGTGATATATGTGACTATGAAGGAAATAGATGAAGTTTAGCTTGATGGTGGATATTTCCCTAGCATGTGAGGCCCTAGGTGTGACCTGACCCCCAGCACTTTGGGGAAGAAGTGTTTTCAGTAAGGATTCACGTCATGGAAGTGTGTGGTTTTGCTTTGAGTGTCTGGGAAGCAAGAGATTTACAGAAAATCTTGGGTGTTGTTTGCTTTGTCTTTTGTTTTCATAATTTTTAAATTCAAAGGAGACAAGTTTTAGGTACTGGCCTATTACAAATGTGAGAGGAGACCATTTGTTGGTAAGGGCCTCCAACATAATAAAAATCCAAAGGTTGGCCAAGGTGCTATTTCTTGAACCCTGTCCTTTTAAAGAAACATCTAGGCTTCCCGGCTGAGGAAAGGAAAACAGTGACATCCTTCTAAGCTCCATCCCATGTGATGGTTGTCTATGACAGCTGAAAGGTCTGCAAAACCCCACTGATCTTCACTCAATCCCAAAGGCTTTCAAGTAAAGAAGGAGTGTGAAAATGGGATAACCTCCTGCAAAAGCAGCAAGTTTCTGAGGACCAGAGAAGTCCCCCTTCAGGCACAGTATAAAAGTTATCCTATTTTTCTCTCCATCCTGTCTTACAGAGCCTCAAGAACCCTGTTGAGGTTGTAACATGCTATTACTATGACCTGAGACAAATGGGCAACTGGCTGTGGAGGTCATAGGCTCAAGGTCTAAGACATCCAGCAGGAAGCCAGATACTTACTGGTGGATGGCAAATGGCTGTAAGGAGCAGCTTCTCCCATCAGAAGTCCTGGAACAACCAGGCACCATCACGGAGTGGCTCAGACTCCAGATGCATGAGAAGAAGCTGCCAAAAACCTCTGCAGTGAGTGCTTGCTGAGGGCAAAACTCTGGGAACCTGTTGATTTTAATCTGTATGTAAAACCTGTAAACAAGGCACACGTTGCCACCAGAAACCAGAAATACTAAAATTGCTAGATCCATGTGTCCTTGACCAGTGCATCAGATTGGTCTCCTTGGAGGGTGGTTCTATCAAGGTAACACTGTACCTGTGTTTCTGCAGAACTGGATGTCATTAGGATCTTGTCTGCAAAGATTGCTTGTGACCACCCTATAGGCAGCCTTGAAATCCCTCCAGGATTGGGAGGGAGGAGTGTACTGGCGGCCAGGTGAAATAGGCACTGAACTCCACATTCTAACAAATGAGCAAAAACATTTAGCAACTGGTGCTTCAGTGAAAATAGCAATTTTAGTACTGTTAGGTATTGGCTATAGAGGCCTTAGCAGATGGGTCCACAGCAGTAAGGGTATAGCACTGTCATAGAGACATTCACTTTCCCCAGATTTAAGAATAAGCAAAATTGAGCTACCAAATGGATAAGAAGGATAAGGTTTTTAAACATACATAAACACTTACACACACGCATGTTTTCATCCTTGAAGGCCCTGATTTAACTTACATTGGGCCACATAACTCTCCAAATTAGAGTGGCTATTGGAGTCCCGTTTTATTAAGCTAATTTTTTATATTAAAAATTTGTTAGTGTATGTACATTACATGAAGCAATGGCATAATGACATTTCCTTTCAAGAATATTACATACTCTGACAATATTTGAATTAAGACAATTTGTAAGTACTTAAGTCATTACTAGAGTGTCTGTGCCCTCCATGAAACATATTACAGCAATAAGTACCGTGACTACGGGGAAATTAGGCAAGACTTTGGAGTAAAGCACGTCCATGTTTTATATTTGGTTGTCTTCTCAAAATTATATTATCAGCATGTTCAAATTTAGTGGGATCTCCAAATATAACAATTCAAACGCCAGCCTTGACTAAACCCACGGAGATTTGTCTTTTGTTGCATATCAGTAATTGTTAAACCTAGGATAGAATCAATGCTATGGAGACATACAGTCAGCGTCTCCGCTCTTCCCCTTCTCTCCACGCCCTTCTGTCCTTTCCTCTCTCCTCCTTTCACTATCTATTGATTGCACACTTATATTAAACCAATATCCATGTAAATATGTTCTAGTTTTCTTTCTATTGCTGTGGCAAAACGCTCTGACCAAAAGCAACTTCAGCTCAGAGGAAGAGTTTATTTCATCTTACAAATTACAGTCTATCATTGAGGGAACTCGGGGCAGGACCTCAAGCAGAAACTATAGAGAGATGCTGCTTGTGGCTTGCTCACAGGTTCATGCTTCGCTAGCCATTTTATCCAGCCAAAGACCTCCTGCTTAGGAAGGGTACCTCCAGCAATTGGCTGGACCCTCCTGTATTAAAAATTGAGACAGACCTCCACAGACATGCTCACAAGCCAGTCTGATCTAGGTGATTCCCCAATTGATGCTTTCCTCTCAGATGACTCGGAAGGCTCTGTGGAACTAACAATTAAATCTAACTAGGACAAAGTGTATATAATTTATTTAATTACATCCCTCCCCAGAATCCAGAGGTTTGCTTTAAATTAGTAAGTGATCTAGAACTAGTGTTGTTTGTGAGACCAGACATTTGCTCAGTAGTAAAAGATTGAAGCTCTTCAAACTGTATTTTTTGGACTTGCAGTCACTCAGTAGCCATGTTGGAACTGTTTTCCTTTTTTGCTTGTTTGCTCTGCTGGTTCATGTTGCTTTGCTTTCCATCTTTCACTCACAAGAGGGAAAGTAGAGGGTAGTTGTTTTCTGAGATACTCTCTTCCCATAAGATGATTAGCTTCTCCTATTCCTCTACTTTTTAAAGAAAATCTATAGAATGGCTTTATTTTAGACAGCTAAAATAATTTCCCTTCCCATTTTGAATATTTTCCCAATGAGCTCCTGGTGTTGTGTGTACCTTCGGCCCCCTCATGGGTAGCAGTCTCCACTGTGGTTCCACTTGGTCCATTTGCCTGTAGCCCCCTCCATCTCTAGGATGTCCCGAGCATTCTCATTAGGGTCAGGGAGAAGGAGTGACAGAATCAAGGGAAAGTGGCAGTGGAAGACGGAGAGTCCGAGGACACCTTCCCACAGAGGGTCATTCTCTTGTTAGGCAGAGCACCTAGCAACCTCCCATGGACACTGCCACACAGACTCAGTGGAAGGGTATGGGCTTTTTGTTCACCTGCTAAGCCTGGACCAGCTTCACATCTACAGGTCAGCTCACCACAGTGGGCCTTCTGCTTCTCAGGAAAAAAGCACTCAGGCTGTGAGTCCTTTGGCATGTAGTCAGTGCTGCTAAACAGTAGCCCCTCCTCGGGAGAGTGATAGGCAGCCTTAGATTGTTGGGCTTGGTTACTCCTTTGCCCTAGTGAAACTGGGCAGTTGGTGGGTCTCAGGGAACACCTGGACTTTCTGGGATGCACCCAATTTAGGGATGGAAGGTTTGGCAAAGCTCTACAAATACAGTGGGTGGCACTTAGCTGTGCAGTAGCATCTAACAATGTATGCGACCTTCTCAGGTGGCAGGATCCATGTAGAGGGCCAGTCAGTAAGTCACATGCATCTGAAGACATGCTACTAACCCTCCCATGCGGGGACTACCCACTGTGTCACCTTTGGAATCTCTCTCTCTCCTCCCTCCTTCCCTGCCTCCCTCTCTGTCCTCCTCTTTCTTTTCTGTGTCTTTCTCTTAAAGAATGATAGTTTAATCTCTTTTGTTGACATAGAAAAGGGTAATTGTCACGGTGTCACCGTATTTTAGAAAGTAATAAATCATGAAAGAGTATGGCATACCCCAAGGAAACAAGGTATCTTTTAGCATTAGGAAAATAATTTGTTTTAACAAAATAACAGGATAGAGGGGAAAAATAATCAGATCTTGTTTAATGATTTAAAAAAAAACAGTGATTAAAATTCAAGACCTATGTATGCTAAAACAAACAACAAATCACGGCGAACCCACTTTTCCTTAAGATGATGAATGGCACTTTTAAATGAAACCAGCTATCATTTGCTTTGACCTCCATTGTTGTGGGTTCTTTCTTTTTCTATTTAGACTTATTTGACTTTGTATTCAGTGTGTGTGTGTGTGTGTGTGTGTGTGTGTGTGTGTGTGTGTAGAGGCATACAAATGCCATAGTGCTTGTGTAGAAGTCAAAGGACAACTTTAGGGAGTCAGTTCTTGGCTTCTACCTATGGAGACAGGGTCTTTCTTGTTGATTCTGCTACTGCACTGCATACTGCAGGCTATCTAACCCATGAGTTTGTCTCCCTCTTGCCTCCCATCAAACCACAGAAACGCTGGGATTACAGATGTCGAGCCGTTTCATCTGGGTTTTGTACATGGGTTCCCAGAATCAGATTCAGGTGCTGGGTTTGCTCAGCTAATGCTTTTAGCCACTTGGCCACTTCTCCAGTCCAGTGGGTTTTCCTAATGTGGTCTTGAGAGTCTTAGGAGAGGCAACAAACCAAGTTATGCCCATAGAAGAAGCTGAGAAGGGGGGTGATCAGGTTTGAGTGTGGTCAGGTAAGTCATCATGAGACGATGAGGCCAAAGGGGATGAAAACAGGAGACCCTTATTACATACTGTTCCCAGAGAGATCAGCGATGCTGATGAACAGTTGATCAGAAATATGGAGGCAGCAGGAAGAGTAGCCAGTGTTTGAGAAATGGAGTGGGGACCTGGGGACTGTCTCTTTAACAAGGTGTTTCTTAGTCTTCAGGCTTTCTTGGAGGGCTGTGCCTCAAAGGAAAGATGTAAAGAAACTTACTTTTATGGCTCTGATGCTGACCATGGGGTTGTACCATGTCGAGTCGCTGAGGCGTGATGGGTTTTAGTTAGTAGGATGAGGCACAAGTGAGCTAACCATACATAACTACATAGAAACATTTTAACTGGCCAAAGGTGACCAGGTATCCCACTGGGTTTCAAACAAATTAGGTCAACTCTACAAAGAGATGCTGAGGCAGAAACTATAGCTACTGCCCCTTATTCAGTATCTATATCAGAGTTTTGCTGTTACCAATAATCATTTTGTAATTAAATCGGCTGTTTAATAATTGAAAATATTTATATTTATCTTGACCCAGGAGAGAACACATTCATATAACACATTACAGTATATTGTTATGATTGCTCCATTGTATTATTAGATTTTGTTAATCTCTTGCTATGCCTAATTTATTAATCAAGATTTATCATGCATGTGTTTGCATAGAAGACAAGGTCTGCTGCTGTCTGCAGTTTCAGGCCACTACTGGGGAACCTGGAATGTATTCTTCAAATATAAGTTGGGAGTGTGCTACTGTACACTAAAAGAAATTGTGACAAAACTCCCTGTGATGAAATGAGGTCACCCTCATCTCTTGAAGCTTCATTTGTCCTGCACTTTCCACAGCCCCGGGGAAGACTAGAGAGCAATGATTTTCCTCCAGAGCTTAGTGTCAGCTGGCTCCAAACTGGGGAGACATGGCCTGGTTTCATTCTGCTCATACGCCCATGTGGCACTTCCGGCAGTACTGAGTAAAATATCTCCCATGAATTGAGAAGATGATAAGACAGTGTGAGGGCTGTACACCCTTGGCACTCACTGGCTTATCTTCTCCAGAAGCATTTGAAATCAAACACAACCAGGTTTGAGACAAAATTGATCAAATTTCTTCAATGACACATTCAAGTGCCATGTATATAAATCAAAGTTCTAACTCCTACTACTACAAAAAAAATTTACTTCTGAAAACATCTTTAACTACATTAAAGGTATGTCATAATGTGCTCTTGAGATTAATTTTGTTTAACAAGTAAGTGTGTAGCTTGTAAAGCAGGCAATACTTTTCTACATTTCAAGTACAGATAAGAACGAGCAAGCAAAAATGAATTAGAAGAATTCATGAAATGTATTATATCAGATAGATAGTTAGCAAATTAAACACTATGTTAGATTATTTTTTAACAGCAGCTGTAGGTAGAAAGTGAGGCTTGGTTTGACCTTAGACAGGACCATGTTTATTTACAGCAAGCAGACATCTTTGTCACCCACATGTGCAGATGGCCACAGTGCCTACAGGAGAAGATGGGATGCAGGCCCTTATAACGGCAGAAATGACTTCTGTAGTCTGCAAGGGAAGCTGGGAAGTGTAGTTCTTTAGCAAGAAGCCACCATTCCTAATGCTGAGAGGGTATAAAAATTCAGGGTGTGGTCGTATAGCTGTTTTCTGCTGAAGAGAGTCTTTCTTAGAGGAGGTATAGTTCTGGGTACATTGAAGAGGGGGTCATCTTGTATGTAGCAGGAGGAGAGTCTTAACTTGATCAGCTACAATGAATCTGGCGATCGTAGGTAGTCCTGTGTTCCTCAAGAAACTTGGAAAATGATTATTAGAGGGCTGTAATCAGATGATTTAGTTACAGAGTAAAACTGGACTGTATTACATTAGACAAAAAGACAGATGGAGACATCAAAGGTCCCTAATATTTATGAGGCTCCTACACACTTAATATAAATGACACTAAATATAAAAGATGTACTTAATATGGAATATGCTCCATATTTGAGCCCTCAATATTAATCATACCTTAAATAAACCGGTGGGTGGCACTCAGCTCTAGTTCATGTGTCCTTCTCAAGAAACATAAATAAAGCTTGTGGCTGCCCACCCCCCTCTTGCTTTTCATTATAAGCTTAGATCTTTCCCATAAGTTTCATGGTTTGAGTCCTCCTGCTTCTCCATACTCGGTAGCAGATTTAAGGCTGCTGGAACAAGGTAACATCTCAGACGCACGTGGGAAGAGTTGAAAGAACAATTCACTTCGTGGAGCAGTCAGCCGAATCAGTTGCAGCCACCTCAGGGCTGGCTCTCCTGAACTCATCTCCTTCTTCTCTCCTGTCTCCCTCTACCAGCCTCTTTGTTCCGTCCATAACTGCCT
Organism: Cricetomys ansorgei; assembly: GCA_026225945.1. Taxonomy (NCBI): domain Eukaryota; kingdom Metazoa; phylum Chordata; class Mammalia; order Rodentia; family Nesomyidae; genus Cricetomys; species Cricetomys ansorgei. The sequence goes on from JAMJFZ010000882.1 coordinate 8,333,197, forward strand.
TTCTCTCTAACAACAGAAAGAGCTGCAGGGAGGAGTTTGGCTGGCTAGAGCCACTGGCTGGGTCTACTAGAACACAGACAAGGGTCTGATTTCTTCCAGCAGGGGTCTGAAGAGTCTCATGGAGACGTGAAACTTCCCTTCCATGTACTGATTAGAGATTTATTTTTTAGCAGCCAGAAGCCGGGACAAAAAGATGGTGAATGGAGTTTTGGATCCATTTTCTGAAAGTCTAAAACTCCTTGAACAAATGGGTGATGAAATTTGGGACACAGTAAGATGAAGAGAGACACTTCTGGAATGTGAGTTCAGATTCTTTTCCCATTTTAGCACTGTTGACTCCAAGAGTGCACCGTTAAAACGTCAGTATTGCCACTACCTCCCACTGCCAGTTTCAGGCAAGACAGCCAGACCCTTCTAACATAATACCCTAATGTAATTTGAAAAGTCTCAGAAGGAAAAGCTCTTTTCCCCCATCATAACCATTTCCTCAAATCGAGTCTACCATCAGCAACCTTGTATTAGCAGATATTCGTAATTCAATAAATATTTAGTAAGCACGTACACTGTCAGATACAAGTCAGTGAATTAGGTAAGCTTCTATAATTAGTCTATCCATGAAAAAAAAAAACTCAAAGGTTTCATCTAAATCTAAAGAAGAAGGCTGGACAGCTTCTCTGATGTTGGAGTAGAGAGACTGTTACTCTGGGTGGTAACCTGTTGTCACAGGCTTGGTCAGGGACAGGACATGGGTCTTGGGCCTGAGTAAGAGCCTGTCTGCAACAAGATAAAGTGACCCTAAAACGTAGTGGACAACCACATGCACAGAACCTAAGTGCACAGCCAGAGGAAATAAAATGCCCCCATAACAGGGACTGCAGCTGGGACACCTCTAATGATGAAGAGTGATCTAAAAAACCAAAAAAACAAAAATCTGCACATGATATTTGGAGAGATGCAACTTCAAATGCTTCTCAAGCCCAGAGAAAAATCTCTCTGGAGTGGAGGATCTTTCTTTCTTCTTCATCTTTCTCATCCCCCCATGATGTTGGGGGAGGGGTGAGAATGAACTCTATAGGCTAATATGTTTCAATGTTTGGCTTCCAGATGGATCTTTTGGGAAGGACTAGGATGTGTGACCTTATTGCAGGATGGCCTTGTTAGAGGAGGTGTGTCACTAGGGGTAGGCCTACACCTCTCTCTCTCTCTCTCTCTCTCTCTCTCTCTCTCTCTCTCTCTCTCTCTCCCTCTCCCTCTCTCTCCTTGCTGCCTTTGGATGAGATGTGAACTTTCAGCTCCTGCTCCAGTGCCATGTCCGCCTGCTGCCATGCTCCCTGACATGATGATGATGGATTCAATTAATGCTGTCTTAATAAGTTGCCTTATTCATGCTGGCTTTTTTTCCATGGCAATAGAACAGTAACTTAGACATCCTAGAAGTTCTGATTCTGAAAGAATCAGTCAGACATGGAGGTGGCGGAGGCAACTCTATTCCGTCTGCCCTGAGCTGGGCAAAAGAGGGCTGCTGAACCTTGAATGAAGTTCAAGCACTATGCCTTTCTGTTACTAGATTTTGAGACTTTTCATTATCTGGATTTGACCAGAGAAGTCATGGGGCCGACTCTAAATGAGAAAGGATGATTCGAAGCTATGAAATTTAAAGGAATAGTTAGAGATAGACAATAAAATTGCTTTTGACTAAATCCAATGATCTTGGGCAACAATCTCTTTCCAAACTCCCCCGCTCCAGTGGCATCTGTCAGAAGGTTTGGCAAGGGAAGTGTGCATGCCAGTGCACTCAGCAAGCCAATTGGAGGAGGTCATTTAAGAGTCTAACACCCCATCAGGATATCCACTACTGCCGTGCTTAACGGACACAGTGTCGAACTGCCTTGTAAATATTTGCTTATACCCAAGGACTACTGCTGCTCTCACCTTGGTAAGAAGTTTCCTTTCACTGTGGGTGATGGTTAATGCAGAGACCCAAAACTCGTCCAAGTGCTTAGAGCCATTAACTATGATCGCTCAGCCTTATAGGAGACATCTGTACCAATTCTACTCACCCCAGCCTTGTGGAATGTCATGACAGATGGGGTGGAAAAGGCAGAAGAGCTGTAGGATGGGGAGAATTGCTGTGAAATGCTGTCTTTCTTCTGGCCCTGAAAAGGCTGTAGCATCAGGAAGTCATAGCAGCTATGATTCCGTGTGTAAGATGGGACCACTCAATACTCTATCATGGATGGAGGATGGATTCCTGAGGCCTCACCCCTCCTTGAGGGTTTATTGGCAATCCACTGTTGCTGGGCGAGGGCGAAGTCATTTTTTTCAGTGGTGTAGCCATTGTTTAGTTGCCATGTTCCAGTAATAATGCCCGACCCATGCTCACATAAGCAACCCCAGTCAAGCCCAGTGTGTGACCACAAAACGAAGACATGAAACTTGGGGAGAAAGGGTTCAGCAAAAGCAGATGGAGAATGAAAGAGGGTGATGGGAGTAAAAAGGACCAAGATGCATTACAGACGTATGAAACTGTCAATGGTTGATGAATGAATAAACATTTTTCTGAAAATGCATTCACTTGTTATTTTTTTCTTGATGCCTACACCACCTACTTCCTGATCTCAAGCCCTGCAGAAATCTCATCAGCATGTCTCTGTGGGGGTCCCATATGTTTAATAAGTAAGAACTTTGAGTTAATACACAGACATAACTGAGCACAGATCAAATGTGTGGAATTTGGTGGATTGTTAGAACCCAAAACACAATGGTTAATCTTGATCGTCAACTGGACAGGATCTGAAATCAATGAACAGAAACTCCACTAAGTGCATCTGTGGGGGAATTCATTTCCAGGAAGGGTTAACTTAGGGAGAGGACTCTCCAATAGGTGGCCTGGGCACCGAGAGACCTGGGGGCAATCAGTGTTGCCTGCCCATCGGTCTTCACTTCTCACCATGAGAGCTGCTTCCCTCACTGCTGTCTTTCCTCCCAGAGAATATATTCTGACTCCCATAGCATATCAGTGTGGACTGAAGATTAGCAACTCCCCAGGAGTTCAGGCTTTCAGTGCCAGACGGGACCGCTAAGATATCCGCTTGATGGGTTGCAAAGCTACTGGGTTCTGTTTCTCCAGCATTGGGCTACTCAGCCCCTACTTCGTGAGCCATTCTAGTAACTCTCCGTTTCTAACATGTACACACATTCTGTTGGTTCCATTCCTGGGACCATTCCAGGGACATGGCTTAATGTGCCATGTAGCCAGAGAAGAGAAAAGGGAAGAACAGTGAAATCCCAGGTGACCCCCTGAACCCCACACTACTACACATTTAGAGGCTCTGACTTACTATTGAGTCTTAACATATTGGTGTCTTAATTTCAGTTATTAAACTTTTCAGTTTCAGGATTTCCTTTTGATAGTTTAATTCAGACTTGTAGCCCACTGGAATTTTCCATCATATGACTTCTTGAATTTATTAGCTGTGGATAATTTAATCTGTAGGTCTGAGGATTCCCCAAAGCTACCTCTCTGTGTGTCCTTTTATGTTCTGGTCTGTATTGTTCAGTCATTTTGCCCTATTTCCTGTTGTGCTTGATATATATTTTTTTTAATTGATGTAAATTATATGAAAACTTTTAAGTAAAATTTAAGATTTCCAATGGTGCTTTTCCTCCCGGCAGATAGTGACACAGACGGCCTTCATTTGAACTTGGACTGAGCTGTTTCAGAACTGTTCTGTAGTCATGATAAGGACTTGTCCATTTCTGGACTCTCCTGCTCCTCGAGTTTTTTAAAGGCCAACAGAAAGCCATAGACTGTCTTCTTTGATGGATTCCAAACTCATTTTTATTTTTCTCCAGGCTCCTGTGCTTTTCAGCTTCCCAGGGCTGCTCACTAACTGATCGACCTCTTAAGAGGTCAAGCTGAGGGAATGTGAGGCTGGACAGCAACCTCCTCGGCCTGGATGTTCTGCTAGCTCGCTAGTGTTTTCAAATAGATGTTTAGTAATGTTTTATTCAGCGTTACTAATTGTTCTTGGCAGGAATACTGGTGAACAGAAAGCTGACAAAGTATTTTTTAAAGTTTGTTGCAGTGTATTATGATTTTTATGAAAATACAATTTTTTTGGTACTGGAAAATAAAGTTTTTGTGATTAAAAAAAAAAAAAACTTACATCAAACCCTGAGCCATTACATAATGGTTTTATTCTCATTGAAGTTGAAGAGGTATGTGTGTTGAGGGAGTGGGTAAAGTCTTGTTATTGATAAAAGGGAAAAAAGTCTTATGCAGCAATTTCTGCTCACTTTTATGGCAGCAACTGGTTTCTAATTGGATTGTGTCAGGACACTAGATGCAATGTTCCTAGACATAGAGATTTCCTCAGCCTCCTCCCTACAATCAGACAGAGTCTACCTCATTTCTGTGCTAGCTCCATTCTTGATTAGTAGGCTCACGAATATCTTCTCTGGCATGAGCCTTCAGGCACTTTCCCTAGCCATACTGAAACATTTAAACCAAACAGAAGGAATGACTTGAATTTCTACAGTTCAAAGCGAAAGTTGGTACCTCTGTGCAGACCGACACAGTCCCGAGGAAGTGCCCCACTGATATTCTTCTTGAGATCTTCTCCCCTACACACACACACACACACACACATGCTCTTTATCTCCGTCAACTAACTTTCTTCTAATTATTTGTTCCACTAAAGTGACAGAATTGGGTCATTCCGAAGTCTGTGCGGAAGACAAAACTGCTCTTGTGCAAGCCGAGCTGGAGAAGCCTTTGAATCCCAGGTGCTTACAATAGAACAGAATTAACATTCAAGGCTGCACTTGGCCAGACAGAGTGCCTCTCTCAGAAAGCAGAAAATTCGGGTGTTTATTTATAGCTCTCTTTGAAAAGAATAGTGTCCATTTTTGATGGGTTAAAAAAAAAAAAAAAAAAAGGTTCTCTTTCCAACTTGACATAGTTTTCTTTCCAACCAGTATTCTTTTCTAAATTAATTTTGAGTACCAATTAAACAACACGGGTACACTCACACTTCAAAGGCCAGGAGAAGATTTTTTAGGAGAGAGGTAGAAGTATAACCTACTTTATTTAATGCAGCACACTTTCATTGGGTCCTTAGAATGCTCAAGTCAGTCTCAGAAGGTTTTAAAGACTGGAAAAATAAAATAACTCTTCATGTCAAAGAATAATATGACATGAGATCTAATGTTTTAGAGATGAACTGTAGAAACAAAAGTTACCATATAGACAGGAAATGTGTCATCTCTATTGACAACAGAAATGAAGGGTTTAGGAGCTGAGACTTGAAGGGTAATTAAGTTTCACTAATTCATTTTAAAGCTGAGTTTTTCATTAAATAGTTCTTGATGCTTCTGAGGAGTGTAACTGACACCCTCTCTCCACATACAGACATCTTTCATACACTACTCTTCCCTGAACATCTCTTCTGTGTATAGCTTAATTTTTGGTAGTTATGTTTCCATTTAACCAAACCAGAAGACCTTAAAAGTCTTCAGAGCCCAACATAGGAAGTATTGGTTACTTTTCTGCTGCTGCGATGAAACACTATGACCAAGAAACTTTCCGAAGGAAGAGTTTATTTGAGCTTATGGTTCCAGTAGGACGAGTCCATTATGGTGAAGAGCCGTGTCAGCAGGTAGGCATGGTGGCAGGGGAAAGAAGCTGGAAGATCTCACACGCTTTACCAAAAGCACAGAGTAGAGAGCATCAACTGCAAGGCTGTGTGCTCTCAAAGCCCACCCCAGTGACGTACATTCTCTGTAGGTGTAGATCCACACCAGATGTAGATGTTGATTCAGAGCAGAGGCCTTTTTTTTTTTTTTTTTTTTTTTTTTTGTCTAATTCAATTACCAGTTCTATCGTGGAGCCCTAGAGCATTTATTTCAGCCTCCTTACACTCTAAAATGTTTAAGTCTCCGAGGCTTACTGCTGACTGATCCATGCTGACTGGCTCCTTCTGAACTCTGACTTCTGGTTCAACTCACTCATTGTTCTGGCCCAAACGCTCCCCCAAGCCATGGGCTCAAATTGATCTTCTGAGCCACTTACTGTTTATTACTAAACTCTTAACTATAGAGTCATCTCTTCGCATATTAAAAAGTAAATAAAGCCTGACAAAAAATACTATCAAGGATGTGGGGAAAGAAGAACCTTTATTTGCTGCTGGTGGGGGTACAAAGTAATATAGCCATTGTAGGAATCAGTTTGGATATCTCTCAGAAAATTAAAAAGTAGAACTAATATGTGACCCAGATGCATAACTCCTGGGTTTACACCCAAAAGACACCGTATCCGACCACAGAGACACATTTATGTCTGTGGCACATGGACTCACAACAGAAAGGAATTAGAATCATCCTGAATGTCTACCAACAGATGAGCAGATAGTGAAAATGTGGTAGATTCCCACAGTGGAATTTTGTTTGGCTAAAAAGAAAAATGAAATCACGAAATTTGCAGGAAAATGGATGGATATGAAAAGTAATATATTAAGCAAGTTGACCCAAACTCAGAAAAATAAAATTTACGTATTCATACTCAAATGAAGATCCTAGATTGTAATGTATACATCTATGCAAATAAATGAGTGTAAAGCTTAAGAAAATAGAAATAAAAAAGGTCAAGGGAGGTTGAAGGGGTGCTGAGGAGGGCAACAGAACACAGGTGACATGAAAGTAGAGAGGATTCTGGGTGCCTGGACCCAGCTGACACATCTGCAACACAGCACCTGTACTTACATCACAGTGACAGTCAAACGAGTGGTGGAAAGATGTCAGAGCAAGAGGAACAGGAAGTTTGCTGTCAGGTTGTGTCTCCTAGAAATGCCAGAAAAGCTACACCTCAACAAGACCTGAACAAAGACAGCACCAATAGACACGAGAGTCGGAGGAAGGTATCCCCATGGAAGAGCACACCAATTGGTATCTAATAACCAGACCTGAAAACACATACATTCAATTAACACAATTCATATTATGTTATGGAACTTCATTTTTAGTTATGTATAAAATAATTGTTTTGTGCACTGTTGGGTGAGGGACAGCCTAGGTCTTGGTATTTTGTATTGTTTGCAGGTATTGGATTTATTTGGGGATGTTTGATTGCACATGATCTGCATGTGCTATCAGTAGAACACCTGAGGAGTTCTGAATCAATAAAACACCTGAGCTCAGACACTCAGAGTTCTATTGTGGAGTATGGCACCTGACATGATAGTAGTTCCCTTTGCTGAAGTCTGGCAGGGTTTGCATCAATGAATATGCCCTGTGTCTTCCTTGCTGAGCCAAGGAAGTACAGCAGTGTACTACTACAATATTTTATGAGCTGAGCAGATTCTATTTATGTATTTTGAAATACTTATATGTGTGTGTGTGTGTGTGTGTGTGTGTGTCTTTTGTGTGTGTGTATATATAATGTTCATAAGGTACTTGGGAGGGGTTGAAGGGAGTAAAGGGAAGGGGGAAATGATGAAATTACATTTTAATTTTAAAAGAAGAGAAAGGAGACCAGGGTGAATTGAAAGGAGAAGCAGGAGGTGGGAACAATGCGGAAGGAGGAGAATATAACAGCATAACCTTGTTTGAAAATGTTGCAATCATAACCAATACCTTGTATGGTGATTTGAAACATAAAATAAAAATGTTTTGTAGGTGCAACTGTTTTTAAAAAATGCAATGACAAAGGCAAGAGAGATGGCTTGGTTGGTAAAGCACTTGCAAACTGGAAGATCTGAAATCAATCTCCAGAGCCCACATTAAAAGAAAGGAAGCATGGTGGTACCATGTGCTTGTAAGCCCAGCAGTGGAAAGGAAGAGAAACGTGGGCCCCTGGAACCAGAAGGCCAGCCTGCTTAGCCTATTTGTTGAGTTCCAGGCCAGTGAGAGACCCTGTCCCCAAAACAAAAGTGGATGGCACCTGATGACCAATACCAGAGTTGTCCTCTAGTCTACACAGGTTTTTAAACACACACACACACACACACACACACACACACACACACACACACAGGTGTACATGCCCCTGTACACTCATTTGTACACACATGTACATACACACAGACACAAGTGCACATGCCCCTGTAAACTCATTTGTACACACATGAACATATGCATACAGGTGTACATGCCTCTGCACACACATTTGCACACACATGTGCACACATACACACACAAATTCAATGATGACAAATTGGTAAAATTGAGCTAATTAAGCTGATGCTCACTCTAATAGCTCAAGAAAGTGAGAATACTTCCTTTATGTTTATTTTTCTATGTATCCTCCCTTCAAAAAGTACTGACAGAAAAACCTACAAAAGTGTATTCTTTAAATGTAATTTCAATTTCACAATTGAATATATATATTCAATGTATATATTCAATATGAATTCAAAGTAAATCAATGATTTAATATAAACCAATGTAGTTTAGTAGGATGCATATTATATTCTGATTTCCACTGTTTTCTGATTTATTTTCCATATTTCAAAACTTCTGAGTTTTGCATGACTGATTACGTGTTTGAGCAATGTTACCACTTTGGCAACTTTTCAGAAGTTAAGGATAAAACAATTTAATTTCCATATTGTTATTTCACTCATGCTTTCAGACAGCATTGAAAAAAATCACAGACCGCCAAAATGAGCAAAACAGAAAGAAAGATTGCTTAGGCCCCGCAGCTGTCTTCAGCTACACACAGAGCTTTGCTTCCCTTAGTTTTAATCAGCAGGGTGTCCTCAGGAATGCAAAATGTCTTTTCAAATGGCACATTTTTCTGCTTAAACATCACTTCATAATCCATGCTCCAAGTGCTTTGAGACCTTTAGACAAAAATAGTATGCTGACAAATATTTCATTAGCGTGTGAAGCATCTGTGTATATGTTCTTCCATTTTACAATGCTTCCAGTAGCACTGTGACCTGCTTCACGGAAGGATAGTTTAGAACCAAGAAAACAATTTGGAGGAGAACCTGTAGAGGGGAAGGAAGGGTGCAAAGTGTTGCATGTGCTGTTCATTTCCTTTTTCAAAGTCGGAAACAGTTAAAGTATCTATTAAATATCATACTCCTTTAGCATCTTATGGTACTTGGTTGGAAAAAAAATGCTTGAAGTAAGAATCAGCAATTCTGCTAGTTAGTGGTGTTGCACTCCTTTAATCCCAGCACTCAGAAGGCAAAGGCAGGTGGATCTCTGTGAGTTCGAGGCCAGCCTGGTCTACAGAGTGAGTTCCAGGACAGCCAGAATCACAACAGAGAAACCTTGTCTTGGAAAAAGCAAAAAGCAAACAAACAAAAAAGAATTGGCAGTTCTTACGTCTCTGCCAACTGTGGAAAGCATTCTGTGTGAAAGGACCCTGTCTTGGATCACACCTTATAGGCTTAGTTGATGCACTGAGAGAAATGAAGTTGTACAGGTGCAGAGCTAGGTCCATTAAGAAGACAGTGAAGCATACACTGCAATGCCCCCACCCCTACTTCCACTGTCCCTTTTCAAGGTTCTGGGAGGAGGCATGGATTTTAACATTTGAGGAAATCGGCTGTCTTAACTGAAGCTGTGTGGCGGCCTCATCTCTCGTTTCCTTCCATTACTCTCTGTGACATCCGATGGTCACCAGAATTTTGATGATCCAGCTAACCGAAAAGTAAGATGGGATTACATTTAGATAAGAATAAGTGGGTGGAATTACATTTAGATAAGAAGATGCTTCTGTGGCTCAAGTCAGAGCCAGGGGTGTTATATCATTGCTAGCTGCCTGGGATGGGGATGACTCTTACTAGCTATTTGAAGTCATTGAAGATGAGTCTCCAAGATTGTCATCCATGATAGGTGTGACCCTTGTATGACTCGAGTTCAACCATGAAATGTAGCCAAGAAAATGTAGTAAAATACACGTAGAGAAGGCTGTCAGCTTACGGAGGCTCATAGATTTATTATCTTGATTCTGTCATGTATCAAATATGTTCATGTGTTAGTTGTATGTCAGTCTCAAATATAACAATTATATATCAATTTCAATACATCCAAACTGTATATGAAACAGCTTTTTTAAAACATATTTTGTAATATTTGCTTGTCTAAAAAGTGCTGAAGAAAATTCTAAAAGAAAAATTATTGTAAAACTTCACTTTTGCACTTATTTTGAATTTGTAACTTAGCATTTATTTTCTACAGATAACTCCCAAAGTATTTTTGCTTTACATACCCCAGTCCTTGTATTTATGGCCAGCTCCTAAAAAAATCAAACAAAAAAAAACCAAACAAAAAAATCCCTCATATTCTTATGTAGCCTTCAGGCCACATCTAGGAGGCTGGCTCAGACAGCACTCACCACTGACACGCTGTCTTTCAATGATTCATCTTGAACAATGGGATCTGAACTTTTGTGTCCTTCATCTACTGATCTACTGTCCCCCACCGACAGAAGTGAAGCTTCCCCCAGAGGATGATCCGGGAATAAGTCCCTTGTGTTAATGCTCTGCCTCTGACCCAAGCAAACCCAGCCACTCCCCTTCCCTCTTTACCCCACAGCTGAGCTCAGAGCACAATTTCCACATGAACTTACAGAAGGTCTGGGACCTTAGGATGGACAGACCAGAGAGGTAGGTACCCAGGAGATGAGAGGAGCTGCTTCTGAAGTCAATAACTTGGGTCCAGGCTGCCACTCAGGTTCCTACCTGGCCTCTCCATCACTGGTCCTCCAAGCATCAAAGCCTATGGCTTTCATTTATGCATCCCTTCACCAACTTTCACTTATTGGAGGCCACCATGATAATAAAAATATTTATCGAGTCATAAGCTATATGCTATGAGTTACATTTTAGTGTTTTACTTGTTTTTATGAATTAAAATCTCCCAATTGTTGGAATGTTATCCCCTGTTTTGTGTTCTGAGAGAACAGAAAGCATTCTGCAGGCCACGTTGTAAAGCCATGTAGTCTTACCTAGGTCCTACATTCTCAATCCTGAACATGTGCACAGTGCTATTCTAGAATCAGGTGGGGTTGGCAACAAAACATATCCTTCCCCACTGGCTGAGACACGTTCAAAGCATTGCAGCAGTGACTGCCCACAAGCTCGGCCCTCACTGTGGAGCCCTCAAGCTGCTCCAGAACCCCATACTTCTGCTCATTCTTCCAGAAATACACACCTCACTTCAAGAATTCACTTTTTCATTTCTTTTCTTTTCTATTACTTCAACTTCTATTCAAGTTTAATTTTTCTCAGAGTATCATAAGATCATCCATTAATTTAAATTCCTAGTTAGATTATTCACAGAAGCATTTAACGTCATAGGACTTTTTCTTCTCCACTTTCTTCCTGTTAAAAATACTGTGCTGTTGTCTACATTGCAGCTTTTTTATGTGTACACATGCGTGTGCGTGTGTGTGTGTGCGTGTGTGTGTGCGTGTGTGTGTGTACACATGCACGTGTGTGTGTGTACACATGCGTGTGTGTGTGTGTGTGTGTGTGTGTGTGCACACAACAGCGGGAGAGTGAATCAATGCAAAAGGAAAAGAAAGGAGAGAGAAAGGAGGAGGTAAAGAGATCTGGGAATGTTTGGTCAAAAAGGACACAAAATAGGAGAAGTGACATCGTGGACAATCCAAACTGCACATTTGAAACTCATTGAGCTCATTCTTATTGTTTTTTTTGGTTTTTTTTTTTTTTTGTACTTTCTATAATAAATAATCACAAACTTGGTGGATTGAAACAAATTTATTCTTCCACTGTTCCTGAGGTTAGAAGTCTGACACAAAGATGTCAGGCAAACTTCACTCCCTCTGGAGAATTCTGAGGGAAAATTCCACCCCCTGCCCCTGGCAGCTTGCCATCTCTCCTTAGCTCTGTGGCACCATCTGTACAGTCACTGGTCTGTGTGCACATGGCCTGCCTGCTGTCTGTAGCTCTCTTTGCTTCTCATTCACAAAGGCTGTGATGGTGCTTAGGCCCCACTCAATTAATCCAGGATGATCTTTTGTAAAATCTTTACCTGAACATCTTATGACATATGCCAAGATTTTCCCTTCTCCAAATAAGAGTATCTACAAATTTGGTGGTCATTAATTATTCAACCCACTATTCCGGTTGTGATGTTCTTGTCCTAACTTGGTATTTTGCTGTGATGAAATCTCTACAAAGGAGAGTTAAGGAAGTTTATTTTGGCTCACAGTTTAAGGGCGCAGTCCATCGTGGAAGGGAAGACATGGTGGCAGGCCATCCATCGTGGCAGGAGTGTGCAGCTGGGACTCCTCACTGCCTCACTCTTGTAGGAACAAGTAGTAGGAAGCAGATGGGAAGTGGGGTTGGGCTATAATGTGACACCTCAAGACCTGCACCCAGTGACCCACTTTCTGTAGTGAGGCTGCAGCTCCTAACAGTTCTACAGCCTCCCAAAACATCACCACTAGCTGGAGGCCAAAGGTTGAAGGACATGAGTTTATGAGGAACACTTTCATATTCCAAACCATAAAACCTAGATTTGATGTTATAAAGTCAAAAATCCACCAGTGGACGCATCAGTATGACTTGAAATGGGTAAAATGGAAACTGAATCTAGAATCTGGAGGCGCAGATATATCAACACACGTGTAGATATACCAACAATGAGTTGTGTCCTTGCGAGTGAAGAGGTGCCCGGTCTGCAAGGCAACTGATTCCTTCAGGGTTGTCTGCCCTTTACCATCTATTTATTAACCCTAAAAACCTTATGTGCAACATGAAAATAAAGGTCCACCAACAAGTGTCTCTAGGGGCTGGAGAGATGGTTCAGGGGTTAAAAGCACTTGCTGCTTCCTCAGAGGACCCAGGTTTGCTTCCTAACATCCACAGGACAGCTCACAACTCCGGATCCAGGGGATCCAGTGTCCTCTTCCAGTCTCCACGGGCACCAGGCAGGCACAAGATATATATTCGTACATGCAGACAAAGCACCTATACACATAACAAAGTGCCTCTAGTTGTTACATCATCGTTGTGTCATGTGACCTGCCAGGAGAAAGAGGGTTCTAAGTTAGGTATTGTTCCGTCTAGCAGTAGTTGTAGGATCTCATTCCTCAAATATTAAACATGCATACTGTAGTTTGGATGAGAAATGTCCCACGCAGGCTCACGTATCTTAACACTCGATCCGCAGCTGGCGGTGCTGTTTGAGGAGGTCATACAGCATTTAGGAGGTAGAATTTTGCTGGAAGAAGTGCATCACTCACTGGAAGCAGGCTTTGAGAATTTATAGCCCACCCCTCATCCCTCTCTCCCCCTGTTATGGATGAAATGTGACCACTCTGCTTCCTAATTCTGAGACCACACACTCCTGCTGCCGTGCCTTTTATCTTGAACTGTAAGCCAAAACAAACCCTTTCTCCAATTAGTTGTTCATTGTAAGGGCATTCTATTACAGCAACAGCAAAGTAACTAATATGCCCACATTAAAAACCACATTCTGCGTTGTATGTTTTCAGCTGAGCGTATTGACATAGTGGTCACTGGATGAGGGATGTAATTTGCAAAACTCTTCTGTGGGCAAAAATGATATTCAGAATATTTATAATGGTTGGGAAATCATACTGACAGACGATAAGGTAATGTTGCATTTATCTTTAAATCTATCTTAGGAAAAATGTTAGGAAACACATGGATTTATACAAAGTTATTACAGTTTAAAGTCACATAAGCACTTTGAAATTATTCCCTAAGTGTCTATTTACCGTCACTATTGGGTGTTTACTTCATGCAGTTCGTGGGAAGGATGTTTAAAAGTTGGCCAGCTTCCCTGGTTGTAGAATTTTGCCAAATAGTCTTAACCAAGAGATGAGGATGATATGGTTAATTTTTATGACAGTCTAAGAGTGCATAATTTACTTTAAATAATTCAGATGCATAGATGCTACAAAACAAGCTTTTGGTGCTCTAAAGCTCAATGAAACACATACACACACACGAAAAAAAAAACATTTATACATTGAAAGAGAGAGAAGGAGCATGTGTACCATGGCACATGTGTGGAAGTCAGAGGGCCATCTGAAGGAGTTAGCATCCCCTTTCCACCAGGGGTTTTGTTGTGGACGTTTATTTTTAGTTACGTACAAAATAATTGTTTCATGCACTATTGAGTAAGGGGCTGCTTAGGTCCTGGCAATTTGTATTGTCTGCAGGTGCTGGATTTATGTGGGGGATGTTTGATTGCACATGATCTACACGTGCTATCTGTAGAAACTTGAGGAATATCAATAAAAACACCTGAGCTCAGATACTCGGGATTCCGCTGTCCAGTATGACGTTGGCCATGATGGTGGTTCCCTCTGCTGATGTCTGGCAGGGTATGCACCTATGAAAATGCCTCCTTGTCTCCTTGCTGGGCCACCACAGCACCATACTACTATAGGATTTAACCTCAGGTCATCAGGCTCAGTAGCAAGTACCTCTGTTTGCTCAGCCATCATCTTCCAGCCTTCAACATAACTCAGTTGAAAATAATAAATATTCCTTTCATAGTGTTACTGGGGAAACTGGACGTTTGTATTTGTAATCTCCTTAATGTAAGAATTTTTCAGCAAACTCAGAAGGAACCTCTGGGATAGGTTTAGAATTTGAGAGAAAAACAAGGAAAGCAATCAATAAAAGCTGGCAGCTCCCTGATGAGAGAGATGGAGAAGAGAAAGAGAGAGAGCCATGCATTTTACAGTGGAGTTCAACAAGCAGGTACAAGGTGAAAGCAGGAGGTGATTGGGAGTTGGGCAGTGCCTGGCAGAAAAAGAGATCAAAACCAGGAAAGGAGGCTGGGCAGTGGTAGAGCACACCCTTAAACTCCAGTACTTAGTAGGCAGAGGCCAAGAGATCTATGTGAGTTTGAGGCCAGCCTGGTCTACAGAATGAGTTCCAGAACAGCCAGAGTTACAACAGAGAAACCCTGTCTCAAAACAAAACAAAAACAGGAAAGGAGAAAGTTATGCTGTTCTCAGTAAGGCATTAAAAAGGCAGTTCTACAAATGGAAGTTCTACAAGCAGATGCAATGAGAGAGAAGCTTCTGGAAGGATAAACACATTATCTCATTAAAAGGATAATTAGTCCTCCCCATCCTTAGCCTGTCATTGGTGAGTCAGCTACCCTGGGGCTTACATTCCTAGCCAAGTGACTGACAGATGCACCTAGATAAACTCTTACAGGGAGGAGGCAAGAGTGTATAATGTTTTGGGTTTCTTAGAACATGAGATACCCAGGCCTTCTATTTTTTTGACCAAGAGGAAGTAGTTCTTCTTTGATGGGAATCAACAAATTCCAGATACTTCACTCATTCATGTGGTAATTTGAAATCAAACAAGGGGCATCCTTTTCTGCCAGGGAAACAGGAGCTGGGTCCAAAGTCCATGAGGGAGACATCCATTCTTGATGGCATCCAAGCCTACTATCTGTCTAGCTACCCAACAGTAGGAACAAAAGTATAAAAAGGAAAGAAAAGAAAGGGGGAGGGATATTAAATTGGAAATCTAACAATCTGTTAGATTGTGTGTCAATGTGTGCCTTCTTCTGATTCAAATCACAGCCATGAGCCAACAAATTATGAAATTCACCTTGGCTAGAACTCTTCTCTCGAATGTATCCTGTATGCATATGACACTCATGTCTGGTGTCAACTGGGGTGGTTAGCTTCTCTTCTGAGGATCCCCAGACATTTTGAGCACCACCTGGAAACTTTGACCACTTGGACGAACACTCAGGATATGTCAGTTGCATATGCTCCATGGACCAAAGCCCTCTGCTTAATAACTATTAGATAACCATTTAGCTTATAAAGGAGCTCTGGTACTGGGAAGGAATCAGTCATGCACAGGACAAGACGAGTCACCTTTACACCTTTCGACTATTGTTAGCAAGAGCACCTAGTACCTGCTGCCTGAGTGATATTTCCCCTTGGAACTCTTCTGCTTTGGGAGTTTTCTCTTTCTCTTTCAAATAAACAACACTCTGGCTGAGCGTAGCTTTGTCTCCAGGCGGCTCTCAGGAAGTTCCTCTACGGGTCCATGCAGTCTTTGATCCGAGAAACTGTGAGTTGGCAGGAACGTACAGAAGTCCCAGGAGACCAAGGCAGTGGGCATGACTCAATTTATTGCAGGAACAGGGTTACATATACAGTGAAGGGAAAAGTTTTTGGTATCCAGAGACATCAGAGAAAACCTATTGGTTTCAGATAGCGCAGGTGTATGACAACCCCATTTGCACGTTGGGGCTCACAGCAGCCTGGACCTAGGTATTGTCCTGGGGATCAGAGAGAGAGACCTTATATGGTCATGTATGGAGACATGTTAAAGCTCCAGATAAACAATTTGCCAGGTCGCATACCTTTGAGGGGTAGTGTCTTGCTGTGAGCAGTCAGCATAGCTTATGGTCTGTCAGAGCAGCAGTGAGGGAACAGCCAATCAATCGCCTTCCTCTCTCAGAAATGAGAATTCCGGGGTTCCAAGCACGCTTCTGCTTCACCTCAGCTCAGGACAGCCCCACAGCTGAGTACTGTCTCCAGAGCCTGTAGGCTTCATTCCTTGTCATCTGCAGGGCATGAGCCTGGGGTTGCAGGCCACGACTCTTACACCTTGCGTCTCATTCACATCATCCTAGCTGCACCCCAGAGCCCCAGCTCATCCTTGGTCCTCCATCTCCCTTGCCTTTAATCGTTCATAAACCTTCCAGTTTCACATATCTGCCATCCTCACCACCGCTGCCGAGGGCTCCAACTCTTATCCTCTTTCCTGTTGGTTCTTCCCTCTAGCCCTGTTTGTCCTGCTTTGTTCAAAACCCACCCTGCATCCAGGCACAAGACCAGTACAGCTAAAGGAAACACTATATTATCCTGCTTGACGTGAAACAAGAGTCTCCTTCCCTTCCACCTCAGCACACACCTATTTTTTTGCCTTTTGAATATGCAGTCATACACCCTGAGATGCCTAAGCCTCTAGCAGCTTTCTCAGGTGGTTCCCCTCAGCTGATTATAACCTAATTAATTCCTCCTCCTTTATGTGTGAGCTCAGAACCCCTTCTGGGAAGAAGTCCCTGAACCTCCAGATTGCTTTGCATATCCACTTCCATTTCTGTATTCCCAGAGACAGGCCCCAGTTCCTGCTAGCCTAATCACATTACCATTTCCAGTTTGCACACCTGGTCTGTCAGTAGGCAGAGCCCCTCCCAATAGGAACTGCTTGTACTTCATTTGTGTTTTTCCTTACCTGGAGCACTGCAGGAGAACAAACAGATGAGTAAATGGGATGATGGGAATCACATTAGAAGTTCTCCTGGGGGAAGAAAGGCTTTTGTTACCTTTCAGATAATACTGCATAACCCAGTCGCCTGTCCTTCCTACTGAGGAAAAAAAAAAAAAAACAAATCTCAATCACCTGTTAGGTCACCTCAATGGCAGAGTGTGGAAATGAGCACCCCATGATAAACGTCTACTCTAAGACACATTCTCAGAGCTCCTGGAAAAGGGGATGCCCTCAGACCCCTCAGTTACCCCATGCTGCTCCCATGGAATGGGATGCCATTCTCCTTGAGTTGAGTGGCTTCCTCTCCAGAACCTATGGTTTTACAAGGTCATCCACAACCCAGTGGGCAGTTTCAAAGCATAATTCACAAGGAGATATGTTTCAAGTCTGCAAGTTTGGGAAGACGGGGGCTATATAGACACCAGAGTTTACAAAAACACAGTTTGAATATCAAAAAGGAGTGAGAAGTAAAAATCCATTAAGTTATATATTAAGGTTTCTGGGTAAATATGCTAAAATACTCCATGCTACAACTTTTTGGATTTTTGAGACAGGTCCTCACTCTGACCCAGGCTGAGCTGGAACTCACTCTGTAGCCCAGGCTTGTCTCATTATCAAAGTAACCCTCCCACCTTAGTCCCACAAGTGCTGAACTGACAGGTGTAGAGCTTTATACTTATATTTCCCTCAAGTGTTGAGATTATGAGCTGAACGTAGTATGTACCTCCTTTTCGGTGCTCAGGGGAATAAAATTTATCTTTCAATGTAGAGTTCAAAATAGTGAACTCAGAAGTGGCGGTTTGATCAACATGCTCAGGGGACTTGTTTAAATTAAGAGAAAAAAAAGACTGTGGCAAATAAAATCATAGAAGTTCATGAAGCATGCTTTATGAATAGTTTATTGAATTCATTCATAGTTTAATGAATGCTTCCAGTTGTAGTTTGAATATGAGATATTCCCCTTCCCATAGTGTGTTTGAACAGTTGGTCCTCAGCTGGTAGTGCTGATTGCGAAGGTTCTAGAACTTCAGGCAGTTGAGCCTTACTGAAGGAAGTACTGTTACTAGGATCAGCCCTCTTCTTCTCTGCTTTCTTACTCATGCTTCTGCTGCTATGCCTTTTCTGCCATTGTGGACTACACTTCCTCTGAAACCATGAGCCAAAATAAACCTTTTGTCTCGTAAGCTGCTTTTGCCAGGGTTTTTTTTTTTTTTTTTAAATCACAGCAACAGAAAAGAAACTTAATACACCTCCAAAACCATTTCCTAGGTCAAGAAGTAGAATTGTAAAGAGCTGAATTGTGTCTTCTTCAAATTCTGTGCGGAAAACCTCAATCCTGAGTATGAACCTCTATAAAAGCTGCAAAATTAATTAAGAGATTAGAGAGGGCCTTAATCCTATATGGATGGTATCGCCATAAAAAAATGTGGGCATACAAATAAATACTGTACATATGCGCACAGAGACCATGTGAGGACACAGAACTTGTGAGAAGCCAGACAAATGACCTAAGCTTCTATTATTTAAGCTACCAAGAATATGGTATATTCTTATACAATTTCCAAAGCACCCTGTATTTCTTCCTAAGGACAAGACTCTAAGCTCTGTTAGCCAGCCACTCACTTGACTTATAGTACTGGTCAACATTATTATGTTTAATTTCACACTTATTGAAACACTGTCACCTAGAACTGTCACATCTCAAGATAGAAAATGGTGAGTTTGGTCCAGATGAGCTTTACTTAAAGAAGCAATAACACCCAATCCTTGCTCTTTTCTCCAAGTTTTATAAATATATATTAATTATGCCCACCCATGATTTCATTAAGACATTTCATACATGTATAAAATACAATTTGAGATCATGCTTGTGTCCACTCCTTGCCCCAGTTATTCTCTCTGTCCTACTCTGCCGATCCCTTCCTCTATCCAACAGATGCAACAGTTCTGAGTAGGACTGGGTCTTACTTGGCCCAGTTGTGTTTGACCCAAGGGCCTAGGATGATGGACACTTACATCACCTAAAATGAACCTGAGACAGTATCTTCCAAGTCATTGTCTCATGCCAATGAAGACTAAAGATTCAAACTCATATGAGTATGCAATGTGGATTAAAGCATTACTGAAGAGATTTACAGAAAAGTCAGAAACTAAGGAAAAATGATAGAAAGTCCCAAGAGGAAAAATGCTTGTTGAATTTCTTTGTCTAGGGATTGTTTTATAGTGTCATGGCAGAAACTGGAGAAACTGTTGTGATAATGGTTAGTTCTCTGGTCTATCGTGGACTGAACCAATGAAGGGACCGGATGCTCTATATGCTCCTGGCCTAACTAGAGAGATGATTGTGACAGTCCATGTGCTGCTTACCCAGTTAGGCGTGGTTGAAGCCTCCTCTGTCCATCTCTAATTCCTGTCTTGTTCGTTATGGACCTTGGCTATTTGTTAGCGATTGGTCACTTGGCTAGCATTACGGTCCCTGACTTCAGGAGTCTCAAATGCTGTTAACTTCACTAAACTCTCTTTGTTCTCATAGCTATTGAGAAGTAGCTGTATTTAGTTAGCTGTGGATGTAGTTAACTTTTTTGTTTATAGGACAGTCTGGTGTCTCCTTCCTGAAATGGGTAGAGGTCTCCTTAAAGCTACGTTTATTTAGTGTGTTAGCATTAGCTGCATTAAAACCAAGAGTATAAAATGAAATGATAGTGCCTAGCACACAACACCAGGGGCCATCAAGGGAGTTTGCTATAAAAAAAGGTAAGCCAGCCTTACCACTGGTTACCCCACTAAAAAAGAAATAAATCTTTTTCTTACTCAGAAACCACTGTCTATCAATCCTCAGGAAGAAGCAAAGCCTCTTAAGCCCTTCCTCACTTCATGACAGAATGTTAACAGGCTCAATCTTACATGGGTCTTTTATTTTTACTTACTATTTTTTATTTATGTATCTTATGAATGTATGTCACGTTTGTGGGTGCCCTTAGAGACTGGAAGAAAATGTAGGATTCCCTGGAGCTGGAGTTCCAGATGCTTGCTTGTGAACCACCTGACATGGATGCCGGGAACTGAATGTCCTCTGGAAGAGTGGGAAGTGCTCTTAACTAACAAGCCATCTCTCTGATCCCCCTCTGCAGCTCTTATGCATGTGAACACAGTTGCAGTAAGTTCATGAATGCAGTGGTCATGTCATACTTGGAAGACAATGTTCTCTACCCCTTCCTCTGACCTATATGTCTTTGCATTCCCTCTTCCATGATGAGCCTTGGGAGGCCGGGGTAGCATAGCTATGCCATTTATGCCCCTTCCTTGCTTGTGCCATGTGGAGAACCAACAGAATCAGGCTGAAATCAGGAAACATTTATTGACAGAAAAAAAAATGATCTTTACAAAAACAAAAGAACAAAGAATGGCTCAGGAAATTGCTGCTAGTGGCAAAAGAATAGAGATACCATGGTAAAGATAGAGAATGTTCTGGAAAAGAATCCTTACCAGTATATTTTTCCCCTGAGACAGAGTCTGACTATATAGCCCTGGTTGACCTGGAACTTTCTATGTGGACCAGACAAGTCTGTATTTCACAGAGATCTTCCTGCCTCTGTCTCCGGAGTTCTGGGATTAAAGACATGTACCACCACATCCAGCAAGTGTGATGCTCTGTCAAGCATTCCTGGTAGCCTGATGAAGTAGCAGTTCAGGAAGGGAGCCAAAGAGAAACATTTATAATGACTTCTTTCTCCGTGAACTTTTCCTGATTCCCTAATTGACTGAATTCACCCAAGAAATTAGAGAGTATGAGGGCCAGGAAGTGTAGACAGACCTCACACGAGTAAAGGTGAGGGAAAATTCCTAGCTCCTTGACTTGGGAATGACAGCATGTGGGTCGTGGATGTTGGTTTTTCTGGGCAATTCTAGGCTTGAAAGGTGCTGATTTTTCATAGAGGACAGTGCCTGAGACATATATAGCTCTCCCTGTTGTGAAATCTTTGAATTTTACAACATCAGATAACCAGAGCTATAGCCACAAAAATGACAAGCTGTTGTCTTTGATATTTACGTAAGGTGTGCTTCTTTCCTAATTTTAGCTCTTACACTATGCCACTGCCAAATAACAAGAATTTAGGAGTAAAATACAGAGCCTTCATCTGGAAGGACTAGTAGGTTTTTTAGGAGAGTGGATGTGGCCACCATTCACATTTAAAATCAAAGCTAACTAAATCTCTTCTGGGGGGCAAAAAAGTTTTGAATCAAAGTGATACAGTATTTTTTTTTCCAGTTTATTATCTATGAGAATGGTATAGAAGTATCTTACCATGGAGTTACTAGGTCAAAGCCTGGGCCCTAGTCACCTCAACTAGACTTGGCCACCCATTCTCAACTGGTAAGCAATAGTCAAAAGCAAAGGAAAGGAATTTATTTAAGGAACAAAGATGTCCTATGATCTTCATGTACACCTTTAAAGTCTTGACATAAGGCTTAGATTTAAACAGGCCCCAAAGAACATATAACTAGACAGTTCTGGCCAAGATGTGGTCTCAGCCATGATTGACCCATTGTTACTTCTATTCCAGTCTCCCTGCAAATTGGTCTGCATAAAACCTCTTTCCAGGAAACAAGTTCCTCCTCCATCTGGCAGGAGACTTTAACTGCTTCCTTCTCCCAGAACTGCATTCCTGGAGGAATTCCAATTTCTTGGGGCCTACTGCTTCAACAGTATGATAGCTAAAATGAGGGACCTAAGTGTCTCTCCTTAGAATACTTTTCCTCCTGTGAGTATTACACCTACAGAAAAATATGTCACAGTTATTCTAAGTGATTTTCATCACAATGGTATTCTCTGTCATTCAACTTAAAAATCTGGAATTGGCCATCAGGAAGACTCATCTTGAAATACTGCCAAAAGTTCCTGGCTGATGAAATGCTGGATGTATTGCATTAAGAGTAATCATCAACCATAGATCCCAAGACAGTGATTAGTCAATCTTTTACCAGAGTCTGTGGTCATTTCCAATATAATGGAAAAAAGAGGGGTGAAATGACATATCGAAAATGTAATATCCCATTAGGAATCATAGTCAATAGTAAACCAAATTCTTAGAAGACCCATGATTAGGAACCAGGTCCCAAATGTACCTCTATTTTGAAAATGGAACTCTTACATACTACTGGCGAAATGTGAAATGAGACAGACACTGTGGCAAACAGTTTGCTGATTTCTCAAACACTCCAGCAAAGAATGACTCTATGGCCCCCAATTATATCCTTATGTATACATTCAAAAGAATTAAAAATAGGACTCAAACAGAATATTGTGTACCTGTATTCTTAAAAGCTTGTTCACAATAACAAGCTGTAGAAAGACCCTTAAGTGCCTATCAACAGATGAATAACAACTGAAATGTGCCATATATGTATAAAACATTACCCAGCCACAGAAAGCAATGATGTTCTACACGTGCTACAATTTGGGTACATAGCTTTATTCACCATCTTGAAATACCCAAGGTAATTAGCTTATGGAGAGAAAACATTTACTTTGACTCCGGTTTGGAGGTCTCAGCCTCCAGGAAGATCGTTTGCTGTGGACCTCTGGTGGACATCCTGGCTGGCAATGGTGAGGAAGAGCAGAGTGAAGGAAACTGGTTACTACAGGGACAGGGACAAGAAGCAAAGAGAATGGAGGGCAGGATAGTCCTATATTCCCTTTTGAGGGCATGACCCCTATTACCTAAGTTCCTCAAATAAGGTTCTACCTCTTAGGTTCATAGCATCTCTCACGTCTTTACCTCTTGGACATCTAAGGGATATTCACCATCCAAATGGTAACTGGGTGAACCTTGAGAACACCATGCTCACTGAAATAAGCCAGGCAAAAAGGAACAAATATTATCTAATCTCTGTCATCTGAAATATATAAAATAGGCAAATTCATAGAGATAAAAGGGAAATTAAAGATTACAGATGTGGAGGAGCAAGGGGAAAGAGAACAGACGCTCAGTGTCAAGGTGGTTGGAAGAGGGTATGGAGTCTGTCTTGACAAAAAGGTTTTGGAAACACGTACTGATGACACATACCAGAACCCTGAGAATCAGTCGGTACCTTGAACCATACAGGCTAAAGATGGTCAAGCTGGAAAACTGTATGTTCTGTGTATTTTACTATAAATCAGGAAAAAATTTGCATATCTTTCCTTTCTGTAGCTTTTTGTTTGAACTGTGGATTTCAAACGAGAAACAGTAAAGGCACCCAAAGACAACACTGTACTACAATCTTTATTTCATCAAGTCAAAATAACAAGTGGAAGTAACAAACTTCCAAGGTATTCCTTCCCTGTTTGAGTTCAAAGCACTGAAGTAGCATTCAATAAGTCTTTTTACCAAGCAGATAATCTTATTTAATTAATGATGTAATTGTCACTAGAACATTGACTTGGCGATGGGCAGATGGTTTGTCAGTGTTCTTAATTATTTGCAGCTTTTTTTCTAGTAATCTGAAATAAAATGTGTTTTGCAAAGGTCTAAGTAGAGCCATGACACCCATAACGGCTCTTGCTAACTAAGTGCAGATTGGGAGAGAGGCAGAGACTAAAGCTACTCCATAGAGGTGGTGGAGACTGGTACCAACATTTGACAGGATGAGTTGTCACTTCTGTCCCCAGTTTCTGTCTAGACCCTGAATGTCTCCTTTCCATCTGCTGGGCAATATATTTATGAAGGAGCTGAGTTTCTATTTTGCAAATAAATAGAATTGTTTGTCAAGAGATGTTTAAATCATAACCGTGGGTTTACTTTTAACTTAAAAGTAACACACTTTAAGTTAACACACTTTAAGTTAACTTTAAGTTAACACACTTTGCTATAGTGACTTTAGAAGGAAAAAATTCAAGGAAGCAAAAACAAATTGTTAGTAATTTTCCCACCTAGATATAGTAACAGTTAATGTTATGATATATGAGATGTAATAATTAATTCTATTTAAAAATGATATTGCCTAACTTTTCCTCCATATGAAAAAAATAATTTCTCTTTGAAATATACTCAGAAAGCTATAAGATACTTTAAAGGACAATCCAAAGACAGTCATCATAACCATTTAGTTGTGTCCTAGGCTGCCCTGCCAATGGCCCTCAGGGAAGCAAAGCTGTAGTATGAATAATTCTGTTACTGACTTTGCAAACAAGGAAACCACTGGAGGACCTGTGAGTGGTCTCACCTAAGAACAGAGTTACTAAAGGATTTAGGAAAGGAAAGGCTTTGGAAGGCACAGAGCTAAGTTGGATGGGTGAAAAGAATCAGCATGATGTTGAGACTGCAAGGCCCGCCCTGGGGACATTTTTATGGAAAACCACAAAGTTAAGAGAGACCAAAAATGCTGAAGCCAGAAACCACTTATGTGTGACTCAACATGGGGCTGGAAATCAAGGCTATTTCTGCTCAAAATGGCTGGAGTCCTCCCAGCAAGGAGACTGGGCACTTTGTTCTTATTTCTATGACTTCAAAGCACACAGTTCTTGACGGCCTGTGATTTCAGAAAACCAGATCACCTTATTAAAGAAGAGCTAGTTCCTGGAAGAAAGGTTCCATTATAACACTTTACGGCTACAGCATGACCAGGGCACAAGTGTCTTTTTGACTCTCTAGCAGCTGGATTTGTCTTGATCTAGTTGTGCCCTTAGCCTGATGCATGCCAGGACAAAGGTTTCACTTTCTCAGTTAAACTTCATTTTTATTTTTTCCAACGTTTCCTCTGTTTTTCCTTCACTGACTCAAGAAATCCCTGAAAATACTCACAAAGCACAGGTAACAATTTTAACTTCTTTACTTGTTAGTCTAACATCTTAATATGGTATGTCTTGGTTATTTTCATTTACATTTAAAAATTATTAGTGAAGTCAAAGTTTTCCCATATTGTCTAATACTTCTAATTCATTTTTAAAAACCCAAGGAGCTGGTGTCTCACTTCCGAGGTTGAACGCAAACCAGAAGGGTTAGCATGGATTCAAGGCCAGGTTAGACTACATAGTAATTCCAGGATAGTTGGTACTGTCTTAAGGAAAATATAAAATAATATTATAACACAAAATATAGATGAAGAAATGCATTTACACTACTGTTGGGTTCATGCTAATAGCTCAATTAGACACTGAGAGATTGCATGACCATGCAAAGCGATTTATTTACTGCAGGTTATATGTCAGGGCTGTCCAATAAAAAAACAAACAAACATGGCAGCCACCAAAGCAGGCCATGTGGTGCCTTTTAAACCAAACAGTGTCTAAGGGAATCTCTCTGATTGGTAGGACCTGAATATTGGATTGGCTATCATATCTCTGGAGGAAGCAAGGACTTCTGGGAAAGCAAGTACTTGACAGTAAGCAAAGAGGTGAAGTCAGAGCCACCCACCATTAGGGGGCGCTGGTCCTCTCACTACAGCATATAAAACAAATGAAAGGCCTGAAAATTCTTTGATTATGTGATATGAAGTTTCTCATCCAATCATCTTAGTTCTTTGTGTTATAAAAATATAAAAATATCGTATATTGAAATGCTGATCCATTGCCACATTAGCTGTAGTATTTCCTTTCTAGAGTGTAGTTCAGAAAAAAAACTCTTTGTGAGGCCATTCTTTTCCTCTTTGAGTTTCTCAATGAATCTCACAATCAGAACCTGGGAACAAGAAACTGAAAACACATTTCACTAATCGGACGTTGATGGAAGCAGGTTTGTCATGTCTGATTGTGGTGATGTGTTACTAATGATAAAACACCCACTTTGGATAATTGTTTCTTTTAAAAGAAAATCCTAGAAAATTCAGGGTTATTTTATATTCTGTACCATCTTGGAGTCAGTCTTCAAAGGAAAGAGTTTGCTAGGGAGTCGATCGATGGAACCCAGACCACCGGTAGGTGTGACACCTGTGACACACTGTAGTCGTTTCCTAATGAGAGTTGAATTTTGCGTGTAGCTTACGTGGATGAGTCATAGAAAAAAGTGTTGAGTCAAAAATCCGCGTGCAGCTTAATTTAGGTCAATAGTTAGTGCAAAAAACTATTGTGGAATAAAAATCTCCATTCTGATCTTTTTCATCTCCTATCTGCTTTCTTCTAATTGTGTGTAATGTTTTAATGAGAAATGGCCCCCATAGACTCACATATTTGTGTGAGCAAGAGCTCAGTGAAACTACCAACCTAGGCTACTCGGTGAGTAGAAAAAGAAAAGTTTATTCAAACTGCCAACGTAATCTCTGGCGTGGGGGTGGGGTGCAGAGAGAAGTCAAATGGTGGTCTTGTCAGGTCTACCGGCTTATGTTGCTGCAAAAAACTAAGCGAATTAGCTGGAACAGCCTGGGAACTGTCGTGGCGCCTTGATCCGTTGGAGGCTTGTCTGGGTTAAAAGGGAACCAGATGCCCTTCCTGGAGATAGTTGACTGGAAGCGGTCAGAGGTAAGAGAAGAAATGGCTTTTCTTGACAAACAGAAAACCACTTTACGACGTTTCTGAGGAATGCTGACTTTAAGTAGCAATCTTGTTTACTTGGTCAGGGTCCAGCCTGAGCTAAGCCCAAATTGCCACTTTGGACATTATCAGTGGCACCGCCATTGTGGGGCTCGAGGGTTGGACCTAACGATTTGATCACTTGTTCTCCTGTTGGTGGCACTGTTTGGGGAGGTCGTAGCACCTTTAGAAAGTGCAGTCTTGCTAGCTTTGAAGGCTTATAGCTTTGCCCACCTTCCGGTTTGTATTCTCTATTTTCCGTGTGTGGGTTGAAAGGTGATCTCTCAGCTTCCTGCTCCAGCGGTGCACCGCCATCCTTACCGGCCTTTGCTCTGGAACCATGAGCTAAAATAGTTTGCTCCCTATGTCTCTTTTGGTCACGATGTTTTATCACAGCAAAGAACAAGTAACAGACACAGTGTGGTGTGACTTACTTTCCATGACGCCTTTTGGGATGTGGTAAATTTGGAGACAATGTCTTTGGTTGTAACGGGGTCTAGAAGTCTGTCACTGTCGCCCTCCCAAAAGTTTGCGGGTTCAGTTTGCTTTCTCCCTCTTCTCTATCATTCCTATCACATCATATGTCTCAAAATACATTAGCTTCCTTTATTGATACCCTTCCTGGATTCTTTCAAGAATGAAGTTGCTAAGTTGCAAGGCAGTCTCAGCCAAAAACTCACGTTGGATAGATGAGTGGATACAGAAAATGTGGCACTTATACACAACAGGATTTTATTCGACTGCAAAGACTGAAATGACATTCACAGAGAAATTCATATGACTTCGGATCATTATGTTAAGTGAAATATAAGCCAGATGTAAAATATAGATGTCATCTGTTGCCTCTCACATTGTGGGGGTCCCTGCAAGTATCACATCTGGCAGGTAACCAACTCCGGTGAGGTACAAAGAAAACTCAGCTCAGCTCAACTTAACTGGCTCTAGTTCAAATTTCTGGACTCTGATGCCAAGCAATTTATTTTTTACATATTTAAACACAGTAAAACTTTGAAAAAAATTTCCTTGTGACAATTATCACAACATAGCTTTAGGCATGGCTACATCAAAACGCCCTTGCAAAGGACATCTCTTTAGCAAAGTACCTGTGATCTTTTCCACAAGAAAGACTGAGAAACAATGCTCCTGTGCTCTATGTGAAACAGTTTTAGCCACTCTTTTGCAAGAATGGGTTCTATTGACTGAGAAACAATGCTCAGCATTCTGGAAGATGCAGGTGAGGGCTGGTTCCATAGACTAAACAAAAGGAAATCAGGTTATCAAACAACATCCATACAGCCTTCCTGGTGAACAGGTGTCGGCTTATTCCATTGAGATAATAAATAAATAAATAAAAGCCTGCATGTTTAACAACCCTGGTTTGTCTACTGCTTATCTGTGAACATGAAGACCTTGTTTTCTTCTACATCATGTGTGAAATCTAATTTTGGAATTATGAAATTTGCAACATGTGGGATTTATATTTATATGTATATAGGTATGCATATGACGTCATTCTAGAAAAGACTATAAGACAGGAGAGAGAGAGGTCTACAGAGAGAGGTGGAAGAGCCAGGGAGGCTAATGGAGTCTGTATGTCATGAAAGCAAAAGCTGGACGAAAAAATGAAAATTCAGTTTAATAATACACGGCCTGATAAGGACGATGCCTGACCTGCATGAAAAGCTGCTCTTTTGTTTTTGGCCTCGATATCTCTCATATTTAATGTCAAGTTTCAGAGTTATATTGTTCAAATATTACTAATACTCTGTTGTAGAATGGATGACAACCTTCTAAGTCCAGAGTCACCAAAACATGATTAAAAAAATAGAGTTTTGTTAAACTATCACAGACAAATGAATGGTGGTACTTCTAAATTTGTAACCAGTTGAAGGTTCCGTGAAAAGACTTTGGGCCAGCCCTTTCAACTTTGATATTTTTATATAGATGGATTCAACATAAAATGAATATCCAAGGACTTATCAAAGAGAAAGACAGAGACATCAGAAAGAAATAAAATAAGCACTCTTAAGTCTGAAAAAAAGATAAATTGGGAAAGGCTTATTTTGTCTTCTCTCCTATCCTTAATTTCATTGTATAAGTAAGATAAATGAAAACTGTAAAATATGTTAAACATGACAATTTAATATGTATATTCACCATGAGCTGATTACCATGAGCAAATTAATTAGCATATCTATAACCACACAAAGTTATCATTGTGTGTGTATGTCAAAAACACTTAAGTGTGGTTATTCTGAACAACCTTATATTTCTATAAGGAATAGAAAACCACTTCCAGGATACAAACTTCAAACTTGAAAAAAAGGGGTCAGCCTGAAGCAACTGGATCTCAAACTAATTCTCTAAAGGGTTTTTATTGTTGTAAAACAATGCTAATAGATTCCCCCAACCAATACAAAAGTTTATTCCTTGCTTAATGAAAAGAACAATAACACCCTTGAGACCCAGTTGGCTACCTGGTGGTCACTATCATTCTGATGCTCAGGTAATCCGAGGTCTCCAGGTGGTCCAGGAGTCACATGTTGCCGATTGTCTGCGGGAATGATAAGGCTTCTTCATCAACAGTACTGTAAACAAATGCTTTTTTGCATGAGAGTTATTAGGGGCAAGATATTTTTAAAAACAATTGCCTCAGCCAGGAATATATCAGGTACAGGTTAAGTTTCAGGAAAAACTCATTAAATTACTCGTCATTTACAGAATTTTCCCAAAGCCAGGTGCACCCCATCACACAGTCCCAGTGTCTTTCTCCCTGCACTTAATATCTATTTTCCTTTCAAATTTCAAGAATAAATACAATTATTTCTGGTCACGGTTTCCACACCGTGTATCAGAAACTCAGAGCCCACTCATCACCTCTTTGAATGTGTCCCTCTGACTCATCTTCCTGAATTCTCACACTGTCTTTTCTGCAGACATCATAGTCTACCATCAAAATGATCTCTTTTCACTATGTTTCCCTCTGTGATTTTCTCCTAAAAATCTGACCACATGATGCCATAGAAATTACATTTAAGTTGTTTTTTATACATCTGTTAAGTAAATGCAGAATTCATTTGAATTGTTTTATTTTTTTCTTTAATTTCACGAATCTGTTTGAAATGGTAACTTAAAGTGTGAGTTGGAAATAAGTGATAATCTTCAAATAAATTAAAAGTATAGTTAAACACAGAATTAAGAACTGCTAGCATTTGCTTGTTTTTTCCCTTCCCCTTTAAAGAAATAAAGCATTACAATATAATTGAAATCTCTTTTATTACCATTTCCAATGTGATTTCATTCCCTTACTACAGAGGCAAAGTGAACACTTGATTTGTGTATATATTAACAGTTAGGATTTGGTTAACATTAGGTTATTAAAATCTATCCAGGTCAAAATGCATCCTCTTACATATTGTCTCTCTTAGGGTTACTATGCTGTGATGAAACACCATGACCAAAAGCAACTTGTAGAGGAAAGGGTTTATTTCATTCATAGTTCCATAAGTTCATCATCAAAGCAGTGAGGGCAGGAACCTGGAGGCAGGAGCTGATGCAGAGGCCATGGGGGAGTACAGCTTACTAGCTTGCTCCCCATAGCTTGCTCAGCCTGATTTCATATAGAACCCAGGACCAACAGCCCAGGGATGATCCCACAATGGCTGGGCTCTCCCACATCAATCACTAATTAAGAAAATGTCTTACAGCCAGATCTTATGGGGGCATGTTCTCAATTGAGGTTCCCTCCTTTCAGATAACTCTAGCTTGTGTCAAGTCAACATAAAACTAGCCAGCGCATTATCTTTCTTGTTACTTTTAGCTTATGTAATATGTGAGTATATGATTATTACATTGTCTATCCCTCTTTGAAATGTGTTTTGAAGGATGGGGAGACAGTTCAGTCAGTTAACAGTTTGCCAAAAAGCATAGGGACCTGAATTCAATACCCGAACCATATAAAAAGGACAGGCATAGTGTGCTTATAGTCCCAACCACTGCCTCTCCAGGGGATATGCTACTATCTGTGTATTTGTCTACTTATTTGTACAATCAACTGTCTTCTCATCTTTTCATTCAACACTGAAGCTTTTTGTTTTTTGTTTTTTTCTGAGAATTACGTTTGCTTTCAAGTGAGAAACAGGTTTACTGTTTTCGCTTTGCAGAATACTATAGCCTAGAGAGAACAAATGTTAGTATGTCTCCCACATAACCCCAAGGTGATGATGGGGCACGAAAAGGCAGCCTCTCATGCACAAAGACCATCTCCCAGAAATCCCTCCACAGCTCCCTGCATCTCTCCCAAAACATTCACATCTCCTCTCCTTTGTTATCCTCCCAGCTAACCAGAGACAGACACCCTAATACTTCTCCAACTGTATCTCCCTTTTTTCCCTTTCTGCCTAGGACTCTTTAAAACCTGCCATGGGCCATGTCTGTCTCTATTCTATCTACAGGAAGTCTTTTGTCCCTCTGGGGCAAATATCCCTTGTTCCTTTTTCCTTATCGCTTGACCCCTGCCCCCTGCCCCCTGCCCTTTGTCTCTCGTTCATTGTCCTTTGTCAGTCCAGGGCAAATGCATCTCCTCTGTGCTAAGAATCTGGTATCTCGGTGTGTTCTGTGCTGACTCTTGTTCTTTCCCCAAATGTCTTTCCCAAAGTCATAGGACCAGTGACCTCCCAATTCAAACCACTCCAACAGACTTCTCAAGACTCTGGTCAGTACATTTTAACTTTGCCATATACTGCCCTTGACCTTCTGAGTTATGAGTGCTATGGAAAAAAGTGGATGGAATGTTTAGAAGATCTAGCCAGAGGTTCTGGTCAAACTCCTTGCCCCGATCTATACTCAGTGGAGCCAGCAAACCTTTGTAAGGTATGAAGGCTTTTCTGTTTTGGATCAAACCTTCGCAACAACTTTTTGAAGTGCGCACTACAATCCCAATTATTTTATATGTAGGAATGAAGTTAAATGACTCACTAACTATGACCAGACCAGAAAGAGCAATAAAAGTGCTTAAAGTTCTTCAGAGTTGAGGGAAGATCAATGAGACGTTTTACAAAACACTTTGTGAGGAAGTGAAAATGAGTGTTGAAAAATAGCTCTTCCTTCCCTGCTTTCCTTAGATTTAGCTTTTAATACAACACAGAGCAGACTCACTGCAAAGGACCTTACACAGTGCACAACCTTTTATCTTTCTTCAGGGAAGAAACTGAGGCCACTGTTTAATTTGCAGGGTCAAATCATCTCAAGAATTGACTGGCAAAGACTCCAGCCTGGAATGACAGGCTCAGCAGAGCAAGTGTTTATGTCAAACAGTCTTTTTGGTTATGTTTGTTGTAACAAGGATTTCGGCTATAGAGGAACACAGCCGTATTTCACATCTGAGCAATGACGAGTGTTACGTATCCTACATAGTTGCATAACCTTCTTTCTTAGGTTTTTTGGTTTCCTGGCCATGAAAATCTATTTTGATAGCCACCTTCCAATCCTGATACCTCCTTGCCGCATTACCTTGCAAAGATTTAGGAAACAAAAATGGCCACTGGAAGGAGGATCACGGATGTAGGAAGACATTAAGATGAAAAGGTAGAAGGCCATCCCATTAGATTCTGGTGGCAAATGAAATCCTGAAAGGGCAGAAGAAAAGCAGGTCCTTGAGGATCTGAGATGTTGTGTCCTCCTTTTAAGCAAAATCATGGATAGAAGAAATGGGAAAGGAGACCCAAAGGGCATCACCCGCTGTCCACTGTCTATATCATCTGTTGAGCACTTTCTATTTAGAACTGGAGAAGAGGGGAACTCACAGCCAGTCCCTGACATCTCTCAAGATAAGCAGGTCATGGGCCTGAGTTTGGTCTTTTCAAGCCATTCTCTGTTTCTCTATGGAGTGGATAGGGTCTCAGAGGCTGCTGAAAGCTCCCAGAGGATATTGAGCAATGGGCATTTGGCTGGACATGGAGAAGGGTCACCATCCGTAAGGCAAAGAGACTCTGTAGCTGGAGAATATACCTGTAAATTGTACACACTGACAAATTTTGGGAGCCTGAAGTTTGACCAAGGGCAGAGGATGGAAAGTCAGTAGTCGGGGCTTATAAGACTGCTAAAGCACAAAATAACAGACCTCAAACTATGCTCGATACAAGTGGGCGCCAGGGAGACACTGAACTGTTAAGTCCTGAAAATTTCCAGACACCATTCTAAAGAATAGCATCAAGAAGGCAGCTAATCTAAACATAAGAACCACCCAGTCTGTGAGTTATCTGCAGAGACTCTTTAAATCACTGCATGGTACTGTATTTACTGATATGTTCCAATCGCAAGGGAGCTGAGAAGAAAGATGAGATCCAGTTTCAACATGAAATTATATAAGTCCTCTTTGCTCATCTGGTTGTGGTGTAATAATTTTTAATGCAACAACATCAGCTTAAGTGAACTATGTGTGCACACATTTTGGCTAGAGAATAGCCACGGTTGTCATTCTCAGGAACAAAATTCACCTCCTTTTTGACGGGGTCTCTCATGACCTGGAGCTTGCCAATTAGGCTAACCAGCAAGCTAGCTCCAGGGACCTTCCCGTCTTTGCCACAGCAGCACTGGTATTAAACTGCAAGCATACACCATAACACCCAGCCTTTTACGTGGGTCTTGGGGATAGAACACAAGTCTTTGCGTTTGTAACACAAGCTCTTTACTAACTGAGCCATCCCTTCCATCCAGCTCAGAAGAATAGTTTCTATCATAATCGTAGTCCTCAATCCATTGAGGTCATAGAAAACCAATACAGTTGCTGAAGAGGGCCCATTCCCTTAGTTATCAAGAATTGAAATCACTGAGATGGTTTCTGTGATTTTTTTCTTGTTAACTCAGTGTTTTGCCATATTAGCAGTCTCATGAGAGCCTTTTGAATATTTGCATAATAGCTCATTCTACTCTTGCTAATTAGTTTTCTACATCAGTGTTTTAATCCTTAGGACAGCTTTATAGGAGGAACTACTGATTTCTAAAGTCTGGAATATCTAGCCATGTCGCATGGTAAAAATTCCTAAACTCACCTGTTCATAGAACATCACTAATAAATATAACAACCCAAAAATACTGCAAAAACTCACACCATGAAATTGTTATGTTAAGATTTGCAATTCAGTAGAAATTGATGTAGCTTTCTGCCTTAAGTTATTTAATGTTTAAAATTCATAGTCGTGATTTGGTTTGTATAGAATTCTTTTAAGCATTGTGCCAACAGATAAAGCTGTGAGTTCATGTATTTTTATAAGTATTTGACTAAATCTCCCCCTCCCTTAGATTTTGCTATAAATATCTATGAATTCAATGAAGTGAATGCTTCTCTAATGCTTCACATTAGAGAAAGCATCTCCCCTAAGAGTAAAGAAAGCATCATCTTGTTTAAACATAGAAGAGTTTGCAATCTAAGAGAATTGAGGAAAGGTAAGTAATTGAAGATCTATTATGAGGAATGTCCAAGCCATCAAGGAACACTAACTCTGTAGAGGAGGTAGATGTGGTACCCCCATGGAAATTGTCACCCAGAACCTGTGGGTCAAGGGTACTTAGAAGCCCAGCCCTGGAATGAGGAGCTGGCAGGATCCCTGGCACCTCCCCTTTGCAGTCTCTGTGCTGACACCACAAGCCACAACAGAACTCCACTCCCTTCAAAAGGAGAGCTGCAATTAGCAGAATTGCTTACCTAAGTCCTTGACCCCCAGAATATACCTATCCCAGCATCCCTTTCTTAACTAATGGTCTTTTCCCCTGAGTAAGTACCAAAAGACCCTCCTCTGCTGAACCCCATAAAATGCCATGACCCTTGCATTAAACTAGAGAGGTGTTCCACTGACAACACTCTTCCAGATTCTTTGCTTTCTGAAGAGTCTTAGTGCCCCCTGACCTGGGACAGCCTGAATGCTTTGACCTATGTTTTGTGCTTTCCTTCCCTGGGACTAGGCTAGGTGGCCAATAGCCTAGCCCTGTGCCAGGAAGGAAGCAGGACCCCTCAGGAACAGAGGGAGAGAAACAACCCACAAGTAGAGAGCCTGGTATAGTAAGCACATTGGTCTTCTACATACAAAGACTTCTACCTTCTCTTCCCCAGTAGAGAGTCAGTCTGCCTTGTTCTTTGCAGTCAGAGTGGAGATTCACTGTGTACTTGTTGAACCTGTGGAGCAATAGAAATCTCTGTGAAGGGGTACCAGTCACTTGTAATTATAAATAATACTTTACAAGGAGCTGACTAGTCATTGAATGCTCAAGTTCAGACAAGGAACATTGAAAAGTAAGTAGAGTGAATGATAATTTTTCCAAGCAATGCGTTTGACCTTTGATCTCCTTGTCAACTATGCTAATAGACTGGTGGAAAGTAGATTTTTGCCATGGCCCTGATTCCTATTGTCTTGCACAGATACACATTTTATGTTTATTGATTTGTAGAAACAGTGAAGATCTGGGCTTTGAATTCAGCAAGATCATCTTCAAACTGTGAAAGAGTCACTTGGCAGTGACCTGGTGTTGAATGGGAACACCAGATGAAGTGCCAGCCTAACACCAGTCCCCAGACATCAGGCAGCACCCAGCATCATGGTACTGAGCAGGAGTGTGGTCCTTCTTCCTCAGTCTCCTTTTGTACATTCAAATTTGTAAAATGCATTCCACCTCTTCCCAGAAAGGTTGATCAAAACATGGAACTGCTGTTTGACAAATAGGTTAAGTATTAAATCTGATAAAATACTGTTTTTTTTAAACATGTAAATTTACTTCTGAATACTAAATTCTCCCAAGGTAGCATGGAAATCTCTAGAAAAAGTAAGCACCTAAAAGAAGTGCTGCCTGCCTCTGGAACTTTCCAGAAACACTACCATTTTCCACTTGCCAGTATACTCCCTGATGGTGTCATTTCTTTAGACACAGATGATTTATGCTCTTTAAAAAAAAAAAAAGTTACACTCTTCTGACTCCGTATTTTACCAATCATTTATCAAATACTCCATGGAAAGTCTTTATCAAATTTGTTCTTGATAAATTACAAACGTGGGCTTCTTAGGCTAATGCTAATTGCAATTCTCATTTGGTTAGAAGTGCCCAAGGAAAGGCTTGCTAAGGATGAGTGATGTTTCAGGCTGGTTTTGAATCTGAGCTCAGCTCTCTGAATTCAAAACACTAGCTATCGATCTTAATAGCAAACTCGCTCCTTATCAGTACAGTGTCAGAGTCCGGGAATAGTCTTTATATGGTATGCGACAGTGTTTACCGAGCTCGGAAACAGGCTCTAACCCCCTGGACACGAAGGGTTTCCGAGAACTTTAAATGAGCTGCATGTGTCAGGAATGAGACAGTGAGAATTCCTGCAAGGGAAGGGACATAAGCCATTGTCACACAACAGTAACTGTCTTCATGGAGCCTGGTCTGGCTTCTATTATAGTGCTGATGGAAGTACAAAGTAAACATTGCCAAAGCAGAAGCTATAATTTTGGGAAAATAAGTGACTTTTACATTGTACTTGACAGTAGAGCTTAATCTGTTAAGTAAAGGCACATTTTGCAAGTACAAAAAGTGTCCAGTAAGAAGCTGTATTGGTTACATTTTAGGCTTCTGAGAGTGGTACCTTAAGAATTTGTTTTAATGACATGAGAGAGACTTCTTAACCCTGATCTTTCTTAAAGAAAAACATAGTCGCCTGTCTTCTCTATCTTGAGTTACATGGACACCACTTTTAAACATGTTTAAGTTAAATCTGCTTCATATAAACAAATATAGAAAACTTTTAAGTAAGATGTAAGTATAAATATATTTTTAAAATTTTATTAAGTTATTATTATTTAATTTAAATGTGGGGCAGGGAAAACAAGCACCAAAATTCTTTCTTCCACCATGTATGTCTTGAGGGTCAAACTCGGGGTGTCAGGCTTGGCAAAAAATGCCCTTACCAGCCCCAAATATATTTTTAGAAATGAATCCACTCCCTCATTTTAGAACTGAGTCATGGCTACACAATAATAAAGTCTACCTGTGGACCCCTCCCTTCCTCCCAAGCGAAGACCCTGGAGAATCCATTACCCAATGCTGAGCTCACTTTCCTGTGGGTTTTCAAAGTGGCTTTCTGCCTCTGAATTCACCGCTAAACAATAATTTACCTTTGCTTTGTAATATACACTATGTGTAATGGCCTATAGCTCACTTTTTAGTCCACTTTTGTTACTATGATCCATTCTTATTATTGCTTAAGACCGTGATTTATTTGTTTCAATTTCTCTATAATATTTTTTTGCTTGAGGATACTTCAAAGTGTTGAGTTATGACTTGGTGTGCAGACATTTTGATTATTTCCAGTTTTAATATATTTTTTGGTTGGTTGGCAGGCTGGCTGGCTGTAGCCATTCTTTAACAATGCAAGATTTTTCTCTGCAATGCTGTAATCTGTGTTGTGTTTTAGCCATTCTAAGAGGCATGGTATTTTTGACATTCGCTATTTTCTAATTGGCATACACAGTTGAGTTTAGTTTCATCACATCACGCCTTTCCATTTACTTACTTCCCATCTGAATATTTTCTCTGGTCAGGTGTCTATTCAGATCATTGGCTCCTTTTTGAACTTGATGTTTATTTTTTGTTGTTTATTTTTAAAAGTTCTTCTTGTGTTTTGGATATGTCCTTCAGAGAGTATATGTTTTACAAAGATTTCTCCCCTAGCCTACAGCTTGACTTTTCTTTTTAAAAAGGGGAAAAAAAAGAAAGAGAGAGAGAGAAAGAAAGATAGAAAACTATATTGTGGTGATTTTAATGGCCCCCATAGAATCATATATTTGAATGTTTGGTTCTCAGCTGATGGGCCGTTTAGGAAGGAGTAGGAAGTGTGGCTTTGTTGGAGAGGGTATATCACTGAGGATGGGCTTTGAGACTTTAAAAGCCCTTGCCAGGCCCAATACTGTCCCCTTTCTCCCTGCTGCTGGTGAAGAAGACATAAGCTCTCCGCTACTGCTCCAGTACCTGCCTACCATGCTCCCTATCGTGACGGTCATGGACTCACACTATGAAATTATAAGCAAGCTCCCAATTAAATGCTTCCATTTGTAAGTTGCCTTGGTCATGTGTCTCTTCACAACAACAGAAAAGTAACTAAAACATGCATATGTATATGTACATAGTACTTGTAGAGGTCGGAAAGGGGCATCCATTTCTCTAGAACTGGAGTTACACACAGTTCTGAACCCCTATCTGGGTGCTGGGAACCTAACCCGGGTTCTCTACAAGAGCAGCTAGTATTTTTAATTACTGAACCATCTTTCCAGACCTTACAGGTTGTCTTTTAATTGGGCATTAGTGTCTTTTCTGTAGAGTGGCAGTTTCTGCTTCCTGTAGCTGTAGGTTCAGGGCAAAAGGCAGTTTATTCTTTTGTCTAATTCACTGTTCTAGCCTGGATCCCTAGTGTGTTTTTCAGCCTCCATATAATCTTCTCCTAAGCCCAGAACTGGAAGGGCGCCATAAAATCTAGAATATTTAAACCTTCATACAATTTAATGAACCTCTGACTGGGACTTACTGACGACTGAACCACTTTAATAGATCCTTCTGGACTCAACTGTGCTGAACTCAGCTTACTTTTCTGGCTCAAACTCTTCTCCAAGTTGACTGGTTCAAACTGACCTTCTGAGCCTGCTGTTTCTTACCAAACTCTTCTAACTTTGGCAGACTCTAGCTGACTCCCTCAACTTCTCCCAACCCCTCTGACCAGCTTCAAACTGACTCACTTTTCCCCGTCTGATACTGACTTCTGCTGAGCTGCCTCTGTGTCTCTGCCTCAGCCTCTCTGCTTCTCTGCTTTATCCCCCAGACAGACTGCTTTGCTGTCGCTGTCTTATCCCCGACTGCCTGCTGTAACTGACTATGTTCTGAGCTCAGAGCCTGCCTTTCTACCGGGAAAGTTGGGCATGTCCTCATTTTGACTCATTCTCCCAACTCTTCCTCTGATTTGTCATTTTGCCTGTCCTTCACTCAGGCTCATCCCAGATGTTACTTCCTGTCTGACACTGACTCCTTCTGAGCTCTGCTTCCTGTCTCCCAAGTGCTGGGATTAAAGGTGTGCACCACCACTGCCTTCTGAATACTGGGATTAAAGGTGTTTGCTACCTCTGCTTTCTGAATAATGGATTAAGGGCATATACCAACCTTCCTAACATTCTTCTACATTCCATCCAGACCACAAAGGCCTCCAAATGTGATCCCTTCACATAGACCCCTGGAATTTAGATCTATCACAAGAAAGGGATCGTAAGTAGTCCTCTCTACCCTTCAACCTAGATAAAAGAAGGAAGCTTTAGCTTTTTACCAGCTTGTTCTCACTCTTGCTGACAAGGTCATCTTTCCTGCCTACTGCTAAGGTATTCCTTCACTGGTATTAGAACTTACTTCCTTGAGATTCCAACATAGACTGATGACCAGCTGAGACATCCAGTCCCATGGACTAAACCATTGCTGGCCTAGCTGAACATAGGCTGTAAGCTACTGTAATAAATCCCATATAAGACCTGTTGTTCTAAAGAACCCTGACTAATACTACAAGTACTCATCTTCTCCTCAGTAAATATGAGAACTGTATTTTTTACTTAAAACTATCCTTTGAACAATAAAGGAGCTTGCTAGCCATCTGACGACCCAAGTTTAAGCCCCAGCACACACATGGTAGAAGTAGAGAACCAATTCCCACAAATTGTCCTCTGACCTTCATATGTGTGCTATGGCATTCACACACAAACACACACATACACATAAATTAAAATGTAATAAAAAAATTGTAAGCCAATTATGGTGACTCACACCTTTACTCCCAGGCCTTGGAAAACACAAGCAGACAAATCTCTGTATATTCAAGATCAGACTGGTCTACATAACAAGCTCCAGGCCAGTCAGGGATAACTAGTGAGACCCTGTCTCAAAACAACAACAAAAACCTGTCCATTGACTTTCTAATACATTTAAGTATTGTCTAGTTCTCCTTGTTCTTGGCCCTTTAACTCTATGGCTTGTTGATCATGTCTCGATTTACTGGCAGCCTTGCTGCCTTAATTCAGAACATGTTTGTGCACCCCACTATTGACCCATGGCCTGTAGTAGTATGCTTCAATCTTTTACCTTCAATTTAGGAATAGAGAAAGGAAAGATAGAAAGAAATCTTTGCTGCTTTTATAAGCAACCTCGATTGCTTATAAACTGTCCTAAGCTTGAAGAGGACTAGCTGACAGTGAGTCAGACTAGCGTCTCAGCTCACGATCTATAAACTCAATCTCTCCAACCTTTGTTCTTTTAGGAATTATCACACTAACTAATGACAGCAACCAACCAATGAACCACCAGCCAACACCCACCCCGACTCTCTGGGCTTCAGACTTTTATAACCTAAGCCAAAAGTTCCCACAAATCCCTGTGGCACACAATCTCCAAAACAAGCTACAGGTGCCAGAACGACTGCACCCAACCAAATTAGAGCCACCTGCATCAAGCATGCCAAACCCAACTCGTAAACAACTCTGCCACAGCTGGGGTGGGAACTCAAACCTAATCCAAACACCATTTTGTGTTTTTACAGAAACAAAAATAACAAAAACTTCTTCCAGTGTTCCTCTACAATGGCCCCCTCCTTTCTTCTACATTTAGTAATAGAACCAAGCCTCCTCTCACCGGGATTTAAGGAGGCCCATGACTGGCACTATGGTCCCATCCTTTCGTGCTGTGGATGTGACCCTGACAAGCTCTCATAACTAGACTATGAGGAATGATTCATACAGCCTCAGCCTCACATCCTTCAAACGACATTAATTGCTCCTTTACCCCTTTCCCGAGACTGGAATTCGACTGCAAAACCAGGGAATGATATTTAACCATGTGGGTGAGGAAATGCACAGCAATTGGGAAGTCTACAAAATAGAAGGAACCTAGGACCCTAAATAACCACCCAATAAAACAGACTTTTGAGTGGTTTCATCCCTTCCTTGCCAGTCTTCACCATGTTTGCTCCCACAGCCTGCTGAAGTCGCCGCTGAACTCTGCCTTTCTGCTTGCTCCACCCAGCCGTCTGGGTGCTCTTTACCTATAGAGTGGACTATTGTAACAGCTTTCTTACAGTTAGCCCCATTGCAACTTTTCTGGCAATGTTCATAGATAGCACTTCCAAACTCATTTCCTTGAGAAACATGACTCATTCCATACATGTTCCACAGCCTTATAAAGAACACCTCATTCTAGGAAAGCTCTGGGAATGTTCTGAAGAGAAAACACAAATAAGGCAAGGTATTCAAGCAGCTTTACAACTTCGTGGGACAGCACAAAGAAGAGCACCGAGATGCAGGCACACAGTGGATCCAGACGCTACACCAGATGGAACAGACACTGGTGTCTTGAGGAAACATACAGGGGCATTGAGTCTGCATTCTACGAGACAAGTAGACATTTTCCAGGACTGGCATTAGACAGAAACAGAAGCTATTCAAGTTTTTAACTGGGGTGGGGGGGGGCGGATTGTAGGCTCTAAATGGATTAATTTAGAACTGGGAGCCAGAGAAGAAAATTGTTGGTGATTAGATCTGAGGATGTCTCTGCAACACTGAAGTGCGTTTACTGTGTGAGGACCAGACATCTTCCCTGAGCTGGTGGGGATGACGTTTTCTTCCCATACCTGCAGGGAGTGTTTGTCATATCTACAGGAAACCATTAGCTCCACAAAGCCGCCCTGATGTGTTGGGGTAGTGTGGGGATGAGCAGGCTGCTGTTTTCCTGGTCTCCTTTGTGCAAAGACACCATTGCAGCCAAAATCTGGCCTTCGTTACAGCACGTGGATACACACTGATCTGTCTCCAGGGCAGTCAGATGAATTGCAGGATTGATTTTTGTAAATCCATAGCAGATCCAGCTACTTGGTAGCTATAGAACATTTATTTTTATAAGCCAGGCTTTTTAAAGAGACAAAATAGAAAGATTCTTTTTTGAGGGGTAAGGTTATTATTTTTTTTGGAATTCCAATAACTTTAATATGAATGTAGAGCCAAAGCCTGTAAAATTAAAAGCATAGGTTTAGAAATGAGCCACAAAGAAGGGAAAGATACAAAATGGTTTCAGCCATTTGGCAGAGGACATTCCATATACATCAAAAAGAATACAGCCTGACCAGACGGCAGGGTGCTGAGGAATTTTGAATTTTACTTTAACTTTTAGAATTTGAGAGTATAAAAGGGAATTTCCCTTCAGAATGATCTCTTGGATCTAGTAAGAGTGATGAGTAGCCCTGTGAATGTGTCATTTGTCTTTTTTACACTATCCGAGACTGCTGATTCCAAGCTCTTGAAATTCCAGAGAACATTTTCTGATAGAATCTTCTAGAAATTTCCAAGACAGCTCTGACCAGAACTGTCTTACTCACAGTTCTATTGCTGTGAAGAGACACCATGACCATGGCAACTCAATAAAAGAAAGCATTCGATTGGGATTTGCTCACAGTTTCAAAGGTTTGGTTCATTATAATTATGGCAGGGAGCATAGCAGCACACAGGCAGACACAACACTGTAGAAGTTTCTAAGAGTTCTAAATCTGGATCCAAAGGCAGCAGAAGAAGAGAGTGGCACTAGGCCTGGCTTAGGCTTTTGAAACCTCAAAACCCACCCTCAATGACACACTTCCAATCAGACCACATCTCCTAATTCTTCTCAAGTAGTACCACTTCCTGAAGACTAAGAATTCAAATATATGATCCTATGGGGGGGCAGAGAGGTCATTCTTATTCAAACTGCCATAAGAACCAAACTTTCTAGAAAGGATATTGAGATTGCCTAAATAAATTTGCCAAATGTCAGCAGAATAGGGGAATCCATTAAGCAGAATCTGTTAGTGTTTTTGCTCAGATGGAACGGTATCCTGGCATTTGGGGGTTAAGGAATACCACAAAATCACTCCGTGCAACAAATCTCACACAAGAGATGTATTGGGAGGGAAAAACACGAGGTGGGGTGGCTGCCTCTGCTCCAGAGAAAAGCAGCAAAGAATTGAGTGAGGTTGGGTTTTATATAGTATTTCTTGTTCTTTACAGGGTGACCTGGGATTGGTGGGATTCTTTGACCTGATCTTGACTTTTATCAGTAAGGCATGGTCTGGCCATTTTCCTGCTTCAAGGGGCTGGGAACTGCTGTTATGGCAGTTTAGGAAAGTCTATGGGGGAGCTACTTGTGCCTCAAGAGGCTTCAGAACCACCCTCACAACCATCTGATAAATACAGAGAAATGGGAACTGGAGACCTTTTAGATTTACTTATTTTTTATTTTATGTGTATTGTTGTTGATTCCTTTGTGTCAGCTCTCCTTCCCGGGAAGTAGCTAAGCTATTTGCTGCTGGCTCAGCTTCGAGGAAGAAAGCAAATGGTATGGAGGGTCACAGATCCATGCCTGTCTTCAGTCTTTGGTCAGAGGCTGAGAGCCACACAGGAAACAGAATTCTCAGGAAACTGATTGTTAGTGGAACAGCTCAGTTTATTGAAGCAATGGTAGTTACATTTATAGGGAAAAGGGGAGAAGGGTCCTTGGCAACCAGGGACTGGTGCCATTGGTTAAGACAGGAGATTCTGGAGCAGCCACATTTGCACATGGGAGGCTCATTGTCATTCTAAGGGTCAAAGTCCTGGAAAAGCCTCTCCTGCATAGGGAGTGGTCTCACAGGGATGGGAGGAAGACACCTTATCAGAAAATGGACCCAGCCCAAGACCTTCCAGCCACAGGAGTCAGATAAATACCAATCAGGCCACATTCCTTTGAAACAGCATGTTGCAAAGCAAAGTGGCATTTAGAATTTAGCTGGGCTTTGTCAGAGCAAGAAAGGAGTTGCAGCCGAATGCCTTCCACTTTTGGGGTGAGAATTCTGGGGTTCAAAGCACGCTTCAACCCTCTTTTAGCTCTAGGACAGCCCCATGTATTGCCTGCATATATTTCTATACACCAAGTGCATGCAGTCCCCACAGAGACCAGAAGAGGGTATCAGATCCCCTAGAATTGGAGTTACAGATAATTGTGAGCCACCCTGCAGGTGCTGAGAATCAAACCCAGGTCCTCTGGAAGAGCAGCCAAGGCTCTTATCTGCTGAGTCATTTCTCCAGCCCAACTAGAGACTCTTTAGGAAGAAGTCTAAGCCCTTTATAGTTCCTCAGGGCTCATGCTAATAAAGACTTTATAGCTAAATAATAATCATGAGGGAAATTAATTTAATCATCCACTAGGAAGCATATTACGCTACTTGCCCTAAAAGCTACAAAGGGTTTCTTTAAAGTCTACTTGAAATAGATAGAGAATTCCTTTGTGGGAAAGAAGAACTGAAAGAGAGAAGGTTTCCTTTTCTTTTTATCTTTTATGGACAGATTTATGAGAAAAATGAAAGCCACAAAAGCAGCTTCTTCCTTCCCAAAAGATAACTGCAAACTTGACCTTTTTTCCCCCTCAATGTAAAGAGTTAGCATTGTTCAAAATGATGTGAGCATG
Source organism: Cricetomys ansorgei (assembly GCA_026225945.1). Classification (NCBI taxonomy): domain Eukaryota; kingdom Metazoa; phylum Chordata; class Mammalia; order Rodentia; family Nesomyidae; genus Cricetomys; species Cricetomys ansorgei. Next base: position 8,377,474 of record JAMJFZ010000882.1, read on the forward strand.
TCAGACACCCTCTGAAAAATCCTTTCACTAGAAGGAAGGACAATAATCCAGACCGGTCAGAGAACAAGGCAATTCCACTAATTCTCACTAATTACTAGAACTGAGAGCAGGGCTTAGAGCATTGTTAAAGCATCCCAGAGATAGCAAGATTTCACCAGAGAGAATTTTCTTCCCTATATCAATTCTCAGGGCTCCAAGAGATGGAAAGACGTGGTATTTCATAAGCCATTTCACTTGTAATTTACTTGAAATTTTGTTAGTCAGACAGAACCAGTTCTAAATGCGTGTGAATTAGGCCCTGTCAGTATCCTGACCCAAATACTCTTGTCTCAGAACAATCAGGATAGCTTTGTTTTTGATTTTGAGTGAGTGACATTGTTAAATATATAGTAAACAAAAGTCAAAGAACAAATAGCAAGTGACAAATAGAAGCATCAGATGGATACGGAATCATCAAGTCAGGGGCCTGCAACATCCAGAAGAAATGACTGGGGAAGCCTTGTGGAAGCAGCCTGAAGTTCCTGAGCAGGTAATTTTCAGGCACAGCAGAGCAGTCTCTGTGGATGAGCTTCCAGCTTCCTGTTCCCCTGATGGCCATTTCTATACCGAGGGATAAACGATATTACCTCTGTTGGAAATGGTCTACCATCCTGCTGCTCTCAGGGACTCAATGTTTATTACCCTCTGCTGCCTGCTATTTTCCACTCTCCCTGTCACATAGTTAGGGAGCCAGCCTGATGCAGGACAGTTGAAGGACACATGCCGGAGTCTAGAACAAGGTAGCCTACCTCTCAGAGTCAGCTGTCAGTTCAGTTCATGCAGACAGCATACTACAATTTGCCAGTATAATTTCTATTATACACAGATGGTTCACACCACCCTTCATCTGTAGAGTGTCCTCAACTGAGCCACACTCCCTTTGTCTGGAAGGTTCTACCTTGCTCAGGAATGGGGGTGGGACAGTCAGCCTCACAGAGCCTGTTGACCCCAAGGTACAAAAGGCTTCTTCTGCCTAGCAGTAAAGAAAGCAGATGGCAGGGTAGCTGGGCCCAAAGTTCCCCAGTGAGGCCAATTGTGTGACATCATCTCTGCTGAGTTTTCTCCCCTGATACATCCCACTTCAATTTCCTTCTTTATCATCCCGGTAATCGACATCTTCCGCAAGAAACTGCTTCGGGCTCTGTTTCTGACTCGGGTTGGGCTGCCAAGGGGCCTCTACAGTTCTTTCTTCTCGGACGAGTGCTCAGAGGGACTGGAAGCCCAACCCGGGAGTCCCCATCCCCTCCATCTTATGACCTAATTCTCTCCCTAGAATCTTGTCCTATCATACCTGCTTGCTCAGCATTTCCCAGAGGATCCTTTCTGTGTTTCTGAACCTTTTGCAAACATACTTTATCTTCTTCCCATTTAGGGGAGTCACAATATCACTATATTAAACCTAAGAGATGTCAAAGGGCTTTATTTAATGTATTAACTGTGACTTTTCTAAACATACCTAGAATTCCTTGTTTTTAAAGATTTATTTTCTGTGTGTGAGCATTTTGCTTGCATGCCTGTGTGTACACAGTATAGGTGTGTGCCTAGTGCTCTTGGAAGTCAGAATTGGCCATCAGATCCCCTAGAACTGGAGTTACAGATGTTTGTGAGCCACCATGTAGGTGCTGGAAACTGAACGTGAGTTTTCTTTGAGAACAGTAACCTCTCTTAACTGTTGAGCCATGTCTCCTGCCCCTTACAATCTATTTATTCCATCCTATAGAATCCTATTTTTCTGGATCATCATTTAGGAAACACTGATTGGTTTTAATTTTCCCATCATAGCACATGAGTTCCTGGGCCCACAGAGACTGGCCTTCCTGGTTCATCTGAGTGACAGGCATCCAGCTCCATGGTGATGTATAACATTCCAGCTACAACGTCACCCTCTGTCTACCCTAAGCACAGCCAGCAGGCCACTGCTGGGTGTTGCTGCTTTTGTACCCTGACTTGGGCCAGCTGTGCGTTCCACCACTTGCGAGTGACTTTGTGGTCACAGCTCTGTGTTTAGAGTACAATCATCAGAGTTCTGGACCCATCTGTATAAATAGGCAAAATCTTCCCAGACCCAAGCTGACTAAACAAAGGATCAGTTTGTTTTTGTGTTTCTGTGGGTCGGAAGCATGCCCTATGCAGCCCCAGCCTGTGGGACTTTACCTGTTGGAATACATAGTCACTCTCTGTTCCCGCACCTCTCATGAAGACTTGGATACCTTACCGTCTCCACTTCTACCAGTGATGTCTATATTAAACAATTTATAGTTTTACCTATATTTTTCAGACATGTAGTAATGTCGGACACTTTTCTCTGCTGGTTTCATCATTAATCAGTGTCTAAAAACAGTTTGGATGATTTTTGGGTTGATAAAGTCATATTGAAGAGCAATTTTTCTGTGAGAAAAAAAAATGTGTTTAGGCTTGAAACTTGAGAAGAATGTTCAAGTCTTTTTCAGAGCGGTGTCGTAATGTCTGCATGTTTATAAATAAGTCAGAGCTGCAGGGTGTGTGTATGTGTGTGTGTGTGTGTGTGTGTGTGTGTGTGTGTGTGCACATTTAGAAATAACCCCCAGGCCTCATGCTTACTTCCCTTCCAGCTTAGTGGTAGCAAAAAGCAGAGAGAGCTAGAACGGAAATCAGCCATTTTATCTCCCATTTAGTATTCAGCCTTTTATCTGTGGCTAAATATGTTTACAAAGAAACCATTAGGATAACTTGCTCTCCACCACTCAGATCGTCTCAGTGGCACAAACAGGCAAGCAGTGAAGAACACCAGTTGATGCGGGCTGTTTCAACCCCTGGTTCATACCCTGGAAAGAAAACCCCTTTCAGACCAAGCTCCGCCAGAACAGCCGGGCTTGCATTTCTGTCCACCATTGCAACTCACTGTCACAGACTATGAACCACTGCAAGAAGTCAGGGCCCATCTCTCCTGCCAATAAAGCAGTACAAACTGGGATATCTCCTGCATCCCTGGCCTGTCACCTACTTAGCCCCTTCCTCCTACATACTAACAAGAACAAAGCAAAATGACTTTTCCCACGGACACATATAGAAACACAACATTTTAAAGCGAAAGATGCCTCTCATAGTCCATCATTACTAGCTACCATGCTACTCCTGGTGCTCAGTAATATATAACATTGGTTTAGCTTGTGATCCTTGACATCTAAGAGCATGGCACCCACAAAAAAAAATCATTAATCCATCTTAAAGGTCTTACCTCCCAACACCCCCACTGCCTTGTAAACCCAATCCCCAAGACTTCACCCTTTGAGGGGACAAACGCCATGGATGTTAGAGCAGGGCTTTTTGGCACGGTCTGATTTCTGCCCTGTACTCTTCACCTAGGGAGATTCTGCTTTGCTGGGGAGACATTTGGCTGGTACGTCTCTCTTATGCACCTGGAGCATATGTATTTCACAACTGTTAGCTGCACAACCTCTCCATTTATATTTGGAGATTGGTTAAGCATGAAGTACATGCGCACACACACACACACACACAGACACACACACACACTTGATCACATAATTAGAAGAACAGACGTTGGAGTCTGTAGGGGAAGTATTCATTCTGGTAAGGTAAACATGTCTGTGTGGCTAGGGCCAATGCTCTGCCGCTTTTGCTTATGGCTCCCCTAGGAGTATGTGTGCTGGCTCTCTGGTGACTACCTGTTTTTAGGGAGATTAAGTTTTCAGCCAATATTACTTTGCCAGCCTTCCAAAGTAAAGGGTCCATGACAGGCTGGGTTAAATAACAGAAATATATTGTTTCACAGATCTGGAGGCTAGAGACCCAGAATCCAGATGCTTTCAGGTTGATTTCTTCTGAGGCCTCTCTCTGTGGCCTCTCTCTGTGGCTTGCAGATAACCATCTTCTCTCAGTGTGTTCCCATGGTCCCTACTCTGTGTCTGCTTTCCTCCTTTTTTAAGAACACTGGTGATATTGGAGGATGATCCATTATAATGAGGTCATCTATACTTAATTAGCTTTTTTGATCCAAATATAGTCACATATTAGAATACTAGGTATTAATAAATCAAGACACAAAGTGAGGGGGAGCATAATTCAGTCCATAACAGCATTGGATGAAAGGAAATGAAGGCGAGAGAGTGGAAGGGAGCTGATAGATAGATATGTACATACATAGAATGTTTGATAGAATTTTGATAGGATATTTGACAGATATGTAACATAAGTGATCATTTGTTTGTTTGTTTTTACATTTTGTATGAGTCAAGGAGAAGAAAGGCTATCACGAAGTGAAGCAAAAATACAAGCCACATTGGACCAGGCTCATAGTACTGCAATTTAGATGAAGAGAAAGATAATTGACAGTTCCATCCTATAAATCAGTGGTTCTCCACCTTCCTAATACTGAAACCCTTTAATATTGTTCCTCACATTGTAGTGACCCCCAATCATAAAATTATTTTTGTTGCTACTTCATAACTGTAATTTTGCTACTGTTATGAATTGTCATATAAATATCTGATATACAGATCATCTTAAGCGACCCCTGTGAAAGGGTCATTCGACAGCCCTTCCCCAAAGGGGCTGAGACACAGATTGAGAACCACTGCTATAAATGATGGTGCATTATGATCAAAATGTATTGTTGTTAAATCCATTGTATTCAGAATTGTTTCTCCATTGACATTGAGCAAAGACGATTGGCTCTGGATTAAGGACGGGGATTCAAATGAAGGGACTGGACATTTTCATTGTCAATCATCTGATCAAGTGAATACTTCTAGGAATAGAAATGAAATCCAGAGAAGCAAACCATAGAGATGCTTGTGAGAATCTGATCTGAAGTCCAATATAGACACGGATTTGCCCTATGCCCAAGGATGGGATGAGTCAGTCCGCATTATACAAACGTAGCCCTGTAGCACTTATATTAGTGAAGCCACCGACAGAGAGAACCAAGACCAGCTTTAGTGTACCTGTGGGATTCATAATACCCTGGTTCTAACTTCAATTTCTAGGATTTAACTACTTTAGATGGCCCATGCAAGTTCACTTAGCACAGGATCATCCATGTTGTAGCATGTGTCACAATTTCTTTTTAAGGCTGGATAATATTGCATTTTGTGTTTATACCACGTTTTGTATATTTATTCACTTACCAATGGACATTTGAGTTACTTCTGTCCCTTGGCTGTTGTGAGTAGCACTGTTACAAACATGGGTACACATAACATCACCTTAAGACCCTGCTTTTGATTCCTCGAATATATTCCCTAAGGAAGCATTGCTGGATCATCTGTGTTAAGTAAGGGTTCTCCAGAGAAGTAGAACCAACAAGGAAGGGAGGGAAGTAGGGAAGATGAGAGAGCTGATGAAGAATTGGCTCATATGACTGTAGAGAAGGAGAACCCCACTATCTGAGCTGGAAACTCTGGAATGTTGGCGATATAATGCTAGCTTGAGTTTAAGTGCCTGGGAACTGCAGGAGCCAGTGAAGGGAATGGTACAGATAAACCAGGCAGGTGGGAAGGGAAACTGAGCAAACTCTTCCTTCTCCCAACACTCTGCTTAGTCCTTCAGTGAGCTGAGTGATGTCCGCCCACTTGGGCATTCTACTTTCCTGCACTGATAGATCGGGTTTCAGCATCATCTGTCTGCAAACACCCTCATACACAGAGCCAGAAATAACAGCTAATCTGGGCACCCATAGCACCGTTAAATTATACAAAATTTATGTTAATGATATAATAATAATATGATAATGTTGGGTTGACATTCACTTATTTTTAAACTAGATGATGCATTTGCCTGACTTAAAAATAAAAACGGTACTAAATGCTTTGCTTTGGGTCAACTCAGTTTATGCCTCTTTCCTTATCCCAACAACCATCAATCATCAGTAGTGTATGTGGGGTGTGTGTGTGTGTGTGTGTGTGTGTGTGTGTGTGTATGTGTGTGTGTAGGTGTGTGGTGTAGTGTTTTCATTTTCCTAAGGCCAATGGTAGCTGTGGTAAACAGGAATTGAGTCCCCATGAGTCCCCATGATCTTCACCCTTGACATTGTATCTGTGAATCTGCACAATACATGGAAAATAGACGTAGCTGAGGGAATGAAGGTTATGGGTTCAAAGAAATGAAAGTTGTTTTAGATGATAGGAGTGGGATCAAGCAATTACTTTAGCAATAGCAGTGGGACCTGTGTGTCTGAAGAGCTGGTCAGAGACTCAAAGCAAGGAAAGACTTGAGCCACCCGTGAGCACTGTGAAGATGGAGAAATGGATGCACGACCCAGGACAGGCAGGCAAACTTTAAAAGCTAGAAGCAGTGCCCTGCTCCCCACAAAAAGCCAGCAAGGAAACAGGGACCTCGGGCCCAAAGCAGCATGGAGCTAAACATGGACAGTAACCTGAATTGTCCAGGTTCTCCCTGAGAACCTACGGACAAAAGACTGATCTGCTCAACATATCGATTTTAGGTGTTTAGAACTAACTTTAAATGGCTGAGTATTTCCTATATTCTATAGCTGTTGCTGTCTTTTGTCCAACAACATCAATATAACTGTTACCTGGTAGTTAGCCAGGCACAGTGACAAGCACAGAGAATACACACAGTAAAGCGACTCAGAAAACGCCTCACACTGATCATCCTTTTCTTGATCCTATCATTTCCTTATTTACAAAATAAGAAATCATTGTCTTAGATAAGGGCTATCAATAAATTTCCACTTTTGAAGGATAGGAGATAATCCTGTCTAGTTATAACCAAGGTGAAATATGGCAATTCTCTAAATTTGAAATGCAGTGTGGCTTTTAATTTTAAAACTTTCAGAATATCTAAGAAAATAAGCTACATCTAAAAAATAAACCACCTAAGTATGATTCCCTGGAACGACTCAATTGAATTTCATATAAACAATGTTATTTTCAGTGAGAGTGTATTTTAACTATTCCATACAACATAGCCATGTGAAACTATCATTTGTTGTTTAATCGATCTTCGAGTGAAGTGGGGGTCACACTGTATCTTTATTTGTTAAATCTGGTAGCCGTATCCTGTATGGTTCTAACACTCTCCTCTTGGAGGATGAGTCGTGGTAAGGAACCATAAGCCAGATCATTCAATAAAAATGCATATACATCAAGCTACTGTTCTGTCCTAGGGACAGGACCTAATTGTGGTTTTGTTGTGTTTACATTCTGGTAGCGATCTCAGAAATACAGAGAAAATAAGTTTTTAAAACAGTGAATTTTAAAACAGAGTGTTGTCGAGAAAAACCAAATACGGTGTGGAGCCGCAGGTGAGCAAGAGGAGGCGTGAGACTCTACAGTTGGTGGTATTTAAGCAGACATCCATACAAGGGAAGGGAAATTGGATAGCAGAGGAAGACATGGTTTGTCTCCAAATTCTCTTTCAATTTATTCCTTAAAGTGTCGTCGGGTATCTGTCAGGTACCCAGCACCAAACTAAACAGTAACAAGAGTATTTTTCCAGTTGCTGGAGGGCGGCAGTTTATCTTGAAGTCACATCAAGTGTCATAGAAATTCCTTTGAAATATTTCCAGAATTTCCAGACTCATTCCATGTGTCTCCCAACCCACTTCTCGAAGTGATGGTCCTGCTGGTTCCTCCAGTGAAAAACCTCACGATGAAGACAGATCCTGTCACTCAATGTTAATAGGAAAGTTCTGTTGATGTCAGACCCACCGCTGTCACCTACCACTAGAGTTAGCATCTTGCATGTCTCCCAACGGCACTATTAGAAGATGGCAGAATGTTTAAGAGATAGAGCCGAATGGGAGGACTTTATGTCATTGGGGGGCATGACCCTCTCCTCTCTCTCACTTGCTCCCTGGCCATGAGGTTAGCAGTTTCGTTCTCTGACATACCTCTGCCATTGTTTGGTACCTCACCGCAGTCCAAAGCCACAAAACCAACTGATTGTGGATCAAAACCTCCGAAACACTGAGCCAAAATAAATCCTTTATCTTTGTGAGTTTGCCTCGAGCATTTTGTTATAGTGACAGAAAACTGACCAACGCATCTAACATCTCCAAGTCAAAACAACCAAGGTTGGTGCCAAGCAATGAGATTCCTACATAGAATGAGCTTTTCCCTAGCCTCCCATGACCATCACTGAGAAACATGGCTCCTTTTTCTGTTGTAGTTCTTTTATACTACAACCACCTTACTATATAACACAGCCATGATGCTAAAGGACCAACCAGCCTGGAAGACAGTCCCAGGGCAGGTACCAGGCGATCCTTTATCCAGGCTTGGCCTTTTCTTCCCCTACTGTGTGTGATTTCTCAAGAGGACTTTTAGTTCCTCAGATAAAAATCCATTCTCGGTCGAGTAGTGGTGGCACACCACCAGCACTCAGCACTCAGGAGGCAGAGGCAGGTGGATCTCTGTGATTCTGAGGCCAGCCTGGTCTCGAGAGAGAGAGAGAGTTCCAGGACAGCCAGAGTTACAACAGAAAAACTCTTTCTGGAAAAAACAAAACAAACAAACAAACAACAACAACAAAACCCACTCCCAGAGATTTCACTCTAACTGGTTTGCACAGACATTCTCAGGCATGAAGCCAAGATAGCAAAGGACAGCTAACAGCTGCCAGAGCAGCGATGGGCAGGGCAGTGAGTGGGCAGTGGCTATGTGCTGCAGCCCCTTCTTGACTCTGCTCCCGGTGAGCTCTCAGCTTGGTGCAGCCACCATAGCAAGGTGCAGCCTCAACATGTCTCTGCCTCATCTGGTTCCTCATCTGTGAAACAAAGACCATAGTACTTAACCGTGTGAACACATATAAATGCTTTCCAATGATTCCATATGGAAAAAAATGGCAAGGATTTGGGTCACCTGACAGATGTCTGGCCAGTTAGGAAAGTTCCCCTCAGATGCAGTTAAACTAGTTGTCCTCTTTAGGAAATCACTATGGCAGCAGTTCTCAACCTGTGGGTCACTATCCCTTTTGGGGGGTTGAATGGTTCTTTCACCTGGGGTCACCTAAGACCATCTGTATATCAGATATTGCAGTAGCCAAATCACAGTTCTGAAGTAGCAACGAACATAATATTGTGGTTGGGGGTCACCACAACATGAGGAACTGTATCACCGGGTTGCAGCACTAGGGAGGTTGAGAACCACTGCACTCTGGGATTCTGCGCATCCGAACTAGTTCAGCATGCTGGCTCACTTCCTGTGGGTCTGCAAAGTGACTGGGAGGACAACGGCCAGCTCTTCCATAGCTTGCCTTTGGGCACCCGCACATCTGGAGGAAGAAACAATTAGTCACAAAATGAACAGAGAGGATATGAAGCAGCCATCAGAGAAGGGGGGTGGGGGTGGGAATTAAGTCAGAGAAAGAAGTAATTCAGATTGAATGGATTAGATAGTGGAGAATGTCCTGGGGCCTAAAAGAATGATTTAGCTCGGTGTGTGTGTGTGTGTGTGTGTGTGTGTGTGTGTGTGTGTGTGTACGCACGCATGTGCATGTACTCTCTCAGAGGTTCACTCAGAGTCTAATCCCCAAAGTATAAAATTTGCAAAAAAAAAAAATGTGAGTGGGATATCGCTTTGTGTGGCCAGGTTATACAAACTGTATTGGGCTCACTGCTTAATTGGGTCTAGAAAAATAATATGTGAGTAGCATTTTCCCAACATCATAAAGCAGTATCTTCAGGCTGCTGTGGTCCTTTTGTCTGTCTAGGCCTTGTGTCTTGTTCTAGTTCACAGAGAGCCTCAGTACTCAGTTTTCTAGACCAGGAGTTCTGGAGTTCTGAGTCCTTGGACCCCTTTCCAGTGCAGACTTGCATCAAGCCTTGGCTCGTTCTCACCCTCTTCCCTGAGCTAGTGACATGTTCTAGGTTGTCCTGTTTGCTTGTCTGCGCTTTCATAGGACTTGCACCAATATAGCTGCCTCTCAAAAAGACATGAGTATTGGTAGATGCTGTGCACAATTTATTTGAACTTATCATCCTCTATAGTTAGAACTGAACCAAATCTTGACCATAACTTGGCCTTAAAATAGACTTTTTTTGTTGTTTTTTTTTTTTGTTTGTTTGGTTTGGTTTGGTTTTTTACTCACATGATGTAAGACAAATTTGATTCCACTAGATGCTTTGACTACCCAACTGCTGATCTACGCTCATGGATTTAGGACAAAGACCTACACTAAGCATTGAACTGCACGGTCCAGCTCCTGAGTCAGGCCCTGATCTCCCAATCGCATCCTCACTGGCTCTCTGTGCCTAGCTACATTTACCTTGTTCTCCATAGGTGGCATGTCACTCCTAAGATAGGAAGCACTAACTCAACTAAGTATACCCTGGACTTCTCTCTCCTTTCCCCACTCCTCAGCTCTCAACTCAGTCCTCACTCTCTGAAGAGGCATTTCCTGACCTCTTGGCTGGGCCAAGTCTCTGACAGAAGGGCTCCCATAGTTTCTCGCACCCCTCCTTTTGATCTGGTGTTTCAAATCCCATTTGAGTGATTTTTCTGATTAAGATCGTGGAGTCCGGTGGGTGTGGAGATCCCCGTCTACTTTGACTTTCCACAATGAGTCTCCTGATCTATATTCATTAGGCATATCTGTTGAATGAGCTGAGAAGTTTAATCACCACTTTGTTCATCTCGCTGTACTGGGTGGTATCCATAGATACAGCCATGATCCAAATTAGACTCAGGAAAAAAAAAAAAAAACCTTTGGTTATCTGGGCAGCATTGTTCCCACAGAGAAAATGATTAACCTGAGCAATAGCTGAGAGGCAGGGACAAACACTGCTTTTTCAGTCAACAGATATTTTCCCAGCATGCTGTCACTCTCCTCCTATCTGGAAAATGAGATCCATGCTATCGCCTAAGTAGGAGGTGTGTGATGAAAAGAAACCAACACGTGCTGAGCGGGAGGGTCATAGAGAATGTCAGCTGACAACTTCTGTGCCATGTCCTCGGAATCCCCCTGCTACGTTATAGATGAGCTGGTCTCATCTTCTCCAAAAGCAGGAGTCCTCTTCTGTGCATGAAGCTGGCATTTTGCGGTCTCCTGCCAACTCCCGGGGAATGCAGCGCTGGCAGAAACTCTAGGAAGTCTTAGTTTCTTAGGGCAGCAACCTGCCGACTGAGTTTATGTTGGCCTTCAACTGCTGAAAGGCAGTCTGCCAACAAAACTTTATTTCAGGAAGAAGTGAAAAAGACACATCTCTAATAAATCCAGCTGTTTGTTTCAATTCTTTCCTTTCCCTTTCTCTCTCTCTCTCCCTCTAACTAATTGAGCCAAGCACATTGATTTTTCAGGGAAATAAGAAGGCTACAGATGTATACAGCCAGGGGAACTGATAGGGAAAAAAATCAGTCAAATAATCAAAATGGTACTGCAGAGTCAGAGATCCTATCTTCTCAGATTTTAATTGGGAAATAATGAAGCCCTCCACCCAAGGAAAGATGGAGTAGGAGGTAATCTTGGTGCTTCGAGTGAGCAAATGGTCCATTAGAAATTGGATGTACAGAACCCTCTGAGGGAATATCTCTTTGCTCGTTACTCTTCCACATTCTCAGTTTTGGTCTCTGGGCTGAAAAAAAAAAAGGTAAAATTTCTCGTTCGTGCACCCCAATACAGAATCCCAGGCATAGCATTCCCCTCATAAAAGCCAGGATGCTGGTTTTAAATAAGCATTGTCTTAATTCTCTGAATGCCAAGAAAGGCTCTCCAAATAATTGTCATGCTTCTCGTACTTCTTTATGTCATGGCTCGTGTTCACAATGATAGACTTTGCTGGGGCTGGGTAGGAATGGGGAAAACAAGGGAGATTTTGGCCAAAGGATATAATATTTCATTTAGACAGTAGGAATAATTTCAGTTCTCTCATGGTGGCCATATTAATAAAATGTCACTTCTACTTTAGGGTTGCAAAGAGAACATACTTGGGATATATTTATTATATTTTAGGTGTATGGAATATTTCACCCGCATTGTTTATGGAGGTGTATAATGAACTACGTGCATGCAGTACCTGCACAAGCCAGAAGAGGGCATCAGATCTCCCGGGATCAGAGTTGTAGATGGTTGTGAGCCAACATAAGGGTGCTGGGATCTGTGATATGAACCTGGGTCTTCTGGAAAAGCAGCCGGTGCTCTTAACCACTGAGCCATCTCACCAGTCCTTGAGAATAGATTTTTAAATGCTTTCATGACACACACACAAATAAGCATCTCAAAAAAAAAAAAAAAAAAAAAACATGGATACAATGATTCATTTGATGAAATCTTTCTACAATCTTTACAGGTGTAAATTATTACTTGTCAATTAGAACAATGTAATAGATAATATCCTATGCACCACACAGTGAAATAAATAAACATGAGATAGATTTTTAAGGGCTAACTGAGGAAATAATAAATTAATGAAAAGTCCTCAATTATCTCTGTATTGATGAGTAAGTTACCCCATAGAACAGTGCATTCATAGACTTGGCCAGAAACCAGGACTTTGTCCTCAACCCCACAGGCCTCTATGTTCAAAGTCGCCCAGTATCTAACCTCTCCTGTATCACTGACTGAAACCTGACCAGGTGGAGGCTGGCCCAAGAGTAGATGTTCCTGTCCAGTCCTGGGCCCAACAGAGATGAGAGGGAATAATTTTGTTTGATAATTGTTTTTATTACAGGTTAACCCATATAGTTACAAAGTAGTTAAGTTTCCAAAAGGGCATTCATGTTTTTTTTCTTAAATTTTACATAAATCATATCAGTATTTTGTTAAGGCAGATTTACATAAACCAGGAGCATACCCATGTCACTGACCACCAGTGATTCACTGTGGAGTGATTTTCATCATGAGTCACCTCACTTGAGGTTACATGTGGCGGTGTCTGGAGCCATCTTGATTGTTTCTCCCAGCATCTAATGAATACAGGTCAAGGGTGCTACTCAGACCAGCTCCTGTGACCAAGAATTATCTAACCTCAAGTGGCCATGACACAAGATCTGGGAAACTACCCACACAAACAGGTAGTTGTCAAATCCAAAATGGGTTCGCAATCCCCAAAATGGCTGTGCTGATGACAACGTCATAAATGACAGTCTGGGTTTAGCTCAGGCTAGACTTCAACTGGGTGAACAGAAGGATTGTTAGCCAATGAACAAAAGCCTAAAATCAGCATTGCTCCAAAATTTGTGAAATGGGCTTCTGTTTGTCAGGAAGAGTCATTACTTCCCTTATCTGACTCTTCAGCAGACTACTTCCAGAAATGGGGCATCTAGTCCCTATTAACACACATCTATAATACATATCAAAGTCCCCAGGTTAGCTGCTAGGCTCTTCTAGCCTGTGCCCACCCCACCCTCCATCTAGGCTCTCCCTGCTTATCTGCTTCCTCCCACTGCAAACATATCTCATTAAAATTGGCAAGGCCACTGGGCAGTGGTGGTGCATACCTTTAATCTCAGCACTTGGGAGACAGAGACAGGCAGATTTCTGTGATTTCGAGGTCAGCCTTGTCTCCAGAGTGAGTTCCAGGACAGCCAGAGTTGCCACAAAGAAACTCTTGTCTCAAAAAAAATCCAAACAAACAAAAAATTGCAATTCCTTCTACCCAAGGAGTGGCCCAATTCAGTGGTTTCACTGTGACCTTGATTACAGTAGTGAGAAGAGAAACTTAGTCTTAAAAGAGAGGTGTTCGCTTCTGTGGTGGCAGTGTCCAGACAAAAGAGATCTTATTTGGTTAGCGTGCAATCTGAAAAAAAATACACGTTTAAAATACTACTTGTGACGGACGGGAGGTAGGGGCACATGCCGTAATCCCAGCATTTGCCAGGCAGAGGCAGGTGGATCTCTGTGAGTTCGAGGCCAGTCAGAGTTACTGCAGAGAAACACTGTCTAAATAAATAAATAAATAAATAAATAAATAGATAGATAGATAAACAAACAAATAAATAAATAAATTTACTTGTGAGCATTTGCTTACATGAGATTTCAAGTTTGCTGCTGCTGAATCTCAAAATGGTGATGCTGACTGTCAATTGCAGACCATTTTCACAAGGACCCGGCACTCGCATTCTGGAGGGTAAACTCACAGCCAAAAGACCAAGTGGGAAGATTTTAACTGCTTTGTTCTTGTTTGTTTTCTTTGTTGTAAACCTGCTTTTTTTTTTTTTGGCTTTCACAGGAAATTAAAGCTAGTTGAGAAGAAATTGTGTTCTCGGGGTCTGGTGAGATGGCTTAAGAGTACTTCCTACTCTTCCGGAGGACCACAGTGAAGTTCCCTGCACCCACATTGATTGGTTCACAAACCTGTAACTCCAGCTCTAAGGGATCTAGCACCCTCTTCTGGCCTCCCAGAGCACTACACACAGCTGGCTTTCACTCACAGAGATATACACACATACATATAAATAAAAGTAATAAAAAACTTAAATAAAAACAGAAATGAATAAATCAAAGAGGTCGTTCTTTCTGTTGCTTACAAACCAGTATTTATCTGTACTTAGTTAATGCCTCAGAACGACATTATGGAATTGTTTGCTTTGAGAGTGGAGAGAAAATGGACGTAAAATGAATTTGAAAAGAAACTCAGTTGTTAAATTAATAAAGCCAGACTGTATGGCCACAGTGAGGGGTACAGCGGTCAAGTAGACTTACAGGTCTGCAAAGCTGAGCCCCTAAGTGTGATCTCTGGGATCTTCCAGGCTCTCCTTCTGCTTGCTAGAAGCCTTTGATTAATGAGACATTAGAATACGCCCAGACAGGCCTCACTCACACTGCCATCAGTAGCTACAGGGTTGGGGAGAAAAAGCAGGACCCTCTCTCTGCAAGTCGCATTGTGCACCAGGCCTTTTTCATATGGCTACTAAGCACAGCCTGGATCAGACTGTAGATGGACTTCCTTCTAGAGCAGAGGTTCTCAACCTGTGGGTCATAGCCCTTTTGAGGTCAAACAACCCCTTCACAGGGGTCACCTAAGACCACCTACATAACAGATATTTACATCACAGCTCGTAACAGTAGCAAAATTACAGCTATGAAGTAGCAATGGAAATAATTTTATGGTTGGGGGTTCACCACAACATGAGGAACTGTATTAAAGGTTCGCAGCCTTAGGGAGGTTGAAAATCACTGCCCTGGAGTCTGAGCACAAGAAGCAGAAATCCTGATATGGAAGGTTGACTCTCTTCCCTTCCCATTGAATCTGTATCTGAGAAGCTAGAAGGAGAAAACTAGAACCCAGCTTCTTTCCTTTCCCTCTACCTCATCTTCCTGTCTTTACCCCACAGACTACCAAGGGGTAGGCTGTGCCCTGGTCCCTCCTGTAGGTGGGAACTTCTCGATTGTGCCAAACCAGAGAAATGGCCTTTGTCTTCTTTCTTTGTCTTCTCTCTCACCTTAAGGCCAAGCCTAATGACATACACATTGAAGGAAAGCCGCTCTTAAGGGGACCTACAGTGAGAGACACCTTGTAATGTATCTTATGACTTACTACGTAATGTCACCCCTGGCTCACATACTGGGGGCTTGTTTGTCAATTGATAGACCTTTAGAAATGATTGGATCCTGAGGGCTCTGATCTTATCAACATATTAACTCCAAGTGGATTCACATCATGGCCTAATTGGGAGGTGATGAAAAGGAGGAGCCAGGACCAAGACAGAGCAAGTAGGTCACTGGATATTGTATATTTTTCCTGGCTCTTCCTGTATTTCTTCTCTCT
Source organism: Cricetomys ansorgei (assembly GCA_026225945.1). NCBI lineage: Eukaryota > Metazoa > Chordata > Mammalia > Rodentia > Nesomyidae > Cricetomys > Cricetomys ansorgei. The sequence continues at coordinate 8,393,183 of JAMJFZ010000882.1, forward strand.
GCTTCCTGTGTGTCATGGGGTGAACAGCCTGGCCACACGCATGGTGTTGCTCGGCATCACTGTGGGTCCAGAGTCAACACAAGCAGTTGCTTACGTCAGAGACTGTGACACACAACATAAAAGTAACTAATACTGAGCACAACTGACAGGCTTTTACACTGGTGAAGAAGTGTTGAAAATGTGACTGAAGTGTGAGTGTGTGCGTGTATGAGTGTGTAGGTGAGAATGTGTGTATGGGAGTGTGTGTGTGTGTGTGATTATATGTGTGTATTTAAAGAGAGTGTGTCTGTGTCTGTGTGTGAGTGCATGAGTATATGTATGTGAGTGTGTCTGTGCGTGAGTGAGTGTGTTGCTATGTGTGTGTTTGTGAGTGTGTTATGTGAGTGTTTGTATATTTTGGCTGTGTGTATGTGATGTATGTATGAGTGTGTCTGTGTGTGAGTGTATGACTGTATGTATGTGTGTGTGTCTATGTGTGAGAAAGTGTGAGTGTGTATGGGGGATGGGGGATGGGCAGGTGGTAGAGACAGAATTCAAACTCAGTTCTTTCTCACTTGGGATCTTCTGAGGATAACAAGAGCAGGAGGGTTAGAGATCTCTCATTAGCAGTGTGGCCTCTGGGCATCAACCTTCTTAGCTACCATTTGTAGAGGAGTATAATAACGCCTGGTTTGTGGGAACACCGCAAAGATCAACAGAGTTAATATGTGACGGTGTGAAGCTCGATGCTCACACCGGGGGGCACCACTGCTGTGCTAAGCTCTGCACACAGCTCACTGAAAATGAGAGTGCTCACTGTTGACGTACAGGTGTTGCTGAGATGGGCAGGATTATTTATTTTCTTTGTTTGCAGAAATTGTGCTGCCTAATTAAAATTTCCATTAACTGCGTGTGAATGATTAGCTTCTAATAGTTATCTAAAGGGATATCATTATTGCAGCTTTGTCCCATCGACTCCAGTCCAAGTGTTTGTTCACAGAGAGCTACTTCATTCTTAATAGTTGCAAGTCGGACTGGTCTAGTCGCCGCAATTACCATTAAAAGCAAATGCCATTTAAAAAATGAGTTTCTGTTAAGCAGAGGATGAGTTTTCCTAAAATGAGATCAACTTTATAATTAGGCCTCATTTAGTCTATTATTTCAGGCAGAATTTTGCATTACCCTAGTATATGTCCTTGCGCTCCTCTGGAAAGCTGTGCTAGCATTTCCAGTATTTGCTGTCCCTCCTGCTTTTATCAGCCCTGTTACATGATAAATATTAAGCTCATTGGCACATCTCCTACACTGGATACCAGATAAGACAGAGCATGGCTTCCCTTCCCTGACCCTTCTTCTGTTGAGAGGACACTCTTTAGACATAAGAACCTATGTTGTTAAGAAAGGCTAATTCTCCAAAGAGTCAGATTCTTTTTCAACATCGACTGGATCAGGGACAAGTATATGACACAGCCTTGGAAATAAGAGTCTGAAAATGCTTTTCTGCTAGAGTATGCCGGGGGGAAGCATCTCCTGTGGGTCCTGAGCAATAGATGGTGTGCCTTTGATGTCTGTGGCCATGTTACCAAGCATGTGGGAACATCTGCCCCGCAAACAAAGCCACACAGAGACAAGCTAAGATAGAGATGCAGAGCCAAAGCACAGACACCAGAGGTCCTCAAATCCACCATTTTTTAAAAAGTTGATTTTTGTGTACGGGTGTTTTGCTTGCATGCATGTCTGTGTACCACTTGCATGCCTGGTACCCCCTGAGTCCAGAAGAGAGTATCAGATCCCCTAGAACTAGAGTTACAGATGGTTCTGAATGGCCACATGGATGCTGGAAAGTATATCCAGGTCCTCTCCGCCTTTTAAGTGCCGAACCATCTCTCTAGCCCTAAACCTACCGTTTTTAAAGGCAGCTTCCCTGGCCCCTCCCAGGGATAAATTTCCTCCATTTCTTTAATTATAGCTTGAGTTTCTTTCACTTAAAGGTATCTTGACTATGTCACAGCCCAATAAAAGAATGAATTTTTGCCCTGGTAAAAGTTTCTTACATGTGAATAGCTTGTGTCTGACTTCTAGCATGTAACCATAGTCTATGGCATTGATGAGGGTCTTCTTGGTGACTCAAGGCCATACAGGCTCATGGCCTGCTGATATAGTCAAAACCAGAGGATGGCCATTGAGTTGTCCCCTGCCCCCCCCTTTTTTTTGGTTTTTCAAGACAGGGTTTCTCAGTTGTAACTCTGGCTGTCCTGTAACTCACTCAGTACACCAGGCTGGCCTAGAACTCACAGAAATCTGCCTGCCTCTGCTTCCTGAGTACTGGGATTAAAGGCATGTGCCACCACGATCCGACTTTTTCTTTTTTTTTTTTTTCCCCCCTCTCCTCTTCTTTTGAAACTCTTTCATGAAGGCTGATTTTGGTTACTTCAGGATTTTGTGAGTTCTCCTACATTTTTACAGCTGAATGGACGTCCTGGGTTCTTCCTCCTCATTACTCCTACCATACTGTAGAAGTCAGTTATTCTCACTTGACTTCAGTTTTTTGGTTTTTTTTTTCATCTTTCAAACAAAAGTGACAGTCTAGTCTTGGAAAATCCCCATTAAGTTTGTGAATCACTGTGGCCATCTTGTTGTCCCCTCTTCCCACATCAATCTTAAGCTTTTCCTGCACAGAATTAACACTTTCAACTTCTTGTGCGTCCTCAGCGCTTTCGGCTTTACACCACTCGTAATGCTTTGGTCGGCCAGATTAAAATGTTTTTAAAATAAAATTATTTTTAAGTACATTATTATATTATTGTTATCACAATCATCATCATCATCAGAGCATTGGGGAGTGTTCGGACATGCACACACAGCAGTGCACGCATGGACGTCAGGGGACAAATTTGGGAGAGTCATTTCTTCTCTTCCACTGTCGGGCCCGAGGATCGAACCCAGGTCCTCGGGCTTGTGCAGCAGATACTTTTACCCACGAAGCCATCTCATGAAGCCTCCTTTTTTTTTTTTTTTTTTTTTTTTTAATTAAGAAAGCAAGTGACAGGGTGGTGAGGAAGGAAAGGAAACCTAAATTTCTTCTAGCAAAGAGAAATTGAAGAACTAAACAAATCAGCAGGCACTAGAGTAAAATTCCACAAATTGGTGTAAGTCATTGAATTGGAGACCCCACCACAAGTATAAAACCATAAAACATAGAACGATAACTAGGGAGTTAATTAGTGGACATAAGATTATTTATTTTCTAAAGCCATTCATTCTCCTAACTAGAAAATGTATAACATCAATCTTTAAGTTTTGATTTTTTTTTAAATAACTTTTTAATTTTACATAGAAAAAAATATTGAACAGTAGGATCTATCCTTTTCAGTTCTTTAGGCGAGGACTACTATTTTTTGGTCCCCAAATTAGAAACAAATGGCATATCCCACAAATGTTTCTTTTTTTTTCATATATTATTATAAAAATTTTCCGTATTGTTAAACCAGTATTTGAAATCATGTTCATAATGATGCAATTTTCCAAGAAGACTAACATAATTATTCAACAGAACATCCATTGAGAGACAGAGTAGGGTTATTTATGGCTTGCCATGACTGAATAGCACTTCAGTGAGTACACTAGTATGTAAATCCCTCTTATTTCCTTAGTTAGCATTAATTGTAAGCACATTATTCAGAAGGGGAAATTGAGAATTTAATAACCAAGTTCTTGAAAACAGTTCTGAACGCAGAAATTATTTCTGTGCTGTTACTTATGAGGACCTTAGTTGAAGGCCTTGTGTGGAGCATTAATGTGCTATTGGTCACTATTTTTATTTGATAATATGTTTTTCCATACAATATATTCTGATTACAGTTCCCCCTCCCTCTACTCCTCCCCATCGCCCCTCTCGTCTGGATCCACACCCTTTCTGTCTCTCCTGATGGGGAGCTGGGGAGAGCAGGTGTCTAAGGAATAATAATAGGGAAAAAATGTGATGAATCCAAAACAAAAGATAAAAATCAGAATTTGAGGAAATCGGGGATGGAGATACCTCCGGCAGTTCTCTTATTATTCAGAAATGTTTTGGCTGTCCTTGGATTTTTGTGTTTCCATGTGAAGCTGAATATTGTCCTTTCAAGTTCAGTGAAGAAGAATTGTGTTGGAATTTTGATGAGGATTGCATTGAATCTGTAGATTGCTTTTGGTAGGATGGTCATTATTACTGCATTAACTTTACTGCTCCAGGAGCATGGGAGATCTTTCTGTCTTCTGTTCCCTTTTTCAGTTTCTTTCTTCATGTCTTAAGTCATTTAAGTCTTTCATTTGATTGGTTAGAGTCGCCCCAAGATATTTTATAGTTTTGAGGCTATCATGAATGGTATTGCTTCTTTCTTAATTTGTCATTTGTATTTAGGAAGAGTATTGATTTTGGTGTGTTAAATTTTTATCCTGCTGCTTTGCTGAATGATTTATTAGCTGTAGGAATTTCCTGGTGGAATTGTTAGGGTTACTTATGTATATTATCATATTATCTGCAAATAAAGATACTATAGCTTCTCTCCTTCCTTTTTGTACCCCCACTGATCTTTTCAGTTGTCTTATTGCCCTACCTAAGATTTCAAGTACTGTATTGAATAGGTATGGACAAAGCAGACAATTTGTCTTGTTCCCAATTTTATTGGAAACGCTTTGAGTTTCTTACCATTTAGGATGAAATTGGCTATGGGTTTCTTGTAAACTGTCTTTATTATGTTGAGGTTTGTTCCTTGTATCCCTAATCTCTCTGGGACTTTTAACATGAAGGGGTGTTGAATTGTGTCAAAAGCCTTTTCTATATCTCACGAGATGATCATATGCCTTTGTCTTTCAGTCTGTTTATGTGGTGGATTACATTTATCTGCTTGCTTACTTTGAACCACCCCTGAATCTCTGGGATTACCTACTTGTTCATGGTGGATGATGTTTTAGATGTGTTCTTGGATTTGGTTTGCAAGTATTTTACTGAGAATTTTTACATCTATCATCATAAGAGAAATTTGTCTGCAATTCTCCTTCTTTGTTGAGTCGATGTGGTTTGGGTAGCAGAACAACTTTGCACTCATAAAAAGGATTGGGTAATGTTCCTTCTGTTTCTACTTTATGAAATAATTTGAGAAGTATTGATGCTAACTCTCCTTTGAACGTCTGGTAGAATTTTGCGCTCAAACCATCTGACCCTGGGCTTTTATTGGTTGGGAGACTTTTAATTACTGCTTCTATTTCACTAGGTGTTATTGGTCTGTTTAAATTGCTTACCTGATCTTGATTTAACTTTGGTGGGTGCTATATATTGAGAAAATTATATATACATCTATATATTCCAGTTTGAAGATTTTTAAAGTATGTCCATGTGACGCTCTGGATTTCTTCCGTGTCTGTGGTTTACCCTCCATCCGTCATTTTGTTAGTAAGGCTCTTCTCTCCCCGTTTTTTAGTTACTTGGCTACTCGTTTGTCAACCTGATTGATTTTTTTCAAAGAACCAACTCATTTTTTATTGAATTTTTTTTGTATTTTATTCTTTTGTTTGTTTCTCTTTTATTGATTTCAGCCCCAAGTCTGATTATTTCTTGCCACTTACTCTTTTTTTGGTGTCATTTCTTCTTATTGTTCTAGAAGTTTCAAGTATGCAGTTAAGTCACTAGTATGAGATCTCTCCAATTTTCTTATGTAGGAAGTTAGTATCACGGACTTGCCTTAGATCTACTTTCTTGATGTCCCAATAGTTTGGGTAAGTTGTGTTTTCATTTTCATTGAACTCTAGAAAGTTTTTCATTTCTTTCCTAATTTCTGTCTTGATCCATTTTTCATTCAATAGAGGGTTGTTCGGTTTCCACACGTTTGTAAGCCTTCTGTTGTTTCTGTTGCTCTTGATATCCAGTTTTAATCCACATTTGTCAGAGAGGAGGCAGGGTGTTATTTCAACTTTCTTGTATCTGTTGAGACTTGTTTTGTGGCCAAGTATGCGGCAAATTTTGGAGAAAGTTCCATGACCTGCCGAGAAGAGTACATTCTTTTGTGTTTGGGTGAAGTATTCTGTGGATATCTGTTAGGTCCATTTGATGTTAATTAGCTCCAGCACGTCTTTGGTTTTTGTCTGGATGACATGTCTTTGTTTTGGTGAGACTGCAGTATTGAAGTCATCCACTGTCACTGCCTAAGCATTGACTAGTCGTTTAAGCTATCACAGTGTTTCTTTTATGAACTTGGGTGCACTTCCGAATAAATATTGAAAATGTCTTCCTGGTAGATTTTTCTTTGACTATGTAGTGACCTTCCCTATCTCTTCTGATTAGTTTTGGCTTGAAGTGTATTTTTCTTTTCAGATATTAAAATGGCTATACCAGCTTGCTTCTGAGGTCCATTTGCTTGGAATATCTTTTTCCATCCTTTTAAGTGATGTTTATCCTTGATTAAAGTGTGTTTCTTGGGCGCAGAAGAAGGATGGATCCTGTTTTTTAACCCATTCTATTAGTCCGTGTCTTTTTATTGGGAAATTGAGAACACTGATATTAAGAATTATCAATTAGCAGTGTTTGATGATTTGTGGTGTGGGTCCCCCTACCTTTCTTCTGATTTGCTGCTCTGATGTTATTTATTTCTTGTGGGGGTTTTTTGGGTGTGGTTACTCTCCAGGTTGAAGTTTCTCTTCTAGCACCTTCTGTAGGGCTGGATTTGTAAAAATATACTGCTTAAATTTGGTGAGATTTTTTTTTTTTTTTGAGTTGTTTGGTTGGTTTGCTTTGTTTCATTTTGTTTTTAATCATGGAATGTCTTTCTTTTTCCATCTATTGTGATGAACGTTTTTCTGTTTATAGTAATGTGGGCTGGCATCTGTAATCTCAGAGAGTTTTTAGAACATGTGTCCAGGCCCTCTGGCTTTAGAGTTTCCATTAAAAAGTCAGGTGTTACTCTAATAGGCCTGTTTGTATATGTTATTTGGTCCTTTTCTCTTGCAGCTTTTAATATTTCTTTATTCTGTATGTTTATGGGAATTTTATTTTCTTACTTACTCTAGTTGGCGCCCTATATACATCTTGTATCTTGATACGTACTTCCTTCTTTAGGTTAGGAAATTTTCTCCTATGTTTTTGTTGAAAATATTTTCTGTGCCTTTGACCTGTGTTTCTTCTCCTTTCTCTATTTCTATTATTCTCAGATTTGGTCATATTTTAGGGCCCCAAAATTCATTGATGATTTGTGCCTGAATATTTTTAGATTTAACATTTTTCTTTGACCAAGGTATCCATTTCTTCTATCTTGTTTGCAATGCCTAAGATTCTCTCTTCCATCTCTTGTATTCTGTAGGTAAGACTTTCTTCTGAGTTTCTATTTGAGGCCCCAAATTTTTTAATTCCAGTTTTCCCTCAGTTTTGTTTTTGTTTTTTTTTAATTGATCCTATTTTTACTTGCAAGTCTTGAACTGTTTTATTTCATTTCACTGTTTGTGGTTGCATAGATTTCTTTAAGACATTATTCTTTTCTTCTTTAAGGACTTCTAACATATTCATAAAAGTGATTTTGAAGTCCTTGCTTTATACTTTAGCAATATTGTATTTCTCAAAGCCTGCTGTAGTAGGTCACTGGGCTTTAGGGATGACATACTGTCCTGACTGTTATTGTGTTTTTACACTGCGATTGAGACATCTGGGATTGGGGAGATTGTAATTCTAGGTGCTGATATCTTGTGTGGGTGTTCCATTTCTTGGTTTCTGTTGCCCTTTCTGGTTCCTAGGAGAGTCTGGTGGCTCTGGGTTGCCTGGTAGGGATTGTTTCTGAGATCTGCCAGGTGTGGCCACTGGGGGTTCAGGTTAAAATGTGTTTCATGGTATCTGGAACCGACTCCTAGGGATGGAGACTGGCTGGAGGTATGCACAGCTAGTAGTCTGCTGGGCATGAGACTGGAAGGTTGGGATTTGGAGAGGAAGGGGCATGAAGATCTGAAGACCACCTACCTGCTTCCCTGGCCTATCTGCTTCTCTGGCAAGCTTGGCTGGCGGGTTCTCAGGAAGTACCTGCAGAAGTTGGTGGCTGAGACAAAGGGATAGGGTGGTGAGGGAGGCTGTAGGAGATCTGCTGGATATGCTGAAAATGGAGGCCAGAGAAGGAGTGGAGGCCCCATCAGGGAGTCTGCTATAGAGCTCGGAATGAGACTGGAGGATTCGGTTTGGAGGTGAGGAGTGAGAGTAAAAATCTGAAGATCACTTACTTTTTCCCTGGCTGGCTAGGATGATAGGTTTAGTTAGATCAGCATTGAGAGAAGAGAGGCATCACTGATGTGTTCTTCAACCTATCCCTGGAAAATCTGGTAGAGATATCTCTAGGATTAAATCTCAAAGTGTTATGGATATCTCAGAAGTACGCTGTCTGCCCAATCTTCACGTCCACAAAAGCTTTGCCATCTGGTTTTATTGTCAATCAACATTAAACACTGCACATCTCTACCTTACTGCTTAGTTTACTATACATTTCTCCATTGGCTGTCATAGAGAATGTACTTATTTCATTCGTAAGCAATCAAGGATCAACTTTTTTTTTTCAGAAAGCTATATCTGATTACATCAAGCCTCATCCTTAATTTGTTAAATTTCCTGCAGTGGAGGAAATTGCATTAGATGTGTTTTCATGTCTGTAGTAAACTCCTCCTAGGTAAATACACTCTCAGCATAAAGCACAAGACCCTCCCAAGCCAACTGCTCAAATCTCATACCAATATCACTTCTTACCCCACTGACTTCCTCCTGTCTTCTACACAGCCATGCTTGGTCACCTCCTCATATCCTGAAGGCCTTTCCCTTGTTTTCCTGATAAACCACTAATGAACTTCTACTTGTCTTCCTAGATTGTTCCAAATGATACTTCAAAAAGATATTCATTTATCTCCCAAGATGTAAGTTTTCCATGTAGAGTTTAGGGGCCTTGGGGAAAGGGGTAGCTTTGCTACCCCTGGGCACTGCTGCGAGTCCTGTCATTTATCTAGGCTTCCCTGCTGCTCTATTGAGGTGGAAGTCTGAGCGCTCCGCATGGTCCTTACTGATTCTACAGAGCAAAGGAGTTTCATTATTGACCAGACTTGGTTTTTACTAAGCATTCCCAACACCGTCTTGGTAGAGGATCGATTCTTTATAGCTTGACAAAGATGGAAAGTCAAGATGTCCCAACTCAACCTTTGCTGGCATCAGTAGGGGTGTGCTTCAGTTATATTTAGTGTTTGACTGGAGTATTTAACCTTTATCAATTGTGCTAGTGCTGTAATTTGTATCTCCCAGTGTTCATAGGTTGGAAACTTAATTTATCAACAGTGTTGAAAGGTTGGGCCTTTAAACGATGATTAGATCATGAGCCCATGGCCTCATGAATACATTAATATCATTATTACAGGAGCAGGTTCATTATCGTAGGGTGGGTTCTCCATAAAAGTATAAATTTGGCTCCTTACCCTTTCTTATGTATGAGCTTATTCACCACATGACATATTCTGCCATGTTACGACATGCAAGAAGGTCCTCAGCAGATGAAGCACCTTAAAAGTGAAATTTCCAGCCTCAGAGATATAAACCAGGTTAACTTCTATTGCTTATAAATTGTTCCGTCTGCTGTATTCTGGTATTATAACACTCTATCTAAAAAGAGGGGAGAAAGTCAAAACACATTGCACCCCATAAAAATGTACAGTTACTGTCAATTGAAATGTTTAATTTAAAAAATGACTAATAGAGCTGAGCTGTTCCTTGTTCAGTCCCTGATTTAGAAGGAATAGGTCTTGTTGGGGCTGTTTAGTCTGTAATCGTGTCTCTGGGCTCCATTGTTTTTAGCTCCTCATCTAGGGCCAACTTCCTGGTATCCAGGGACCTTGTGCAGCATTTCTCCTCGCCTCCTTTCAAAGTCTTCTTACCTTTGACTCATACATAGCTCCTGAGACGTTTAGCTGTATTTTGCAAGATGGCTACAGAACAATATATCTATTTTAAAGAAACAAAAGGTTTGCCTCACTATTGAGCATCTGACAAGTTAATACCGAGCAGACAATTCAATAAATATTAGGGTTTGGGGGAGCTAGGTTTGACTTCATTTTTCTTTTCTTTTCTCTTTCTTACTTCCTTTGTTTCTTTTTCTTTGTTCCTTCCTTCCTGCCTTCCTTCCTTCCTTCTTTCCTGCCAGCCTGCCTGCCTCTCTTCCTTCCTTCCTTTTGAGGGACCGCTTTCTATGTGACCAAGGCTGTCCTGGAACCTGTAATCCTACTGCCTCAACTTCCTGAGTGCCGGATCTACAGACCCGCAGCCCCATGCCTAGCTTCCAAATATCTACAAGTCTCTCTTATTTCCCACCATTTTCATGGTATGCACATCTAACCTAGCATAACCTACCTCATCTTTTAAATCTCTCTTTTTCTCTTCCCCTTTTACTGGTTTCTCCCATTCTTGTCAGAAGAAAAAAACACAGCAAATTGTTTTCTCCCTACTTCCCTGAAAGCTTAGTGATGTTCATCCACTGTCCACACGTGCCTGTCTCAGCAGCCCATCTCCAGCTGCAGTTTCCCTTCACCCCTGTGCAGAGAGGAGGCTGTGGGAACCGTTTTTCCCTGTTGTTTATTAAATGGCCCTGACTCACTTCTAATTTAGTGATTAAGAACAGATAGTAATTACTTCAGCCTCATTTCACATTATCTTTTAAAGCAGTTCTGGTTTAGAAGCTTCTGTGTGCTCTAAATGTACCAAAGTCAAAGTCATCTTCAGGAACAAAGCAGCAGAGTGACACAAATGGTGTCGGGTACGTGCTCAGAGCCGTCTTGTCTTAAGTGATAGAAATAAGGACTGGATAAACTGTGATCTTCAACAATACATCTTGTGACTGGAAATAATTGCCACTAGTACTTAGAAATTAGTTAGGGGTTCGTGCAACCACTGTTCCTCTGAAATAAGCTGAGACTTTAGTCATCAAGGTGAAGAACAAGGAAAGAAGCCTGAGCCCTTGATCCACACAGGAACACTGATGTAACACCAATCTGGTCACAAACACTCTTGTGTCAGGAGCAGAACCCATTTCAGGAGTTGGCAGCGGCTGCATTGGGACCAGTGAGGAGAGAATTTTCACTCCACTGATGCTGGCCACTTCAACTCATTAGCAAGAGATTCTGCATAAGTCCACAACTTCTCGCTCAAAAGCAGAGGGGAGAGGGGAGCACGTGTTCAAGGATCCCTGGTCTTTGAGTGTACTGTAGGAGGAGCCGGTTTCTACCTTGTTTGACCTGGAGCAGATAGAACAGACAGTGTTGACACCTGAGGGGTCATTAAGAACAAAGAAGAAGATGGGAGGTTTGCTAAGCCCAACATGGCTCTGTGATGTTGGAAGTATGCATGTAACTGCCTGGGTTTTCTCCACAGGGAAACAGAAAGAGAAACACAAGACTTCTCCAGCACCCCAGCTCACAGCACACAAGTCAGACCCCCAGAGAAGAACCAAATTACAGGTCCATGGAAACAATAGAACTGCTAACCTCCAAGAAATATGTGTTTACAAGTCCAGAGAAGACACACCCATACTAGCCTGAGAGCCTCCCAGAATCTCTATCCAACATGACATGACTGCTGATTCCAGTTCATAAAGAGCTCAAGGAGCAGACACCAATGTAAGACAAAGAATCGAGGAAATGTGGGACAAAGGACCAAAGCAAGCCTCAAATCCTCTCCCCCACCCACCACCCCACCCCCTGCCCTACACACACCAAGCTCTGTGATTTGCCTGGTAAACAGTTTTAAAATAATTATCTTAAGGAAGCTCAGTGAACTACAAAAGAATAGAGATAGAAAAAGAAAACAGGACAAGAAAGAAACCGAAGAATTAACAAAGGTACAGAAACTATTACAAAGAACCAAACAGAGATTTTGGAGCTTGAATAATATAACTAACTCAAACAGAAGTCTTAGAGCTTAAGACTATATTGGATAAACTGATATATTCATGGAAGAGATTCAGTAACAGGCTTTACTGAGAAGAAAAAAGAGTCAACAATTCTGGAGCTGCAGGGATGGCTCAGCAGTTAAGAGCATCTGCTGCTCTTCCAGAAGACCTAAGTTTGATTCTCAGCTTCCCACATCTGCTAATCCATGAGCAGATGTAACTCCAGTGCCAGGGGCTCTGATACCCTCTTCTGGCCACTACAGGCATCTGCACATACATGGCATTCACACATCATCATCATCATCATCATCATCATCGTCATCATCACAACAACAATAATAAATACATTGACATAAAAATCAGTAATTCAAAGACAGATTAACAGGAGTTGCTCAAAGAGAAAAAAAAAGAGAGAGAATACAAAGACCCAAAGGATTTTAGAACATCACCAAGCCAAACAGAAAAATAGTGTGGATTCTTAGAAAGTAAAAGAGAAAGTAGTAGAAAACTATATAAGTAAGTAATGGCTGAAACTTCCCAAGACTAGAAAGGGAAATTGATATCCAAAGAATTCTAAGGAATTCTCAAAGTAAACAGTGAAGTGCATTATAATCAAATTTTCAAAACAGAAAAAAAAAAGTCAAAAGTGTTTTCTCATGCACTGGAGGCATCCAAAGACTTTTAATAATTCTTACCAGAAGCTTGGCAAGCCATAAGGAAGCAAGAGGATATATCAAAATACTTGAATCAAAAAAACTACCCTCAAAGAATTCCAAATTAAGCAAATCTGCCGTTCAGCTATGATGGAGAGACAGTGACTTTCTCAGACAAACAGAAGCTGAAGGTCCTGCCTTATATGGATGACATGCTGAGCGGCATTATCTGAATGGAAATGAAGGACACTAAACATTTCATATGCATACGGGAAGAGAAAAGTACTGAAGTAGCTGTGCTCAAGGAGAGATTATAACAATGTGAACTGTGGTGTATGAATCCCTTCTTATTCTAGCAGAAAGTAAAACATCCCAAATATCACTATAAATTTCATTAATAGACAAACAGTATAAACATATAAAAAGTGTGACATGAAGAACATAAAAGGTTAAGGGGAAATAAACGTGTAGCATGTTGTACGCGATTAAGCTGTCAGCTGAGAAAAATGCTGTCAAAGTTGCTATGTGTTTTTATAAGTCTCCATAAGAGATGGAGATAAGGGCTGGAGGAAATGAAAGCTTATCCCCACAAAATCCTCAACAAAGCACGAAGGCAAAGAGAGACAGAGCAAAAGACAAAAGAGCCATAAGACAGGCAGAAAACAATTTAAATAGGTAGTCATGAGTTCTTGCTTATCAATAATTAAGTGAAATGGATTAAATTCTTCAATCAAAGACATAAAATAGCTAAATGGACTTGGAAGAAAAGATCCAATTATGTGCCATCAACAATTGACTCACTCCAGAATTAAAAACACATGTCGGCTGTAAGTGAAAGTTACCCAGATAGCCATCATACAGAGAAGAATCTTAAGTTGAACCATGAATTTGGGACAATCTACCTATAATCGAGCATTGACAGATTTGAAGAGAGATGCAGTCAACGACATAAGAGAAAAAGGAGACTTTCATTCCCTACTTTGTAAGGAGTAGAGCATCAAGGCAGAAACTCAAAAGGAAACAATGGATTTGTGTGTCACTATAGACTAAACAGATGCTTCAGATACACAGAGCGTTCCACCAGCAGCCACAGAATACATTCCTCTCAAGCATGCTCAAAAGTAGGTTACCTGTCAGGTCATAAAACAAGTCTTTTCAAATTTAGCAAGATTGAAACCATGCCAGATATCATCTCCAACCACAATTAAATAAAGCCTTAAATCAGTACCTGGAGAAGTTAAGAAGTGGATTGAAAAGAAACAACGCAGCTTTGTATGTTTGTGTGTGTGTGTGCGTGTGTGCGTGTGTGCGTGTGTGTGTGTGTGTGTGTGTGTGTGAGCACTCATGCTCGCCCACACGCATGTGAATGTGAGTGCAATTGTCCACAAAGGTCAGAAAAGGTGTCATATCCTTTGGACCTAGAGTTACAAAAAATTGTGAGCTACCCATTGTGGAAGCTGGGAACTGTGTGTGTGTGTGTGTGTGTGTGTGTGTGTGTGTTGGTGCGTTATGTGCACATGTGCATGTGGGCATTTGTACCTCTTGTAACTCTGCACACCTGTGGAGCAGAAGAGAAATTCAGGTGTCTCGCTATATCAATCTGTACCGCATTCTCTTGAAACACTCCCACTGAACTTGGAGCATAGGCTGGCAGCCAGCAAGTCACAGCAATCCTCCTGCCTCTGCTTCAGCCAGTGCTTTGGCTACAGGCATGCACATAGCCATGCCAGGCTTTTTTATCCAGGTGCTATGATCTGAACCCAGGTTCTCATGCTTGCACAGCAAATGTGTTACCCAAAGAGCCACTCTCTCTCCCAAGAAAATATCTTAAGACAAATAAAAATACAACATACAAAACTTATTGGATAGGATAAAAGTAGTAATCAAAACAAAGTCTGTAATCATAAATACCTTCATTAATAAGGAATATCTCCAAATAACCTAATGTCATGTATCAAAAGACTGAAGACCAAATTAGCCCTAGAGTTAGAAGAAAAACGGGATGAATTAAAGTACAGATAAATTAAAACATGGGAAAAGCGAGAGAAAAATATCATTGAAACAGAGTCGACAAGCAAGACTGACAAACGCTTGGCTAGACTAAGAGAAAAGGGAGACAATTCAAATAAATAACATAAGAAGCAGAATGTGACGTCATGCTGATGACGCCACAGATATAAGAAGGTACTCTGTACAACTGTATAACAGCAAACTGAACAACCTAAAGACAAACAAACAAACAAACAAACAGGACAGAGTCCTGGAAATATCCATCAAGAGTAAATAAAGAAGAAACAGCAAACTTCCACAGACCAGTAACAAATACGGAGGCTAAAGCTGCCAGTTAAGAAGAGCCCAGGATCTGATGGCCTCATTGGTGAATTCTTTCCAAACATGTGAAGAACTAGCACCGATCCTTCCTAAGCTCTTTCGAGAAGACAGAACTCTTAGTCATTGTATGAGTTCAGCATTACAACTCTACCCAAAGGAGACCAAAACATTACAAAAAAAGGACATCACATACACCAATTTACTTAGTGAAGATATATGCAAAAATCTTCAACAAAACACCAGGAAACTACATTCAGAAATAATTAAAAGAACTACACATCATGAACAAATGTGATTCATCCTTGGGAGGTCAAAGGATGACTTGATATATGCAAATCACTTATTTTAACACATTCCATTCTGCACAAATGGCAAAATGCATGATCATCTCAATACTGTAGAAAAAGCACTTGCCAAAGCTCAAAACACTCCCTTGATTTTAAGAAAACATCCAGCATAAGAGATAGAAGGAATGTTTTGGAACATGATAGATGCCAATATTGTTGCAGCCCAGAGTAGAGGATGGGAGTAGCATTCAAAGAAGGTTCCAGAGAAGTAAACAGGTAAGACCACTGTGACTTCAAACAGTGAGGACTTTGGACAATGTACAAAGGAAATCCACAAGAGTTCTGGGTTTCCTGTTAAGTCAGAGGGTTTATTTTTCAAACGTTTAAATGCAGAAGACATCAGAGAGTTGTGCCCATGAATCAGACACCTTATTAGGAAAGATCAATATGGGGACAGTCACATAGCTTTTATTCATCTCAGCTTGAGTTCTCTCAGGAACTGACCCTGAGATAAGGATTTGGATGTCAATGGATTGCTTGGAAAGTATGGGAAACATCAGTAGAGGATTGGGGAAGTGATTTAGACAAGGAGCCATCTATTTGACAGTGTATGATTATGTAAGTTGCCAAAGTAGTCAGTAACCAGACAAGACAGCGAGAAGATACCAAACGCAGTGTCCAGAATGACCCCACCACCATGACTGACTTCCTAAGGTCATCAGTCAAAGACATCTTCCTGGTCTGCTGCGAAGTTCAAGCAGAGTCGGTATGCATGCCCTAAGGCTTGGAGCTGCAGATACCTGGAGATGAGAGCCAGCCAATATTCACTGAAAAGTGCAAAGAATAAAGAAGTGTTGCTGGCAATATCTGCAGCATCCTTTAGGGCCATGAAAGCCGGACCATCTGTCTTTGAACCCAGTTCTTCTCATCCTTGATTTCAGACAAGTAGCTGAGCTTCCTCATCTATCCATAGGAATATTGCTGCCTACGTCATCGAAGCTGCGATATGTTAACTCATTTCATACATTATGGCGTACTTAAAAGAGAACTCAGACCTGGTGTTAGAAGAATACTTACTGTGCCTATCACCATCATCATTGTTACTGTTACTTTGCAATTTGGGGATTAAGACTGTCCAGATCACTCACTTCAGAATGTTCATAAGGAAAAGATAAAAGCTCTGAGCAGAAAATATCTCGAATTTAAACAGAAAAACCAACAACGAAGAATGAGGAAAAAGTTGGGTAATTAAGGAAGCCAGCGGGTAAATCATTTGAAGAAAGAGAATTGCCCTGTGCCCTGATGCTGAGATCCTAGCAGTGGACACTAAGCCCTTGCTTGTTTGGAGCAGGAGGCTTCACCCTGCACATCTGTTAGCCACCAAGGGCTTCCTGTGACACCTCCTAATGTTGAACATCTGCATCCCTGTTTTCTTTTGCTAATGGTATCGTGCTCTTCGTATGTCAAATAGTATCAGGACCAAGTGGGCCTATTACAACGTCCTGCCCCCCGCCCCACCCATAACCCACCCTCCACTTCAGACATGGGCCAGCTCATCAGAATTCTCCCCAGACAGATTTTAAAGAAATACTATCTCTTCGACATTTGTTGTAGCTGGCTGGGTATTAGTCTAGAGTTACAGACAGACAACCATTTTTTCCGGCCAATGGAAAGAGACTTTTAAGTAGTAGAAATGAATTCAGTGTGCTCTTTCCCAGATACTCACTATAACCAGACAACACTAAATCACCAGTATGTAATAGTCAACAGAGCAACAGCTAGTAACATGCTAGACATTTTCTTGGCTGTAGTAACTCCTTTGAAGTACATGACCTAGTCAATATTAAATGTTCACTGTTAATATGAGCAAGATAATACTCTACTTGTGCTTTTCTATAAACCTCCTTCACCAATAAAAAGAGAGACAGAGGGTAAAGCGATTCTCTCAAGGCCTCATGGACGATCACAGTTAAGAATGAAACTAGATCCATCTGGAGTGTCTGTACTCCTACCCCCTAATCTACACTCACCACCCGTCATGCTTACTACAAAGTTCTTAAACGATGTGATGTAAAAGAATGGAGGGAGGGGATTGATGTAGCTCAGTCGGCAGGCTGCTTACTGAACATGCAGGAAGCCCTGGGTTTTATCCTCAGTTGTGCACGAAGCTGATATGGTACCCATGCCTGTCATCTCTGCACCTGGGAGGTGGCTCCAGGAGGGTCAGAAATTCAAAGTCATTTTCAGCTGCATATCAAGTTCAAGGCCAGCCTGGGCTACATGAGCTCCTGTCACAAAAAGAAAAGAGAGGAAAGAAGAAAGTTGAGATGCATTGGTGAGCCCCTCAGGTTCAGTAAGAGAACCTGCCTCAAAAAAATTAAATGAAGGTCAAACCAGGAAGATGCCCAATATTCACTGCTGGCTTCTACATGTAGGTGCGTGCATGCGCAGGTGCACCTATACACACATGTGCAAGAATGAACACACACAAGTTCATACATGAACACACAATACCAAGAAAGCCTCCAATTTTGTGTGTAAATGCCTGTTTGACATCAGACAGCCAGGAGGGAGACCTCCCACTTCCTGCCATTCAAATCATTTACCAATCAACAACCTTTTCTCCTGAAAGCTAATCAGTCCTTTTTTTTTTTTTTATTGTTTTATTTTAGCCAAAAAGAGACAAATATGACTCTGACTGCTAAGAACAGTGGATTGTCAGCAAAATCATTATTTGTTGAGTTTTGGTGGTCCCTTGGCATCCTTTCCTCGATGTTAAAATCCCCATTAAGTGAATACAATCGGCGTTCTAATGAGGAACGGATATAGCGATGCTGTTTTTCAGCTTTATTTTCCATTCACATTGAGCATGTGGCCCTCTTGGCACTGGGGTCAGGGTATGAAGCTGCACTGGACTCCCCGCTGGTTTTATTTACAATCTCATCCGTTCCCACATAGCTCCAGATGGGTCCTCAGGCCTTTGTCTATCACAGTTTCCTTTCTGGAATTTGTGAGGAATTGACCTAGATTTTTTTTAAGTGCCTACAATCTCCTTTGAAATAGCAGTGGCTTCAAAGAGAGAGTCTATCGTGGAGAATACAAACACGATATTTCAGCTGGGAGCCATTCTGAGATTTTATAACTTGCCATTTAATAGGATTTTTTTTTTCTTTTGCATTGGCAAAGAGGAGGCACTCTGCCACAGCAAACCACTTGATTGGATCAGAGTCCAGCACCACATAGCTAAGAAGGCAAAAAATAATCTTACCATCCATCTAGCTGCATAGATAGCCATGAGCTTTATAAATACAACTCGTGAGAACTAAGCAGCCAGTGACTGAAGATAAGACCTCTGGATTGAACTGCAAACACTGCTGGGTTTTCTGAGCCCTTGGTCAAATCCTTGTTGCCACCCCTCCCCCAATTCCCTTAGAGCAAAAGCCCCATTTCTAAATCTCTTCTGTAACCGTAAACGTGACTTTTTTTTTTTAAATGCAATCTCTGGAAATTTCTTATGAGGGTCAGGCTGTTTTCAGGGCCATTTTCTAACTAACAGTACAAAATACCCTTAAAACATCAAATTTATAGACTACCACTTTTTAATCTCAGCTTCACAACTGTTCTGGGAATAGGCTCTTGGATTCATTATGCTTTTCAAATTAAATTTGAATCTATGAATGTCTCACACATGCTGAACGAAACAATTAGTTCCATAATGGCTATTTATTAAGTATTTGCAATGTACTCTCTGGAAAGCACAAAAGGCAAGGTTGTTGCTCTTGGCTGGTACAAAAGAGTTTTGGTTTTTTTTTTTTTTAATGAAAGCCTAAGATGTAAAGACATTGAATAGGAGAAAAGGACTATGACTCATGGGAAACTCAAGCTCACTGTTTGTATACAAAACTATATTATAACAAAAATTTGAGCCATCTTCAGTAATAGGTACCTTCAAATTGTATTGAGTATTTTGCATAAATTTTAATATTCCTAATGGGCTCATCACAGGGCAAAGCAATCTCCTACATTTGACTCTATGCCTGGGGCTGCTACACCATGGTTCCCTTCCCAGCTTTCTCCCCAGCCTGGCATCACCTCAGCCCCTCTGTTGGCTTGGTTTGGCCTCAGCCTCCTGTCCATGCTTGGCCTCAGCCTGGAGTCCATGCTTGTCTTCAGCCTGGTGTCCAAGTTTAGTCTCAGCCTGGAGTCCATGCTTGGCCTCAGCCTGGTGTCCATGCTCGCCCTCTCAAGTTGAATATGTGGGTAGCTTACCCACCACAATCTGGTCTCCACCCTTCTCTCAAGGCTCCAGCTTCCACTGTGTTCTCTCTGTGACTTCTATCCTTACACAATCAGCCTATCATGGTAGAGCAGATAAAACTGGGAAACAAAGAATCAAGCTCTTTGGAGTACAGAAACAGCCCAGGAAATCACTAATGTGCATTCCTTTTCTATTCTATAGTCTCCCCCTATTCTGTAAAGTCTGGAGAAATGATCTCTGACAGCACTGCTTTCAATTTTGAATGAGTGGATTTATTAAGTACATAGTGAATGAAAGTTAAAAAAAAAAAGTTGCAGAAAGAAACAGCAGACAAATATCAAAATGTTATTGTAGTAATGAGGCTGCTGTGTGGTTTCACCAAGAGAGATGAGGAGGCACTTTCATAGGCTCAAACCCTACCAGACCTCAGCAGAGGGAACTACCATCTGCCCAGCACCATACTGGATCAACGGTGTAACCCAGAGTGTCTGAGCTCAGGTGTTTTTATTCTTTCAGAGCACCGCGGGTATCCTACTGATAGCACATGCAGATCATTAGCAATTAAACAACCCCCGCAAAAATCCAACACCTGAAAACAATACAAAATGCCAAGATCTACGCATCCCTTTTTCCAACAGTGCATAAAACAATTTCACACATAACTAAAAATAAACTTCTACAACGTGTCACCAAATCAGGTGCTCAAAACATCCCATAGAGATGACAGGAATAGCCCAATTGGAGAGAGCAAACAAAAGGGAGCATCACAAAATCGGGGGCACAGAAACATCCAGAAGGTCAACTGGGGAAGGCCCAGGTGTAGCTCCCAGTCCAGAGTCCCAGAGGAGAAGAGTGTCCCCTTAAGAGAGGCTTCCAAGTAAAAGAACAAATAACAACAGAATGGTGACATCATCAAATCAGCCACTTTCAGTTGCCCAGCAGAAACTGATGGCAGGTGCTAGAGTTCCCCACTGAGGGGAGAGTCCTAAGCAGAAGGTGCTCCTTGGTCTTTTCATGGATGAACTTCTGTCTTCTCTTACTGACTCTTTTTTTATATTTTTATAATTTTTATAAGACATTTTTATATTATGGGATAAGCAATACTAACCTCAGTTGGAAATAATGTATCTTTTAGCTGCTTTTGAGAACACAGTGTTTTCACCCCTGGGCTATTTTATTGTTCTTTCTTCTCCATGTTATAGAGCTGTGGGGGAACAGCCCACCCAGACATGATGTCTTGAGGACACTAGGAACAAACATGAAGGAGTCTGGGATGATAAAGCCTTCCATACCCCGCTCTCAACAGACTTAACAGCACGTGACAATTTACATGTACATTATACCCCTAAACCACATTCCCCTTTCTGCTTAATCAACGATGTACACACTGAATTACAGAATTGGGTGGGGTTTAATATTTAAGGGATGGTAGATGAAGTCTCTGCAACCTCACAGTACAACTCGGTAATAGAACGCATCACTTAACTAAGCATCCTGTGGCTGCCATCTTGAAATGCAAAATGACATCGTCCACATTCCTTTTCCATCGCTTCTGTAAAAATCACTGCCCACTGAGCAGCAGCTCGAAACCTTACAAACACGCAGCCCCGGGTTACATGGGGCAGAATTTCATGTGAGTTTAACTAATGCTTTATTCCAGGGCTCAGGAGGCTGAGATCAGGCTCTCATCGGAAAGCTCTGGAGAAGATTCTGCCTCCAGCTGACTAGCGGGGTTGGCTCAGTCACGCTGCTTGTCTCACGCTGTACTCCCATTTCCACCCACCTCCGCAACTCAAGGCCGCTTGCGCATACCTGTGCTACACCTGTGTCTTCAAACCAATGAATGACAGCTCACAGAGCCCCCTTACTGCTTCCATGCCTGCCTTAACCCCCATTGCTTCTCTTCTCCTGCCATTGAGAACCTTGTCTGTGTCTAAAACCCCATGCTTAGAGGAGGCCCCCTTCAACAGAATGACCCCTATTCTATAGCCTATACGCTAATTACATCCACAAAGTCTCTTTGCTCTTTAATATAGCATCATCATTGGAGGCCTGTCTGTCCATATTGTACAGCACTCCCTTCTAAGCTGAACAGCCACCATCTTCAGGAGTTCAGCTGTACCTCTTTGCAAAAGTTCAGCACAGCTGGGCTTGTTGACTGTTGATATTCCTTCATAGAAGGAGATCTGGGAAAGTTATGAAGCATTGTCCTGAGTATCCAGCTATTCTTCCAATCAATATGCAATTCTGCGCAATTGCATTCCTCCTTGGGGTCTCAGGGAGGGGCTAGAGTACCTGGGATGGGAAGGAGTTTGGGAGGAGGGTCCATTTGTATGGCTATGGTAAAGCCATCATTCATGCTAGGTGAAGAATTTCCAATAAAGCTTTTTGGGGGCATCTAATGTTCCTGTAAAGGACCCCTCCCCCGTGATCTGTAAGCCCAATAAACTCATTCATTTCACAGGGGGAACTTCAGTGGGATCAAACTTCTGTTTGTCATTGTGACTTAAAAGAAGAGTCAATGTTGCCTAGCCCTCTCTTCCCACGGGAGAAAAATCATCACAATAGCCCACTATAAGATTCTAGTGGAAATGTAGAGTCATCGTTCTAAATCATAATACCTATCTTATAGGGTAGCTGAAAATTAAATAAGTTACTTGGAAGGTGCTTAGAATGGAGTCTAGTAAATGCTGTGTACCTGCTTGTGGAATGTATCTATGAATGAATGAATCAAGTTCTGATCGTATTTAAAAGATTCATAGCATAAGTGATTTAGCTGTATTTATTTATGCATTCATCCATTCATTTATTAGTATTATGTGTACCAGTCTGGCCTAAAAATCACTATGTAGCTAAGGATGACCTTGAACTTCTGACCCTCCTGAGTGCTATGATAGCATGTGTGGACAACCACACTAAGTTAACGCAGTGCTGGGAATTGAACCCACGGCTTCATGCATGCTAGTCAAGCACCCTACCAACTGAGCTGCATCCCAGGCCCCTGCGTTATATTACTTGTTGAAAAGCTGGCAGGTAGGACCTGTGGGAGATCTACAGTAGCACTTTTGTTTGGCTGTCACTTACCATAGGCTGAAAGAGTGCTGAGAAGGTGAATGTGGTTCCTTGAAGACCAATTTAACTTCATCTTTCATCTAGCAAGGGTGGTGCTGTTACACAGCCCCACTGCCCTTGCTCTGGCGACCCTAGAAACAGAGGTTCTGGCTGTGGGGAAATGTGTGCAAGCTGCTGGTGATTTTTGATCCCCACACTCCACACTCCACACTTCCATCACAGCTCCTTACAGCACTCAGCACAGAGGTAGCGAGTGGAGGGCCGTAAGCATTCGGGAACATTCAGGTTCAAGTTGTTTCATCTCTGGAACAGGCAGCGTGATATAGTGGCTTTGGATCTTGCCTTTGCTACTTACTGGCTGCTTAGTTTTGGAAAACTTCCACCTCCCAGATGCAAAATTCCTCATTAGTAATAAACGCCTTTAGCTGCTGTTGGCATTATGATCAAAATAAATGCAGGACCTCGTGGTGTCTGGTACATGAAATTCACACACAGAAAATGGGTGCCATTACCACACATTATTCCTAGAGATGCCACATAAAACATAGAACATTGTTAAACGTCAATTTCAGATAAACAGCAGATGTTTTTAGTACTAGTAGCTCCCAAATATTACATGGGACATAACATTTTAAAATGTGAGTTTCATTTGCTTAAGCCTGCAGCTGTAATTCTTTAATCGGATCTTTAATGAAGCCACTGGAAAAGATGCAGGGTGAGAGAACCAACGCTCAAAAATCGTGACGTGCTACAACCTCACACGCACTGCACCGTGAAACCAGTTGTTACATTGTGGTTTGATTTTAGATAAGGACTCCATAGCACCCCAGAAGAAAATCCTTTAATCTCATACCTCTACTCTCTTTACTGTCAGTCATTCCAACCTCAGCGTGCTGACTATAGTCACCTAAGCACAAACGGATGTTGGCATGAACTAGAAGTGGTATGGAATTTCTGTAGCTGCAACAGACTATCTTCACATCAAACAAGAAAAATGACTATAAACATGTAGACTGAGGCAAAGTGAATCCAAATGAAGATATAGAATATTAAAAGAGCATGTCTTATCTTCCAGGTGATATTTGTGAAACTTGCCACCAGTGGATATGAAGTAACAGGACAAGAAGGACTTTACATAGAACATTTAGACTCTCAAGGTCAGAAACCAGAACATTCTCTTGTGTTCCATATGACAACTACCCCCCCGACACACACACACACACACACACACACACACACACACACACACACACAAATTTTAGCTCTCTTGTTCCTCAAAACTTCTTAGCACCTTCATCAATGAGAAGAGAAGAGATAATGTTCAGCCTAATTGCCTGCTAACAAATCTCTGGAGGTGAGAATAGGCAGGGACCATCTGGGGTCTGAGCAGGTCTTCAGCAGAGGCTTGAGAGTGAGTGAGAGACAGACTTCTTGGGAGGCAGTGTCAGCGAATAGCTCAGTTTATTGAAGCAAAAGGAGATTATATATATATATATGGAAATGCCTTGCGTGCTGGTAAGCTATTGGCTAGGGCAGTGACACTAGAAGAGCTCCATTTGCATGTGAGGGCTCACAACTAGATATGGGTGGTCTCATCATATTGGCCAGGGTCAAAGTCTTGAAGAAGCCTCCTTTGCATAAGCAGAAGTCTCACAGGGGCCACAGGAAGAGACCTTTTAAGGTTATATAAGGAAAGAGGAAGTCCAGCCCGGGGTCCTCCAGCTGCAGTGAAACATTAACCAGGCCACATACCTTGGATAGACGGAATCTTATCAGGGACTATGTGACACAAGACACGGCAGCAGTGGAGGAGCTTTGCTAGCTGTTAATGCTGGCTGGGGTCTGTCAGAGTAAGAAAGAGGAGCAGCCGAACACCTGCTGTTCTCAGGGTGAGAAATCTGGAGTTCAAAACACGCTTCAGCCCCCTCTTAGCTCTAGGCCAGCCCCACAGGTCAGATGGTCTGAGAGATTCCATTGACCCTGGTCAGTTATAATAACCATCGAAATGCCACTTTCCCAATAATGATATTAAGAACTAATTGGAGGAAATGCAGAATCAACTCTAAGTTATTTCCTTGTGGGACAAGCTGGAATAAATTAAGCAGCCACAGACAGAGAGCTCAAGGACAAACTCTGGCGTTACTAAGGTAGGCAACCCCACTGACTTCACTGGTACTCTTGCTTTGCATCCTTTTCTGGTCCCTTCAGAAGACTCGGATAGGCTGGGGTTGCAGTTCTGCTGATAGAGTGCGTGCCTAACATGCGTACAGCCTTATGTTTGATCCCCAGCCTTGCATAAACCAGGTATGATGGCACACATCTGTCATCCCAGTCCTTGGGGAGCGGAGGCACAGAGTTCTTAGATCATCTTCAGCTACCCAGTGAGTTCTAGACCTTCGTGAGCCTCTGTATCAGGAAAAACTTTCTTTAAAAAAAAATCCCTGAAATTTCTTCTTTCTGCATTGACTTCAAAACTACCTTTTTCTTTTGTGAATAAATTTAGGAAAAAAACAAACATACTGCTCAGGGTCACATATGTGGCCAACACGGGATCCCACGAAGAGACATGAAGTCCAAGGGCCTGTAGTTTCCTCCTGTAACCAGAAGCCTACATCCCTTCTTCCTTTTCAGTGCATTTTTGCTGACTTTTCTACAATTCCCACAGCTTCTTTTTCCTAAGCCACCCTGTACTCTCCTGTATAGATGGGCTTCCCTGCAGTGGTGGGCTTCCCTGCAATGTTGCAATGGTGAGCTTCCCTGGGATGGTATGTTCTGCACTCTGCGCTTTCTGCTTGTTTCAGCTTTTCTTCTTACTGATTTACATGGTTTGGTGAAGACGCTGAATATCATTTTCAATCCTCATGAAAAACCTTCCTATATCTCTGACTGTCTGATTTGCTATGTCCTTAAGATGAAACCTCTGTGTAGTGTTCACAACAGCTCAAAGGCTGCTAGGCCGGTGAGGCTACGGAAGCTCCACTTATGAACAATACCTGCTCAGCATATTTATATATGTGCAGCCTGGAAATATCACCACAGTGTTTCTATTGTTGACTCACCAGTAGATCAGCAAACTGCTTGACCCGGGAAGCAAGTTTTCCTTAAAGCAACATTTCTCAAAGTGTAAACGACGGGTCACCTGCACCCATGTCCCCTGGATTCTAGAATGAAAAACAGAGTCCTTGGCCTCACTTCAGAATGACAGCTCCATCGGAATTTGTAATTTAAAAAAGGAGTTTCCAAATCTTGTCCCAGAGAATGAATCTTCCTAAAACAAAGCATTTTGAAATTATCATAGATGTGCATATTATAGAGATCCCATGTAACCACAACCACGTCCTCCTCCGGGCAACACCCTGCAAACTCACAGACCAACGTCATAACCTGAATATTCACAGCGACAGGCCAGACCCAGCACTGTTCTATCCCATGAGGTCTTTCATGCTGCTCTTACATAGTCACACTCCCTTGTCTCTGCCCTCTCCATTTCAAAACTCCAAACACCACAATGCAAATCTCTGTAATTTTGTCATTTCAAGAGTGGTGTTTAAATGGAATCACAGTCTGTGCAAGCTTTTGATTGGCCTTTTCTCTCAGAAGACTCTGCCAGATGCTCACCAGTTGTATGCAGCATTTCATCCCTTCCCATGGGTGTAGCGTAGAAAGAATGCATCTCAAGTGTGCTTATAATTGAACTTTTTTACTTCGTTTTGTAATGGAAGATCTAGCATAATAACCCCTTCGCTACATTCTATCAGCCAGGACCAAGGTAACGACTTAACTGTGGAGCCACACAGCACCTTGTAGCTGGTAGCTACTGAGTAGCTTACCAAGAAAGACAAAGACATTTTCATAGATGCAAACCCTGCCAGACCTCAGCAGAGGGCGCCACCTGTCATGGAGAGTGCCATACTGGACAGTAAAACCCCAACCCTGATCATCTGATTTCAGGGGTTTTAGTGATACAGAAGCTCCTCAGGTGTTCTCTTGATACAAAAACTCTGCCACCTCATCCAAAGGCTTATTTGCATAATGAAGGAAACCTGTAGCCCAGTCTCATTCCACAATCCTTTAGCAGACAAGCTAAGTTACTATTAAGGTGGGGGAGCTCGAGGCCCAAGAGGATCCCATACCCTTTAACTGCCAGCCAGTCAAGTTATGTCACCTTTCCTGTGGGGCAACTCAAGGCCGAAGGGAAGTGTTCTCTCCTTGTTGCTGAAGACTGTGGGAGAGAGGACCACAACAATTCCTCCACAGCAACTCTGCTCTTCCACAATTGCTCTGCCAGAGAGCAGTGGGCAGGTGCTGATCATGATCAATCAAACATCTTTTACATAAAGCCAACACCTGCAGATAATACAATTTGCCAAGGCTTAGGTAGCTTTTTCCCTAATGATGTACAATTATTTTAAACATAGCTAGAAATAAACTTCTCCAACACGACCTCATTCCAGAAAGAGCACCTAGGAGTCCAGGGTTGAAGGATGCATAAAGATGAATGACTCAATCATATCCCTGTGGAAGAATCAATACCCACAGGACTCTGCAGACTGAGATGCCCTCCACTTGATCTGTGCTAGAGGAAGGTGGCAAGAATGCATAAAGAAGGGAGAGTTATGTAAACCAATTCAAGTCACTCAAGCATAAATGTATTTTAAATATAATTTACACACACACACACACACAGAATCGAAACTACAAATTGTATATCCTGTGGATTTTTTTCTATTAAGTTTCAAGGCCTCCTTGCCGGGAATTGGTAAAATCGTTAATCAGATATAGTTAGAAGGATTCTCTGTTTTTCTAGGTCTACGCTTGATTTTTCTTTGTCCAGTGCCTGCATTGTGCCCCTCTTATCTATTCTAGACTGGTCTCCATGGGAACCATCATCTCCTCATTAAATAACACTTGATACTTAAATCCCACATCCCAGACTCCTCTTCTTGTTCAACGTCTAGCTTGTACACACTGAGGTCATATGGATCATTGCATCCTGTGGGTTTCTCTGCTCTATCTCACTCCCTAATCACACAGTACTACTGGAGCTTGGGTCCCAAACTCTAAAAGAGTCTGTCCCCAGAGAAAGACGTATATAGTTCTCATGTGCCCTGGGCTGAGCCTCTAGAAGATTGCCCGTCACTGTTACTGCAGAGGTCTGCATGTTCACGTTAGCAAGTGAGATTAGGTTAGGGTCTCTTCTTCTGGAAAAATCCCCTTTCTATCCCAAGCCCTTGCATTTCATATTTCCTGTTATCAAACACTTTCAAAGTCACCTGAGGTTTTCCCAACTATGTCATATAGGCTACATTACCTGCATACCCCTCCCAACCTGCCTGCAGACAGGGGAATGAAGTCTCATCCCCCTTCTTGAAGGTCACAGTTCTATGCAGGGCACTCAGAGGAACCGGGAACCACAGAAGTTCATGGGAAGCATCTTTGCTTAGTGTGGGATGTGTCTTCACAGAGCACCCCAGGAAGGGAGGCACTGGTCCAGATGTGTGGCCTGCACCGTACACAGAGGCAGAAGCATCCATTTGCTGTTGCAGAGCTGCTATGGCTCCCATTTGTTGCATGGGGGAGAATGAGGGCACAAGCCAGGGTCGTGTGCAGCAGGAGCTGTGACACTGACGTGGGCCCTTCTATGCTGCCTTAGGAACAGGTGTATTGAGTGCCCACCCAGGCTGGAATAAAGATAATATGTGTTGGAAGGACCAGAATTTTAATTAAAAGCTAAGCCATTGTTGAAATCAGACGATGGAAATGACACAATGAGTAGAATACAGAGTCTTACCTGGAGCTTTATGGGTACTGATGGATTTGTAATGATGTCTTCTAAAGTAGGAGATGAATTTGAAACTGTTCTTGGGTTTTTTTCAAATGCAATTTTCAAAAGAATAAGGTGCTACAACTTTTAAAATCACTCTAGAAAATTACTCTTTCTCAAAAAAATTTTCTGTTCCTTAAGGAAAAACATTCTATAATGAAAGGCAATAAAGATCTATAATTGCAGGAAATGAGAATTTTCTACTCAATTTGGGCAGAGAACCAGATCAAGATGGAAATGTGTGCAGCCTATCTTTTGCTCCTCCAGCTAAACGAAACACCAGCAGAGCTGTTCCCAGTTGTTTAAATGGCTTTTGACTAGATTCTTTAGCGATGGATACCTCCTAGGACTGACTTGTCAATATACACACGATTTACTAAACGACCTTTCTTAGAGGTGTCCCAATCATTTGAGTTTTGTTGTTGCTGTTTTATTGTTTCAAAACAGGGTTGCAGTTGTGTTCCTCAGGCTATCCTCTAACTCACAATCATCCTGCCTCTGCCTCCCTAATTCTAGGATGACAGGCCTGTCATCATTTTTGAATGTGACGGGGTCTCAATATGTAGATCAGGCCAGCCTCTAACTCAGCGATCCACCTGCCTCTACCACCTGAGTGCTGGAGTTAAAGGCAGGTGCCTAACATATCTGTGACTTTTAAAATGGTTTTAGTTGCTAGGCTGTGGTGGTGCATCCCTTTAATCTCAGCACTCCAGAGGCAGAGGCAGGTGGATCTCTGTGAGTTAGAGGCCACCTGGTCTACAGAGTGAGT
This sequence comes from Cricetomys ansorgei, assembly GCA_026225945.1. Classification (NCBI taxonomy): domain Eukaryota; kingdom Metazoa; phylum Chordata; class Mammalia; order Rodentia; family Nesomyidae; genus Cricetomys; species Cricetomys ansorgei. The sequence goes on from JAMJFZ010000882.1 coordinate 8,422,283, forward strand.
TCCAGGACAGCCAGAGTTGCAACAGAGAAACCCTGTCTTAAAATAATAATAATAATAATAATAATAATAATAATAATAATAATAATAATAATAATAAATAAAAATAAAAATGGACTTAGTTATAGAAATTCCAGGATCCTTCTTCACAAGGACATAAAGGAAGTGTGACTGCTAGCCCACAAAGCTTATATATGTATCTAATTGGTGTGTATTTGTACATAAAACTGGGTTATTCAACACTTTTAGTAGCCATTTCTTTTATTTAGTCCTTTGATTTAAATATCAATAATAATACATACTGCAGAAAAAATTCTGAAAACAAGAAATGTTTGTAAACTAAAATATGTTTCCCCTCCAATCACACCTCAAAAAGAAGCTAATCACATTTTATTAATCCCTTTGTCAATTTTCACATTATCTGATTATGCTTCTTCCTTTACTTAAATAATCATTTGTAAATACATTTTTCATCTCTTTAATATTATATCATTGAAATACATTGTATATTATCTTTGCTCACTTTATTATATTAGACATATTGAGGTATGTCTAAGACAACATATAAGATATACCTCCTTATTTTGCTTAACCCTATAGTAGACCATTTCTCTAGTTTTTGTAAATACTAAATTGTCACATAAATATTCTCCAATATATACATTTACATGTAAAAATATCCTGTTGCATTGATGCTCAAAAATATAATTGCTTTGTTGAAGCAATTCATTTATATTTTAATTTTTTATTACATTTACTTACTTTTATGTTTGAAGACCCCTTTCTCCTTCCACAGGTCCCAGGGATGAAATTCAAGTTGTCAAACTTAGCAGCAAGCACCTTAACCCACTAAGCCATCTCTCTGGCTTTCCACTTATAATTTTAATTCCAGATAAGGTAATTCATAAGCATACCAACAATGCATGTGAGTTTCTCACACTCAGGCCAGTACTTGATATTGTAGGAGGGGAAGTATCCGAGGTAGTCCGGCTGGGGCCTTGCAGTTCAAATAAGAAAAGACTGGTTAGTAAGAGTAAGTCGTGGTGCATTTGTGCATATATGTGGGAACCACCAACCAGGAGTTGGCAGGCAACTTCAAGGGGCAGTAAGAATGTGGCTTGTGGAGTATCTCCATAAAGGAATAAGAAATGTTTTGAGAATAGCATCACAAAGAAAAGCACTTCTTTCTAGGGCTAAAAAGTTGGGGGCAAATAAATATTTAGGGCAAGCTAGCGACAGATAGAGGCTAGTTAGTAAATCTTATGGCATAGATTTCTCTGGTGCTCTGAGAAGGGTCTTGGCTTGTCTCCAGTGATTACCTTCTGCTCTTCCTGATAGAACACAGAAGAGGAACCTTGGCAAGTTTATGTCCTGCTTTTAGTCAAATAAATGGAGGACAGACAGTGTTCTTATAAATGCTTTTCCTCAATTCCATATAGCTCAAAATAACCTTGATCCCCAAGTGGTATATTCAAGGTGGCATATTGTGCTTCTCTTCCATATTATTCCAAGTTTAATTTTTGAATCTAATACTGGTTAAAGTTAGTAATGCATTTCCATTTTTATTTCCCATATGACTAAGAAGGTATATTGGCCTTGCTGGGACTCAGAACATGATACCCCACGTTTAATGCCTCTTTGGAGTACTGACTCATGTTGTGGTGACCCCCTCAACCATAAAACTATTTTTGTTGATATTTCATAACTGTAAGTTTGCCACTGAGCGGCGTCTCAGTTCCTAAGACCATCAGAAATACACATTTTCCAATGCCCATGGCTCACAGGTTGAGAACTACTGACTTAGGGGTTCATTTTTTCCAGTTTCCTTCATTCTCTCTGAAAACCTTCATGGGAGAGATGTCCTGCCCCATACCTGACTGGGAGAAGGGATATCCTACAGAGACACAGGAAAGAACCTGAGTGAATAGGCCTGCATTCCTTTGTTTATGGCCAGTAGATCACACCCCTTTTTATCCAGTGATGTTTCTCCAAAATACCCCAACTTCTTTCATTAGACTTTGTAGAAAAATACATTTTCCCCTGGGTCTTTGGGTCATATTTTTAAATTAATTAATTTATTTATTTTTAGGTTGTTCGAGACAGAGTTTCTCTATATAGCCTTGGCTGTCCTGGAACTTGTTCTGTAGACCACGTTGGCCTGGAACTCAGAGAGAGATCCAATTGTCTCTGTCTCTTAAGTGCTGGGATTAAAGGCATATGCCACCACCCAGCTAGGGTCATCATTTTTTTAAACATGTAAGATTTTGTTTAAGTAAATTTGTTATGCCTGTCAAGTGTTAAGGGAACATCAGCCATGGAAATTCTGATGAACAAGGAAAGAACATTGTTAGGGAAGTTTATTCCTAGTTCTGCTCATGTAACTTTAAAACAATTGTTTTGTATATTGTTGGGGGAAAGGCTGCCTAAGCCTTGGCAGTCTGCTTTATCTGCAGGTGTTGGCTTGATGTAAATCTGTGATTTAGATGTTTGCTTCCTTATGATCTGCACCTGCTTATGGCTCTCTGGCAGAGTGCTGTGGTTCACTGAGATCTCCTTGTGAAGAGCAAAGTTTCTGTGGAGGAATTCTTGTAGTCCTTCTCCCACAGTCTCAGGCAACAAAGAGAGAACACGTCCCTTAGGCTTTGAGCTCCCCACAGTAAAGGTGACATAGCCCAGCTGTTAAAGGGTTGTGGGCAAAGACTAAGCTACAAGTTTGCTTCATTATGCAGATCGGCCTTTGGAATGAAGGGACAGAGTTTTGTGTCAATAAAAACACCAGAGATGAGATGACCAGACTTCTGCTGTCCAGGATGACGCTTGTCATGACATGCTGTTCCCTCTGCTGAGTTCTGGGCAGGTTTATATCTAAAATGCTCTCTTGTCTTTCTTGCTGAGCTCACACAGTAGCTATTGGCTACAGGACACTACTTCTTCTGCCCTTGTAACAATTTTCTCTTTTCTGTAGGCTTCTTGTTGATGTCCTTAGTTCATTTTTCATATGTATAATTTGACAGCACACACACGAAACAGGTCTTTGAAATAAAATCCTTTGTTATATATACTGCAGACATTTCTCCCACCCTATTTCTTTGTCTCCTGATTTTTTTTTAAATATTTTCTTTTGTCAAACTGAAGCTTTTAATTTCTAGGTTAAAAAAATATTCTGCCTAGAATCCTATATGGCCTCATTTCTTCTGCTACATTCTGTAGTTTTTTTGAGTGTAGTTTCCTACAATATCTTTCATGACTAGTCTTAAACTACCTTTCCCAGAATCCTTTTCTGTGCACTTCTGCACATTGCCTTCCCACAAATCACCCTCAAAATCAGTGGTTCTCAACTTTCCTAATGCTGCAACCCTTTAATACAACTCCTCACACTGTGGTGACTGCCAAGCATAAAATTATTTCCTTTGCTACCTCATAACTGTAATTTTGCTACTGTCATGAATTGTAACATAGATGTTTGATATGCAGATGATCTTAGGCAACCCTTGTGAAAGGGTCATTTGACCTCTCCCCCAAAGGGGTCATGACCCACAGGTTGAGAACTGCTGCTCTTGATCACCCTGGATTGCTCAGGGATGGTAGGGGTGTTTGTTATTGTTGTAGGTCTGGGTTTTTATTTTGTCTTGGTTTTGCTGATTTGATTTGTCCTCCCAAAGGAAAAACTAATCTGAGAATTATTAGCAAGGTCACTTTCACTTTTCAGAAGTGAAGACGAAAGTGTAGACATCAGAGACAGCACACCCACAGCACAGAGACTCTATTATCCTTACCTCCTAAACATCTGCCTACAGCTACTTGGTAAAATAACAGCACAGGCTGGGAGCTGCTTCTGTGGGTAAAGTACTTACCGTGAAAACATGGGGACCTGAGCTTGGTTCCTGGAAGTCATGTAAGAAAGCAGGTGTGGGTAGCACGGACTTGTAACCCCAGCGCTGAGGAGGAGACAGACTGGTCTGAAGGTCTCATTTCACAGCCAGCCTAGCTTACTTGGCTAGTTCCTGGCTAGTGAGAGACATTGTCTCAAAAGCAGGTGGACAGCACCTGAGAAACAGCACCTGAGGCTGACATCTGGCCTTCGTGTGTATGAGCATACTCATGCATGCGCACATGTATGTACCCACATGAACAGGTACACACTCACACAAATTACAGCAATCCCGTACACCATGACTGTGGCCTTGAAACACTTCTTTATAAAGCAGCTATCAGAAACTGTATTCCTCACAGATACTCACCCCTATGTCTCCCATACATTTTCTAGAACCATGTTACTCTCTCACCAAGAAGTGGGGTCCACTTCCTCTTTTCCTGAGTCCGTGCAGATTTGTGACTCATGTGTAAACAACTGGATGCCTCAGCTGTGCTTCCATTGACATCCAAAACTTAGGTTAGAAAAATATGATGCAGCTACAACTTTATTGGTCTTGAGGTCTTCCACTACAAGAAAGCAGTTCTGTTATTCTAAGACTATCAAACTACAAGGAAAGCTAAGGTGGCCTTACTCTCTCTCTCTCTCACACACACACACACACAATAGATAAATACATATATACATTATGTGTATATACTTTTGTGCATATTTCAGTATACGTCTATGTATATACACACACATTTTATATGTGTGTGCATATAATATATTTGGGTATATGAGCATATATGTTTATGTGTATATGTTATATATAAGTAAAGACACAGAGAGAGAGAGAGAGAGAGAGAGAGAGAGAGAGAGAGATTCACTCCCCAGCTATTCCAGGCTCTTCACTGCCGCAAGCCACTCCAGCGTGAGAGACCTTGAACCAGAACTGCCCAGCTAAGATCTTCCTGAATGTCTGGTCTACAGAAACCAAGAGTGACAATAATATATGTGCTGCGTTATAATTGTATATACATGTATATGTACTGCTCGCTAAATTTGTGAGTGCAGTAAATAAACATGTAGGGTGGCCCACTAGACAGTAAAAATCAAGGGAATGGAGTTATTTCTCTTTATATGACATCATTCTAATCCAATCCTTCTGCCTTGCTTAAGAAGTTTATTGTTTAGCCTAACCCCACAATCTGTAACAGAGGAAAATTAAGCTTCTATAAGAAAGACACAAGGAACTGGAGAAATGGTTCACTGGTTAAGAGCACTTGTGGCTACTCCAGAGGACCTGAGCTCAGTCCCCAGCATCCATGTCGGCTGGTTCACAACCACCTTCAACTCCAGCTCCCAGGGATCTGTCTTCTGACTCCCACGTTCTACCACACATCATTCACAAAGATACACACACGTGCACATATATACAAATAATTTTTAAAATATTTTCAAAGAGTATGCACTGCTTTTGCAGATGACCCAAGTTCAGTTCCCAACACCCACAACAGGAAGCTCACAAACACATGTGACCCCAGCTCTAGGGGACCCTATGCCTCTGACCTCTGACCTCCTCAAGCACCTGCGCTCGTGTGCACAGAGTCACACTCAGACACATATACATAATCAAAAGTGATAAAAATACATCCTTAAAGCTGTGCGTGTTGGGACACACTGTTAACCCCTGCACTCAGGAGTCGGAGGTGGGTGGATCTCTGTGAGTTTGAGGACAGCTTGGTCTACATGTTCCACGCCAGACAGAGCTACACAGTAAAACCCTGTCCAAGAAGAAACAGACAGTCAGAGGACTTTAGTACTTTCTTCAAACAACTGGATAGCCCTTTTCCTTTGCTCCAGAAAGTGACTCTATGCATCACCATAGTCTCCCTTCCATACGGTTTCTCTGAACCAAAGCACTAGAACACTGTGGGGGAAAGATCTAGAACTGAGGACTAGGGCAGCATGAACAACCCATTGGTTCCTAGTCCTTTTTCAGTCCCTCACTGGACATGACCAGGCAAAACTCTCTGTGGCAAGCGGCTGGAGAACTCCAGTGTGATGTAAGTCTGCAGGGATGTGGACACCAGTCACATTTCTTTGTGATCTTAGAGGCCCTCGTAATGATCTTCTTTTCGGATTCCCACTCACTCTCCACTGCCTTGTTTTCCAACGTGCACGTCATTGTTGAAAGCCTCATGTTGCTACTTCTATTTTCCCCTCTCTATCGAGTTCTTCCTGGTAATGTTTGCTGACATTTTCTTTTTATCGTCTGCTCAGGGAATCTAGGTACCCCAGCAGGTTCGAGGAGAACAGCTGGTCATTACTTGCATGAAGGCCAGTCAGTGAGGGCTTCTGCCCTTGCTCATCTGGGGAACAGAATGCCACCCTGGCTGGTTCCCTGACCTCTCCTCTACTGATAGCCTTGTCATTGTTTCCAATTTGCTTCGGCTCTTCATTACAGAAGCCAAGTCAGAAAAGGCACCAGAGCTTCCCAGCTTCTGTTGCCCCAAGGTGTGGAGCTAAGGATGGATATTTGAAACCAGCCACCTTCCTGTGAAAACACTGCAGGTTGAAAAATGTCCTTGAGCGAGCTGCAAAGAACTTAAGACTCAATTCTTATAGACTCCCCCTGTGGGTTTCAGCTTCTATATTAGTTTTTCTTTCAAACATACTTTATTTCAAGACAATGATATGAAATAAACTTTAAAAAGTGAAAGGATAGTCTTTTGAATTTGATCAATGGTGACTCTAGACAGAGACTTGAAAATAATATAAAGTGGGTACTAACCCACAAAACACAAAAGAAACTATACTGGAGGGAATGTGTGCTGCGCACCGAATATAGGCTGAGGTACCATATGCACAAAGTTACATTTCTGGATCAAAATAAGAATAAAACTACATATCTGGAATCTGGACCCTTCTCATTAGCTAACTTAAGTCTTGATTTATTGCAAATGAGATTGTTCAAAATCCAAATGGATGTTAATAAACCCTTGAACAGTATCATAGAAGAAACATGGATATCAGGATGAAATGAGGACACAGTGAGGTAGAAGTTCATGTTATCATCCCCAGCTCGTACTCACAATGAAGCTGAGAGATAGGAGACCAAAGGAGCACAGTTCTGTAAGTCGCTTGAGAGCATCATTCGGTAATAACCTACCGAGTTCACCGGGGCTTGGAAGTAGAGCTCATTAAAAATGTATTAAAAGGTCCTCACTCTTTTTCTAATATTAGCTGGTGGTAGTAGCAGGGGCAAGGAGGGGGATTCAAATGCAAGACAAACAGGCATACAACCCTCCGGAAGCCTTGGGAAATAAAATAATCAGATGAGGTAGATATACAACTGTAATCATATCCTCCATATCTTCATAACTACAAATTAAACTTTGGAGACATCATACAGACAAGGCTGCAAAGTTCTTTAGAAAGTGGTGGTTATCAGTTGGATGTGGTTGCACATGCCTACAATTACAACACTAAGGAGCTGGAGGTGGAAACATTAGGAGTTTAAGATCATCCTTGGGTACAGTGAGCTTGAAGCCATCCTGGCCCTTATCCTGGGCCCTGCCTCAAAAAGGTCAAAAATTAGAGGCTAGAAACATGGCTCAGTAGTTAAGAGAATTTGCTGCTCTGCCAGAGGGCCAGAATTCAATTCTCAGCGCCTACATAGTGGTTCACAACTGTATATAACTCCTGTTCCAGGAGATCTGATGGCCTCTTCTGGCCTACTTAGGCACTAGGCAGTCATGTATATACATGGTATATAGACATACACATAGGTAAAGCACACATACACATAAAATACTTTTTAAACCCACCAATAATTACTTAATTAATTTTAAAGCCAAGCTTATCAAGTTGAGTACTTGTATAGTCTATCAACCTATGTCTTTCATAGTAAACTTAATAATAGCATGGCGATTCCCATAGATGGAATTTTACCCATGGAAGCCAGAAAAATCTGAATGCAAATAAGAATCAATAGATCTCAAGGAGAAGTCTGACTGTGCTCATTATGATTAATCTGGCTAAGTGTTTAAGGCATTTGGTTAAAAAAAAAAAAAAGGCTAGATTCTGATCATGGGTCTGCCTTCCTTATAAACTATGTGATATGACTAAACTTTCGAATATAAACCTCCATTTCTACATCTATAACTGTGTCACAATGAGGAGAAAGAGTCTGATGACAATATATGCAAAACACTTATTTGATCTTTTGAAGTATGGAGCTATCCTTATTATTTAGCTGTGCAAATGCAACAAACAATTTTAATAGCCACCTTTTTGTGTCTTAGAAGGTTAAGCTAATAATATACATGTTTTAAAGTTAACTTTTTTAGTGTCTGGGTTGAACTGCTGACTCTCTCTCTCTCTCTCTCTCTCTCTCTCTTTCTCACACACACACACACACCAATTGTTCTTCACTTTTTCATTAATAACAAAATGGACAGAAATCTATGTATTTCATTACTGGATATATCTGAATATTAGAAATTTCCATAGGGGAAAAAAGTTTAATTTACAAAGAGTTTCCCTAAAGAATGTAAGAATGGGAGAGCTAACAGAAGAAAACAGCCCCCAAATAATGAGAGGGCAGGAAATTGGAATAAACCCGTGAGCTTAAAGTACTTATTCCTAGAATAAGTATTTGTCTTATACTTGCAATATTGCACTAAATGATTATAAATGTCAATGTATTTGGAAACTAAGTTGCCTAGGATTTAGATGAACAAGTTAAAGTCATGAGTAAACACATTCCTCTCAGCAATTTGAAGCATTGGCTGGAGAGTAATTGGGAAATCGCGAAGAATTATAGAATTATGCTACATTTGTTAAATCTAGTGGATCTGACAGATAACTGTTTGCCTCTGAAATTGCTTTCTGGGAAATGAAAAGAACACAGGGAACATGTACAAAAATCAAATCAGGTTTGGTGAAGAGCTTTTTTTCCAAAGGCAATGAACTTCTATTCAGAAAGCCATGCATAGCCCGTACCCTGTTATTTCAGAACTGCAACTCGCAGTTTCTGAAATAATGTGATTTGGAAACAAAGGGTCTCAGACCTTTCTAAACTGAAGCTTTCTAAGGGCTCTCTCTGTGCCCAGGGATTCAAAGCCTCTGCTCACATAAGCCCATCTCTGATGTTTCCTTCTGTTTGTTTCCTCAGGGTTTAATGGATACAAGAGAAAACAGTCAGAGAAAGGCCTGGAAATGTACAACATTCTGTCTCCTGCTCATGCTATCCAGGATCCTTTGCGGCTCCCATAGGACGTTGTCTAGAGGTTCCCCTTTCCTCATCCTCAAAGACACTGTCCAATACATTTCTGTTCTTCCCCAGTCCCTACCCCCTCAGCCAGTCCTCAGCTCTGCCACTGCAATGGCAAAGGCACCATTAGCTTCCACTTCAGATGCTACCCACGTGTTCTCTATTCGATGATAAAGGCATCATCATGCAAGCCAATCATGAAATTAAGCAGTTGTCCAACTGTCTAAGACTAAAATAAATAAATAGATAGATAGATAGATAGATAGATAGATAGATAGATAGATAGATAAATGATAAGTAGTCTAATATCTGTCCTAGAAGAAAATATTTTCAGAAACACATGCGGTGAATCATCTCAACTGGGGGTGAGGACACCTGCAGAGATCAGAAGAGGGTGTCAGATACCCTGGAGCTGGTGTTATAGGCAGTTGTGAGTTAAGATCCAGACTCAGGTCCTCTAGAAAAGCAGCAAGTACTGTTTTAACCACTGAACCATATGTCCAGCCCCCATCATAACTTTTATGGCTTCTCTCACAGAGGCAAATCTCACTCTAAATTCATCAGAAGATAAGTGGACGTCTATTACAAATTCTCCAATCAACAGATTCATTCTATCTAACCCCACCCTGAGAAAAACTTCAGTAGTCTGAGTTAATCCCATTTCCCTCAATTTCTCTTCCTGTTACCCTCTCTGTTGTGCAATGGTTTGCTCCGAGATTTATACAGTCCATTCTGCATGGAAGCTCCTTAAACAGAAAGGTAAGTAACTCAAAATAGCTTCAGGAAGTCTGAGAAACTGATGAAATTCTCTAGCTCTCTTCCTGCAATAAAACCTGAGAATCTCTCTCAGAGGAGTGACAAGGCTGAACTGCAAGGAAGACTCTGAGACCAGAGCAGCTGCCTAGAAGAAGCAGAAACCAGCCTAGCTGCCTGGAAGAGGCACCTAGATCTGACACCATCCAGCCTGTTGAGTAACCTGCAGGCTGTGCTCCAGTTTCTCAGCTTTGTTAGAAAAATTAAGAAAGTAAAATTAACAATATGCACATTGGGGAAAAATTACAAGGCTCCCCCTCTAGACCAAGACTTTGCTCTGACTAAAATACCAAGGCTTACTTATCTAACAGAATGCAGGTGTTAAGCATACATCAAAAGGGAACCAATGCAAGAGTGTTCATCTCCTCCCAGCTGCAGTCCTCTGATCTTCAAGCTTAATTTTTGTGAGTAGTCTTCTAATCTAACTATGGCTCTGTTTCCATGGGAAGAGCAGCTCAACCAAGAAAAATGTTTTATGTTATATCTGCCGTAAGCATAAATAGTGCTCACAAATGCCAGGAATTGAAGGTCAGTAAAACTGTTTACAATTACTTAGAGCTGAAATGGCAGTGTCCCTCTCCCAGCCAGACCAGGAATTGATTTGAGTTTTAACTATTAGGCCAAATAGACAATATTATTGATGAGAGGCTTGTGTCACCATACAGTAAAGATGAGAAAGGGGCAAAACAGTTAAAGAACTCCAAATGCCTGGATTATTGGATCCCAACAGGACTGTAGTGGTATTTGCACTTTGTTCAGTCGTAGGCTCTCTATCTGGGATGAGTAGATGCATGTGTTGTGTCTCCCAAGAAAAGTTTTGTCATATAACACTGTCCTACAGTTGTACTTCAGATCACTGCTTCAGCACTACTTCATCATTTTAAGGTATTTCTGGGCTCCTGGGGCCTGTCTTATCTGAGATTGTCCCCAGCAAGAAAAGGATGTGAGCTGGAATATTAGATGGTCCTTGAATAGGAGAAGTGAAATACAAGAGGTAGGTTTCTGTGAACGCTGAGCTTGGTGGGAAGGGGATCTCCTTAACGAAAGCATGCTTCCTGGGGAAGCTCTGGTTTCCATAGTAATTTGGGGTTAGAGGAGGCAGAAGACTTGCAATTAAGAGTTGTTGGGGAAAAGTATGAATTTAAAGTTCAGAACACCTTAGCTCGGGGACCTCACGCTGCTCACCACATTAAACACTGCTCTGGGAATGTTCCCAAGCTCTGTGTTATAGAAGGCAGAGAAGTCAATTCCTGCAACTCATTTGGCTATTTAAACCTTGCTCTGATCTAAACTTTTAATTTCTGACCAAGCCTGTCATTCTGTCTTCAAATATTTCAATTAGAAAGAAACCTTTGATGTCTCCATTTTGCCTAAAGTCTGTCACTGTTGCCAAACAGGATATTCTAGGCCTGATTTCCAAGAACACTTCTTGGAGGGCACCCACATTCTGTGCCAGAGCCATCTGAGTCATTACAATACATCTTTGGTAAGCATCCAACACCTGGATGTTTGAGTACCCACTGAGGTTAGTGACTTTGACAAGCCTTTTGTTGCTGTTACCTTGGTGGTTTTCAAAATCTGTGACATGTTTAAAGACTAGAAAGTGCCTTTAGCAGACCTTACATAAGCACAGAAAAGAATAATGCGGCTCATAGAACTACATTAGGAAGGTGTTTCTGTTTCTAACAAGAGTCTGTTGTCTCTGTGGTCAGCAGAGAGGTCAGGGAGGGGAGAGGTTGGGGAAGTGAGAAGTCAGGGGATGTGAGAGCATGTTCCCTGAACCTCAGTGGCCATTGCCTCTTCCTCCCCACCCCCCACTCATTTCCCATCTTCCTCAGGAATTCCAAAGATTGGCCAGTGTAACCCAAGTTACTCTGGAATCTCCTTCTTCATGTCTATGAATGGACTCATTCATGTTTAGGTTTACAGATAACCATGAGTTCACATCTGTTCATTTATATATTTTCCTCCCTCCTTGTGATCACTCCAAGTCTAAGTGGCATAGTGTGAGAAGGTGAAAACCAGTTTTGAATGCTATCAGCATCTCAGAATGTCTTCTATTGCAAGAAGGAAACACTGGATGTATTTCTCGGGGGAGCAGGTCCTCTTTCCTGCATCTATCCCTTCCTGTTCTGACCCTCTTCTCAGGTCTTTAGGCCTGAAAGGAATTTCCAATTACTCAATCTTTACCTGATACTGCTTCTTAGACATTAAAGTAAAACCAAAAGATCGGTTTTAGTTGCGAAAACAGTTGATCACTCACAGTTCAGTTTCTTGGCAGATATTTCCTCTGCAAACTGCTGTTGACCATGGCAGTAGAGTTGTGATTTGGAGTCATATTGTTCCTGTTTAGTGCAGCATGTGCACTCTCTTGGTTTAACGTGGGCTATTTCACAAAAATAAAGCTGGCTTGCTGTCTCTCCTTCGGGACAGATGGTATAGTGTGAGCAATAAATTTATTGAAGTATCCTAGAAAATCATCCTTTATTGTTAGAATTGTAGCAACAAGTAGAAACAATTACTTGGTATGACACAGAGAACTGTTATGTTGTAGTCACAGTTTTGTTCCACATTGAAGTCTTCATTTGCAATAAATAAATAACGTAAAAGCTTATATGGCACTTGATGTCTATAAGATAGCTAACAGCAGGGGTATCATAGCTGTTATTTTCAGCTGACCCCAGGAAACTGCAAGTTTAAAAAGCTTACATTTTGAGGCCTCAAAAATGAATTAAGTCTACATGAATAAGAAAATTGAACTGCTGCTTTTAACAAAATATATCCATTTAATAAAATCTCTCAAAATTCATCTGTTTCTTTCTTTTTTTTAAAGTTAATTTTGGGAAAGTTTCATTTGTTATAACAGAAAGTGAGTATATAAAGGAACCAGTATTGCTTATAATTACATGTTTCTTATTTGTACAAGGTCCAAAGGTAGATAATCATAAGAATATTACGAAATTTTTAAGCTGAAATTGATGCTGCACATTTTATGAAACCACAATCCATGTGTTAGCTATCTATTTGTGTCCTAGAAAGCTTCAGTTTTGTTTTCTGGCCAGGGAAAATGAATAAAAAGGAAGAAAGAGAATTTTGCTCCGTCTGAGAATAGTCCATTGCCCTTTCTTACACAAAGCAGAACTGCGCAGTCATCCAGCACACCGCTTAGACTTCCTAACAGTTTCACACAGCCAGCCCCATTCAGCTGATTCTCAAATCACGGCATCTCCCTTACGTTGTGATTCAGCAAGATACCCCAAACTACAAGACCTCTTTCCTCAAAAATTTGGGGACTTTCTTTTTCATCAATTCCTCCTCTTACCAAATACGAGTTACTTGTTTTAAAGAATAATCAGGGGGCTGGAGACATGGCTCAGCAGGTAAGAGCACTCGCTGCTCTTCATTCAGCACCCATATAGCGGCTCACAGCTGTCTGTAGCTCCTGTTCCAGGGAATCCAACACTCTCACACAGACATACATGCAGGCAAAGCACCGATGAACATAAAATAGAAATTAAAAAATATTTTTTAAAAAGAAAATAAATCAGGAAAAAAGAAGTGAAGTGGGTATTGAGATTCACCTAGCTACAAACTGACCCAAAACTAAGTAAGATCTAAATGAAATTGTTAAAATGTGAGTAGTTATGATGCTGAAATTCCATTTACGCTGTCAAACTTAAGGCAAGAAGTTTATCCATAAAACATTTAATATATCATTTTTCTTAACAGGAAAATATCAAAAGCAACTTCAACATCCTACTATGTGGGAATAAATAGAACAAAATTTCTTAGAGGTGACAAAATACAGCAGTAAACAATCATTTAAAAGTTGCATTGTTGTCAGAGAAATTGGTGTTCCCTTCTAAAGTATTTAGTCTCTTTAATAAAAAGATTTTAGAGGGATTGGAGAGAAAGTTAGGTAGTTAGGAGCATTTGCTGTTCTTGCAGAGGACCTAGGTTTGGTTATCAGCACCCATATCTGGCACCTCACAACTGCCTGTGATCCCAGTTCCAGAGGATAACACCCTCTTCTATCTTTCACAAGCTCTTGTGTGCATGTGATGTGTTTACATACACTTGAGCATACACATAAAATAATTTTAAGTCTTTAAAAAGAAAAGAATTTAAAAAGCAGACTCAGAAGAAAGCTCAAAGACAATTTATTAGAGTTTAAGAGAAAAATATCAGGGCAGGAAAGCTGTAAATCTTGGCGTCTGTCTGGAGAAGGAATATGGAGAACAGAAAGCTATATCATTTGTAAGCAGTCACATGGTGAGACCAAATAGAGGGTAGCTTCAGAGAAAGAGTAAGAAAGCATAGAACATCTAGGAAAACATGCCCAGGCCCTGGTAAGTGTCTCAACGAAAAATACAGAATTAAAAAAAAGAAAAAGTTATCTTCTGAGTTACTCAGAAAAGTGGACAGACTACAGTGCTACATGATAGAAGTTCTATATGTGTCTACATAGAGGAAAGATGTCTGGCAAGGGAGATAATTATTCCTCCCATCTCTTTAACATGGCTTAAGGTGAATCAGCCAATTAGGTTGTAGCTTAGCCAGGTGCTTGTCCAGTCCAACTCTTAAGAAAAGAGACAATGGTATAATGTTCTAATCTTTGGAGCAGGTCAGAATGCCATATGTACACCCAGAGCCATAACGAAATTCCATTCTTTTGACAAAGAAATAGCTTTCCCTTAACTGGCCTCAATAGAGTCCAGATATCCATAATGGTCTCCAAGGCTACTACTTCATTATGTGGGGCTAGAGACATAGCACAGTCAATAGAGTGCTTGCTATGACCCAGCATGAGGGTCTGAGTTGGATCTCAGAAACTAAGTAAAATATAATCAAAAAACAAACAAACAAACAAACAACAAAAACAACAAACAAGCCAGTCATGGTAGCCAGTGCTCATAATCCCAGCACCAGAAACGCAAGAAAGTGCTAGTTCCCTTGGCTCCCTCGGCAGACAGCTGTGTATGACAAGCTCCAGACAAGCAAAAGACTGTCTCAAAAAATAAAGTAGAAAGCACCTGAGGAACCATCCCCAAAATTGACCTCTGGCTTCCACACACATGTATTCCTGCACACAAAAACACACATGCACATATGCATACTCACACATATGCACATGCCCCCCACACACACAAATACACAGTTAAATGCCACATACCTGGTGATGGAGTGTGAATTACAAAATACTAAAAGAAAAAGCAGTGCAAACAAGCCATTATTTTATATACTAACTAGAAAAGCTCATTTTCAAAGGTTGGGAAGGAAACGAACATGTGTCAAGGGTTTTATTTAACTCATTAGTTAATGAGACAATAGTAAGATGTTTAAACTGGTCCAAAGAGCATTTGAGAAGCTAAGCATTAACAGACAATTTAATAAATGAATGTTAGAATAAGATTAATGGACTAGAAAAAATTTGGTTAATGTCCAAGAAGGCAATGAACCACAACTTTGGGATCACCAACATACACATACACACGCACAGACACACACACACACACACACACACATACACACACAGACTGGGGGGGTAACTCTCTGCATAATAACTATTGCCAGTGTCATGACACAAATCCCTCAGGTAACTTTTCTGTACTGTAGAGTTGTAAAATAGTCAAGGCTACAGAAAAATCAAAGTTATCATGTCTTTGAAAGGTGCCCATCTCCTTTGCCCATTTCTAAGGTTCAGATTATTTGGGTGATGTATAAATTGCATGAGTTAATACATGCACAGCACATAGAAAATGTCTAGCACAGTCATCAGTGATCATCATCAATACCATCTTAGATTAACTTTCTTTTCGTGTTGGTTTTGTTTTTGAGACAAGGTCTCATGTACCCTAGCTTGGCCATCAAGTGACTAGGCAGAAGAGGGGTGAGCTCTGGATTCTTCTGCCTCCACTTCCCGAGTGCTGAGGTTACAAATACACGTGTGTCACCATACTCAATTTTGTGTGGTGCTAGGGACCAAACCCAGGGCTTCATGCTCCACAACCAACTGAGTCACATCCCTAGCCATTTTCTAATGCAGTCGTGTCTGTTATTGGAAGTTGAGAAAAGCAATCGCAGACTCGAGTCCTTTCTTAGGGAGGACAGAGAAACGCTTTCGAAGAAATGCCTTCCTTCTCTTTGTCTCTAGAACACCACGGGCTTGGAGATGGGGATCAATAACTTCCAGTGACAAAATATAAGAGATTTTGAGCCCTTGAGCCAAGACTGGTGTGTGCCAGTGAGCAGGAGGCAGGGAGGGGGAGAGCTTTTTAGAGTGCTTATTGTGAGCAGCAAAGCAAAATGGATTTGAAGGAAGCTCAATGGGGGCTGACGAGTAAGTTTCTCCAGAGCAGAGACCAAATGGAGATTAGTTGTATAAGGTTCATGATTACCCTTCCAGTATGACACTTTCCCTTCCTTTATTTAATGCTTTTTTTCCCAATTATGTTGTTTTAATAAATTTACAGAATGTTACAACATGCAACCCCCAACCCCGCAACTCTGTTTTCTCAAAAGGTCTTAGAATTCTTCAGCTCTGATTATTTTGCTGCAATAATTTCAAGAACCCTCGTGGTTTGGCAAGTCTCCTTTGTATTTTAGAGTCTTTGCAAGAGATTATAAGCTTAAAAATCTCTGCTTTCCAATTTCCATTATAAACATCAGTTGCAAGAAATAATCCTCAAAGAAGGTTGGCTAAAGGTTAAGCAGACTATTTACTCCAATTGTTCTTAACGCTTTAGCAAAATAGACTGCTAGGAATCTAATTAGAGTTTTGGACCTCCCCCCTAGAAGAAAAGGCATATTTGCTCACACGTACAATATTTTGTGATCTAGAATGGTTATTGGGACACTAAAATCCATGGGTTGGCTGAGCTTATATTAAGAACTGCTGTTCGGATCTTGTTTGCTTAACCTTTTATCACAGAGAAACTCAAATACACCTAAGAATAAACAGAATAGTCTAACAAACTTTCATATGCAAATCACCCAACCCCCACAGTCACTGGTCCCATGCCAGTTCTGTGTTCTTTCTAGGTTATTGAATCTGTGCTTAAACCAAGTTCAATAGATAACCACAAATCTGATACACATGAGATCTGTGCATCTATATGTGGGTATATTTATATCAGATCTACGTATATACCAATGTATGCATATATAGGCATATACATATATAAGACAGACAGCTTTCACTACATGTTACTTAAGTATGATCACAGCTTTGCAATCCCTTGATAAATATTCAAAGCACTCTCTTAAAAAACCCTTTTATTTTCTATGTCTTACATGTGTATTGAGGATATTGCATGCTCCAGACCATCCTGCCCTTCCAGGCTCATTACTGGGGCCACTTGTGCTTCTAAACTACTTCCTGGGGGATAGTCTGTGAACTTCCTACTTGCTCTTTATTCATGCAGCTCTTTGTGGACAGTTTAAATAACTGTTACAATTGTACCATTTCTTTGTTATTATTCTTACATGCATTTCTGGTACACGAGTTGATTTTGGACATGATTATCACATATCTTACTGACCTTTTGATCTAATTCCCAGAATTCTCTTCTTGTGTCTTTTGGGTCATCTCCATACAAGTGTGTGTGATGAGATCATCCAAACATAATATTTCACCTCCCTTTCTAATGCGTCTTTCCATAACTCAGTTTCATCTCTCATATCATTGACCAGAAATTTCAGAATGCTATTAAAGGAACTACATGGTGGGAAGATAGACTTGACTCCTGCAAGTTGTCTTTTTACTTTCACATGTGCACACATACAGGCTAAATAAACATTTAAAAACTAAAAACAGTCCCTCTGTTTTTCTTCTAAATGTTTATATTTACATTTTACCATGGTTGTCCATGTCTCGTGGTTCAGGCCTCTAAACTGAGTTGGTCAAGAGTCTAAGGCCTGAGGAATACAAATTCAAACCCTGCCCTAGACTACAGAATGAGCTTAAGGCAAGCCTGAGTAACATAGCAAAGCCATATATCAAAATTAAAATGGGTGGCAGCTATAGCCATGATACAATATTGGCCTGGCATGTGTGAGACTCCCAGTTCTATTTCCTGGTACTAGAATAATTGGATGGATGGATGGATGGATGGATGGATGGATGGATGGATGGATGGGAATTTTCAGAATTCTTTTTCTCCTATGTCTTTAACTTCTCCTCTCTGCCTCTTTTCCTATTAAAAACAGAAGTAAGGGAGGGAAAACCAACCAATTTCATTTCTTTCGCATTACTAGCTGATAAACAAAATACCATGACATAGAGGTTTAAACAACAAACTCTATTTCTCATGGCTTTGGAAATTGAGTTTATGGTGCCAACAGATTTGAGCTCTTGGTGAGGGGCCCCTGCTCCCATATCTGCAAGAGAATAAGAAACTGTGTATGGTGGCCCAAAAGACCGAGGCAAGAGGATTGATATGAGTTTGAGATCAGCCTGGACTCCATAGTGAGTCCCAGGCTGTCTTGGGCTACACTGCAACAGAAGTGGGGGGGAGACTCTGGGATCCAATGCATAAGAAATGAGATCATGCTAGACTCCCACGATCTCCAAAGATCCTTCCTCCTTCACCATCTCACTGGGGCTAGGATTTCAGTGTAAGAGTCTTGGAGGGACTCAGACGCTCAGGGTCACTTGCATCCCATTTCCTTTCCATAATCAAATTCCTCAGAGTGGTACCCATCCCCACCTCATCTCCAGGATAGTCCTTTCTCTCTCCACTGAAGTGGTCTCAGCAATGCTGCTAAACCCCAATACTTCTCAGACTGCATCCTACTTGTCCTTTAGGCTGTGGTGTCCTACAGTCTGACTCCCCTCTTGTCTGTATACATTAACTTCTTCTGCTTCCTCACTTCTAGACGTTAGACTTGTTATTCTTCCTTGTCCTATGTCCACTTCTCAGGGACTTATCACTAATTATGATAAATTAATAACTTCTGTTCATCCCCCATAAGCTTCACACATTGGAGGGAGTCAACATATATTTGTTTAGCAGCAGTTTTATGGACTTGAGTCTCCTTGCTCACAGTTCTGCTATCTCTGCAAAATCACTAGTGTAATTACACATAAAAGCTGAACAAAAATGATCTTTAAGCATTCAAAGTATAACAGTTCCTATATATAGTTGAAAGACTCAAAATCCTAGAGCTAAGAAATCTCTACATCCCAGCCAATAAACACTTTAAAATAGGTTTACCACCCTTAACCATCAGAGAAATGTAAATTAAAACTACTTTGAGGTTCCCCCTCACCCAGTCAGAATGGCTGCCATAAAGAAAACAGATGTAAGGAAAGAGAAATTCTTAGTCACTGTGGCTGAGGATAAATACGGTGCAGTTGATAGTGCAATACTACAGAAATAATACAGAGGACTCTCAAAATGTAAAAATAGAACGACCATATAACCCACCTAGACTACTCCGGGACATATACCCAAGGAATTCTATATCTCATTACAGAGATGCTTGCACATCTGCAACTGTTTTCTGACACTGTATCTGAGCTCTGAAGCCCTATTTGTTTGGAGCCAATTGTAGCAGTTACTTTTTCATTCATAACTGAACTCAGCCTCCAGGATCTCCTGCCCCAACTGCTATTGAAACAGATTCTTTTTCTTTCTTTCTTTCTTTTTCTTTCTTTCTTTCTTTCTTTCTTTCTTTCTTTCTTTCTTTCTTTCTTTCTTTCTTTCTTTCTTTCTTTCTCTTTCTTCCTTCCTTCCTTCCTTCCTTCCTTCCTTCCTTCCTTCCTTCCTTCCTTCCTTCCTTCCTGCTCTGCCTTCTGAATGCTGGGATTAAAGGTGTGTGCCATCACCGCCCAGTGAGACAGATTCTTAACTTGGGTCTTTTAAACCCCTAGCTCTAAAAAGATTATAAAGGAAAAGAGAGAAAGGAAGAAATCTTTACAGCCCCTTCTGGCTGTCTTTATATGTCTAAACCTGGAGAACTGGACTAAGTTTTAATATCTTCTATCACATTAATTGTCTTCTAACATGCTTTCCCATCAGCTGTCCCTGGTCTCAGCCTCGTGGCTGTCTTCCTTCTCAGCAACTGTTCTCTGTCTGAGCCTTCCCAGCAACTGTCTTGTATCTCAGCCTGGTTCCTGCCTGCCTTCCCTTCAACCTTCTTTGCTACTAACTGCCAATTCCAACTGGCCACTCTCTCTTAAATGGGTTCCAGAAGTCCAAGCAGCATGTAACCACAAGGAAGGCTGCACAGTAAAAGAAACTTCGTGGCAAAGTCCCCTACATGCATCCATGTTTATTGCTGCTCTTTTCACAATAGTAAGGAACTACAACCAGCCTGGATGTCCATCATAAGTGAATATATAAGGACATATGGTACATAACTCAACAGACTATTATTTGGCTGTAAAAAAAAATATGAAATCTGCAGGAAAATGGAAGGATCCAGAAATAATCATTCTGAATTAAGTAACCTGGGCTCAGAAAGACAAATACTGAGCATTCCATTTCATATGTGTGTCCTAGGATCCAATTCTTCTATGTGTGCATTTATGTGGCAGTGAGTATAGAGGTCAGGAAACCAGAGGGAGAAGGAACAAGAGGCTTTAAGAGGGAGGGCTGGGGAGAGTAATAGCATGTCTGTGCCATGAGGGGGAGATGGGATGCTGGGAGTGGGAGGAGAAAGGGGGGGAGGTGGCATTGCAGTGAGCTAGGGGAAAGGTCAACCAAAACTGAGTATGTAAAGCGATGTCATCAGAAACCTGCTACTTTTTAAAACTAATCAAAAAATAAGAGAAAATATAAACAAATCCTACATACCATTGAATACACCTCACATGGCAAACAATTCTGGTCAACAGTCAAGAATATTGACTGGAAATGTCACCTGGGTTACGACTGCTGTAATTGATGCTGGTTGGAAGAATCGAAGCTGGGAAGCAGCTGCCCATGAGGGTCTGGTTCCAGCATGAGCCCCTCTAATGACTGGGCCATGGAGCACTAGGGATTGGTCCTGGCACTGAGCTCACATTTGCAGTCACTGTCTGTTCCCCCAGCTGCTTCACTGCAGCTCCAGTTCTGTGTAGAAATGGAATTCTGAATGTGGAATCTGCCAGGTGTCAACTATAGAGAGAAACCAAGATGAGAGGTCTAAATTTGGCTCTTCGGTGATATTTGCTGAAAATCTGTATCTTGAGATTTTGCTCTTCAGCTAAGCAGCTCTGGTTTCCCTTCAGATCTTCAGCCAGGAGCCTCAATTAGACTTTTGCTTTCACTGTGGTCTCTCCGAAGGATGTTAAACATAATGTCACGTTTTTCATTCACTCCTTCAATCTTCTACTCATTTGCTCACTCAGTGCAGGACTCTGCACTAAGTGCTATGGGTGTTGTGGAAGTTTATTTTAGTTATGTATAAAATAATTGTTTTGCACACTGTTGGGAAAAGGGTTGCTTGAGCCTTGGCATTTTGCATTGTCTGCAGGTGTTGGATTTATGCGGGGGATGTTTGTTTGCTCATGATCTGCACATGCTATCAGTAGACCACCTGAGGAGTTCTGGATCAATAAAAACACCGAAGTTGAGATCTTCAGGGTCCCACTGTCCAAAATGGTGCTTGCCATAATGGTGGTTCCCTCTGCTGAGGTCTGGCAGGGATTACATCTATAAAAGTGCCTCCACATCTTCTTCGGGGAGCTGCCACAGCAGCGTACTGCTACAACTACAATGGAGGATATGGTGTTGTTGAAAAAGTTGTCTAGACTTCAACACAAAAATGGAACAAATGAGAAAGGAAAAGCAATTTGGGGCACTTCAGGATAAAACTCAGTTTGTACTCCAAAGACCTGCATGAAATAAGGAAATTCACAAGAGGAAGTCCTTTTTAAAAACAAAGGGGAAATAACTTAGTGAATTGATTAATTCTGGACAAATCCCCATCCAGCCTAAAGACTGGACTGTGTTGGTAACGTGACCTAAGGCTAATGACTTGACTGGGGTGGAACGGAACGTCAAAAACTAACAGTGAGTCTCCAGGTCTCTGCAAACTTACTCTGTATCTTTATGCCAGTCCTTTAATCTCACATCCTCAGTTTCTTCTGTAAAGCATGGGTAATGATAAACCACTGTGTTCTGCAGGGCTGCTACAATGTATGTAGAAATCTTTGAATTCTAACAAGAATTCGGAAACATTATTTTATGCCATATGCTTATTTCCCATAGGGCATTGTTAATGTCAGCTCCCAAAAGAGTCTATTTACCAATCACCAACTGCTCTTGCAATGCTGTATACATTGAGTATCAGGAAGTGTGTACATCAGCTTTTATGCACCATCCAAGAGGCTTTTGTGTAAGACATTAGTCTATGAGTCTGTATTTCTCTACCTGTAAAGTAAGAGCAAGAAAATACATACTCCAAAACTTATAAAGTTGGCATGAGAATCAGGAAATTCACAGGCTTGAGATGTTTTATTTACAAAGGTATATTAATATTACAATTCACTAAGGTATGTGGAGAGATTTGTAGATTTGTCTACTCTAATGACTAATACTTTTCCTTCCAGACTCACTCATCCTCCATCCTTGGAATCTTAGCCACCCTGAGATGGCACCACTGACATTTTGGTGGCTCTTCATTCATGACTCTCTTCATATCTGTAAAGCTCATCACACATATTTACACACTCACATATTACTTAGTTATATATTACAAAGATATAGCTATTACATACATACAAACTTACATATTACATAGATAGATATTAGCAATTCATTGGTTTTTAAAAGTTGTCATCTCTTCCCCTTCATGCTTGACCCCTTCCCAATGCATCATTCCATGGTCAACCCAAGATTTATTTGCTCCATTGAGCCCCTGCTGGACATAGTCTCAACAAGGCAACATTTCTCAGCTCTGGGCCTGACATTGCTCTATCATAGCCACTAATGCTTTGAGGCACTTCCTTCCAGGCTGTAAACCTTTCCAAAAGCTAGGACCGTGTCCATCTCCATTTCACACCCCATATTTGATGCAGCACCCAACACATAGTAGGCACTTAATAAAGGAATAAATAAACAAATGGATAGATAAGGGAGGGCAGGTATGAATGAATCCAATCTGCAAATCCTTTAAGTGGTTCTTATTAAATTAGAAGGTATATCATAAAATTGTTTTCCTTCTCTATATCCCCATTATATGTGCAATCTTCCTCAAAGTATATATAATTTATACACCCATTTATAAGCTTATATTTGGTATTTGATGTTAACTCCAAATGTAAAGCTTATAAAACTTCTAGAATATGCTCATTGAGAATAATTCCTTTGCTTCTAAATCTTGTCAGGGGAAAGTAGAACATTAGAATTATTGACAATTTGATGTATTCCGTTTCAGCAGAAACTCATGCAGGTGAGGATATGACTCTAGCAATATTCCTTCTATTTCTTTCCTAGAACAGGATCTGCCAGGCCAGATTAGCTGGGAACTTAATATGAACATGCTGATTAACGTGTAACTTTTCTAAAATTCAAAAACCCCATAAGAATCCCCTATGAGTCATCTTAAAATAACAGAAGAGGTGAGGCTTTCCTTTCTGTATATCTGACAGGTGTCCCAGGGCTGTCCATTTCCTTTGACCATGGACAATCATCTGGAAAGTAAGATCACAGAGAATAAAATCAACATTATCAACTCCATTCCCAATAATGACTTCTGGAACACCAGGTTACCATGGATTCAACTACTGTGGCCATAGTCCCTGTTTTGGGATATATTTATTAAAAGGAAGAATAGATGTAAACGATGAGTGCAATAGCAACCTCAAATGACTGAAAACAGCTCAGTTTGAATACTTGTAACCTGTTCACTCATCTTTCTCTTGTCTTCAGTGGTTTCTATGGGAATTGATTTGAAGCCAGAAAATTTTACAATATGAAATTTTGGAAGATCATAATCTTCTACTGAAGAAAATATTCCATCTAGGTAAACATGCTTTTAAAATACCAAATTTAATAGGAGAACAAGTGAAATTGTCATGTCTTGCATGCAGCATAAACTCAGGACCATGAGCTCGAGGCTGACATTCCAGCTTGCAGAATAGATGGCTTAACATCTCCGAGGAAGATGATCTCCTGCCTACAGAAAAAGCAAACTGCGTCTACAGGGATGCATTCATTCCATAGGTCAATGTGGGGAAAGCTGATAGCTAGACAACATCGAACCTTCTATCTCATAAACCTGATTTCTCAATTTGGTTAGGACTTCTTTAATTTCTTTCAGTATTGTTTTTTAATGTTTACTCTGTAAACTCTTATGCTTACCTTACATCTTTTCTAAATTGTCCATGTTTTGGGATGCTATTCCAAATAGTTTTTTAAAGTTTTAATCCAATTGTCATTGATAAAACTTTAAAAGTTTAAAGATACAATGTATTTCATACCCTGACTTTATATCCTATGACCTTGCTAAACTCATACTGACTCTGTAAACTTTCTAACAGTGTCTAGGAATTTTCTATGTATATAGTCATGTCGTGAACAAAGCCCACTTGAATTACCTGTCCTACCAACATTCTTTTTAGTTTATATTTTCCCCATTGCACTGGCTACATCTCTCAATCTAGTGCTGAATAGATAGCTCTTTGTCCACACCCCTTCATTTTCCTTTCATCTATTTAACCATTTTTCTCCTGACTTCCTCTTCCCTGCCTCCTTCCTTTATCTCATTTGTTTACTACATCCACACTTGCCCCTAAATAATTTTAAAATTCATATCATGTTCTATAGTAGCTTTCCATCTTAGTTATACATAGTTGGTGATAATTGGTGGGTATTAATCAATATGAAGGGGATTTCTATATCTTGGAACATTGAGTGCTATTGCTGTTACGGCAATGTATTGTTTCCTCTCTGGGTGGCACTCAAAAATAGGTTGATAATTAAGATCCTCAAATAAAACCATATAAAAACCCACGGAGATATACAAATTTCAACACAGAAACACAAGAAACCTAGGAAGGCAGCATAACTCCTTCATGGGATCATAATTCCTCAATTCAGATTGAAGATAATGAAACAATAAAATACTGAATAAAAACTTAAATTTATTGGTAAAACATGATCATAAACCTCAGAGGATAAACAGTCAGAAGAATTCAATGCAAAACCTAGAGTGGAAAGTCAGCAACAGCCTAGAAGGAGTCAGCAAAATAGATGAGAAAACTAGCCATAAGGATAGAAAAGTCATCAACATGGAGAAAAATTCACAAGATAATTGAGATTTTAAAACACTAAAAGAAATAATCTATTCATTGAGATGACAGCAAACAAGTCCTCAAATCCACAGAGTAAAAAAGACATCTAAACACACGAGTCTTTTAGAACCATAATCGACTGACCAGAAAAGAATCACTACATACACATGCAACATATTATAGTCAAAACGTCAGAAGTGCAAAGCAAATAGGCAATATTAAAATCTGAGAAAATATAAACTTGCCTGCTCTGGTAAACCCATCAGAATAAGATCAGATCTCTCATCAGCAACAGAATCCAAGCACAGACAATATTTGCCTGGGGTAGCCTTGCACTAACTCGCTCTGTAAACTAGGAAAGACTTAAACATGTGATTGCTTTTCCTCAGCTGCCCAAGTAGCTGGGATTACAGGCTGGGATTACATCACCAAGCCTGGTTGGCTGGAAAACTGACACTATGGGTCCACAGGAAGTATGTTTTGGATGTCCAGATGATAAAATGTGCCTTGCGATTGAGCTGGGGCTGATGCACTCCACTTCTGTGAGAAACCATCACAGAAATGCAACTTGAACGAGTGAGAAGGCATTATATTTTATCAATGGCATGTTTTCCTACTTTTGGAATGGAGCCCAGTACACCATTCTTCCAGAGGAAAAAGGGGAGGAGGGAAGGCTCCAGGTAGTCATAAACCCTCAGAAGTAGATGTTTATAAAGTTCCCTAGAAGAAAAAGAAGGTCAATGAGCTGAAACTGTAAGACAGATTTCTAGATGGGCCATGTCAGAAATCCCTGCCCCATGGTTTAGGAAGATATAAGCTGACGAATGTCCAACTTATTTTTACAGCAAACTGTAGTCCTAAACTTGTGTTTACAAAGCCATGTGCAGTTGCTTTGGGCTCCATAAACATGGGAAAACTACAATTCATGAATATTTGTTCACACATCTATTAAGCCTTTTGTGGACAGAGGAAATCTATCTCATCAGAGGCTCTAAGACACAGCGGAGAAACAGTAGCACTAAAGGTCTTAGGAGGATATATGCAGGGTGTCATGAGAGCGCCAACGAGCGCCTCCTGCTGTTGCAGTGGCTGTCAAACCTATACCATTCAAAACATATCTTCCACCCTAACATTATCAGCTTCAAGAAGATGGTTACTCAGCCAAAGAGGCTCAGACTAGATTTTCAGTCTTTACGATTATATGTTAGCTTTTTCTTGCACGAAAGACCGAATGGGAAACGGTTTTGCTGTATGCTCAGAGCGGAGCAGAGTTCAGTGCTCTGTCCAGTCATCACACGGCTGGCTCTTCTTCTGGAATATAAGTTTTTCATACTTCCAGACATGAAGTTTTTATCACGAATAGAGAACACGGTAGACCTCAAAGGAAATGCAACAGAGAATTAAAAAATAATAAAATAAAACCATTTGTAATTCCAGCATATTTTAAAGAAAACACCAGGAAGCACAGAATTGAGCCCACTGGCAAACTTGATCCATTCAAATAGCCTGATATTAGTTCTTGGAATAAATCAAGCAGGTTTTCACAGAGCTATTATCTGAGCTGAGTGGCCCATCTTATTCATCCCACAACACATCTGCTGCTTCACAGAAGCACACCAGTGAAAAACACCAACAGTCGACCAATCTGCAAATTGTTCCCTAGCCAACTACCTCATCCAACATTGCAAACCACCTTCCCATACACAGCAGGCTCTGTGTGTGTGTGTGTGTGTGTGTGTGTGTGTGTGTGTGTGTGTGTGTGTGTGTGTAAGAGAGATGGGGAGGGAGAGAGGGCTGGAAATGTATATTGTTCTTTTGTTTACTCAGCAAGTATTGATCTGTCTGCTCAATATGTTTACCTTGATAGGTATTCTGAAGCACAACACTAATCCTTTCCCTAAATTCTGGTTTTTGGCATATGAAGGAGCAGAACTCAGCAGCAAAGAGAATGTGTTACTTAAAATGGAAACTAGAAGTAATCCCTCGGGCAGTAAGAAGCCAGCCATGCTTCTCATCTCAGAGATTTCCAGCTCAGTTTTGTGGTATATACACTATGCTGTGACACGCAGCCTGAGCTGGATAAACGTGACGGTCCAGAAGGTCAGCAGTTTTCCAGGAACAAGGGAATGTGCTGTAGGGATTGCCTCACTGGTAATAGAATACACTCAGTTCCAAGCTAACAATCAAATTTAATTATAAGCCAAATAATTATGCTTCCATATGCAGAGACAAGGAGACCCTATGGGGAGATAAGTTTTCTTCTCTGATGCCTCTAGAGGACCTAGAGGCATCTATATCTGAACATGCTCAAAATAGAAAAGGCAAACTGGAATACATATGCCTTAAAATAGATGAAGCTTGTGTCACATGAGGGAAAACACAGAGTTTTGAGGGTATTCTGGATGCCCAGAACATCTACAGTCACTGGGTCTTTAACCTTGTGTTCCAAACAATAAAAATAATTAGGATTTCATTTCAGTGTTAGACCAAGTGAAAGAACCTGGTTTCAAATAATTACCAACTACATATTTCCATTTATATGACATTTTGGAAAGGATAAAAGATACAGGAATAGGGATGGATAAAAGGTTTCCTAGGGTTAAAAAGAAAGAATGCTGTGAATACATAGGCGGTTTGAAGGTATTAGGACATCAATGTTGTTTCTTGGCTACAAAGGATGGTTACAAGAATCTACAAAGGCTTATTAACAGAATTTATACAGCCTCCCCAAACTGAATTTTAATGTAAAGGAAAACTTTAAATTGTCTTAAACATTATGAGCCTATTTCTGTGCTGGTGCATCAGTAAGAGTCTGCTTGTAATAAAGATGCTGATGTTGAGCATCTCACCTCCAGTCTCCATCAGCACCACTGTGACATCATTATGCCAGCATCATTAGCATGCTATTGCAGCCTCGTTTCTGGCATCATTACGACAGCGTTACCTCAGGGTCACCAAAGCTCTCAAAGCCTCGTATCTAAGTAACAGCTCAGATGTAAGTAATTGTCCATTGCAGTGAAGCTTTGACTTTTTCCATCTCCTCAACTTCCACTTCCTTTCTCTAGCATTGAGGCGACTATTTTTAAATGTGCGACTAAAGAGATATGTAAAAGGATAAGATAATTTTGTTCTCCTTTACCAAAAGGTGTAACTCACCATAAATTCTTCTTCTTTTTCTCCTTCGTTCTTCCCTCTTCAAAAGTAGACTGGCTGCGTAGCATGCACAAGGCCGGAGTTCAATTCCCAACATGACAAAAAAAGGAGCAAGAGGAAGAATACAGGGAGAAGGGAGGAGAAATTTTTAAGAGATTTCATTATTTCATTAGTTATGTGTTCTTTTGTTTGTTTGTTTTTGATTTTTCAAGACAGGGTTTCTCCATTGTAACCCTGGTTATCCTGGAACTCACTCTGTAGACCAGGCTGGCCTCGAACTCACAGAGATCCACCTGCCTCTGCCTCCAAGTGCTGGGATTAAAGAAATACACCACCACCTTCTGGCTTAGTTCTTGAGAGGTGTTTGTCTTATTAGACACCAAGAGGCCATGTTGTCCAGTGTCTAAGGCAGATTTGCATAATTACTTTCACTGTTCTCTTTAGGGTTTTATGGGTTTGTTTGCTTCTTTGCCATTTTAAAGTTATAATGAAGTTTTATTTTTGATTCACAACTGCCACAAAGTGTTATCTTTAAATGCAAAGTCCCCATTAGAAAGCAAAGACTTCCCACTTTACTTACTGAGGATGCAGATAGACGCAAGTTCTCCAAGTTCTATCAAAAACCCACCCCGGGCCAAGCATCTTCTACTTTTCTCCCTTATAACCTGTGCTAATAGCAAATCTCTATGGCAAACCGTAG
This sequence comes from Cricetomys ansorgei, assembly GCA_026225945.1. Lineage (NCBI taxonomy): Eukaryota > Metazoa > Chordata > Mammalia > Rodentia > Nesomyidae > Cricetomys > Cricetomys ansorgei. The sequence goes on from JAMJFZ010000882.1 coordinate 8,451,303, forward strand.
GGAAAGAAGCTGCCCTCCCATCTCATCTTTCCCACTGCCCTCCCACTAAGACTCTAGACACTCGCCATGGCTGGCTCTCAGTGCCTGGTGTGTGCATCCCAAGCCTGGAGAACAGTGAATTCCTGCCTCCCCCTAACTGCCCTCCATCCTCTGCTGTTTTGTCTTCTGTTGCCATGATTCCACATATCCCCTATCTAAGACCTAGCTCTCCTAAGTCTTCTCACCTCTCCTTTCACTTTCCTTGCCCCTGATGCTAATGGAATCTCTGGGTCTGAGACTTCTTCTGGAGGCTTTGTTTAATTCCCAGCATGCACTTGTGGAAAGTGAACTTCCTCTATCCTCCAGATTCTCACTTGTACTTTCCAATGGAAACATGTCCAATGACCAGAGGAGGAGAGTAATCCTTCCAGAGTGTTCTTTGCATATAAATGTATTAATCACACTGAAGCCTTTGAAAATCTCACTTCTGAGTAAAAGTACTTTATTCATATTGTCCTGCAAGGTACATATTGCTTAACATATTTACTGAACTTTGTATTTCAAAATAATTACCTTTAGTCCTTTGTTGTTGATGATTTTAATTTTTTTTAGATTTATTTATTAAATTTAAAGGGTATGAATGTTTTCCCTACTTGTATATATGTGCACCATGTGTGTACCTGATACCCTCGGAGGTCAGAAGAAGGCATCAGATCCCTCTGAACTGGATTTAATAGATGGTTGTGAACCACCATAAATGCAGGTCCTCTACAAGAACAACAAGTGATTTATTCTGCTGAGCCATCTCTCTGGACCCTTGGATTTTTTGAGACAGGGGCTCATGTAGTCCAAGACAACCTCAAATTAGCCACGTAGCTGAAGATGGACTTGAACTCCTGAATTCCCTGTGTCCGTCTGCCAAGTCTTGGGATCACAAACACCAGCCACCCATGCCCGACTACTTTATTCTTCTTAGTGATAACTTCCTAATGAAACATTTGGGTTTACCTAGTTTCTCAGGCATTGCTATCATAAAGTATGGTACAGTAAACACCTTTGCTTATCATTTTGTAGAATCATACAAACATAGTGGTAGAATGTAGTAGTATGCAGCTGTCACCAAGGAACATATGGAAGCATCTTCATAGGTGCAAACCCTACCAAACACTCCTTGGGGTGTTCTACTGATAGCACGTGCAGATCATGAGCAATCAAACATCCTTTACATAAAGCCAGCCCCTACAGACAATACAAATGCCAGTGCACAAAACAGCCATTTAAAATATAACTAAAAATAAACTTCTGCAACAGGGGAATAAAGGTGAAGAGGAACTAATTTCAAGGTTGACACTACCAGTTTATTCCTCATCATAGACTTCACCAAATTTTTTGCTATCAAAATGTGGCATCAATTTATATTCCTACGTAAAGGACCTGAATGTTGTGGCTTCTCACAGCTGCCCCTAACAAAGCCCTCAGATCTTTGTTAGTTACTTCATTGCTGTTTTAACCCGTTTTGACTATCCAACATTAGTATACAACACTCACCTCTGGCTTTACCACTCTCAAGGTTTTGGTACCCATAGTAACTCACTCAATTGAAAATATTAAATGGGAGAATGGCTCATGAATGTTACATAATTTACTATAGTAGAGTTACTCTATTTTGTTAGGTATTGTTCCTCTCTTGCTGTGCATAACTTAAAAAATACAGGGAAGACGTATATACAAGACTGTGTAGCAGCCACAGCTTAAGCTTCCACTGAGGATCATGGGGCACATGCCACTGAGTAAGGGTGGAGCATGCGTGTTAGTGGCTGACTAGTGAATGATCTGAGAATGACTGGGACTGAATGAGATGTTGGCACTTGGGCCTCAGGAAATTCATGAAGCTCTGGGGCAGGTGCACACGGAACCTCCTCTGCCTCTTCACATCCTGGCACTCCCCCTGTCATTTGATCATACAGTTGACTCTCTGAACAGCAGTGCAGGCTCCTTCTGCTCTGGGATGGCCACACTTGGGGCTTCCACCAGAAATGAAGCAGAGACCTCTCCACTGCCATATTTCCTAAACTTCAAGAACGGGAGGGTCCCAGAAACATGCCTGAGCAACTGCCTAGTGCAAGCCCGAGGAAGCACTGAAAATAGCAGCCCACCCTGCTTGGCAGCCACATCCAGAAGCCCTCGTCCTCTCTACACCCCTCTCTCTACCCTTCCTTCTGAGTCAGGCTTTTCTCTGCCCTGGGCAGAGATAACAGCAGTCTAATTCAGTCAAACCATCTTGCTGTGACCAGTTTGTTGAACAAACAGGACTGGAAATGTTATCCACACACAGCTTTGCTTTTATTTCTCTGTCCCATTATACTTCACCCTGTGTTGGTACTCTGTGCCAGGACAAGAGTTTTACAGTCCTTTAGATTTGGGGTTTCTCTTTTGAGTTACAGGTTCCTGCAGTTACCTTTTACAACACATGCCATCACGCTTCCATTCTTAGGGTGCCTGGTCCCAGGATAGTTAAATACACCCTACCCAGTGTCCAGTATCTCCTCTGTCCACACTTGGGCCCTACAGCTGAGAGTGGAGAGTGGAGAAGGAAGTTTGTCCTCTCAACCCCGGCACCCTCTCTATATCTCTTCACCCTCTTAGCAGGAAGAGACACAGAGGGACCGTGGCTGGGCATGCTTTTAGGTGCTGACATCGTTCAGTCTTCACAATTCTGCAGAAAAAGAAGAGGAGGGGGTGGAGGAGAAAAAGGAGGAGGAGGAAGAAGAAATTGAAGTGTCCTTTTAGTTGTGGGTTCCTGCAAGCCTCCCACTTGATCCTGAAAAATGGAGCTCTTTTCCAAATGATCCCTAAATAACCTTCCCAGCTCCCCTACCTCCTTTGACCATGGCAGCCCTTTGTATCCCATGGACAGTCTAGATTAGCTTCCATTCCATGGGGACTAGTCCTGAACCTTGGGCTGCAGGCAGGTTCATACCAACTCTATCCACCCAGTGCTGACATTGTTCAGTCTTCAAACTTCTGCAAAAGAAGAGGAGGAGGGGGAAGAGGAGGAGGAGGAGGGGAAGAGGAGGAGGAGGAGGGGGAAGAGGAGGAGGAGGAGGGGGAAGAGGAGGAGGAGGAGGAGGAGGAGGAGGAGGAGGAGGAGGAGGAGGAGGAGGAGGAGGAGGGTTCCTCCAGGTCTCTCAGGTGACAGTTTGACTAACCCTGTGTGTGATCAGTTGATTACCTCTGAGGCCTCAGGCATCAGTCTTCTGTGTCCCACTGTATCCTAGCTACTGGACTTAGAGACCCAGGCTACCCATATGGTCCTCGGGAAGCTTCCACCAAGACAATCTTGAGCTGAGGGGCCAAAAAAGATGAACAAAGCTGGGTGTCAGTTAAAGCATGATTCAGCCCAGGACACACTGAGATTTGCAAAAACCACAAAAGCAGGAAGATATCACATGGTCTTCTGCCATCCCTGTCCCCTGAAGCAAGCCACAGATGAAGAAGATTTTGACCTTCCTTTAGATGAGGGTCGTAAGTCATCTGAGAGATTCCCTGCCATGCACAGTCAGAGGAAAGAGCAGTCTCTGAAGATTCAGAGACCAGAGAAGAATCTGAATACAAAAGCCTAAGTTCCTCCAGTTAGGACCATTGGAAAGTCTGTTCCTTTATCCAGTCAAGTGACCCCACAGCTGTTCCCTTCTTCAAGCTTGGCAGCAAAACATGCACATTCCTCTGTTCCTTTGGCTCTCCATTACTGGAGGGTCAGTTGAAACGGAATCCTTCAATAGGCCACACCCTTCTTCTGGCATTTACTAAAAAACTCACTGAAATTGTGAGTGGCTATCTCTTGTAACCCACAATTGTCCCTTGGGAACCTAATTGCAATTCCCAAGAACATAAACATCAAAAGAATAAGATCTCTGTGTCCAGAACTCTGCAATGACAGAATATTTTCATACTTTGCAGCCACACAGCTGGCTTCTCTCCTTTACAGCAACCAACTCTACATGCCTGACTCCTACCATCCTGCTGAGCCCCTATATCCTGCTCCCCGTAGGAGGAGCTTCCCTCCCTCTCTTCAGTTAATGGTATTTTAAATTTTCCCCATTTCTAACTGTTATATTAGATGCTTTCCAGAGCATTTCCTGGTAGATACCTTAAATAGGACCTAAGAATGACCCAGAGAAGGGTGTGTGATTAAAAGCCCGAGACCAACAGAACCATAGATTCAGCGCTGGAAGTCACATGGGATAAAATTAAGAGTCCAGGGAGCTGACCTTGAATTCATAATAAAATATCAAAATGCAACTCTACTTAGTCAAGGTCAAACCATCAGCAACATTAACTATCTTCAAATACCTTGAATTTTTACCAGAAAGGCCATTTAAGGTAACACTTAGTCTCCTTGTCAATAGACCTTCACTAAGCCTGCTTCTTTTTGCAAAACCTCTTGACATAGCATCAGTTTCTATGTGTGATGGGCAGGAAGTCCTTGCTCAGAATCTCAGAGTCATGTAAGACATGTAAAATGAATCTGTGTGCCTTTTCTCTTGTGTCACATTGTGTCATATGCACTCAGCCCTGTACATAGATGTATTGGGTATTTTCTTGTCACTATGACCAGAGACATGACAAAAAGCTACTTAAAGAAGTGCTTATTTGGGCTTATAGTTTGAGAGGGATACAGTTTTCTGCCCAGGCTTGGTGGTGCAGGCCTGTAATCTCAGCTACTTAGGAGAGTGAAGTAAGAAGATCACAAAGTTAAAGCCTGCCATGGCTACAAGGTTGAGTTCAAGACTGGCCTGGGCAACTTAGTAAGATCCTGTCTCTAAAAGTAAAAAGAAGGCTTTAGATGTAGCTAAATGGCAGAGTACTTGTCCAGCAGGAACAGAGTCTTAAAGTCAATCCTAGGACTGCCAAAAAGAAATATTTAAGAAAGAGGGTTTTCCAAAGAAAACATGTAGGCCACCATCTCTGTCCTGCTAATGGACATCTATAGATGTAGATCCATCCCTACTCTCCCAAAGAGAAAAAGAGATAACATTATTGTTACATTTCAAAGGAATGCCTTCCAGATCTTTGAGGAAGACACTCAGAGCTGTAGGAATGCACACACTTCTTAAATGGGTAGACAAACAAATTATAAATACAGGGTTTGTTTGTTTGTTTCAGTGAATGCTCCAGTAAAAGAAAACAATGGCCCAAGGTCAGTTGTTGGATGGAACAAATAGCCATTTCTGCATTAGACTTTGACCTTTCCCAGACAGGAACACAGAGTGGCTAGTCATCATAGGGAAACAGCTTTAGGTGTCTGAGGAAGAGTTTGGTCGAGTCACATAATACAGAGGGTTTAGACAAATTTCTTAAAGAGATTTTGTAGTTCTCAGCAGACACTCCCTGCAATGTAGAAGACAAAGTATAAAATACAGCCTGATCCATATACTTCTCTTCATAAAGTTCTGCTGGCCTTCTTAGGTGTCACTCCCTCTGTTCATGAGACTATGAGAAAGGAATTGCATCATACACACACTGGTATTTGGTACCTAACTCTCTGAAGCTTCTGTGGACATAGCAACAGACAGCATCCTATTGCCTTGCCCATGGATGGTCCACACTAATAACTGGGAGATCAAATGTCTAATCTGTGAAAATCAGCCTCTTACATTTCTCATCTTATATTGTTTGTAGCTTCTCACTGAAGATTTATTATTCTAAATAAATTTATATTATTCAAAATAAGTTATTCTAAATAAAATGAGTGAAGGAGAAACAAAGAGATCACAGAGAAAGGAATAAAATACACCTATAACAACTCTCATTGGCTCATCCCAACAGATGGCTCTTTTGCATACCAAGCACCCAGCCTACCATCTGACCCCAGGAAATGTTCAATTACTGTGTGAGTGAATGAAGGAGCAGACCCCATTCCAGAGTATATAATTGTCACACAGTGTACATTTTTGGCTGAGATGAACTAAATCATCTAATATATGACTATATGCTTTTTATTTTTACAAAGCATTTATAATTTTGTTTATAAGAATATTCGTATGGCACGGCAAAAAAAAAAATCCCCAATTATATAAACTAAGGAGTAAATACATCTTTAATAGCATCACGGAGAAAGCATGGCTACTCATATTTTAGTGTTTGCATGTTAACACATATTACTTAAAATTTTAAATGTCAAATTAAATTATATAATACCTCATTGACATAGGCAGTATGTCTGCACTGAATGTTATGAGACTTACAGGGACAAAGTAACTTTACTGTCTTCAGTAAGAAATATGTCCTAGAGGGAGACAGTATTTCTCTCCCAAAGCTCTTTTTTTTATTAAGTTTGTTGTTTTGATCATTTCATACATGCATAAGTAATGTGTTCTGATTCCTCTCATCCCCACCCATAACAATTTCCCTTTTCCGTACAAATCCCTTTCCCACAGCCATGTCTTTGGCTTTGTTTTATGCTCACTGAGTTTAACCAGGGCTATCTGTGTGACAATGGCTGCCCCTCTCCCAGAACCTGTATGTAGCTAATAAGTCAGCAGGGGACGGGGTATTGGGTCCCATATATGATCACCTCCCCCATCAGTGACTGATTGTTGACAGGGCCAATCCTGCGCAGGCTCAGAGCAGCTGTTGTGTGCTCCTTTTTGCCAATGCCCAGGAGAAGGCATTTCCGAGATCATCTCCATATCTTCTGCCTCTACAGTTCTTTCTACTCCCTCTTTCGTGATGTTCCCTGAGCCTTAGAGGAGTGATATAAATGTCTTCTTTAGGGCTGAACCTTCAACTATCACTGATTCTCAGCAGCTTGGCAGCTGTGTGTCTCTGCCCTACAAGGAGAGCCTCTCTGATTAAGGGTGAGAGTAGCATTTTGCTATGGATACATACAGAGATAGTTTAGAAGGCGGTTTGACACTGTTAGCTCAACAATTATAGTAAGTTCATCCCTAAGACCTCCACAGCCATGGGTTCTTTTTCTTTAATATTTTTAGATATTTTTATGTGCATTGAAAGTATGTCTGTGCACCATGTGCATCTCTGGTGCCCACAGAGGTCAAAAGATGACACCAGATCCTGGAACTGCAGTTATGAATGGCTGTAAGCCATCATGTGGGTGCTGGAAGTCAAATGCAGGTCCTCTGCAAGAACAAGGGTTCTGCACCACTAAGCCATCTCTCCAGCCCTAGTCATGGCTTTTTGACTTTAGTTTAAAGTACCACCCATAAACCTGTGCCCCTGTGGCACAGGCTCTCAATCCAATCAGAGGAGATTTAGTTACTTCCAAAATAGTCATGCCACACTGTAGGCTTCTTTTACATGCATGAGCTTGCTTTTGTGTTTCAGTCTCACTTACAGGTTCAGCACTAGTCTTTGCCAGTAAACCAACCACCATTTGTTTTTCAATCCTATGCTTTCAGGGGAAGGGCTACTACTCCCATCCCCGCGTGAATAGGTCTTCTCCGGGCTATAGGTTTGGTTCAGTCTGTCTCATGTATCTCCAAAGTTTAAGCCTCGGCTTGTTCCACATCTACTAACATCCCACTGGTCAAGATAAGTCACACGTTCAAGCCTTGTATCAACAGGACAGAGGAATTTACTATGAAAGTACATGGAGAAGGTCGTCCATGGAAATTACAAGGAAAGAACATCTAGACTTTAAATTTTGGAGAGATGAAGGACTGGGAACTCAGGCTGTCACAGGCCCCGCATTCTTACTCAAATTGTTTCCTTTTAGGTAGGTGGAGGTGTCAGGTACTCACTGACTTCCTAAAATAATCCATTATGGTAAAAAACAAACTATATCTTTTTTAGCATGGATATGACATTCTGACTGCACTGAAAACTGCTACTTTCTCTTTTGAAGTCTAAATTCCCCACAGTCTGCGTCGAAGATGATGCACATGACCTCTCAGCTCTGTTCCATTCCTTTGCTCTGAATGCCCCATTGAACCTTTCAGAGCCCAGAGTGCTCACCATACACAGCACCCACCCTCCCCCGACCTCACCTCTGCATTTCCTTATGTCGTTTAATTCAGGAGCCACTCTTCAAGTTTTAGTAAAGCCTATAGGAAAAGTTCTCTCTCGTTTCTTTATCTAAAATCTTTCTACTCTACTCAGAGAAAATTAATATTTTTCTTAAATTAAAATACTATATTTCTAACACAACTCTAGCATTATTGGGAAAGTAGACTTTTTTCCATTTGGCACATGATATATTTTGAGTGTTTTTATGAAGTTGAACAAGAAGTAGCCCTGTTGTTATAATTGCATGATAATAATATATTCAGCAGGTCATACTGTCTTAGAATTTAGAGATTGCCTTGCAGCGTCTAAGTCTGCTCTCCCAATCATGTAAACCAAGGAAATTTATGCAATGATGACTTTATAAGAACTATCACCTTTGATCCACTCAGTCTTTTTAAGTGCAGTACTCTGGGAGCAATGTCAGAGGAACTGCAGCCAGTGTTGGAACCTCAGAAGTTACAGTTCACCGTTTTTCACCTAGTAGCGATGAGTTTGCAGAGTCTTTGGGGGACTGTCTTCTGATTCACCCTTTCTGCTGCTGGGCTCTGGCTTGTGGATTGCTATCATAGTTACTGAACTCTCTGGTGGTACTATCCATAACAACAGCGGTGATTTTCCACAAGGCAACGCCACTCACTTACACTAGTGGTTCAATCGAAACTCCAGAAAGAATAACTAAAAAACATGTGTAGTTAGGAAAATGAGGTGGGTTTTTTTGGTTTTTTTTTTTACATACAGTTACAGGATTTGATTAGGATGTTTTGCTGCCTTAGAATCAGCAACTTAGGAAATATTAGTAAGCTAAGGAATAACATAAAAGTGAGAAAACATTTTTGCTAAGGACTTGTTTGGTCAGAGTTAGGAAAGCTAGAACACAGAGAGCTTAATTGCTAGTGCCCACGAGTCTTGTCTATGAAAAACAGGCCCATGATCAAATAATAACAAATGAGTTTCAGTGCCCATTGTTAGGCTTGAACTTCCTTGACCACAAATAAAATTCTTTCCTGGTTTCTATAATTAAAAGTTTGCTGATGAGTTTGGAGTGCAGCTTGAGGATATAGAGCTGAACAACAGATCTTCTTTTCCTAAGAAAAGCAAAAAAGATCCCTAACTTAAAGCTTTCTAGCTATCACAAACTTGTTTCACTGTGTTAACTAAATAAGAATTATGTTAAGCTAGGATGCTATGACACGTCGCTACCAGTTACAACAGAAGCTGGCTGTGAAAATATTGGGCTCGCTTAAACTCTGTTAATCTGTAATAACAAAATTATTGTTTCTGGAGTATAGATGTATTGCTGAGGGAAAGTACATGAAAAACGGAGTGTTCGTGCATAATCTTGTGTGAGTATTAAAAACAACCTGTGTTTTAAATATGTAACTTGTAATCATTCACTGGGAAAAATAGGACTCGTGATTGTGATGTGAATTCTTACCTTTAAAGGGTGTATGGGAAATAATAAGGAGAGAGATAAGAGAGAAGAAGGAGAATAGAGGAGAGAGAAAAGCCTGAATAAAGAGAGACGTCTGGTCCCAACTATAAGAGGTGCAGTTTTATTCATATTATTCGCTGACTCTGCCTCTCCCTCCCAGATTGCTGCACTCTTGCTGGGGCTGGACCTCAGCAGCAATAACTGGTTTTGGTCTTTATCACACAAAATATGCAGATCTTTTCATTTCCCATTTCTATCCAGTTACCCGATAGTACGTACAGAGTCCCAGTGAGCTTGTGCTCTTGGAGACTAAATTACTTCTTGATAGGGCAGAAATGAAGAGCGTTGTCTCTTACACTGTTAGGGGAGCAATATTTAATAGGATGACCTCAACTGGGGCTTGGCTGACCTTCATTTGGGGAGTATTTGGGAAATGTGTGGGGCTATTATCACAGTATCTGGAGTCTTTGGCTGACATTTAGTGCCTACAGATGAGGAAGAGGCTACCTGTAATGTACACAATCATTCCTGCAATGCACAGAAGTATTAGATCCAAAGTACCCACTAGGCCCTGTGTTGAAGTGTTGCTTGGGGATAACTTGTGTTAGTTCTGTTATTTAATTATAAATAATAAATACTAAAACCAGCTTTAGCCAGTTTTCTTTTTCTAGATTCATTTATTTTACGTGTATGAGTGCTTTGCTTGCATATATATATATATGCCTGGTGCCCACATAGGCCGGGAGATGGGGTTGGATCCCCCAATCTCTGGAATTGGAGTTTAAAGATGGTAGGTTGAGCCATCATGTAGGTTCTGGGAAACTGAAACCAGGTCCTTTGCAAGAACAAGTGTTCTTAACTGCTGAGCCATCTATCTCTCCAGCCAAATCTTTAGCCAGTACAAAGGAGAACCAGAACCAAGTAGCTACAGACTACCCAAAAAACACAAAATCAGTCTGGGATGCCAAGAAAAAGAGCAATGTCCTATTATACTGTCAGCTACTCTGAGCAACCCTGTGCCACTATCCGCTGTTAGTTCATCAGATCTATCCAAACTATGTATGTATGTGGGAGTGATGTGTTTTCATGTTCGTATGGGTATGCGCACATGCACATACAGAGGCACATATATGTCTATGCATATGCATGAGGAGCTCTGTTGATGTCAGCATCTTTCTCAATAGCTCTCCACCTTATGTTTCTAGAAAAGGTCCCACGGTGGGTCTGGGACTCCCTAATTGGCAAGACTGGCTAGTTAGTGAACTACAAAGAACTTTTCTCTGTAACCCATCCGAGCACTGGGTCACAGATGAATGCCTCCAGTTTTTAATGTGGATGCTGGATTTCTGAACTCAAGTCACCATGTATGTATGGCAGGAACTTCCCTAACTGAGCCACACTCCCAGACCTATCACTGCTTCCAACTGAGCCATATACCAGATCCACCAAGGAAGGTGCTTCCTTGAGGCACCATCAGCTCAGCAGAATGGCTGACTCAATTCAGGATATCTCTTTCTTGGTGGATTCCAGATCCGAAAGTTGAATCTCTGTGTACCAGCGAGATGTGTGTTGGGGAAGTTTATTTTTAGTTATGTTTAAAATGTTTTTATGCACTGTTGGGAGAGGGGCTATCCTAGGTCTAGGGCATTCTGTATTGTCTGCAGGTGTTGGATATCTGTGGGGGTGGATGTTTGATTGCTTATGATCTGCACCTGAGGACTTGAGTCAACAAAAACACCTTAGAGCAGAAGCTCAGGGTTCCACTGTCGATCGTGTATGGCTCTGGCCAGGACGGAGGTTCCCTCTGCTGAGGTCTGGCAGGACTTCCACCTATGAAAACACCTCCTTGTCTCCTTGGGGAGCCACCACAGCAACATACAACTACAGATGTGCAATCCCAGGCTTCTCCCTGGGGCCTCTCCACTGGGGAAGCTTATAAGGTAGGAGCTTAATAAATATAGGAAAGGTGTTCTAAAGATCCCAAGCAGTCACTAACTGTGGTAAATGCTCATCAATCATTGAAAACGCTCATTGCAAGCCTTCTCCTGAAGGCATTTCCCCAACACAGACTTGGCAAGCTCAGCTTCCAAATTTGTCCTCCAGGATCTCAGAAGGATATACTTAGCCTCTCTCCACTGTCGTATATCCATGCTATTCCAACTACTGCAATTACCGTATCAGATGTCTGCATTGACGCAATATGTGCCATTGTCATTTCCCTCAGAGCTATAATTTCTGCCCCGCTGTAAAGGTTCCTGTCTCTTTGTCCTCTCACTCCCTACAACTTTTTTATTTCTTACAAAAGTATACATAAAAATATTTTCTGAAGCTATAGGTAAGATGAAATTTATGCTAGGAGAAAAACATCAGTGATGAGAGTACAGCTACATTTCGTACAAAGACAGCACGGAGATATTGTGCCCACAGTGGTTGGGGCAGGGACTGTAGGGAGACCTTTGGACTGCTATGCCTATTTACAATACTGTTATTAAAGAGCAAGAGCTCTGTAAGCCCTGGAACTACTTAAGCTGGCAGGAACGCAAGCAGGACTCTGCCACTTTTCTAACAAGAGTCAAATAAAGCGACACACAAGATACGGGATACCACCACAGGATAGTCACATTTCAAATGTAATTTGGATGATTCGAGGGAAAGCAGAGAAGGTTTCCAGAGAATACCAGATGACTTTCTCCACTCTACTGTCCAGTCTCTGGTTTACTGGTCCACGGTTTTACTGCTACAAGAGAGTTTTATGGTCTTGCAATATGGGATTTATAGAGGACTAGATAGTGCAGTTTCCATTATGAAACCATCACCTGAATTGATCAGTTGCATTTGAATAAATGCAAATTAGTGGTTTAGAGTATATAATACTGTAGAAGATAATAGTACCTGCCTTCAGAAGTTCTCAAATTACCTTTTATATGAGAATCGTTATTCCCAATACAGTGATCCAGGGAAGAGTGACTGTGGATTGTGTCATAATTTTAAATTAACCAATTCCAAAATAATTGCTCTAATACTCATTTTAAGTTGAATGAAACTCTCCAGGGCTTTATCTTGTTAGTGTGTGTACAATCGAATGCAAGTAGGGACTGGGAAAAGTCTTTAATGTTTTCTGGATTTATTTGGTTTTTTTTTTTTTTTGTATCTTTCTGGAAAAACTGGAATTCATGAATGCATCTGTAAGACTTCAAAAGATAAAATTATTACAGGTGATGTTTTAAAATATTGAGAAAAGATTCTAAATATTTGTCCTTATACCGTCATAAGTTTCGTATTCACCCCACACCAAGGAAACAGACAGGAACCATTGAAGAAAACCACAACCAATCAATGTGAGGCTAGTTCTAATGGATACAACTATAACCTAACTCCCCCATCTAAGGTTCAGGGAACTGAACTGAAGAAGATGGAGCATAAAGACTGTAAGCCAGAGGAACAGGGAGTGAGACTGTGTCTCCTATGAATGTCAGAAGCTATACCTGTGAAATCTTATCAATATGGCCACCTAAACATAACCTAAACAAGAGTAGCATCAACGGACATGCTAACATGTAAGAAGGGAAGTTCAGAAGTTCAGGCAGCCTCAACCTCAGACAAAGAATTACAGGCAATTTAGAAATGCTGAGAACAGGAGAAATAGCCTTCTCCAGGGAAAAGCATGCCAATTCGTTATCCCATAGCAAGTGGTTGGCCCTGAAAATGCATACATACAAGTAACATTTACAAACTGAACATGTTACATTGTGTATTTAGGGATATATATATATATATATATATATATATATATATATATATATATATCCATAGATAGATATAATATAAATATATATAGATATACATATACATTTAAAGAAAAAGAGGTCCTAAATTTGAAAGAGAATAAGGAAAGCAAGGTAACATGTGAGGATTTGGAGGGAAGGGAACAAAATGATATCACTATAATCTCAAAAATGGAAAAAAAAAAAAAGAAAAATGCTCCAAACAGTAGCTGACAATAGGTCATCCATTCAGTAATTTACACTTAGAGATGCTATATTTGAGTTGGTTTTGATAATGGTATGAAACTCTTAATCTGTTATATAAGGTGGTGGCTCTTTCTACATCTGTGATCAGTGTACAGAAGAGCAAACATGTCTTATTGGTTGTGTGCCTGAAATGACACATGGACTATGAAGTCAAACTGCTGTCACTATCTCTTTATTGGAACATGAGATTTCTAGGAATTGACCAACAGTTTAGGGTTTTGCCTTGAATCATTTGAATTCTACCTACATGTGAACCTAGTACAGGTTCAGCATTCCTAAGACAAAAACAGAAAATATAATGGTTCCAAAATGACATGACATCACAAGTTGATAATTCTTCACCTGGTCTCATGGGTCCCAGTAAAAATGCATGTACACTAAAAATTATATAAAATGACCTTGAGGCTGATGTCTAAGATATAAATGTATTATATGAAATAGAAGAACTTCATGTTCAGACATGGGAACCATACCTAAGATATCACAAATATTCCAAAATCTGAAAAAAATCTAACGTCAAATATACTCCTGATCCCAAACATTTCATATAAAGTACAGCAACCCGTGTATCCAAAGGACAAAGGAAGTCCAGCTGGTGTACACTGAGAAGAGGGCTGATAGAATCTAAGATTTCACAAGTGGGACCAAGTTCGAAGGTGACAAAATACTGTCCTACTGTTGAAAGTATTACTTCCTGATATCCTTTACTCTCATGGGATCTATTGTTCTAGTGCCTGACTCTTCAAATGCTGGAATATGGTTCTAAATGAGAATGTTTCCCCTAGAGGTTCCCTTCATGAAACTGACAGCCAACAAATGAAATAAAGGGGACATCCTCCAGAAACCTAAGCATCGAATGTCATCAGGTGTGATGATGTGACCCTGTCCAGCAGCCAATAAGATGGCAGCATCTGGGCCAGTCCCAAAGAAAACTCCCCTAGGCTCCTTGAAACCCCTTGGCCAGACTAGGAAGAGAGGCTAAGAAAGTGAACTGGTTTACTCAATTGGTTTACACCCACCAATGTTAAGTACAAGTCTAGAGGCAACAGTTTTTTCCTGGTCCAGTGTTTTTGCAAGCAGGTTCACATGGGAATTTCCTTGACAAGGATTAGAATCATTAAATATGTCATATCAGCTGACCACTCTCATATTTGTCGAAATTCAGAACCAGTTTAGTGCGGTGGGGGGGTGGGGGGGCGGTGCTTTCTCTTTATTACTCATTTTTAACTTTGAAATATTGCATTTGGTAAAGGGAGAAAATGCCCCATTGTAGAAATGTCACCTTTAAAGTAGGACAGATTTGAGCTTAAATTTAACTCTACCTTTTGTTCACTTCATGTCCTTGGGCCATTTCAATATATAGTTCCCCACATTCCTAATCTAGAAAGTACTAATTACTTCCTACTAGAACCACTAGCCAGGTGCCCAAACCACCTGGCACATAGCCCAGAGCTTCATAACACTGGAAATTGACAGGCAACTAAAGTTAACAGAAAGACAAGGAATCAGGGTTGAAAAACATACCTGTCTTTCAGGCTAGTCACATAGATTGGGAACAACTCCTTGAGGAGAAGATACAGATTGATGCTAAGAAATGTCAATCTGAAATTGTTCATGTAGCTTATGGGATGGTGAAAGTAGCAATGGACCACTGGGGCCACTGGGTTTAGTCTCAGGTCCAAATTCCTAACAGCAGGGTAACTTTGGGTAGAGAGCCCAACCTCTGGAGTCTATTTCCTCATTTGGAAAAGGCCTAAGCATCTTTTCTTCCTTCCTTTAGGGTTACTCAGGAAATCTGAAATAACCTCCTCTGATAAGATGGGTTTCACCGTGGGCAGCTCACAAGAAGTTGTGACTAGCCACTAAGAGGGAGTTCATGGCCAGCTCCTCAGGAGTTCATCATCAGCCTCTCTCACAAAGGGTCCACGGCCGGTACCTAGCAGATCTGCATAACTAGACAAATCTGCTCTCATCTTAGCTTCTAGTGACACAGGATTAGTTATTTCGAAGACATCACTTAGGTCATATTTGAATTTTCTGTTCCGCTGTGTTACTTGTGTATAAAGTTGACTCATCTGAAACCGTGACACCGACTAAAGTTGACAGTGATATGTCAATGTGCTTCCTTAGCAAAAAGTCGGGGAACACTGACACTACACAAATCCTGCTCATGACTTTGGAACACTAACAAGAACTCAATGGTTCCCAGAAGAAAGAAAAGAAGGAGAGGAAAAGCAGCAGAGGAAACAGTACATTTATTAAGAGGCATGAAAACATAGGAACTCATAGCATATTACATTATGAATTCATGTAGTATCATTTACCCAGGGGCTAAACCCATGAGCAAACTAGATTATATATGTGAGATGATTATATATTTGATCTCTAGTCATTTCCTTCCCCCATCATCTATTTGTGGCAGCAATTTTACAATGACTATCAAAAGAGCTGTTACAAATAAACATCACAATGGGGAGAAACTTTTCAAGAATACTCTTTTAAAAATGAACCAGTGCAAACTATTCAAGTTGTGAAGAATACAGTGAGACCTGGGGCTCATCTTCAGAGAAGTAGAAAAGAAAAACCTCGAACATTCTTCACAAAAAAATGAAAAAACTATTTTCACCCGTGAAAAATAATACATATGGATATTATAAAATGTTCTTAACCGGTGACCGCAATGATTACATTTACAAATGTTCATTCAAGTACTGATACTCAATAAGCATTCAAAATATCATCAAAAGTAACGTGAGACTGGACAAGCCCAGAAGATGCTTCTTTTGATGTGTAACAAGGGCCATATCAACAGGAGGCAGGCGACCCTTAGAATACTGTTGTTGGTTTTCTTTTGCTTTGTTTTTGTCTACAAAGGATTGCTCATAGTCTTCTTGTTTTTGTTTGTTTTATCTGCAAGGACCCATGGAACATCTCACAACAGCTAATTAATAAATTATTTCTATAAAACATCAACAATACCAAAACAAACATTCTAAAACTCGACTTTAGCTGCTGCTGCTGACAATGATAAGGCAAAAATATGTTTTCTTTGGCAAGAAGTTGTTAATTCCTTACCAAATATTTGTTCTTGGGTTTTGTAGAAACTGTAAGAACACTTTGGTATTTACCAAAGGGCTATTCAATGGGCTGAGAGTTCATAGACGTTTTACCATACATAACAGCAGTGGAGCGCTATGCCAACGTCATGCTGAAATCAGCATCATTTGCTTGATTACCAATACTAAAAACTCTTCCTTCAAAAAGCTCCTTCCTAATTTTGGCCTGAGTCTCAGGCTTTCTCAAAAGTTCCTTGATCTGTTTCACTTTGGACTTCAGCGCCATCCTTTCTCGGTGCAAAGCTTCATTAATTAAGTCTTGGATTCCAACTGGTTTCTTGCCTAAGGGGAAAAAATTATATAATACATTTAGAGTACAAATGTCAACAAAATACATCAAATATGGCACATTGACTTATCAAAATAAGGCTTAAAAACCTTTAAAATGTTACCCACATTTCATAGAAAAGATTGCATTTTGCCAAAAATATATAATTTACATGAAACTTAATTTACTGTAAATAAAGATCACTGCATGGTGTCAGCACAGTCGGGACAAACGTGAAACACTGTGAATTCACTACATTCATGACCATTTCAACAGGGACAAACTGAACTTAGCACTTGATAGCTGTGTGCAAGTTTTGGCCTCAGATAAAGTAGTCAAATGCTCTAAGCAATGTAAACGGCAGTATTCCATCGGTAGCAAGTCCTCTCCCTCAGCCTTTTGAGTTGGGCAGGCCTTCCTGAAGTGCCCACTCTCTGTGCATGGTTGATGGCACGTGAACTTGGGATTGTTCTCCTGTAAATTAGTTTCTTCTGCTGGTCCGAGCACCGTATTCTCTTCTGTTGTGTCGCAGCGATGCCAACGCATCAATCATAAAAGTGTTAGGAGATTTCCAGGGCTTGAACGAGATACTTAGCTAGCACATTGCAAGTCAGTCTGCGACTTAGCAGAGGGGTAGGGATGCTTTCACCCAGCAGTGGGTCAGGTTCCACTCTCACTTCCGGTTGTTATCACTGCCATTGCCATTCCGATCGGCCTCTTCGGCTTTCATGGTATTCCCCTCCCCTGGCTGCTTTTTGTTCTGTGTTTCTTCCAGATACTGCTGGACAGCCTTGAGCACGGCGCCCTCCACCAGCCTTTTACTGAGCCTGACCAGTTCGGCATCCTCGGGCTCCCCTCGGTTCTTCTCACCTACATTCCATAAAAGAAGAGAGGTCACTGAGCTCATATTGCCATAGCAACGAGGCCACCAGGGCCCAGCTAGTTCAATTAGTTAAAAGAGCAAGTGTCCTTCATTCTGGCAAATGAGATCCATAAATCCAACTACACTGGGTTGCCTTATTTTATGACATTTGTCCAAACAGTTGCCTGTCTATTCCTGAAGACTTCAGGCTGAAAAGCAGTCTATTAGGCTGTGAGACCTTCCTGGCAGTGCTTTGGCTTTCCATGGCTTTTGTACTCCTCTCTCTCACACCCAAGGCTAATGACTACTGTTGAGCTGCTTGCTGCTTGAGAGCTCCCCTCCCCCCACACCAAACCTGGGGTCTCAGGCACATGAATTTGCCAAGGAGAACTGGGTCAGCTGCTCCCTCTCCAATGCTAACAGGGAATCAAGATTCCCCTGTCATCTTATGACTTAGGATCATTCATTTTAAAATGCTTGGCATAGAGCCTTGTTGTCAATAAACCCCCAGCGTTCACACCAAGACAAATGCAGGAACCGCTGCCTTCCGAGACTGGTTTAAAATAGGACTGCAAGATCAGCATTCTATTTTTAAAATCTCATTGCTATCACTGTAAAACACGAGATGGGAGATTCTCCTAAGATGGGTTACGATCCTGATGGTAATTTCCTAGATGTCACAGTCCTAGGATCATTTTGCTATAGTGATGACCCAGGTGTAAGTACTTAAAGTATTATGCACTCTCCTGTTTTGAATAGCAGCTACTTCTGTGTTCTCATGCTATACACCACCCTGCCAACCTCCAAATCCTCTCTATTAGGGAAAGGCAAAAGGGGCTCGTCCACTGTGTCCAATCAGCACCCTCACTCCCTCCAACTGGAGGCTGGGAAGCAGATGATGGTGTTGAAGAAGTTATCACATTGCCCACAAAAAGATGAGCTCAGTGTGGGACAATCACCCGAGGGCTCAAGACGACACCTGCACGTTCAGCTCTAGGACAGGAGGATACAGTGGGTATGAGCAGGAAGACAGATATTATGTTTTATCCTCATGTGTAACAGGAATTGGAGAACAAAAGAAGATGCGCCAAAGGTAATACCTAGCCCCCAACCTCCTTCAGAGACCTGCCATTTGTCTACAGCACACATGCAGGACCAGTTCTGTTGATAGTCACCCCCATCCTTCATAGGGACAGACATCACAAATGAAAGCCAGGATGTATTAAGACCAACCTAGAGAGATGCCTTAGCAACTGCTTCCCCCTCAAATGTGGTGATACGGCACCAAAGACCATGATCAGAAGTCTAAGCACATGTGCAAAACATGTTCAGAATTGAGTAAGCTTTAGACTCGGTGATAATTAGAGAGAACCCAATAAACAGATGTGTTGTGATATTTTGAAAAGCAAGAAAAAATTCATTACTAATATTACTTTAAGCAAAAGTTCAAATTTTTATTAATAAGAATGCATGGAAACGTTGTCTGATATTTAAATGATTTACTTTCCATCTTACAGCACAATATTTATCCGCTACAGGTGGTATTTCTATATGCATTACATGCAACTATTTGTATAGTGGCTCTTCAAATTTAAAACAGAAGATTAGATGTAAATGAAGGGATGTTATTAACACTGTAATTGACTTTCTTAATCTCCCACCTAGACTCTGCACCCAAGCCTGGGACTGTATTTTTGTGGACAGTTTTAGAACTCTAGTCTGCTTTCTCCCTGTTAAGATGACAAGGTTGGGTTTAAGTTTAATTAATAAATCATTCTCCAAAATTCTAATTTTGGAGAATTCTAATTTTGGCCTAATATTATGTACCTTGTTATTTCTGTCAGTGTAGTGTCTCTGTAATTTTACATGTTAGGTTATTTGAAATACCCTGAGTTTGTGATATATACTTGTATCCCCACACTCAGGAAACAAGTTCAAGGCTAGTTAGTGGGTTACAGAGGAAGACCCTGCCTCAACACCTTTCCTAAAGAGAGAGGCTTGAAATATAAAAGCCTTCCCACAAAATGTTAATTTCCCTTCTGGATGTCCTATTTTTGCTCATCGTTTTACTATTACCCAAGTCAATCAAACTCAAAACGTGATTATCTCTGACACTTTCCTATCCTTCATCAGCCCACTTAATTTTAGAATACTATCAATATGTGTTCCACAGTTTCTCCCGTCTTCAAGGCACTTGACAAAATGCCTCTAGATTAATTTTTCTAAAGCGTCCCTTTAAGACTGAGCATGGTGGCACACACCTTTAAATGCAGTGCTTAGGAGGCAGAGGGACATGGCAGATCTCTGTGAATTTGAGGCCAGCTTGGCCTACAGATCAAGCTCCAGGCTAGCCAGAGCTGCATAGCAAGACTCTGTCTAAAAAAGAAATCATATCTGTTAATTAAAAAATAAAACAAAATATACCCTTCAGTCTCTACTTATCAGGGAAACAATCTAACCTTTCAAGACTTTCCAAATTTGCCTAAACAACCACTATCACTAACAGCCACTAACATCTGCAGTCAAATTCCAACATCCTTAGAAGCTTCCAGATCATTCTCTATAACTAGATAACCCTACCCTTTCCTTTCCAACTAAAGTTTACTCCATGAAACTTTCCTTGCTCAGCTAGAAGGTCAAACTGCTACTGGATTCCAATAACTCTGTGTATATATATAGCATGGTCATTGGAAATTTGGTCATTTATTCCACAAGTATGTCCTAAGTATGTACTATATGCCTAAAGAAATATAGCCTATATTCTCTCAGCCGATAGAAATACAGCAGAGAATGAAACAAGACCCTTCTGGCTTTCTCTTTCATTCTTTTATGAATTATGGGCCTTCTTTATTAAATCACAAAGGCATAGTCTGGTGGCTGGGAAAATGGTTCAGCCAAGAACATGCCTATATGCAAGCATGGAACCTAAGTCTGCATTCCCCAGCACCACATGCTGTAATTCTGGCAATGGAGTAGCAGAGCTAGGAGGAGCCCTATAGCTCACTGACCAGCTATTCTATCCAATTGATAAACTCCAGATTCACTGAGAAGCCCTGTCTCAAAACATAAGAGTGTGATCAAGGAAACACCTGACCTCTACCTCTGGCCTCTACGTGTGTACATACTATGTGCACAAACACTGGCATGCGCATGTACATGTGCTCACACACACAAACACGGGCTTGAGGCTAGAAGTATGACAGGTTTCTGTTACTTACTCTCTGCTAACATAGCACAGTTTATTCATCACAATCAGGGCTCAATAAATGTTTTTGGTCTTTTTGCCTAGTGAATATTCTTTACTGAAATCCTTGGAAGCAGTAGCAATGATGTTGAAGGTTATTATTGTCCTACATAAATAGCACACCATGTCTAGAAATTTAAATGTAAAATTAAATCTAAAACAACAGCAGAGAACTTCAGAATAATTAAAATATCTGTATGAAACATCTCCATCTACTGTGCTTGATGAACCTGATTAATAAGACAAACTATTTCTCCCAATGATCAAAACTTAACAATCCACAATAAATTTATTTCATCAACCAGTTGAAAATAAGCAAATTAACAAATCTTCTGGATCTGACCTGGGCTCCAACTTCCCCACATATTTTCTCCAAACCCACTCAAGCTATTAATATTATCTCACAGCAAACTGGACATAGTGGCACATGACTCTAACCCTAGCGCTCACAGAGGCCCAAGCAGGAAGATGAGAAGAGCAGGCTCACTGTGGCTATACAGGGAGCTTAGAGACAGCCTAGGATACGAGAAACCCTGTACACACACACACACACACACACACACACACACACACACACACACACACACGAACACACATGTGTTCAAGAACAAGACTTATCATAGAGCTCTGTAAGAATGCAACAATCCAAGAAGCCAGAATCTTCATTCCAGTGAGACCTTGTCTTCCAGTTTTCAGTAGACTTAATCCAATTTACAGAGACATCATCAGATTAAAGTTATCCTCCTCCGCCTAATACTTGCACAAGGACAGCAGTCTCTCACACTGGCCTCGGGAAAAAGGGTTCTCACTAATGCTCATTAACAGTGGCAGCTCAGCACAGTATGGCAATATATATGACTCTCTTTTGAGAGTCATTCCAACAAGATACTTGCAAAAATATTCCTAATAAAAGCATCAAACTCATGATCAAAAATATCCTTTCCTGGCTTATTCGGCTTATTGACTTAACTGGCCAACTTTTGCCTTTGATACCATATTTGGGAAACCTCCCTAACCTCCTTAGCAGTAGTGCTTGAGACCAAGCCTCTCTGTATGGCCCAGAATGGCGTGGAACTCATGATATAACCTAGAATGGCTAGAACAGACAATAATCCTTCATCTCAACCTTCCAAATGCAGGAATTATAGACAGGAACCGCCACACCCAGCTTCATAATTTCTTATGAAAACACTAAAAATTATAAAAAATAGTGAAAACTCTTTAAAACTGCAAAACATAGTCAAAGGTGGCAGTTTATGCCTATAATCCTAGCGCGCAGGCACCTGTGAGAGGAGGGTAAGTGAGAGTCTAGCCTGTATTTTATAGTGCGTTTTAGACCCCTCTGAGCTATAAAATGAGCTTATCCCAAAATATCAATCATCAAATGAAAACAAATCCATTCAACACAGTATGTCCCGAAAGGCACAAAATTAAGATACTTTTCAACAAATTTCACACGAGCAATTAGGAGTAAGCAACTCAGCAGAGTGTGGCACCGCTTTCTCACGGTTTGTGAGTACAGCGCCATCTACTCATGGTCTTAGCACATTATTCTGGCTTTGTTTATATTTTACCTGAGAGCTTTGGTACCAGTACAGGTCACTGATAAAGTTTTTTTTTTTTTTTCATACTCATAAACAGAAAATAACTCCTCAGTGGTGGCAAGAAAATTTTAGAAGTGCTAGGATAATTTAAAATGAGTCTTAGTTTGGCTCAGTTGGTCTTAATATATGAGTTGAACTGATCCAACAAAAGCTGGATTGATGTCACATGAAAGGCTCTCGAGATCGCTACCTACCGCCTTCCTACATCTAAGAGCCTGTTTGTACTGACAAGAATAAATCAATTGATAGCAATTTGATTTTTTTAAGAAGCAGAAAATATAACAGAAGGATGGAGGGGTTGGAGGGCGGGGAAAAAACACACACACACACACACACACACACACACACACACACACACACACGGAGAGAGATACTAAAATGAGAGCATTCACACCTGAGAACATTAGCAGTTGTCACCGCACACCAAGTCTCAAAAGGCTCATTGGGTAAAGCAGAGCTTCTCTGACCCCTGAGGCTGCAGCAGCAGCTCCGTGGCTGTCACCACACCACAAAAAAGAGCATATTATATTATACCATAAGCCCTGTGGATACTGTTTGCATTATCATGAGAAAACACAAAAGAAGAGAAGCTGAGAGGTCTGTGAATGCTCAAAAGGCATACACACAAAAGGAACACTGGTTTGGAGGCCTGGCTCTATAGTACCACGCCACAAAGAAAAACTACAAAACTTAAAAGGTGCTCAGGATGCATGGAAAGACAAGCAGCAAAGAGGACATTATTTCCCAGGAAGCAGCACCTCACCTAAGGGGCATTCCAACATGATTAAAATAATAATAGTAAGAAAGGAAAGGACCAAAAACAGGACATGTCTCCACCCAAATGCTTTACCCAGGGAGAAATATCAATATTAAAAGCCATGGATATTTGTGGTGGCCAATAATCCTAGTACTTGGGGGACTAGGGTGGGAGGAGCCAGAGTTCAAGATCATCATCACTGGTGATGTGATATACACAGTGAGTTCAAGACCAGCCTTGGCTACAAGAAATCAAAACAAACAAAAAGCAAAACAGAACCAGTTACTGAAATGGCAATGGGGAAGAGGAAGGCGTGGAAGAGGTTGTTACTTGGCACGCCCATGACCCATGAATATAGCAAAGTCATGAAGCCAGCACAGCTGTTTGACACAATCCAGCAAAGCTGAGCTGAATGCTGTACTGTTGTGGAGACCCCCACTTCTGATCTCTACATGTTGCATTGTTAAGGAAACATTTATATTATAATTCATTTATGCCTTTACCTAACAATATTATTTCTAAGTCTCTTTAGGAAAGTCTTATTACAGCCCCTCTGCTTTCAGGGAATCATTCAGGAAGTTTTCTTAAGCCTTGGGGATTGTGATAAGCACAAAAATGCTAGGAATTTCTTTGTGAGGTTATGACTCCAGAACTTCTTGGTGTATTTACCTCTGAGCAAACTCACGTCTGAGGCAATCAGGACAATATAACTTGAGGATAGCCCTGAAGCAATCAGGGCGTTGTTTACTTGAGAAAACTAATAAGCTCCAGCAGGCCAAGAGAAGCAGACTCCCCCAACATAGGCTTAGTTTCCTGGATATGTAGCTTATGAGATGGGGGGCTGTATGTGACATGCCCCCAGAGAAATAAGAATCAAGAAACTTAGATTGGCTAAAACAACCTTTACCCTACACACCAGTATGATATAAAAGAAAAAAGAATTAGACATTAAGTTTGTCACTTATAAAACTAGCTTACACCTGATTTTACATGAGGTCACTTAACTAGGAAATAAAAGAAATTCTCCTATACAGATTTTTACAGAGATCATAAATGCAAGTTAACTGCAGAGAATTTTAACCTGAGAAAATCTTTTAGGATTATACTTTAACTAACAAAGTTTTATTATACTTAGTTCAAGGTTTAAGGTCTCATCTAAACTGGCTCAGATATTTAAAGAATGATATGATTTGTATCTCCTTGGAAACCATGAGTTTGTCTTTGTCTTGTGAAATCTGTATAAATAAGGAAGCACCCTGACTGGCTGTCAGTCAGAGCCAACAGTCAGTCAGAGCTGCAAGATCATTCTAGTTGGGCTCCGACTCATTCCTCTCTTTGCCTAATTCCTTATCTCCTCTCTGAGCCCTATAACTTGCCAGGACTGGCTCCTGGCAGTTACTGATGCTAGCTTTGCTGAAGAGACCTTAGGAGAACCCCCAAAGAGCAAAGGTTCAATAGCCAATAGGCTTTGTGCTTCTATAAGCCTGTAAAACACACACTAAACTGAAGTCACTGTGACTTGCAATACTTGGTATAAAAAGAACCCCTCACCTCCACTAGGAGTGATCAATGAGGCAAATGTGGGCAATTTAGGCCTTGGGATGCAAGGAGACAAGACTATGCAAGGAAAATGTGCCAAGTGGCCAACACAGTGACAGATGTTTCATGTGCGGTCTGTAGAGTTTGACAAAAAAAAAAAAAAACTGCTCAGTCACTAAGGACTGCAAACTAGTCAAGAAAGACACCCTTGGTAATGTTTCTGAACACTCCCAGATGGCCTTACGGGTCTGCAGTCAGAGTTGTTAAAGTGGACAGACGTGGGTTTCCCATGCCTCAATCACAGAACTAGGTAAACGGAGGCAGGAGGGTAAGAGTTATGGGACAGCATGGGCTACCCAGTAAGGACTGGGGTAAAAGGACACATGGAGGAAATGAATAAAAAGGACACAGCTTCACTTGGATCTGAACAAACACTTCCTCAGCATCAACATATTACTTGCAAAATTTATGCTGGCTGTTCTAGAAACCTAACTATGTCCACCTTAAAGAGGACTTTTCTTCCTAACTCTGGTCATCTTGTCTTTCACCTACCTAGTTAAAAGGTAGCACTAGCCACAGTCCTGTAGGCTACTCACAGAGCTAGCACAGCACTCACACAAACGCTGCACATTTCCTATAATGAAGTGTGATAAAGGACAGGCAAGGCTTCCCTCTCAGTGTACATTACACTGACACTGTCCTTGGACCCTTGTCTGTGCAAAGTTTTGGCTGTATGTCCCAGGAAACAGTTTCTGTAAATGAAGCTCCTCTTGGTAAGTACCCAGGCTCTCCCTACAACCCACAAACAAAACACTAAGACCTGTAGAACATAGGTTCATACAGGTACGTTTGATCCTGGACTCAGTAAAAAGGTGTACATGGAAAAGCATTGTGCTACAGGTACAAAACAACAGCCAGGGGTAGATGACCACATGCAGCATGTCCCTCCATTCACCACAGCCTTGCCAATTTTAAACTGTGATAGGGGACTGGGAAGCAACTATACTTAGCATGAACTATCATCTTCAGAGAAATACAGTAGATGAGGTCCCACAAGCACACACCTTGCAGTTTGAGTGGGCTGTGGCAGTTGTCTAGGCAGCCTCAGCCAAAGCTGTCCCAAAGACAAGGCTAGGAGCACTTTGGGTTTCTTTTTTGGAGGGAGAGGGGACTTCTTATCCACACAGCTGACGTTAGCCCAGCCAGTACCTTCACTTCCCCCCATTATTCCTGAATTGTGGTATGATGCCAGGTCCCTGGGCTACACATCCTCATAAGAGCTCCCAAATGGCATGGCTTAGGGTGACTCCTATCACATGGGCCCTAAAGACCACAGTTCATGTATCATATCAAAGATGGGAGAAGACAAAATTGTGTGTTTGTAGGCCAGCCTCCCTATGGACTCTCTTGCTTTCATTTTCCTAAATGTCTCTCTTTTTCAGTTTGTAACTCTGCAAATGACTCAGACTCACCAACTGAAGGCCAGAGATTATTAAAATGAGTAAAACCAAGAGTCAACTATGATGTCTACCAAAAACATTCACTTCAAATACAAAGGCAAATATGAGGTTCTGGGCTCGGTTCTTGGCATTATCTTTAAGGGTAGAGAGGACAGATGTGATTGAGAGTATCTAAAGCAGTGGCTCTCAACCTTCCTAATGTTGTGAACCATTAATACATCTCCTCATGTTGTGGTGATCCCCAACCATAAAAGTATGTTCATTGTCATAACTGTAATTTTGTTATTGTTATGAATCAGAATGTAACTATCTGATATGCAAATGGCCTTAGGCAACCCCTATGAAATGGTCGTTCGACCCCCAAAGGGGTCATAACCCACAGATTGAGAATCACTGATCTAAAGGCAAGAGTAGATATGAATGAGGTTACTTTTAGCTAAATGAAAATTAAAACAAAACATACCCCAATTTATAACAAAAGTTCTACTATTAAGAATTTTATTAGTATATGAGAAAACTTTTGGATCTGTTATGAAAGCTGCCACATTAAGAACACATGAAAAGAAAACCCTTTAACCCCAAAGCCAGCTAAAGAAAGGACACAGAGCTAGGTTTGATACCACTCTCCAAGGACCAGCCTTTAGTTTGAGTGATTTTATATATATATATAAAAAATCAGCACCACTAAACGGGGCAGGGTGGAGGACTGATTTTGGTGGCAGAAATCACTGGGACTGATAAATCTCTATCTAGTTCTTATTCAGAAACAAAAATTAGTAATTGTATACTAATATTAGAAATGGGACAGAGAGCATCACCATCAACTACACAAGCATTGAAATTAATATTTAAATACTATGAGCAACTTTATCACAATCACACCATGAACAAGATGAGATAAACAAGCATCTGTCCTTGAAAGACACAAGCTATCCCCCTGCATTTTAGAGAGGAAAAAATTTGATTAATAACCTGCACCTGTTAAAGAAACTAATTATTGAAAGTCAGGAAAAGAGATGGGAAAGCTGGCTGCACTGTGTGTGGGGCGGAGGGTGGGGGTGGGAACCAAACATTTTAGTAAGAAACATTACCAATTCACAGTTTTCCAAAAAAATAGGAGGGGATCCTTCCTGATTAGCTAAACCAAACTGTGGGAAACAAACAAACCTCTACAGAAATACTCCTTACTGTATTTGAGGCAATTAAAAATGTTAAAATAATCTTAAGAAATGGTACTAGAATCACTAAATGCTTGTGTCAAAAAAAAAAAAAAAAAACAAAAACAAAAAAAAAAACTTCATCCTGTATTGCAGACCACAGACACAAACTAATTCAGGTGGATCACAAGTGACCATAGAGGCTCCAAACACAAAGCATGTAGACCAGGTTTCTTAAGAACTTAAAGAATTTCTCAGTGGCCTTGAGTTTCTTACTAGGACATAGTATAAAGGACATAGGACACAGGACAAAGTATAAACTACAAAAAAAAAATGCACCTGGCTTTATCAAAATACAAAACTTTTGTCCTCTTCGCTGTACCATTAAGAAAATAGAATGTAAATCACAGATTGAGAGAAAATACTTATATATTTACAAAGTACATCCTTTAAATAATTTGGCCATAAAACCAAAAAGCATTCTTTTTATTTTTTTATTTTTTATTTTTTTGGTTTTTGGGGGGTTTCTCTTTGTAGCCCTGACTGTCCTGGAACTCACTCTGTAGACCAGGCTAGCCTTGAACTCAAAAGATTCACCTGCCTCTGCCTCCCCAGCACTGGGATTCAAGATGTACACCACCACTGCACAGCTTAAAAAGCATACTTACAACTGAATAAGAAAACAAACAAACAAACAAATATAAAAATGACCCCAAAAAATTGAAGAGTTACTCCACAAAAGATGTATGCTGGAGGCCAGACATGGGATCACACACCTTTGATCCCCACACTGGGGATGCAGAGACAGGCAGATCCCTGTGAGTTCGAAGTTAGCCTAGTCTACATAGTGAGTTATAGGATGGCCAGTGCTAGGTAGAGTGACCCTGTCTCAAAAACAAAACAAGAACAACAACAAAATATGTGGATGGCAAACAAGTGTGGAAAAAGACACTCAACATCATTAATCCTTGGGGAAGGGAGGTTAAGGTTCTAGTCACAATGAGATGACACCACTTGCCCTCTCAAATGACTCATTGGAAAGGACACACAACACAAAAGGTTCCCGAGGACACAAAGCAAGCAAGTAGCGCTCCTATTATTGGTGGGAATGAAAAAAAACATGCCATTTGGGAATTTGGGGAAAGTCTTATAAAAATTGACTATATTCTTATCCGGCAATCTCACCTCTAGCTTGACTTGAAAACAGATGACATAAGAGCATATGCTCACCAAATCATTTACACGGATGTCTGGAGTAGCTCTATTCAAAGTGCCCTACACTAGACATCACTGAGCCCCCTCCCCTTCATCTGATGAATGAACTGACAGACTGTGACATGACCATGCAATGAAAGTACAGTACCAAGGAATGAAATGCTGACACACGCTCCAACACCTGTCTCTATGTTGTCTATAACTATATATGTATGTCTATATCTACAACATGCTGACTCTAAAATACATGATATAAAAGAAGCCGACCCCAGGAGGCTACACACTATGTGATTTCACATCAGATACTATAGAAAAGGAAAAGCTAGATGAGAAATGGACCGGTGGTTCTCAAAAGCAGGGAGACCAACAGAAAGGAACATGAAAGAATTTCAGACAGTGGTGGAGCTGTTAATAATCTTGCTCGTAGTGGTTATTATGACTCTTGCGGTCATTGAAACTCAGAACTAAACATGAGCCAGAGCAGATTTATTGCATGGAAAGTAGACTTCATTTTTTAAAATGCTAATGGGAACGCGGTGTCTTTCCCGTGATGAGCACCTAGTGTTGCCTCTATGGGCGTCAACGTAAGACTCGCTGACTGGTCTCACACCTTGTCTCTCTGCAGAGAGCCTGTGGCTGCCCAGAGGATCGCGTCCCAGCTTCTCATTACTTTAAGATGCACCTCAGCTGCCACATGTGTAATCTCACAGCTGCAGGCCAGTTCTAAGTTGCTTTCCTCATGAATCATAGTTTTCTGCTGTGCTCGATATCTAAATATTTTCCAGAAAATTGGCTGGAGTGACTTGTGAGTGTGAAAGGGGTCCAAGTAAACTGTTTTTCTTTTTCCCTTCTGTGTATCAGGCATATCTACTGCGGTCTGCTCACAGAGTACAAACTACATTGGCAGCCAGTGGAAGACTGACAGGTGATTGCTGTCTCTGCGGTTGAATCTGCTTCATGGTGGTGCCGGACTCTCTGCAGTTTTTCCTCAGGATCTGCTCTGTGTTATTTGTAGGATCTACCTATGAGTCCACATTACAAACTGCTATTGTACAGGAACCATGGAGTTTCCTCCCTAAATTTCAGTTCCTCCTTCTGTTCCAGTTGCAATGTGGTGATTTTCAAGGTCCCTGGCTGGTCGCTAAGGGCACTCTGGATCATTCAGTGCAAAACTGACTGACATGAGCAATTCTAAATTGTTTTTCAAAAATATAAACATTATTATACAAATCTGGGTCCACAGGAGTATCTGCAAAAGGATGAATATCACTGAAAAAGTATTTTTAGGACAAAGAAACATGTCATAAGTTAGATTTTCAAGTAATCATCTCTTACCAGCAGAACACATGGAATCTGAAGGTGAAGCAGAGCTCAGGATCTTACCTGCTGCAAGCACCTGATTAGCCATCTATTTTAAGAAAGCTGGACAGAAC
Organism: Cricetomys ansorgei; assembly: GCA_026225945.1. NCBI lineage: Eukaryota > Metazoa > Chordata > Mammalia > Rodentia > Nesomyidae > Cricetomys > Cricetomys ansorgei. The sequence continues at coordinate 8,481,428 of JAMJFZ010000882.1, forward strand.
AACAAGCTTTTGATTTTTTTTTCCAGTTATTTCACTAAAACATCTGCTCATGATAATGCACGCTTTTCTTTCGGAGCTTGTATTCTAAACTAGGTATCAGTTCAAGCAGAAAGGAAGTTCCTTCCCATTCTGAACACAGTGTTCACCAAGGTAGGTCAGCCGAGTAACTGCTACCAACCAATCTAATCAAATAACATAAATCATAAAGCTATGGCTGCCACTTTGACTCTTTGTAAGCAATACGGGCACACCCAGGTCAGGAGGAACACCAGGCTGAGAACACTTCCACGGTCACAACAGCAGTAACAGGGACGGCTTTCCTCCACCCATTTAGAGGAGTTCCTGCTTTGCAAAGGGACAGAAACATTACCCCCACTTGGTTTTCACAGGCATCTCGTGAGGTAAGGTGAGTGTTACAGTAAAAACAACGACAGCAGGAGGTTTTGTAAACCACAAATTCCACAGCCACTGAGATTGGAATACAGAGTCCTCTGACCACAAAACCAGAGCTCAGCCCACCCAGAGCACCCACCCCAGGCAGTCCCTTGTAGAACTCTCATCCTGGGCAAAGTAGGTAACTGAGAGAAATGCCAATGACTGGATCATTGACTGGAAAAAAGAAAAATTCACGTTTCACTCACAGTGCTTCATTCTCCACTGAAAATTCTCAGTACTAAGAGACACATGTTGGTTGTCACAACACGATTCCTCCTTCCTTCCTTCTTCCCTTCTTTGCCCTTTCATTTCTTCCTTCTCTTGTCCCTCCTCCCATGTCTTTTTCTCTTTCCTTCCTCCTCTTTCCACCTTCTTTCTTCCATACTTCCACCTTTCCGTCCACAAACATCCACTAAGCACCCTCTCTCTGTGATAAGCAGCCATGTTATGAATGTAGAAATGAACCCAACGTGGTCTTACATTGGTGAGAACCTGCAATTCAATAGAAATGCATGACCATAAATAATAAAAGGTCACAGATACTCTGAAGGAAACAGAAACAATATAGAGTGGATACACAAATAAAGGCTGATAGGCTGGAGAGATGGCTCAGCAGGTAGGAACATGGCTACCCTCCCAGAAGACCAAGGCTCGATTCCTACCACCCACATGGCAGCTTACAATCATCGGGAACTCCAGTCCCGGGGCATTTGAAATCCTCTTCTGGCCTCTGCAGACAACAAGAATACACATGGGACACAGCCATACACGTAGACAAAACACCTGGACATGTTAATAAATAAATATAAAGTTTTAGAAGACTATAGACAAGGCCTGGAATGTGGCTCAGTTCATAGAGTGCTTGTCCAATACGCACAAAGTCCTGGGTTCATAAACCGGAAGTGCTGGGCATACCTCTAATCCTAGCAACCAATCACGTAATGATGTGCAAAGGAGGGCAATGAGGTTGGAAACACAGGGAGAGGCTGGTCAGCTCCGAGCCACGCTGAGCAGGGTGCACAGTGTGTATTTCCTTGCAGGATCACACTAAACTTCCATGTTTTAAGACACACACAAATTTTTAAGGCTTCTCTGCAAAGGATAGTGGTTTTTTCATCCACTGAGGTACAATGTCAATTCACAGAACACTGCTATGCATGTAAGTTGGATTCACAATACCTATTACTTAACAAGAAAACACTACATTTGCTACCGACCAAGTGATTTCTCTTCATTTGTCTTAATTTTGTTGTAAATAAGCAGTCATCTCCTTGGGAGGGAGACTAAAATATCAGAATAAGTACGGAGTAGCTGAGAACATGACAAATACTTCGTGTGTGTGTGCGTGCGTGTGTGTGTGCATGTACATGTACATATGCATGTGGTACATGTGTGTGTTTCTGATTTTTAAGTCTCTAGCACATTATCTGGCCTCAAACTCCCTATGCATCTGAAGATAAGCTATAACTACCTTCCCTCCCTCACCCCAGGTACTGGGACTAATGCACGTGTCAACCATGTTCAGCTTACACAACAATGGGTATCAAACCTAGAGCTTCATGCATCCTAGGCAAGCATTCTACCAACTGAGCTACCTTCCCAGCCTAAAAACATGTATTTACACAAAAAGTGAAATATTTTTAATTATGCAGTATTAGCTGTCTTTAACTCAGTCATCTAATCCTAAATGAAACCACCTGTGGATGAGTGAAGAGTGTGCTTTAAACTGGAAACTTTCCTAATTTCTCAGGTACAAACAGGTCAAATAGGTTAAGTGTCACGATTTTGCTTTGCTGACAAGTAAACCCCTTTTAAAATCTGAACATGAAAACCAGGGTAAACAAAAGTGTTTAGTGAGCACACTTGCTTGTAAACCCTGGCTAAGTGTGGACAAAGTCCACCGGACATTAAAATCGCAGTAATGATGGACAAAATGGTAGGCATGAAACACTACAGAAAATGTGAGGATAGAATGACCAATCAACAATGAAGACGAAATTCGTCCTTGGCCACCTTTTCTGGGCAGATACAGTAAAAATGAATAAGGGAACACAGCATTGCCTTCCTAGAAGAACTGAAGCCCAGTGGCCTCTTTATGTGTTTAACTTTAGGGGAAAAAAAATGATTGAAGAAAGTAACTTAGGATGGATTTTTCTTTTCCCAGTGTCTTGTGACTACCAATTTACCAGAAACTTCTATCTGAAACCTGTAGAAAATTAAGCTAGCATGTACATTTGTTGAACACTGCACAGGTGGTGTGTAAATGGACATGCATTGGGTCCATCAGCTGGTGTTGGCTTCGGGAATACTCGATCTCCATGTATGGAAGGACTGCTACCAGTCGATTCAAATGTCAGTAAGAAACAAACACGGATGGCACCAGGTGGTCCAGGGACAGTCGCCACCGTGCCAGGCTTCCTCCACAGGCCATAAGTTTGGTTCCTATAGGAAAAGCAGAGTGCTGGAAACACGGCTAGAAGGAGACCAGAGATGACCTGAACTCATCTCTCTTGTAGAATGAGCCAGAGTCTGGTCCCATGGCGGTGGCTGCTCAGAGACTTCCCAGGAGCGCTGGGCATGAGAAGCCAGCCCATCGCCACATATTCTAGGACCCGCTGCCCTGCACACAGAGTCCCCACTTGTGCAGCTTTCCAACCCCCCACTCCTGGTAACTATGTTTATGACATCTCTTAACAACAAAAAACCCGCCTCACATTAAGCACCCATTGTGTGGACTTTTCTCCCACACATTTACGTCCAAAGCTCGATTTCTATATATGTTAAATTTCTATGTATGTTAAATTTCTATTTCTATATATGTTAAATCGAGGATCTGGAAACCAGGATACTTGCCTAACTCTACACGACTACAACTCGCCAAAGCTGGAACTCAACTACAGATCGGTGTGGCCCCAAAACATCACACGGTTGACACCGTACCACAATGCTAATCTCTATCTGCTACTTTATTCCATTATACTTTCTATAATATCTTTCATTCTGCAATAAAGGACTTATAATCATAAAATATTTTAATAGCTCTTCTCAAGTTACAGGGTCAGAATGTCATACATGTGTCCCTATGAAAGTCACTCGGCCTTGCTAGCTCTCACTCTTTTTATTTATAAAGTACAGAGAACAGCAGTTCTACAGTATGAGGCTGTTGTGAAAACTAAGATAATAAAAACACAGCCTGGGGTGCCTGGCTTAAGAGTAGACACTTTCTTTCTTTCTTTTTTTGTCTTTCTTTTTTTAAAGATTTTTATTTTTGGTAGTGTATATGTGAGTCCAGATACCTGCAGAGTCCAGAAGAAAGTGTTGGATCCCGGAAGCAGGAGTGCATATGGTTGTGAGCTTTCCAACCGAGGCACTAGAAACCAAACTTGGGTCCTGCACAAGAGCAGTGCATACTTTTAAGCAGTACACCAAGCCACCTCTAACTGCAAACAAAAAGCTTATGTTGCTTGCGCAGCTGGCGCGGTAGTGAGTGTAGCTGCCTTCCAGCAGTGTTAGGTATTCTTCTATATGGCTTAGACTGCACTCTTTTACAATCCAACGATGTCCCATTTTGGTATTGAGAAGAACTACGGTAAATTAATTAATCTTGCAAGAGGTGTCCAGCAGATGCATAAACAGACTGCATGCCAGAAATAGCACAGTGCAGATGGCTTTAGGGTTCCAGATGCAACAAACTCAAACATGCATCATTGTAAAAACAATCACACCGAGTCCGGCTTGTATGCAACTCCTCGGCGAGGACACCTACGGCAGCACATGTAGCGCGCATTTGCTTTGCTCTCACCCTCCTGGCAACCGTTACAAACTTCCCATTGCAGGCTTCCTTCTAGCCATTCATTCCCTTCCGTTAAATTCCCAAAAGGTCTGATACAGTTATTAGCATAAAAACATAGGAGCAGAGTTAAGCTAGAAGTAAAAAGAGAATCAGGACCAATAAGAGGAAATCTTAATGAGCACGGAAAGACCAGGGAGAAGCACAGGTTGTAGAGCCATTGAGCTCCCAATGTCCTCAAACTCGGAGAAAAGCAGCAGAATGGTGACGCTCCATGTCGGGAGTCCAAAGATCCTGTGTCAGGCTTCCATTGATGCCCAGGGCCAGGGCCACATCCACCGCTAACCCCTTCTATATCTTCCTCACACCTTTCCCCCAAGCAGAGAAGATTCTCAGACCACTCCGCCTCTCCCTGTGTGTCACTGCTCCCTTCCCTTTCTACAGGGCTCCTGCAGAGCTGTAAAAAGCAAAGCGAAACAAAACAAAACAAAAAATAAAAAATAAAAGCCTCGTCGAGGTTACCCTGCAGACCAAGGCAGCCCAGCTCAGCAGCTCCACAGGGGCCCTGTAGAAAGTGAGCGGCGCAGTGACACACAGGCTATTCAGGTGCAGTTTCTGATCTTACTTGTGGGAAGGACAGAGGAGCTCATTGTTAGCCAGAGCTGAGGGGAGTCCTACCCCCATAACTGAGTGGGGCCAGTGAGGGTAAGAACACAGAAGTTGCTAGAAGCCACCTCCCCCATCACCAGGCAAAAGCTAAGAAGGCTGGGGCATGGCTCTTCTGAAAGCGGTTGCCATGCAAGCACAAGGAGCCAAGTTCAACTCCCAGAACCCACACAAAAATGCTATGGCGTAGTACACATTTGTGATCTCAGCACTAGGAAGGCAGAAACAGACAGGCAAGATCCCTGGGGCTCAGTGGCCAGCCAGCCTAGCCAAACTGAATGAGCCCTAGGCAAGGGGCTCTGTCTCAAAAAGACAAAAAGCCTCCATGCACACGTGTGCACACACATGAACACACACATGAACACACACATGGACGCATGTGTGCGCACACATCTGCAATAAGGGGTGGAGAGGTGGAGGGCGGACCATGCGGGCTGCCTTGTGTGCACTCGTGGGCCAACGCTCATAGAGCCTCCCTTCATTAGGAATCTGCCCTGATGCTTCCGAATCCTGCCGCTGACGCCACACATTCTATTGTCCCTTCTATTTTTACTCCGACTGGTTCCAATACACTTCCCAGAAATCCTCAGACTTTCAGATATTTCAACCGACGCTGCCTTAGGCCCTGACATGAGCCTTTGGTCCCTTTGACCCTGAGGACAGGCAATCTATCACTCTCAGTGCTGATCTACATTGGCTGCAGTCCTAACTCCCCTCCTATTCCCTAGTGAGTGTCCTCAATACAGAAGGACAGGACTAGTGTGAGGGATATCCACCGTCCCTCCAAACAGCATAAACCAGACTGAAGAGCATAGCTAACAAAACTGAGGGACCCCAAATAATATTCACAAACTGCTGACAAACTAGCTTTAAAATAATCTGTTCTCTTTCACAAACATAGAAGGTGAAATACTTAGTGGGAGAACGATGACCAGAGGAGATGGCCAGAGAGGGAAGAAGGGAGCAAGAGAGAGCAGTAGCAGGGGTGGATATCAGCAACGTGCTTACACGTGTATGAGAATGCAATGATCAAACACAGAATTCAGTATGTTAACTAAAAAGTAAATAACAATCAGGTCGTTTTAAGTTTGTTAAATTTATGTAAGTAAGGATTTTCCTTAGAAACCTTAACTAATTTGAATGACCATGCCTATTTTGAAGTAGACACATTTTGTATAGTTTTAAATGTTTTCGTTTAAACTATAAATTTTATAGTTTAAAAAAAAAAAAGCTACATCATTGTTTGATATAGCTGGTACTTTTGCCTCCAAAGAAATAAGAACTACAAATTGGTATGAACTAAATGTTTATCTTGGAGAAATGAAAAATATAGATATTAAAACATAGCCAGTAACCATGGGTCTGTTATTAAACTACTGTCTCTCAGCTCTGACCCCACCCCTCCTCACTAAGATCGATGATACGAGAGCTGGGACTGACAAACTTACCCTTTGGTCACATGCATCCGTTAGGTTCTCCCAGGAGAACGGCTTGAAGTGAAATGAACACTGTACTAAGGTGACAGAACTTGCCATTTGTCCCTGTCCCTGTTGTCCCAAACGCCTGCCATTGCTCTTCACTGCTTCTCTCCAGAGGTGGCAACAGGTTCCAGAGGCAGTTCATTCCAGTTTTCATTTCCTCTCCTTATTCCTGGATCTGTCATCCTCTCGAAGGTGTCAGCAAAGTTGACTGATGCCCCATCCTCATGGTCCCCTTTCCAAGTCCCAGAGGCCCCTCCCTGGAGATACCCACTTCTTCTCAAAGATCTCAGCTACACAGGACCCTTCTTTCCAGAAGTCACTCAAGCCTGAAAGTCACTATCTCTGAATAACTCAGTCAGACTTCCTACTCCTTATTACTCCAAAATCTATTTAACTAATTTTCTACATTAAAATCTCTGTTAAAGCTGGACAATGGTGGTGCACACCTTTAGTCCCAGCACTCAGAGGCAGGTGGATCTCTGTGAGTTCATGGCCAGCCTGGTCTACAGAGTGAGTTCCAGGACAGCCAGAGTTACAACAGAGAAACACTGTCTCAAAAACACAAAATCAAAAACAAACTAATAGAAAATCTCTGTTAAAATATCTGGTACGTCCCTGTTTCCTTACTGTGCAGTAACTGATAAAAGCTGTTCTGTATTTCCCCTCACACTCAATTTTGTTGCTACTGATGATTTAAACATGAACAGAAACAAAAGGTACAGAGTCAAAACCAGATCCAAAGTTGAAGCAGCTACAACTGAATTATTTCATGAACAAACTTTTTCAGAAAAAAATCTATCATAATCTTTTAATTTAATATCAGATTTCATGTAGTTGTATATATATAAATTTAGGTTTTATAAAAAACTGTAAATCTAATTTTACATTAGAGGTTAAACAGGTTGAATATATATAATAGTGAATATATACTACAATCTCAATAAATTTTTGGCTTAGATTTAATATGCCAATTTAAAAGGTACATTAGAATAAATGTAATCTTTCAAAACAACTTGCTTAATAAAGACAATCACACATCAGGCAACACATGTTGGCTTACTATCACTAGAATTTGCTGATAATCAGGTGAGTTCAATATCCAACATTTATAACTGTACGTAGGTTAAACAATGATGTGCCTCAACATTCAAACAAACTTGCATATTACCTCTTTTGTGAAGCAAATTTGCTGATCCTAAAGGCATTAATTTGAACACCAGTAAATAGTCACTATAAATTAACTAATTTTAAAGCACACATTATCACAAAAAAGTTTGGTCTTCTACTTAAATTTTGGTGACAAAACAGGAAATTCTGGCTTTAAATTTTTCTACCATATAATATATTTATTACACATTTATTACATTATTTACTTATTTTTATTGTTTAATACAAAACTTACTATAAACATAACTAGAACGTTTCTAGACTTGATGTATTATTACCATTTGACTTATTTTTTTATATTTGTGTGTGTGTGTGTGTGTGTGTGTGTGTGTGTGTGTGTACATGCCAGAGCACACATGTGGAGGTCAGAGGACAACTCGTAGGAATTAGACCTCACCTTCTACCAGATAGGATCAAATTAAGTCATTAGACTCAGTAGTTAAGTACCTGTAATGGCTGAGCCACCTCACCAGCCAATCACCGGACTTCTAAGACCCTAAGCCTCCTTAGGCTTTCTAAAACATCCACTGTTCCTGAATTTGTCTCACAAGAATCATAAAGAACACTTTTCCCATCCACATTTCTAACCTTCTACATATTCCAAGACAACAAATTCTGTCTTTGCCCCCCACCTCCCCTGACCCCCAGCCCAGAGTTGGAATGTGACAGCTTCCTAGGATGTGGTTTGCAGCCTCTTCCCCACCCTGGCCTCCCTTAGGATACAATCCAGCTCGACAGAATTGTAAGTATGATTTGACTACAATGAAGGTAGACATAAAGTATTATTATTGGATTAACAAATCAACCACTTGCCAGTTTATATGCAATCATAAATTTTAGCATTCAAAACCCTGAAAATGATGACTTTATAGCTAACATTGGCTGCACATTTAAGAATGCTTAGAAAGTGTGAATTTTTATTTTTGCTCTAACTGACATATGTTAGACATCCAATTAAAGCTTGATGTCATTCACATGGCAAATGCCAGCAGCAGCTCTCTGGTCACAAAGTAACATGGGGAGAGGGGAGGCTATGAGGCAAGTAAGCAAATGTGGACATCTGTTCCACAGGGGTCATTCTCCTTGTCCAGCATTCACCAGTGAATGCCATCTCTCTAGGAGATGTAAAACCTTACTTCCTTCTACCTTAAGCATCTTGTCTGTCCATCATTTCCTCCTTAGGACTACATTTTCCCAAATATATATATATATACACATACACATATATATACACACACACATATATATACACACACACATATATACACATACACATATATATACACACACACATATATATACATATGTGTATTATATATATATACATACACACATATGTTTATAAGTACCCTTAGCTAAATTAGTAAGTTGGGTAAACAGTGTATGGAAATAAGAAATTATAAGTTTCAAATATTTTTTGTCTTATAATAAAATTAGCACTCATATCCCAATTAACACAGCATTTACGTGCAAGCTACACTTACTCTACACTCAGGTTTTGTCTATGACTGTTTCCCAACTGAAGGATTTATTTTAATAGTTCCAAGGTCTGTTAACTCTTAACTCTGACATTTTGAATGTTCATCATGGGGCACTTAATTTCCTAAAATGTGTACTGCAAAAGCCGTGTTTGTTCATGTCAGGTTATAAATGTCACCTATTAGAGAAATTTAAAGCAACTGCCAGTCTCAGTGGCAATTAACCTGCTCTTACTGGACTTTGCTGACTTAGATCTGCAACCTTCTTGGCATAGTAAGGGTGTGGCATCACCTCCTAGACAGAAAGATCCTTCAAGTTGGCTTGTACTATTGAGAGAACAATAAACCTTGGAATCTCACCAATTTCTGTTTTTAAAAGTCACGCAAATTTAAAAAGAAACCTCCAATAATAGCAACTATTCGTTACTCATCTCTGGTTCCCTGAACACCTGGTCAGAGCTTTCCAGACAGGGAGAGCTCAGCAATGTTAGCTGAAGGGAAACATTCCTCTGGAGCATCTCTCACATAAACCAGATCTCACTGCAACCAAACACAGTGTGAGGTTTATGAGAAGCCAGGGAGTTGTGACTTTTCACTGGGGTTAGTGATATTTCTACTAGAATATATAATGGGAGTTTGGTACATAATAAACTCAGCAAATATAACTTCTCTGCAACAATGAGAATGTGTTAATTGTATAATCACGCTATATTTTAAGTTGGCTTGGCAGAACTAAGGAATTCATACCTACTATCTACATGGAAAATACCCTAGAATAATGTCCAAAGTCTGTGGTTGCAGGTAATAAAAGTTTAACCCAAATAAGTTTAAGCAAAGAACAGGGCAAGTATGTATTGCTTTATGGACTGGAGAAGGTCTTAGATGCAGCTGAACTTATCAGAATGGACTTTCTCTCTCCTCTGGCTCTGTGCTAGTTTCATTTTTAGAATGGCTCTCTGTTGGATCTTAAAGAAACTGGGTTGATAATGTATGGACCACACATTTCTTCCAGGGCAGGATGCAGGATATTGTGATAGACAAGATCTCAAGAACAAAGGTAGGGAATCCTCCAAAGAAAAGACACAGTAAGGATCTGAAAATCTAAGCCCTAATTCCCTGGGGTAAGGTAAAAATAACTATCATTGTGTCAAACTGAGTTGCAATTAAGATAGTCTTTATTTATTGTAGAGAAACCACATTTACTAAGTATATTAAAGAAGGGTAGCCAGCAGGCAGGCATGTTATGCACATTAGATAAATCTTGGTTATTTAATGTTTATGACAGGTAGATACTACTTAAGATACTTCTACAAAGTGTAGAAGTTAAACAGTGAATATCAGAACCAAAATTACAAATGGGGGTCAGTCTGTCTCCTAAAACCTTCATGGTCTACCACATGACACTAAAAACTTGGAAGCTTTTTTGAGACTCTTTACAATGGGTAAAACAGGCAAAAGTAAACAGATCTATGAGAAATGGTTTATCATATGTCTTCAAAGGATTTTACTAGATTTAAGCTAATGCCTGAAATTCCTCTGAGGATATTAGGTCACAGCACACTGCTGGAGTTTATCAGGTACATCAGAGACACCCCCCCCCCACTCCTTTCTGTCATGCTCCCAGGAAAAGAGGACACAAGGACAGGTCATAGCACACTGCTGAAGAACAGGACATATGTGTGTGTGGCTCACAGCAGCCCATGGCTGCCTCTAGGACTGGGAATAATCCTATAACCCAGGTACTCCTAAGGAAAATTATTTCCCACAATGTTCAAATGTTCAAAATCCCTGGGAACAACAACGGAAGGAAATACAGCGACCACACAGCCTGTGAATTAACAGAATGAGAGACAAGAACAGAAACTGCTAGCATTTGCTCCAGTGTCCCCATACTCGATTTTGGAAACGAATCTTCTGGGTGTACATCATTTAACAATGGGAAAATCTAATCAGTATTGACTGTGGCTAAATGTTTTACATTTTATAGCATGGCTGCCGCCACCACTACATTACCCAAAGAGATCTTATGCACAGCGCAGTCTTGGGTTTCACAATACACTGGTTTCTCTGCTTCAGAAGTGGTAATAGATACTGAGCAGCCTGGGATCCAGGCTTTCTGCCAGCTTTAGCCCCAATACCCCAGAGAACTATAACTGAGAAATTCCCCACTTCTTTGGCTGCCAACAACTTCCCCTCGGAAACAGGGCAGTCGGGGAACATCTATCTAATAATTGTACTTCGCAAACATTTTAAAAATAATCCTGGCATAGTACCTGGTAGGCATCCAATAAATACAGCCAAAGTGGAGGTGGGGGGAGGGGAAAGAGAAGGCAGTGGAGAAGAAAGAGAAAGAGATTTTACAAACTCATGTCTTCACGATTCTTGTAGTCCCTAGCCTTTTAGCTCTAAGAAGCAAATGGGAGGGGGTGAATAAACTTTTAAAATCATAATACTTATTTTTATATTTTTTGTGTCTGCATGCATGTATGCCACATGTGTGTTTGTATCCATGGAGACTAGAAGAGGGCATTGGATTCCCTGGAGCTGGAGTTACTGGCAGTTATGAGTTTGGGTTCGAACTCTGATCCTCTAGAAAAGCAGCAAGTGCTTTTAACTGCTGCGTTATCTCTCATAGTAGTTTTGATTATTTGTTTGTTTGTTTGATTGGTTAAAGAACTATTATCTTACTATTTGTGTGTATTGGGAGCTTAAGGGGGTATTGTGTGGTTGTTGTTAATAGATTTATTTTTAATTACATGTAAGAGGGTTGAGTATGTGCCTTCAGTGGCTAGACCTATTAGACTCCCCTGGATCTAAAGTTACAGGCAGAAGCTGTGCAATGTGGGTACTGGGGAAAAAGTGTTCAGCAGCTGGGATTCAAGCAAAGACGGTTTTGCTGCTTTCACTTGGTTAACCGGTACACAAGCCACGCCGAGTTCAGCTACATTTCAGCATTCATCCTACTATCAAGAGTCCCAAGTATGCATAATTAGCTTTCAGAATGAACTTGGGCCCTTGTAAAACTAGTTGATTAGAGGATCATTTTGTTTGCTGTTAACAGATGAAAATGGTAGCACTAATGAATCAATTAAATCAGAATCCCTTCCATCCACCAGCACCACCACCAAAGGGCCAAAGCAGGATACAATAGAAAGGAGAAGAGAGACCACTTGACGCTTACCACTTGGCCCGTTGGGTCCATCCTTGGTGTATCTCTGTAGGACCGCAGAGGGTGGTGGGCTTTCCAACTCACCTGTGTTTTGAGAATGATACCCACAAATTTAAGTTTTCACCAAAGGCGCATTAAATTCTAATTTGAACAGTCCAGGCCCTTGTGACAGAATTAGGAGAGTGGAGCATGGACATTTGCACTTCTGTGCTCTGCCCCTAGTAGACACTCCAAGAGCAGGTGACGTGGAGCAGGCGAAAGAGATTACTAGGTATCTGGGAACACATGAAACTGCATAATCCAGTAACAAGAGCAAAAGGACCCTCTGCCCCCTCAAATGTCTTTTGTAGATTATTTTCATATATTACCTATACAACTTATGGACTGGATATGTCCAGGCAGTGCTGGTGATTTATACTTTCCTTGAGACATACTGAATTAAATCTCTGCCACATTTTAACACCCACCCTCAACTTGGTAAGTCCTATTAGGCATGCAATATCGACAGCAGAGCCATGCCTGACACATTTTCTCTTTAGACAACCCTGTAGCAAAGAAATTAAATACGGCATCTGAAGTTGGTCTAGAGTACACATGTATGTGTGCATAGGATGTGTGAATGAGTGTGGGGGGGAAAAAAACAATGAAGTCATGACAAAGCCAAAGATGGGAGAGAGAATGACGTGGAAGGAATGTGCACGACCAGGAGTCAGCTGGAGTGAACGTGGCGAGGGGCAGGCTACGGATGCATTGGTTCTGTACTGCTGGACTAGACGTTTTCTTCAGACACGTGTGATAGTTTCATTTTCTTTTAGAAAGTTTGAAATTTGAGAAAGCATTATAGAGAACTTCCCATAAACCAATATTAGAAGCACTGTGCCTAAAAACACGAGACCTCACTCTTCAGCAGTCCCAGATGAGAAAGGCGAAGGACACACTCCTCATTGCACTGAGACTTGACTGCTGGCAAAGCCAAGGGGACTGACTGCTCATAGACAGGAGCAAGGCAGAAAGCCCACACAAAGGAACAGGAGGCACAGAGAGAGGGTAATGTCCTTGCATATGTCCACACCAAGGCTTTTCAGATAGGGGTGGCCTCCAGAAAGTCAATCTACGCACTCAGATCTCCAGAACTACAAATAAGTCATCCTGACATGTCCAGAGAGCTTCCAACTGCTGGGTGAATGTTTATACTCATTCTCAGACAGCGGCTGGTGTGTCTCGGGTTATAAGAGCAGGTCTGATACACTGTACAGTGTCACCTCCATAAGTAAAATTCAGAGACATTCATTGGCTCTTGTTAACAGCTGAATGTTCCAAAGTCTCTCAATGATTATTTCAAAGTCCTCCCAAAAGATTTCTTAGGAAAACTGACTGGACTCCCAAACGAGTAGTGGGGATAAGATATCTATTAACTTCTTCAACAAACCCTTGCTCAGTTTCCCCGAGGAAGGAACAGCAGAAAATACAAACCAGATGGGGATCTTTGAGTAGCTGAGATAGATATGAAATTCCGTGAACTCACTGAGAATCACACACTGGTGTGACAGATAGAAGGCTGCAAATTCGGAGGTATGACTGGATTTCACTCGAAGGGAAGTAAAAATTCCCTGTTTCGGGGTAAGCAGCATAAGACAGCTTGTTCACACTAATGCTGAAGCCAGCAGCCTACACACGAGCTAAAACGTAAGAGAACGCATGAAAGCCAGCAAGGGGAGTCTTCAAATGCATGCACCACCACTTGAACTCTTTACAGGCCAGAGCAGAGGCAGAATCTGCCTGACATTTGCTTTGAAAAGAATATATATATGATGTTTAGAGTATTTTTCACCCAGATTTTGGCAAGGGGCAAAGCAGCAACGTTCATTTGGCGTGGCTTTATGGTTACACCTGAACCCTCCAGCAAGAACAAAGCACAGGACACGTGAAAGTATCTGCAAACGTCCAGTCCGCATCATTTTGGAACCAACAGCACCCCTGCATGCTATGACTGAGTGGTGCTCCCAAAGCATGCCGGTTTCAGCTCCAAGGAAGGGAGTCTGACTTGTATAATGTATGAAAGAATGCAGTGATTTAAAGAAACTCAAAACTAAACTCTGGCTAAATAGTGCCATGAAAAAGGCTCTAAGAATACCAGCAGAGAACAACCAGAAATGTGTTTCCAGCGTCAACCTATCACTGTACTTTCACACCTGCATTAGATGCATAGTTGAGAATCACAGCTCGTTTTTCCTGCTGATTCCCATGGGGAAAACCCAAAGCTAACCCTAAGGCAACCTCCACATTATAGGCAAGCACCTCGGCTTCCAATACTTACAGATTTTGCCCTCATCTCTGGCGAAGGGGAAGCAGCAAAGCTGGCCCATGGCCCCGGCGTTCCTGGCGGGCACCCCACTGGTAGGCTGCGGCTACACAGAGGTCTGCCTGGCCGCCTGCAGCTGGGAGCTTGGGAGTGCAGACAGCCGGCACGCAGCACCAGAGAAAAGGAAGGAAACTAGCTGCCTTGCAAAAAGGCTCCTCCTCCTGGCCCTCCAGCTCCCGCGACTGCTCTGGGACACACTGGCGAGGGTAGTGGCCATATGCTAGCCTGATTCTCCCAGCACCCAGAATCCTGGCCGGAGATGAGGATTGCGTGTGGAACACAGGCTGTCGGCATGTGTCTTTAAGAAGGTAAAGGAGTAAACCCTTATTCAGTCCTTATTCACGCAGATCAATGCAGCAATTACACATGGAAATTCAAACCAGGATTTTTAAAAAGCCATCGTTTGTCTGCTATTTAAAGAGGAAGAGCTTTCTTTTATGCCCGAGACTTTTATTTGTCGCCTGTGTACAGAGAACTCAACACAGCAGAACACTGGAAATTCTTGTCTCAAGTGCCATTAAATACCTAACACAAACTCCATAACAATAGCGATGAAGTGGGGAAAGCTCAGATTACCTGTTATCTCACTTTATGTGTGTCTTTAGAGTTCCGTATCTGTTTGTTGAAACACTCCCTTATTCCTTTACTACAGCATTGAGCAATATGATGAAATTCGAGGTAGTATCAAACATCCTGAGCAGCCTAGAAAATAACCACAGGTCTAGATGTAAGGCTGAGAAACAGATGAAGGATAAGGGCATCATTCACAAGAAGCCACAAGGTGACTGCCAAATTCAAGGGCAGCAAAACTACTAATTTCAAAAATCATGATATAATTTGAGACTTATGAGAAAATAATGGACTTCCTGTAGCTGTTTAAAAGCTGTTGTCCCGTTCAGGGTGTAGCCATGTGTATTGATACTGCAGGAATGAAAGACTGCTCTTAGTGCCAGGGTCTCCATGCAGCTTCTTCCTTTACGCCTGTGACCTAGCTAAGCACGCACATCAATCTGCCAGATGTTGCAAGGAGGGGGAAACCTGATGACAATCTCCAGTGGACCTGAACACAGCACACCTACCTTTGTAGCCATGCAAACAGGAGAGCGTATAGTTTAGAAGAATAAATTTGTCAATCTTATTAATTCTAGGGGTTGCATTAAAAAATAAAATGCTGACCTGCAGTAGAATATAATTTCAATAGCCTTTCACAAGGAATTTTGACGGTACTGGTGGTTGAACCTAGAGCCTTAGGTATGCTAAGCAAGCACTGTACCATGGTACACTGCTAGGCTCCCCACCCCCTTTTAAGGGAGAAACAGAGTCTCCCTGTTAGGCAGACAAGCTTTGAACTCACTCTGTAGCCCAAGCTACTCTTAAACTTGTGTTCCTCCTACTTCATCCGCTCTAGTAGCTGGGACTGCAGGTGTCAACCACTAAGCTAGGCTAGAATTTTGATACTTAAAGGTTTCATAAGCATCTTGAGGGCATTTTAGAGTGTTTCAAGTGATATAAGCTATTTCTGCAATCCATGGACATTAACATATACTTTAACTCCTCAAGATTAGAAATACTGTAAGAGTCTATGTAGTAAAAGCAAGTAATTTCACTTAATTAAGTGAAATTTCCAGGTCTGTCTACATAAACAAAGACTAATATTTGAAACATTACATATCTTTAAGTGATTTTCCCCTTCCCGGAGTATTTTCAATGTAAATATAATGCTTAGTTTGTTTATATTTTAAGGAAGCAGTCTGTTCATTACATAATGAACACTTGGATTTTTTTTAAGTCAAATTTCATTGTCTTGTCAGAGCCAGTGTGTTACACCATAGCTTATTAGCCTATTTAAACTATTCTACTCTTTCCTTTCAAATTCACCAATACATGATGCGAAACTTTAAACTACAAAATAAGATTTTTGTATGCAATTGTAAAATACCCTTAAAAGCAATAGTATAGATGAACCTCTTAAGACTAGTAAGCAAGTAATGTTAGTTCTAGGGATATAAACTCACATCCTCGTGTTCCGTGGCACGCACTTTACCAACTGAGTCATCTCTCCAGACCTGATACGACCTTTGGAATCATAAAGCCATAAGTTTGAGTCCAAGATCTGCCAAGTGTTTACAACTAGGAAAGATTAACCTGCCAGAATCTGAATGTCTTCACTGGTAAATTCATTATCAAGTTCTAAATTGTCATTTTGCAAAGTAGAAAGTTCTTTGGAATAGGAAATAAGAAAACGGAACATCTATATCTTTCTGCACTTCAGTCTTCTGGGCACCAACTGACAATCTTGCCTACTCTGGCAATTTTCTGCCCTGCCAGTGTGCCCGGTTGAACCCAATCTCCAAATAAAAGGCCTCTGACTCAAACACAGTATACAGTGGGGGATAGCCTTATGATGAATGCTATCAACTCGATCTTTTTCAGCACCCCCACTGCTGCTGCTTCCAAAACCATGCACTTATGAATAAAGTATATAAAAACTGTGCCCTAGCTAAGTACCAGAATTCATAAGGCTATTCTAAGGAGGGTTATATACAGACTTCTTCACAAACACCCAGAGTAAGCTAAGTGGCTGGTTATGGTGGCATGGGCCTACAATCGCAATACTTCAGAGGCTGAGGCAAGAGAATCTTGAATTTAAAGCAAGCCTAGGCAACACAGGTGGGCCCCATCTCAAACACACAAAAAGCTAAATTGGTAAAAACAAAAGGAGAATCGGCCACAGTAAAAAAGATAGAAAACAAAGGAAAGATTTAAGGCAGGAGTTTAAAAATCCAACACCCACTGGTACTACCTCCATGCCAGGCACTTGCAAAGTACTTGGTAGACTATTTCACTCATCCATTTAATTCCTACAACAGCTCTAGGAAACAAGAACTAACACAATCTCCAACTTAAGCTCAGAAAAGTAACTTGACAAATCTCTGAGCATATTTGGAGTGGGGTATGAAATCAATTTGTCTGGCTTTTAGTCAAAATGTATGAAATTACACTGTGTGTAATTTCAGAATGGTTCTAAAATAAAACTTAAGCAGTCTTCATGGTAGTACACTTAAAATCTTGACTTAGTTCCTTATGTTCTGCCACTGAATGCCTTTATTAACACTGCTACCCTGATACAAGGACCTAAGGACAGATCCCATTGGAGACAAAGCTTGGTGTCTCCCACTCACGGAGAGATGACTCAGTCAAGAGCAAGTGAGTACCAGACACCCCCCAAAGGAGTTAACTTGCAAGAGAAACAGCAACCGAGCACTAGCCACCTCCAAGGCTACTCACAGCATTGTATGGAAGAACGACACACTCTCTTTAGCAATATATGAAGGTACACTATGATCAGAAGATTTTTAAAAGGTTAACCTCATACTGAGGAGGCTGAGGACCAGCCTGGACTACACAGTGAAGACTATCTTCAAATATAAAACTGGAAAAGGTTGACCTCGATGAGGAGGCACATTTGGCGCACACACTGCATGAGAATGCTGGCATAAACTCAAAGCCTTAACTTATCCTGATTGCCTCTCTTGGGGGCCTGGCTACAGGCAAATGATAGTTAGGATGCTTCATATCTGCTGTACTATTTTGGATTGTTCTTACAACGGTTAAAAATGTCAGGAATAAAACCAAGACATATAGGGGGTAGCAAATGTCTTGTCTACATGTAATTTGAAGTTCTAGGTCCAGTTATTATCTCTAATAGAAAAAGATAATGCCTTAAAAACTATTCTCTACATCATAAGTTGGCCATCTTTATATATATATATATATATATATATATATATATATATATATATATATATATATATTTCAGAGAACTTTCAAGGAAAGTCCTACTCAAAATAAAGAGAAAAACTTTTCCGTAAGATTCTTACTCTAAAGCCAGAGTCATCAGTGAACACTAGCAACCTCAGAACTCAGGAGGCTGTAACTGAGACTGCACATTCCAGG
Organism: Cricetomys ansorgei; assembly: GCA_026225945.1. Lineage (NCBI taxonomy): Eukaryota > Metazoa > Chordata > Mammalia > Rodentia > Nesomyidae > Cricetomys > Cricetomys ansorgei. The sequence goes on from JAMJFZ010000882.1 coordinate 8,499,933, forward strand.
CCAGACTGGGCTACATAGAGAGACCCGTTCCATAAAACCAAAAATATGGTTGATTAACTAATGTGATTAGAAAGCTATATAAATTATTATTATTGCTACTCAGCCTTTTGACTAATTGGTTGGTTAAAGGAAATGTGAATTTTATAACTTGTGGAAACATGCAAGAAATAAAATAAAAATAAAAATAAAAAATTATTCAAAATAGTGTTGAGAAAAAAAAAGGACATTAAATCATAAAGCATAAAGAGAGGGAAGGCCTGTTTTATCCCTCCAAATTCTGGAACAGAGCTTTAAGAAACATGTATGCCTTTAAAACAAAGGACATGCTGAGCCGGTGGTGGTATCTCACACCTTTAATCCCAACGCTCAGGAGGCAGAGGCAGGCAGATAGCTGTGAGTTCGAGGCCAGCCTGGTCTACAGAGTGAGTTCCAAGACAGCCTGAGTTACAACAGAGAAACCCTGTCTTGAAAAACAAAACAAAAAATAAAAAATAAAACAAGGGACACTTCAGGAAGATTCCATGATACAGCAGATGGCACCTGTAAAGAAACTATTAAGAGAAAAGAATGCCAGCATTTCAATGGAAATGTAAGCCAAGGGAGATGCTCAGTCGGTAAAGTGCTCTCGGTGCAATCATAAGGACCTGAGCTCAGATCCCCAGTGTTTTGTAAAAGCCAGTCATGGTGGCATGTGCCTGTAATCACAGTGCTGCAAGGCAGAGAAAGGCTTAGTGTCCCTGGGCTCACTGCCAGCCAGTCTAGCCAAATTATTAAGCTCTAAATTCAGTGGGAGACCTTGTCTTAAAAATGAAGATGACACCCTACCTGGCCTCTAATCCACAAATACACACACACACACACCATATGTGCCCAGGTACCTGCACACAGATGAACATATGCATGCATATGAATATGTACACACACATAAATGATTCATAATTTATTGAAACATAAACCACAAAAACTAAGATCTCAAAAGATAAAATAGCAGGCCTAAAGGAGAATGGGTAACTATATCCAATATCATATTTTATTTCTTTATGTGTGTTTATTTAGAGACAGGGCCATTAGGCCAAGCAGGCCTCCAACTAGCTACAGAGATAACCATGACATTGAGCTTTTGATCCTCCTGCCTCCACCTTCCAAGGGCTGGGACCATGGGCATGTGCCACCACTCCTGGTTTATATGGTGCTGGGAATGAAACCCAAGGATTTGTGCAGGCTAGGCAAGCACTCTACGAACCGAGCTACATTCAAAGCCTGATTTCTCTATGTTCATGTAAAAAAAAAAAAAAAAAAAAACAAAAACCATAAGCATTGTCTATTGCCCAGACCCAAAAGATGTCACTTCTGCATCTTTGTAGTTATTTTGTCATGAAAATAGTTTTGTAGCTACATCGTTGAATAGTGATATTCAAACTCTGCCCTTATCTGGGTCTATCCATAAGGGAAAGGAAAGGCTATGAACACTTTGGGAGTTTCTGTAGGTCTCTGTTCAGGTCTGATTCTGAAGTCTGGGAGCCAGCACTGTTTCCTCATCCCTCCTTCTACGCCAGCCTCCAACAGACTTCCCACCTCTCTTCGCAGTGTTTTCATTCTTCTCAAAAGTTATAAGTTATAAAAATGTGTAGTTGTGATTACCATTCACTGGGTAATTTTAGATGTAATTGGAAAAGGGATTTTTTTTTTTTCCTATAAAGCATACGGAAGAAAAATATAGCACACCACCCACACCATATGTGCTTTAAGGGAAACGGGGAAAGAAGTAGAAAACTAAGGCTATAAAATAAATAAATCCCTTTATTTGCTTTGTGTTTTGTGTTTTTTGAGACCAAGCCTCACTCTGTAGTGCAAGCCTCCAACTCGCAGCAATCCTCCTGCCGTAGTCTCCCAAGTGATGGGATTGTAGGCATGAGCCACCACGGCCAACTAATTTTTTAACCAATCAGTCCACAACAGGTATCCACAACTCTTGGCTAATGAAGCTCCACTGGGTGCCGATTTTCAAATGACTTCTCCATAATTACTATCAGTCTGTTCTTTTCTGCAAATGATGCCCAACCTTAAACAATATATGTACCCAAAGCCTTTTCTTTTGTTGGGAAATAAATTACGCAGGAAAACATACTTCCCTGCTCAGAGGACAGACAGCACGGAGCAGTGGAGTCAGGAGGCTAAGAAGGCTGACAATTATAGAAGCTCTGGGACACTCAACATTTCCAGTGTGCCAATCAGCAGTTCAACGCACTGAACACAGTCTACATGCTCACGTAAGGGGCTCAAAGGCACTGGGGTGAAGTTAACTTTGAAATCAGTAAGTTCAACCAGAACAAGTGAGAAAGCCAGGTCCAAATGAGGGTGAGGTCTTCAGTTTCAGCCATAGACCTAAGAAGAGCAAGAGAAGCCCAGCAATCCCAAGGAATGAATCCTGTTAGGTGATGACAAAACCCAAGATAAGTCATTTACAAATACAGTCTGGCCATCCTTTCTGTAGTTTGTTGCAGATATTAACAATGACACAAATTACTTACTCAGGGGCAAGTTAGGTGTTTGGATGTTAAAAACCTTTGAAAAGAAAGGAAAACCATAAAGTATATTCAATCTGTAGGCTAGTATTTACAGTCTCTGACAAAGCCCAACAAGAAGTAGACTTGCTTGGTTCCCATTAACTTCATTACAGTCATTGCCACTTTAAATTGTAATTGTCTGTTTGCCTGACTTCCCACTAGGGAGACAACTCGAGAGCTCGGTTCCTGATGGCCCATCTTTGATAGTCACTACACAGCATAATGCCTGGCGCTCTGCAGGTTCAACATTATCTGCTTAATAAACTGAATGATGGATTGTAACAATCCGAACCAGACTGAAGATGTTCTAAAATAACGGAGGAGCCTTTCTATATATACAATAGTTAGCAACATTTCAACTGCCTAGAGGGAGCTATGAATGAACCGCTAATGCAGGCAGAATCAATGAATCCTGGATGCATTCTGCCCGAGTGACAACCACAGCATTTATTCTCTCCTGCCGTGCCTCACCCAATTCCTGTTTTAAGGATAAGGATACAAGAAAACAGACTGGAGACTGGATTTTTCTACGGAGCCAGAGAATGAGACTTTTATTATTTCCTTAGCATTTAATCAGACATGCAGTAATAACCAGGGTCTAGCTGTGGCAAAAGCTGTTTTGCACAAAATAGTTGATGTTTAGATCCTAGTCATAGAAGAAACTTCACCTGACCTCCAGTTAAACATCAATGATATATTCTCTCCCATAAGAAAAGACGGCCATTTTACAAATCCCTCAACACTCTGCTTCAGTGCCCTGACCCTCCTCAGAATCAAGTCTTTCCTGTCGTCTGTACTCCAATATAGATTAAGAAGAAACCAATATTTTCTCTTTTTTTATTAACCCTTTCCTTAGCTCTCCTGGGTGTAAGAAAGCCACACCCACTTGTCACAAAGCAGCAATCACAAAGAAGCATAATGAGCAGTGAGCGCACGGTCAGCCCTGATGCTAGCAGCATCTGTGTGACCTCATTCAGGCTCGGGAGGTCACAACTACTACCTTCACTTTACAGATGGCTTGCAGTCGTTAAGTGATGTGCACGGAGATGGGTAGCTGGAAGCAGCAATGGCAACCCAGACAAAGTCTGAGTCTAGACACCCTCACTCCTGGGCTTTCCCCTCTGCATCTTACTGGATCACTAGCTTTCTGCTCTTCTGTATCCTCTCCAGTTCTACCACACTTCGCTAAGATGGAGAAGAACTGACTGAGCTTCTCAACTGTGACTCCTGTGGCTTCATCTCATCATCAGATTATTTTTAATAATATATAATAAATTTGTCAACTTTATCATAGTTAAAATAATTAAGCCATCTTCATTTCATGTATGTGTACACACTATGTATACTCATATGCATCATGATGGCTACTCGTCTTCATCCATATATGTGTACACACTATGTACACTCACATGCATCATGATGGTTACTAGTCTTTGTCAAATTAACTGGATATGGAATATCCTAGGAGCTGTACTTCTGGGCATCTCTGAAGGGTGTTTTCAGAGAGGATTAGCTGAGGAAGAAATAGCCACCTTAAAGAGCACTATGCCATAGGCTAGTGGCCTTGATGGAATCCAAAGGGGCCTGGGGAGATGCTGCTCTTAGAAAGTGCTTGCTGCACAAATATAAAGACCTGGATTCGACGCCCAGCACCCACATAAGAAAGTTGGGTGAGGTGGTGTGCAATTGTAATCCCAGCAGTGGAGACGGAAACGGGAAGCTTCTCTGGGCCTGTTGGCCCGTTGGTCTAGCTGCGTCTGCAAGCTCAGTGTCTACAGGGTGAGCAACTGAGGAGAGCACCTGACACCAGTCTTTGGCCTCCATGTACATGCACACACCATAAAATTCTTATATGGATTTTTTTTTCTAGAAGAAAAAGGAGAAGGCCATATAGCACAGTCTCCCCCCCCCCACTCCCCTCTCTCTCTGTTTCTTAGCTGCCAGGATCTGAGCAAGTCCCACAATCTACTATCATAGCTGCCGTGCCCACCACCTTTCCTTCCCAGCCATGAGGAATTCCACCCTCAAACTGTGATCCAAACTAAATCCTTCCCCAAGTTGCTTCTTGTTAGGTGTTCAGTTGCAGAAATGAAAAGGGCAACTAATGCATATATGCAGCACCAAACATCACACAGAAACATCTCTAGATGCATCTTTACTTTTGAAATGAAGTGTTGATCATGAATCAATTTAAGGAAGGCTCAGACATAATGCAAGTCTTTAATAATATAACTAGGTGCCCTGCTATTAGAAAAGTAGGACTATGTATGTAGTAAATATTCTAATATGATAGCACAGCCTATATGATACAATATGTCAGAAACCATATGCCAACCATTTAGAAAATATTAATAAATAGCAGTTAGGATAGTGAAAATTTTATTCACAAGCACCAGGATGACACAATGGATTACCTAGCCCTAACTCTGACAATAGGATCTCCTCATACTAGTTTCCTATAACCTTTTTATTTCTTATTATTTTTTATAATTTTACATATGTATATTTGGCATACAGACCACCCTTCACACCCTCCCCATAAATCTCTCTCTACTACTCATGTCTATTTGTTTTCATTTCTGACCAAGGTTAACCAGGACCATCCATGTGGTTACGGGTTCACTGGAGCCTGATGGGCCCAGCATAGGGTATCCAATACGTTATATGACCATAGACGGTGAATTCCTCCTGTCCAGAATCTATGGAGAGCCCAGAGTGCAGAGGTAGAGTGGAGCCCTGTGAGTTCCTCTCCCCCTTCCTTGACTCACTGTTAATAAGGCCCATCTTGTGTGGGTCCAATGCAGATTACTATGATCGATGTGAGTTAATGATTCCAATTGGTTTTACTGCGTCTAGGAACGGTGTTTTGTAGCCCTCGCCTTATGTTCTGGCATGTACATAATTCCCTGTATTGACTTTTATAATAGTTCTTCGAGAATTTCATACTATGTATTTTGATCATATTCACCAACTACTCCCAGATCCACCCCCTTCTCAACCCACCCAACTTGTGTCCTGTTGGTTTTTTGTTTTACAGACCACCAAGTACAATTTGTGCTGCCCATACACTCTTGGATACATGGCCCTCCGATGGAGAATGGTGGTCACTCTATTTGTGGCCACAAATAAAGAAAACTGACTCCCCTCTACCAGAATTCTATTCACGTACTTTAATTTCTCCTTTTACTGGGAGTTCAATATTTAACTATTTGAAAATACACTGAAAGTCGAAGGCTCTAATAATAACTCATGAGGTAATTTATTACTGCATCATTCTGGTCATGGTGCTTACTTTGTCAGAACAAATTCCCACTTAGCACTGCCTCTTTAATATAGGCCTGCCAAGATGTCTAATAAGCTATAAGGTCTGACCCTAGACCAACAGATAAATGGATTTTCAGAACAGCCTGGACCACAGCTGCCACTCTGTGCCAGCATCCAGATTAGCATCTGATGCACCAGTTAAAATACCATGGGCCACACTAGGATTAATCTTCTCAGTTACATATCTTGCAGCTTTGTCGGACTAGTACCAATATAAACAAATGACCCAAGCACTCCAACTTCCAGATGCTTTTGTCTGGGTGAGGGGCATGTAACAAAGGAAATAAACAAGTATCTTGTATTCTGTTGTCATTACACTATTTGCTAACTTTAAACAAAGAAAATGTCTAGTAAATTAAAGCTGTCAAACACAAAATAGAATGCAGCTCCCTTGGATGATAAACTGCTCTCCTTTCTAACATGCTTAACATGGGTTCCTCTTAACCAGCCTAAGATGTGAAATGTTATTAACCATCTCCCTACCAGCCTCTTGCAAAAGAAAACAAAACTTTTTGAACTCACCTCCATCACAAAACAGACATTCTCAGATTACAGAATACAAATTTCACATAATCATGGTCACTCAGAATAATTATTTCCTAGAGATCTGTCCCTGAGAGTCTGCTACATTTTTGTAGTTGTTAGATTTTTTTTTTTACCTCAGACTTTTCAAATGAAAATTAAATGGGGAGGGGTTAAAAAAACAAAGAAAATCAAACTAGTTTGTAGTTTAATACAAAGTAGCAAGTAGCCACTAAAATTAGTTTATTAGAATAACATGATAGAAATACTGGCGCAAATCCTGACAGTTGTCTGCAGATTATAGTACCCATGGCTTCTTAGACCCATGGGCTACAGCAGAGGCTCTAAAATGCTTTGTCCTGAGGATTCTTTGTGTGATTAAAATTTTTGGGCAGTCCCTCCTTCCAAAGAGCTTTTATATAGGGTTATATTTATAAATATTTACCGAATTCAGACGGCTGTGAAGAGTCTTTGATGCTGTACCCGAGCCTGAAAAGCTGTGGTTTCTTCGAGTTGTGTCACAATGGACTCTTCTCGTCCTTTACATTTGGGTCCTTTTATCTGTCTAGGTACTCAGGGGGATCTTTGCTCCCCATGTGAGCTTGTAACATGAGCTGATCCACCGAGTCACGGACACTCTCCAAATTTGAACGCAATGTCATCATATGACACCAGACGATCGCCCCCACTACCATCACCCCCATCTCACCAGGACAGCTTTAAGTGTGGACTGGTAAAGGACAGGGAGAAGGTTTGGGGTCCTGAAAATGTTCTGTATCTTAATGGTGATGATAGTTTCTCGGGGAATCTACAAGTAAGACCTCGTCAGTTGCACTCCTTGAGTATGTGTAGGCTCCACATTACACATTATGAAACACATTTTTTTTTTAAATTTTATCGGATTGTGATAGATAAAAATTAAACTGGGAAAACAGTTCACTATCACAGCCTATAATCTCTACCCTTGTGCACATCATTTCCTGTAATAAAAACTGAGGGAAATCTTCTAAGTTTTAGGATTCTGGCACGTTCGTGGTAATAAATAGTTGAGATTTCCAATATTCTTCTTACCATTTTTAATAGGTGAAGCATGAGTATGTCACAGCATGACACCTCCAAAGTCAGAAGATGAGTGGGTTCCAGGGATAGGAGCCTGGTCATCGGGTGTGGCAGTACGTGCCCTCCCTCTCTGGGTCACCTCACCAGAGCCAGTTTCCCAAGTGATTTTGCTTCAAATCCTGAGTTTTATCACTGGCAGCAAATAATGCCAATTGTTGTACATAATGTGACAATTCCACTTCTTTATTTTAAAGACAATACCATAGTCTGTCGACTGTTCTTCAAGAAAAAGCAGCTGAAAGTAGGAAAATGGCTACGTTAGATTGGAGCATCCACAGCCAAGAACTTCTCTTCAATCCGATTCAATACTCATCAGAAATGCTTCACGTGAACTTGTGATTTTTGTTACATGAAGTATTAAAAAGACACTCAAAGACCGAGATGAAATGCAATTAATTTTTAACTACTTAGCAAGAGTATTCTTATATGAGAGTGCCTTTTTAAAAAACAACTAGATTTGGAGAGTCTGGACAGATGTTTCAGTGAAAAAAATGCTTCCTCGGCAAACCTGGACCTGAATTCAAATGCCCAGTTCTGATATGAAAAGTTGGGCATGAGTGAGCATGCTTAGAACTCCGGTGCTACAGACAGAGACAGGCAGGTCCTGAGAGGCTTCCAGCCTAGCCAAAGCATTGAGCTTCTAGCTCAGTGAAGGTTCTGCCTCGAAGTAGTAAGACAGAGCAACAGAGGACACTGGCTGTCCTGTTCTGCCCTCAGCATGCATGTGTATGCGTCACACACATACACCTCACACACCAACGTGGAGACAGACACACACAGAGACACAGACACACACACACCTGTTTCTCTCTTACACATGCACACAGACACACACACACACATCTGTTTCTCTCACACATAGATACACACACATACACATCTGTTTCTTTTATACACAGTTACACACACACACACACACACACACACACACAGAAAATCAATAAATTTTAATGTGTTCTTAACAGCAGCAATCCTGATTATCCTGATTCCCATCGGTCACTGCAGTTTTATCCACCATTACGTTACCATAATCAGTGTAACTGTTGACCCAAAATTACAGTATGAAGTAGCAACAAAAATTATTTTATGGTTGGGGTCAGCACAACATGAGGAACTGAATTAAAGTTAGGAAGGTTAAGAACCACTAAGCTAAACCATCACTTTGTTCAAGCACTAAGGTGACTTCAAGGACACCTTAAAAGTATCTAAGGGACCTACTGTGAAGAGCTGGCAGACTTAAAATATTTTTTAAAGGATTTAAAGCCCCAAAGGTATTTAGCGTGGCAAGTTATTAGAACAGTGACTCACTCATAAGATAAACACAGCGAAGTGCATTTTCTACCACAAAAAGGAAACGAGGAGTCAGCTGAGGACGGATCTATCACCAAATACTTCTCTCCACTAAGTGGATCTTCAAATGGGTATATGGATATGAGTCACACAAACACTGTCAAGCTAAATGTTTTAAATGTGCTGTTTATCAAACAAAGGTCCAGGTTCAACAATTCTAGAAAGCTCTCAGATTTTTTTTTCCCATGTTTTTCAGATGGAAAACAAACCCCCCTGATATCCCTCTCCCTCCACTCTTTCCTGAAGTGCAAGCCAGCAGTGAGCCACTCAGGCAGCACTACAGGCTTTTTCTTGTTTTACTTGAAGCTTTATTTTTATCTTTTTATTTTTTGAAATTCATTTTTATGTATGAGGTGTGTGTATGTATGTGAGAGAGAGACAGAGAGAGAGAGAGAGAGGAGGGTGGAAGGGGGAGAGAGCAGGTAGAGAGGGCATCATATCTCCTGGAGGGGAACTGGAGTTATCCACAGTTGTAACCACCACCCCCCACCCCACCCCACACATACACATGGGTATTGGGAATCGAACTCAGGTCTGGAAGAACACCAAGTGCTTTTAATTACTGAGCTGCCTCTCCACTCCTGGCAGCAGTTCTTTCTATAAAGCAGTGTTTCTCAACCTGAGGGTTGCAATCCCTTTAGGGGTCAAATGACCCTTTTACAAGAGTCTCGCCTAAGACCATCTGCATATCAGATATTTATACTACAATTCATAACAGTAGCAAACTTACAATTATGAAGTAGCAACGAAAATTATTTTATGTTGGGGTCAGCACAACATGAGAAACTGAATTAAAGTTAGGAAAGTAAAGAACCACTAAGCTAAACCATCACTTTGTTCAAGTACTAGAAAAGCCCAGATAGAGCAGAAGCTTTTAAGACTAACAGGACAAATCTCTACAGTTAACCCTCAGGTCTCCTCAGGGAGATTCTCAACAAGCAGGCTTTCTGGGTTAATTCACTGACTCAACTCAGCTAGAATTCTCCTTAAGCCTTCAGCCTTCCAGTCTGGGCCTGGTATTCTGTTGATCCACTAGCATGATCAGACTCCTGGTCCTGATTTACAAATGGTTCAAATCCAATTTCCAACTTAACAATGGAGCAAAAGCAATACACACTCAGCAGGAACTGTACTTTACATTTGAATTCTGGCCTCTTCCTGGGCTAGCCACGTGCAGTATGGCTCAATCTCCATTCAAGAGACAGAGCTTCAGGTGTCTCTGGGTCACGTGATCACAAGAGCAAACAATCAGCACTCTCCACACAGTGCTGTGTGGCCAGTGCCATTTGGATAAACATATGTAATGTACTGCATGAGATACTCAAAATTTTATTAGTAGGTCTCAACACTTGGGAGGTGGAGGATCAGAAATTCAGGGTCATCTTGGCTACTTAGTGACTTCGGAGAAGACTGTCTCAAACGGGCTAGGGGTGGGAGGCTGGACAGAGAGCTCTTCTGGGAAAGTACTTGCTGAGCTAAGCAAGCTTGAGGACCTGAGTCCTGGCACCAAGACACCCACATAAAGATCTGGGTGATTTCACCCATTATAGATTAACCTGCATGCCAACTAGGCTATGAGGTTCATCAGATTATGGGTATAAGTGCACTTTCTACTTAGAATATTTTCTACTTAACCATGAGTCTTTCTGGTTATAACCCCATCACAAGATGAGAAGCATCTGTATGACTCAGTGTTAAACTCAATGTATCCTCAACTATTTTCTCCAGTATATATTCAGCACCTCAGCATGGATGGTGCTGGCCCATACATGGAAGCCTAGAAACCTACCAATCCTGTTGGTGCATTCAAGGTGTTTCCTGTAGTTATTTTTGCCTCCCTCTCATCCATGGCTTCCCTCCCTACTGCTCTAAAAAGTCTCCTTACTCCACCCTCCCTCTCGTTCATGCTCGGTGTCATCCCATTCATTAACTTCCCCTAGGCCTTATCTCCACACTCTCTCAAAGGAGAAAATTATACATGTCTTCCGCCGTGCCCTACCGAAGCCCGTACTGTTCGGGACAAGCTCTCTTCCTCTGCTCTTTTTCCTCTCCACTTCTCAGAAGTTGTCTCAGCTGCCAATGATGCTGTATCATGCTTCACATCCAAGAGAGGAGTAAACACACTGCACTATTGCACCAAGTTAGTGTTAAATAATTATTATTAAGCAAAAAAAAAGTGGAGTCACCCCAAAATTAATGTTTCTACCTATGCTTAGAGAAGTCATAAACAAATGCACTGGTCTGGAAATAAAACTTCAAGACCTTTCCAGTTTCACCACTGCTCCCTATAAGGTTTGCCTGACTCTGAAAGTAAACTAGTCTTTGCAAACCCTAAATTGCTCATCAGTCTTACAAAAGGGTTACTTACCTTCCCTAAGGAAGTATAAACGGAGCACAGCTGTCTGACAACTATTAACACTCCCAACTCATGTGAGTGCCCACATGGCCCTAGGATTTCTGGGCTATATTTCATTCCTGGCTACATTAGGAAAACTAGATTTCATACTTTTTCTAGATTTGAATTTTAGCTGTTAAGTGAAGTTAGGTTTGCAAGGAGCTCAATGATAAGTAGGCATATTATCATCCAAAGTTTTATTTATGAAACAACTAAAATGTATCTTTCCTAACATCTTGAAAACATAAGCATTGCCTGCACATCGTGGGAGCCTGTGTTAAGAAAGCTATAAACGTCCTGTGAACTATAGATGGGACAGAGTACAGAATGTGCTTCCCACAAAGTGGCCTTCTAGAAAGAATCGCATAAACTATGATAAGCGAAAACACTTCAAAATGAAGGCATACAGGAAATGCCCTGACATGTCCATATTTTCCCTGTAAAAAAGGCAAAGGCCTAAAACAAAATATTCCTTGCTCTTTTCACACGACCAAAGATGATAAGACGTAACGCCAGGTATATTCCCTCACTGTACTTGTATCTGATTAAGCGAACTATAGACATCACCTCAAGGTTTGTATGCTTTAATAATAATAAATAAAATATAATTTTATTTTAATAAAATAATAATAATAATTTAATAATAATAATAATAATAAAATAAGATGGGTGGTGGCACACACCTTTAATCCCGGCACTCGGGAGGCAAAGGCAGCAGATCTCTGTGAGTTCGAGGCCAGCCTGGTGTACTGAGTGAGTTCCAGGAAAGCCAGAGTTATAACTGAGAAACCCTGTCTCGAAAAATAAAATAAAATAAATAAAATAAAAAGTTCTTTGTTTTCACTGCTCTTGAGCTCAAATGCTTAGAGTCCCCTGGTTATCCTGCCCAGGTCTTTGGCATTTCCTCCCATCCTTGGAGACTCAGCCTCTCTGGCCTGGGCTATACCCAGCTGTGATAGATGACCCAGGAAGAGGAATGTTGGCTTTAGCTTACTCCATCCCCAGGAAGTCTGGCAGCGGAAGCATCTAATGACTGTGGGAATGGGAGCTTGCTCATATTAGTGCAAGTCAGGAAACAGAGACCCTCAAATTCCACCCTAGCAAGCTACCTTCTCCAGCTAGGACCCACCTCCTGAAGGTGGCATAGTCTCCCCCAAGGGACCAGCTGGGGATCTTGTGTTCAAACACACATGCATATAAGAGATATTTTACATTCAAACCATAACAACAAGTGATTTGAATTATGAAACAAATAAACAAAACTCTTTCCAATCAAAGTCAGCATGTAAGGCTGCCAATGTGTGATTTCTAGTATATACCATACCATGCTGGAGGAATATTCAAAGATCTTTAAAGCAATACTAGAGCAAATCCCTGCTTCGCAACTTTAGTAACCAGATTTCCATGTTAATCTTCTTTATCTGAGTAACAATAGTGCCATGGTGACTAATAGCTCAGATGTGGACTGGGAAGATGGCTGAATATGCTCAGTACACAAGTACTAGGACCTGAGTTCCAATCCCCAGTCCCCACAGAAAAGCCGGGCATAGTGGAGAGTGTCTGCAAGGGGAGAGGTAGTCCAAGCAGCTCATTCATCAGCCACTCTAGCCAATCAGTGAGCTCCAGCTTCAGCGAGAACCCTGTCTTAAAATAAGGTGGGGAATAACAGAAGAGACTCAGCCTCGGAATTCCATGTATGCACATACTCAAAGAAAAAGAAAAAAACCTAGCTTATATTAAATTTCATTATAATAAATTACGTTACAATCCGGTATCATTTTAAAATTCATAAAAGTCAGTCACTAAACGTGGTGGTAGAAAAAAATGAAGTAATTGTAATAAGCAAAAAAACACTTTAAAAGGTTAAATAGAACAAGAATTCAGAACTAGTTGAGGCAGAAGGAAATAGTTACTCTGTGTTAGAAGAGGGTAGGCTAAGTACGGAAGAATGGATGAACATTACCCCCAATCGGCCTGCAAAAGTACAGGAATTCAGAAACTTGCTGGAGCCGGTTGAAGTGGGCCAGGGGTAACAGAGCCCCCTACTGGCCACTGAGTTGATGCACACAGTAAGTTTTATAATGTAAATCTCACAGGATCTTCAGTAAAATCTAGGTTTTCCTCAGTGTTCTTAACCCATGTAGCTACAGAGGAGACCAGGAAGGTTGGCCGAAACCCACACCACACAGAAGGATCTGCATTTCCCCTTTGTGTTTGGACCTCAGCAAAACTGGATGGAAGATAACGCCTGCACAGGTTCTGAAAATGTGAAAATCCTCCTCAAAACAGGATTTTGAACATAAAAGTCAAAGGACATCTGAAATCTTCTGTTGAAAGCAGATCTTGGGGAGGTAAACGATGACTTCCTTGACTATCTGTAATGAGGGTCTGGAAATGGAAATGCCTCTTGAACATTTTTTAAATCCTTCAATAAACTTGCGTATGTAACGATTCTTTCAGGATACACGCAGCTCTGAAAAAGATTTTTTTTTTCCCCAAACTGACATGGAGATAAATTTTTGGATAAAGAACTTGAAATATTTACAAACATGTATTTTTCTTCATGCTACTTTACAAGCATATAAATCAGGTGGTCTTCAAGTTCAGTGCTTTGCAATGGCGTCTCTTTGGGAATAGCACATTTGAGTCAAACAGGAGCAGCAGGCTCCTGTGGAATGCATCCACCATCCAGAAGGCAGGAGACGGCCTGTCTGGCTAAGGAAGGTTCCTTTCCTGTGCATACTTTCCTCCTGGGAGCTACCTGGAGTTGTCTCCTCACACACCACTGACAGCATTCACGCATGAGCACAGAGCCATCTGGGTACAGATCTTAGCTTCCTCTCGAACCATGTTTTCTGTACAAAGTCTTGGACTTCACAGGCCACCTACAGTTTGTCTTCCTGTGGTGAAACTTCCAGAGCTGGGTCACTACCCAGGACTAAAGGCAGCTGCTGTGATTAGGTCTGAGGGAAAAGCAGGGTGGCCGTGTGGTCCTCCCTGAAGAAAGTGCTTTATGTTTGTGAAATGAAATTAATGGAAACAAATTTTCAGTCAACATTTCAAGAGCTCATTAGGATTATGGGTAAAGCACAGAAGTATATTCTCATTCTCAACACATTTTTACTGCACCACTACCAAAAAAAAAAACAAAACATAGTATTTTGAAAAATAAACAACTAACCCGAAACATTTGTTTTAGAAAGTGATGTTAAGAAGCCAAAAATAAAGACACTGAATGGTGCTTTCAACGGCACTCACCGATCACAATCGAAGACTCACAGTGATAATAACCATCACTTCGCTTTTTCTTCAGCATGGAGCAGAGATCTATCCGGTACAGAATTTCTTCTCCAAATCTGTGGTTGATAAATTGTTCATACAATTCGGGCTCTATTTTTTTCACTCCCTTGAAATGACAAAACAAAAATCATGTCAATCAATCATTTCAGTGGAGCAGTCGGTTCCTATTTCTATCAGTGTCTCAGAGCCTGATATTACGTTTTGGATCCAGGACTGTCTCCTGGCACTTGAAAATAGATGCCGCAAAATTCCTGTGAGGTTGTTTCTAAAGACTCCATGCCTGGGACGGGCGTTATGTAAAGGCGTCAATTAAGAGTGCGAATGCGATGTGCGGTTGCGCTTGGAGCCTCAGGTATCTCTAAGCTTCAGAACTAAAGAAGCCCATGGTGATTCAGTGCCAAGGACAGAGTAATCACCTGCAGCAATAGAGACGTGGGCGGATGATTTGAAAGTGGTGCCAATCTCAGTGTTTTATAGTGAGGAAAAAGTTGTAATAACACGAACTCATATGATTGAAGCCCTTACATAAGATCACCTGACGACAATGCTGACGTGAGCAGGGCAGGGGAGACCAGCACTCTCCTGCGGCCTCTCCGCCTGCCGCTCCTCATTTTCAATACAGCAGGGGCAGCTGGATGCGGACAACCGCAGTGAGGTGCTCTCGGTCCTACTGTGGCTTCCCATGGGAAACAGGATCTCCTGCTCCCCGACATTAAGCACTGACCTGACACCTCAGCCTCGGAGTCCCAAGACACAGTCTATGAGTTGGAGGATGATCAGAATATATACATTCCCTTTTCACTGATAAAAAAATTTAAATAAGGACAGGAAACCATGTCATTCTGTACTGTTTCATTTTTCCTATACAAATGAAAATGACTTTTTCTTTTCACATGAATGGTTTTATCCTCAGTACTTCTTAAAAACCAGTTCCATTATTTCATGTCAATAATGATACACAGATTGCAAAACGTTTTTGTCTCTGTGCTCCACTGTATGAAGAAGTATCATGTTATTCGTCGGGTAGGCTGTTGTTCTTAATATTCAATGGTATATACAGTAAGGCACACTTGTGTTCTATGCTTACACTGGCCTCCTGCTCTTAACTCCCCCCAACCTTTACAGCCATTTCCAACTCAGTTTGGGAATTCTATTACCTGTACAGGGTGAAAGTTTGGGGGGCATCCTTGACAAACATCCAGCACTCCTTCATAATAAAAGTCCCAAAAAGAATAGGGATACAAGGGACATACCTCAAAATTAGAGAAACCGTTTACAGCAAGCCCACAGCCAATACCAATGTAAACTGAGAGAAATTACAAGCATTTCTACTAAAATCAGGAATAAGACAAGGTTGTCCACATTCTGCATACCTATTCAACATAGCATTTGAAGTATTAACTGGAGCAGTGAGACAAATGAAGGAGATTAAGGGGATATACATAGGAAGGGAAGCAGTCAAAGTATCTTTATCTGCAGATGATATGATAGTATACATAAGTGACCCTGAAAATTCCGCCAGAGAATTCCTACAGCTGATAAACACTTCCAGCAATGTAGCAGGATACAAAATCAACACACAAAACCAGTAGCCCTGCTATGTACAAACGACAGCCTGAGAAATAACTCAAGGAAACAACTTCCACAGTAGTCTCAAAAATAATAAAATATTTCAGAGTAACTCTAACCAAGAAAGAGAAAGACTTAATAAATAAAAAATTGAAGACAGTATAGAAATAAGTCAAAGCAGAGATCAAAACAGGGAAAGATCTTCGTGAACTGTTAAGATTAATATAGTCAAAATGGCTATCCTACCAAAAGCAATCTGCAGATTCAATACAGTCCCCGTCAAAATTCCAACATAATTCTTTTATTTTTCATTAGTTTAGACATTATCAGTTTATTATAAAAGGGAAGTATATGTCAGGCAGTGGTGGCACACACCTTTAATCCCAGCACTCAGGAGGCAGGGGCAGACCGATCTCTGAGTTTGAGGCCAGCCTGGTCTACAGAGTGAGTTCAAGCACAGCCAGAGTTACAACAGAGAAACCTTGTCTCAAAAACCCAAAAAACAAACAAACAAACAAAAAAGGTACATGACGAAACAGTTCAGAACATCAGCAGAATGGGCAACTTCATGTGACATCATTTCAACAGTGATTCAGTCCACATACTCTCCAAGAATGTCACTCTCTACTTAAGAAATAATCCTTGTCATCTAGAACTACTTTGGTGCCTCCACATTCTGGGAGAAGAGCGTTGTCTCCAAGTTTCACGCTGACTGGCTGAATCTCTCCACCCTTTCCTTTCATGCCTGATCCCACAGCCGCTGCTATTGCTTACAATACCCTTCCTTGAGACTTCTCTGGAAGCATAATGCCACCTTTGGTTACAGTTTCAGCAGCACTCCTTTCTATCAGTACTCTGTCAAAGAGTGGAAGAAATTTTCTAGCTTAACCATGACTCACGCCGCCGCAGCTCAGACTCTACACTTCGGCCGTCACTGCAAAGAGAGTTCTGTCCAATACAATTCTTTACAGAACTTGAAAGGACAATTTTCAGTTTCATATGGAAATACAAAACCCCTAAGATAGCTGAAACAATCCCAAATAATAAACAAACTGCTGGAGGTATCACTACTCCCAATTTCAAGTTGTACTATAAAGCTCTAGTCATAAAAAAATTTTAAAAAATCATGGTATTGGCACAAAAACAGATATGTTGATCAATGGAATTCAATTGAGGATCCAGAAATAAGAACACACACATATGGACACCTGATTTTTTTTTTTAAATAAAGAAGCCAGAAATACATACTGGAAAAAGGAAAGCATCTTTCAACAAAGGTGCTGGTCAAATTGGATGACATGTAGAAGAATGCAAATACATCCGTATTTATCACCCTGTACAAAATTCAACTCCAAATGGATCGAGGAACTCAACATAAAGCCAGAGTTACAGTGATACATTGATACATTGACTCTGACAGAAGAGAAAGTGGGGAATAGTCTTGAGTACACAGGCATGGGAACAGAACACCAATAGCACAGGCACTAAAAACAACAATTAATAAATGGTACCTCATAAAACTGAAAAGCTTCTATATGGCAACGGACATTATTATTTAGACAAAGCAGCTGGCTACAGAATGGGAAAGGATTTTTTCCAACTCCACATTCGATAGAGGACTAATATCTAAAATATATAAATAACTCAAAAAACTGGACAGAAGTAAACAAATAACCCAATTTAAAATTGGGAAACAGATCTAAACAGAGAATTTTCAAAAGAAGACTCACAAATGGCTGAGAAACACTAAGAAATGTTCAACACCCTTAAGTCATCAGGGAAATATTGTAGTAGTTAGCTGGTGTGCCAGTTCAGCAAGAGAGATATAGAGGCATTCTCATACGTATGATTTCTGCCAGACCTTAGCAGAGGGAACCACCATCATGGCAAAGACCATAATGGACAGTGGAATCGCAAGCATCTGAGCTCAGGTGTTTCTACTGATACAGAAACTCCTCAGGTGTTCTACTGATAGCACGTGTAGATCATGAGCAATCAAACATCCCCACATAAATCTAACACCTGCAATACAAAACACCAAGATCTAGGCAGTCCCTCACCCCACAATGCATAAAACAATTATTTTATACTTAACTTACAAAATTATTTTATACTTAACTACTTAATAAACTGCTACAACAAAATACAAATCAAAACTATTTTGAGATTTCATCTTAAACCAGTCAGAATGGCCAAGATCAATAAAACAAATGACAGCTCCTGTTGGTGAGTGGGATAAGAGAGAACATTCATCTATTACTGGTGGGTATAGCAACTTGTATAGACAATATGGAAATTGAGGTTTTGGTTCCTCAGGAAGCTGGGAATCGATCTACCTCAAGATCAAGCTATATCATTCTTGGGCATATACCCAAAGACACTTGCTTATCCATGTTCATTCCTTTCTATTCATAATAGCCAGCATTGGAAACAGATGTGCATCAGTGGATGCATGGATAAAGAAAATGTAGTACATTTGTACAAGGAAATATTACTCAGCTGTTTAAAAAATGAAATCACGAAATTTTCAGGTGAATGGATGGAACTAGAAAAATTGATCCTAATTGAGGTAACCCAGATCACACAAAGTAACATCTGGTTAGAGGCCCAGATGACAAATATGATGTGAATACCCTTATATGTGTATTGTAGCTAGTAAGTCTTCAATAAGCAGACTAAAATCCATATAACCACAGAGGTAAGGCATAGAGTGAGGGTCTGGGGGCAGTAGAGGACGCATCTCCCTAAGATAGGGAAATAGACTAGATAATTATGGATGGACAAGTACAGGGGCAACTGGAACGGGAGGACCAGATGGGGAGGGGCAGGGAAGGGGAGTTGATGGACAAAATGTGGGAAGGGACACATAAAACTAAGAGCCATTTAAGAGGTCATATGGAAACCTAATGCAATAGAAGCTTCCTAAAATATACACATGCATGAAGGCTATCTAAATGAAATAGCCTAATAAAGGAGGAGACGGAGCCTCAACTGGACATTTCTCATCATCAAATGAAGCTTCCAGTACTGGACTGGGTTACATCTAATTGAGTTGTTGGCCAAAGAGGAAATCCTGAACAACTAGGGTACTGCCAGCAACCAACTATTGGTTGCTCTCCACAAACTGACGGTAAGGTCCTTTTGCTAATGACAACACCTATACCACTCACTGAACATGGAGAAGTTGAGCTGGTACATAGAGCCTTCAACTCTACCGACTAATGCTCATGGTACTGGAAGGTATTCTGAGTGCTACTAAAGGAGAAAAGTAAAACACCTACTCAGCTACAACTATTCAATATACTACGATGACCTATGCCCTATACTTTGACGACCGGTATACTACAATGCAATATGTGCTAATGCAATAGTGACACAAAGCTTGTGGGAGTAACCAGCCAGTATCTTATCAGATTTAAGACCCACTCCATGAGATGGAACCCAAACCCAACACTGCCTGGATAACCAAGGATCTGAGACCAGATAGGCCTTGGACCTAGGAGAAAACCAAATACCACTGTTCTGCTAAAGGAATGTACCAATAAAATGACTCTTAATGATATTCTACTATATTCATAGATTAGCACCATCTTTGGCCATCATCAGAGAGGCTTCCTCCTGCAGCAGATGGGAACAAATACAGAGACCCACAGCCAGACAATGTGCAGGGAGTGACAGACCTTAGAACACTCAATCCTAAATGGGATGGTTCCAACGAATCCCTCCCCTAGGGCTCAGGGGACCATGCAGAAAGATCGTAAAAGCCAGAGAGGATGGAGAACATGGGAAAAAAAATCAAACAAACATGGCCTTCTAAACACAACAGGACCAAAGCAAGTATAATTCACAGAAACCGTGGCAGCACACACTGGAGTCTGCACCAGATGGGGTACCAATGCTGACAGAAGTAGACACAAGCCCCCAGAAGCTCTTTCCAATTGATAACCACTCGCAAATGAAAAATTAGTTTTCTCCAACAGAGTCTAAGAACCACTCTTAAGGACAGGCCTCTAGCCCAGCAGTAGATGATCAGAACAAGGAAGGAACTGGCATCCTTTGGGCCAGTAAGATGACTCAGTGGGTAAAGGTGTTTTCTGAAAAGCTCGAAAATGTGAGTTCGATTCCCACATCCCATGTTGGGGAAGGAGAAGACCAACTCCCTCAGAGTTGTGTCCTCTGACCCCCAGCATACACTGTGGTGTGCCTCTTCCAAAAAAATAAATAATTATGAACAAAATAAAACGACATTTTCTAAAAGTCAAAAGGAGAATCTAGCAACTGTCCAATGCTGGCATTGTGATCTTGGAAATCGAAGACCCTTTGCTAAGTTGTCAGTGTCTGCTGTCTTGTATAAAGAAACCATTGCCTCTCCCTCTTCCCTCTTCCTAAGTGAACACACACACACACACACATATGCGCACATGCACAAATGCATACACACAGAGAGAAACAATTTAAAAGACAAGTAAAAGTCTTTTCATCTGCTCAGGACCCCTCGGCTAGTTAACTTTAACGCGTGGTGAGCACCAACTATTTTGCAAATATTCTTCACCACTGACTCCTAATGTGCGCTCTAAGGTATTGGCTTTCATTAGCAAGTAAAGCTGAATTCCGTAACTCGTAACTTATATAGAAAGTGTAGTTCAAAAGGACATGAGGCCTTAGGAGAATTTGAAGCTCCACCCTTGATCAAAATAAAAATTTTAATAAAGAATCTAGAAGCAGATGAAAATATGCTTAATCTTATGTATATATTAGAACATTATCATGATCTTTGTTCTCTGGAGAATGTATCGGGTAGCCTATCTCTTTTCTAATGAACTCTAAATCCATCTCACCATCCAGCTCTAGCAAATGCTGTTTTTCTTTTATAAATGGATGGGTCTGAAATATATAGGAAGACCCTGTCTCAAAACTAAATAAATAAGAACAGAAAAAAATCATCATTCTGAGGAAATTGGTGAATATATCAAAATCGAACATCACAAGGCAATGCTTAGAAGGGTCCTATTTTGTAAGGATTGCCAAAGGAGCCTTGGCAGTATCACAATTCAAGGTATAGCTTCAGGCCAAAATGACTGGGTGTGGTGGCACCACATTCAGGTGCAGGACTCCAATTTACTCTCAACTTCTATCTGTCACAGGCCATCTTTAGCCTTCCTGAGGTGCCCTGTTGTTTAAAGACAGGAAAAGGTATTAACGTGTTAAGAAGGCTCAAAGAACACCCTCAAATTGTTAAATCCAGGAAAACCCAGCCTATAATAAAAATTGAAGTGAGCTGAGATTGCTTCGGATGCAGAGGAGCGGTATGAGGGGCATCGCGGGCGACGCCATGCTAAGAGTGCAGCCAACTTGGTGTTTCAAGTATGCTGGATGATGGTCTGATCCTTTCTGTAAAGGGTATTCTCCTTGGAAATTAACGGACAGTGTATGTTTTAAGGGCAGTTGTGCTCAGTCTAAGTACCACATTGATCATGCAATAATGCTAAAAGGAAAAAAAAAATGGCAGTTAAATAAAGATGTTACATATTGTTTACATAACATGATTGTTTACAAGCATGAAGTTGTCAAAAATAAAAAATATTCTATTATAACTAAATGCAGGATGTTAGACTTTGAGGCTGTCACTCTGTGGAAATGAGTATCAAGGTTTTCAAGGCTGTCTCGTTATTAGAGATGACTCAAGCTTTGCTTCCTTTTTAGCCTTTAGCCTACTTTCAGCCACAGTGGAGAACATTGGTGATGGGCAGAGCCATTTGTTGGCCTTCGGGGTAGTGTGCAATGAAGCTGTGAGCCATTTCACTAGATTGTAACTTGGCACCCAAACAGCCAACTCCTCAGAAATGCCAGGAGGGCCTGGCAAGTATATTTAGAATCATCTGGTGGCTGAATCTGATGATAAATAATGGAAATTATTTAGTCTGGAAGCACTCACAACATCATTTACATCAACTCAATGATATGCATAATTTAAAATGTGCCAATGGGCGTTCAGACTACAGTACTGAGCATCTAGGTCTATCTTTCATGCAGTTAGAGATGTGGAGTATGAAAACCCACATCAGCTCACAATCTGGGACAAAGTTACTGTGTTCAGAGCAATGAAACCGTAATTTTATCATGAAGGTGAAGAGGTTTTTGTTTTTGTTTTTGTTTTTTGTAAAAGATGATAGCTTCTTATCATTATTTGTTATAATAATCACAATTTACAAAAGCAGTCTGCAAATAAAACAAGAGAAAGAATTTGTCCTCCTGACGATAAGCTTAACCTTCAGGATCTCTGCTATATTTTCCAACAGTTTATTATTAAAGAAATACGTGTGACAATCAAAGAAATTCCCATGACAGTGACCTAAAACTAAAGTTAAAAACGTAAATTAAGAGCTGAACCAAACTAGCCTAACCTTTTGGGCATCTGCTGTTAAAAGCAATGGTAACATCTGTACTTCTTTTCATGAGTGGGAGCAGGCTGTATTTCTTTGGTGGTGTGTTAAAATTCTTTTAACTATTTTTAGTGATCACTGTCCCTAATGAAAATTAACATGCTGGTACTCAAAATTATAAAGACATTGGAATTGGCGTAAAGATCTGAAGAAAACATCCCTTTAAAATTCCCTACCTCCTGCCCCTCTTACTATAACTACAATTTCTGATGTTTATACACTTCCTTGCATCTTCACCTTGATAGGAAACACTTAATTGCCCCTGGTGAACTGCAGGCTTCCTCAGTCAGAACAACTGAGCAAACGCAGGTCCATCCAAGCTTACCTGTGACCACCACAGAAATACATGCATCTTCATGGCCCCAGCTACTGGTTCAGGAACACAGTCCAGGGATTCTCAGCCCAGCAAACAACACACCCTGGACAAGAATGGCCTTGCAGGCTTCTCTTCCTGCTGTTCTGGGCCAGGCAATGTAGCCAGTCCTCCCCTGAACATGTCCATTTCCTGCTTTGCCAAAGCCTTGACATCCTGCCTAGTACCTGTCAATAAGTTTACAGATGGAAAAGTAAAGTGTGATGAAAATAGATGTTACTTTATTATTTTAAATAAATCTGCAAAAAGTGATGCCTCTTACCACCTAGCAATAGTAGAAAATATTATTACCTCTGAACTCAAAATGTAGCCTTTGAGATCAGTACTACTATTATCCCCAGATAAGGAAACTACATCACAGAGAACTAGTCACTTACGAGGGACACAGAGTAAGCGGTCACACCAAGTAAAGAACACAGACAAACTGAAAAGAACAGAATGATACCTAAGCTCTGT
This sequence comes from Cricetomys ansorgei, assembly GCA_026225945.1. NCBI lineage: Eukaryota > Metazoa > Chordata > Mammalia > Rodentia > Nesomyidae > Cricetomys > Cricetomys ansorgei. The sequence continues at coordinate 8,523,351 of JAMJFZ010000882.1, forward strand.
GCTATTTTCTCTAAGAAATTAATATTCTAAGAATTTCAATCATTCTTGAGAAGCAATTGTATGCACATTTACATTTCCTAAGCCAATGGCAAAATTAGTTTGGGAGCCTCTAGCATTCTAAAATACCTGCCTTTAATATGCTGGGTTGACACTAGTAGATGAGGTGATAATATATGTGCACAGAAATGATTCTCATTCACTACGAATAGGAAAGAGAGAGTGGAAGGACTCCTAGAACCTGGAGGGATGGGTCAGCGGTTAAGAGCACTTGCTCCTCTTCCAGAAGACCTGAGTTTGGTTCCCTGCACCCATGTCTGATGGCTTATAACCTCTTGTAATCACAGTTTCAAGGGATTCAACTCCCTCTTCTGGCTGTATGGGTAGCCACATACATGTGACATTCATTCACATAGACACACACATACATAAATAAAAATAATAAAACATGTATTTTTTAAAGACCATAGATAGTGCTTAAACATAGAAAAAGCATGCAGATGATCCAGCCCATTTCTTACTGTAAATATTCATAAGTAAAACGCCAGCAGAGATTGCCTGAATTCCAAAACAACACTTTCCTGAGTCCATGATAGTTTTGATTCCTTACCTTAAGCTAGAGTGTTTACGTAGTTCAGTATGGGCTTTTTGGGGTATGCCTTCTCCACAATCCCTCTATTTATTAACTTGCCTTCAGCACTCCTGCCAAGTTTAATCTCAAGGTTTTAGGGAAAGAAACCACAGAACCTCTCACCTATGTTAATATCTACCCTTTACAGTGTCACACCTTCAGGAAGTAACAAGCAGAAACACAGGTGCTAGAGCTACAGGGTCTTGATCCACCCTTGACATCTCCCTCTCAATGTCCTAACACTTTGAGAGGTGCTCAGTGCTCCTTGGTGGCAAGTGGCCACTGAGGAAAAGCCATACAAATCCTAACAGGACAAGCCACTTCACAAAATCCTAACAAGCAAAGCAGCATGGCGTCCTGGTCCCAACCATTTCTTTCCGTGAATTGCTACCATTGAGCAGAAGAAAGGGGCTTGGCTTTAGCCCACAAACATTTATACTGACTGAGGCTCCTTTATATGGACCTGGCTGTGTTAACCAGAGAGTTCCCAGATTGCTGGGGCACAAGTTCTCACAGCTGCAGGTACCATACAACCCATGATGGAACACTGGGGTACCTGCATTTACTACACATGCTGTTCTTGTGCACGCACATGCTTTTATCCACTTGGCCAACCTCAATTCCTCCTTCAGAAAGTTCCTTAAGTCTATCAAGAGAGGCCATATGCTACTGAGCCGGACAACTGGTGATTATGTTTGCACATGACTTTGTAAACTAAGAAACCAAGTAAGGGCCCTGTAATGGAGGCATCTACGAATGGCTTCCACAGAAGCCAACATCCTCAGCTGGCATTTCCACTCTCTTGGATCAAGATCCAGCTCTGTTTGGGCTGGAGAAGCCCTGTGCTCACTTGACTGGAAACAAGCTCCAGCCTCTTCCCTGTCTCACATCTGTTTTCCTAAAGTTTTGCTTTTTGGTAAGTAAGTGTTCTCCTGAGACCAATTTAACCATTCATTTCTAAACACTAAATATAGCATCCCTACGTCAAAAGCTCTCAGCATGGATGCTCCATAGCCGTACAACCTGATCTAGCACTTCCTCTTCTAGTGCATTAGCTTTCCCTGCTAATCAGCACTTTCCAAAATTCAGTAATCAATGTGAGTAAACCATTGGTATATTTTTTAAAAAAAATGTTCAGGAACTAAACAGGTGAGTAGTGCTGTTCTACAGAAGACTATTTAGAAATAAGGCCACGCAAAATATCCTAACACCGCAATTTTACCTGGTACCGTGACAACGGCCTAGATACTGCAACATTATCTATACGCCAATAAAATGCATCCTGCATTTATAGGTCTGAAGTTCAGAGCACAGAACCATTCATCCAAAAGATTTGCTATAGACAGAACTTCAGACCTAACCATAGCACACAGTCAGAAAGAGACGAACACCCAAAGAGCACAGAAAGTAGTGCACGTTGTCAAAGAATTTAAATGCCTCTAGAGACACCACTCCCCGTCACCTTGTCACTGAGCAAGAAGGACACGAAGCATTTTGCAGCACATCCTGATCCTGTGTGCTCCAAGCTCTCTCCTCGCCCCACCCCTATGAACTATCGATTTCCCGGACTTACACCCATCACCTTGAATGTCTCTCTCTAGGTCAAACAAGAAATGTATCCAGAGACTTTTCCTTTTAACATGACGCAGACTGCTATGTAAGAAAAGTTTATTTTCAGCATGCATGTAACTTTCCTTTTGTCCACATTCCAAATTTAAATGTTTAATTGTTAATTGTCCCCTTCTCTACTCCAGACATAATTACCCAGATTATATACTCAGGGTCAGTGTGTATCTTTGAAAATCAATCACATATTGCTTTTTTAAAAGCACAGTAGGAAAAAAAAAGTTTACGTGGACCCATCAATAATTCCCACACTCACTTTTTTAAAAAGATTTTAAAAATAAAGGATCATTCCATTTTAAAAAAAAAATACCCCTACAGTACTAAAAAAAGCAATGTAGGAAAATAAAAACTTAAATAGAAGGAATTAATATATATGATGTTAGAACTGAAGAGATTACATAAACTGTCTATACCCAGTATGAGCCATCATGTGAGCATATGACCACGGCCCCAAGGCGAGCTAGACTTACCCTGCCTGCGTCAGCCTCACCCTCACTGTATACTTCGGGCGCGTGCCAGGAAGCTTGTATGTGGTGAAGTCATTAAGGATTTCCCCATCCATTCCCATTCTTTCTAGGTGACCACTTCCCAGCCCTGACTTAATTTGGTTTACAGTTTCCTGAATGTCGGAGCACGTTTAAGAACCCGGAGGCACATAGCCCATCCTTCATCAGCGAGGCTTCCTCCAGGAGCTGATGGAAGCAGATACAGAGGTCCAGGGCCAAACATCATGCATATAGTTCAGGGAACCCTGCAGCAGAAGGCGAAGAGGGATTGCATGGACCAGAGGGGTGAAAGGCACCAGGAAAGCAAGCCCTATAAGCCGGCAGAGTCTGAAGCATTAGACTTGGAACCTCCGGGGTTCCCTAGGTATGCCCCGCCTTGTTCCATCTTGTTATGCCCTGTTTGAATGGTAACCCTGGGAGGACTTCACCTATCTGGGGAGAGGCAGGGTGTTAGACAGGAGATGGGGGATCTGGGAGGAGAGGAGGGAGAGGAAGAAGTGGGTTGTATGTATTATACGAGAGAAGATGATAGATAGATAGATAGATAGATAGATAGATAGATAGATAGATAGATAGATAGATAGGAAGGATGGGAAGAATCCAGAAGTGCGTGAGGTGCAAGTCAAGAGGCTGGAAGTGTTTTAAATGGAATGTTGAATGCTAAAGTCCGAGACAACAGGAGCTGGAGACTCGATCTTTTACTACCGTCAAGAGCAAGGCTCTGCTCTAAATGAAGTTATGCAACCAGTTATCACAATCACATTCATCTGGAAGAAGAGAGGACCATTAGTTCATGCTCTGGCCATCAGCTTAAGGACATTGTGAAAATTATGTCATGCGTTGACCTTACCAACAGTTAAAAATGCTGCCATTGGGTTGCTTGCAAGGACAAAAAAAATCAGCTTTGGAAAGAAAACTAGGACTCCTGTAGCTAAGACTGGCTAGTTAGTGCTAGCATTCCAGCTTTCTCACATGGGTGCTGGGGACCCAACTCAGGACCTCATGCCGAGCCATCCCCCCAGGACCTATTGTTCTGTTTTTAAAGTGTTTCTTTTCATAAGAAAAAGACTCCAGTAAATCATGACAGTAAACTGGCTCATGTATATAGGAGTGGGGATATAATTCCAACATAAACTAATTATACTTCAGTGTTTCAATTTTCATTTCTGCTCATACTGAGAGGGGGCTCTCAAGAAAAACACAGCATTTCTTTCCTTGTGTGGTTAATTATAATTGACAGTGGCTGGCTGGCCAATGAACCTGCCCAATCCCTCCAGTGATAAAACCTTACTCCCGTGCAAATATCCTCAGCTAGTTTGCTTGCGTGTGACTTCTATTAGTTTTCTGACTGTAGATGCTCTTTTATCCCCACCCACCATTAACCCGATGTGGAGCCATGCCAGTCCCCTACAAGATTATAACATTCCATTTTGTCTTTTATCCTTGATTAGGAAAAATGAACCTAATTACCAGCTGATGCATGTTCCAAAATTTCTGAAAATGGCTTTTCATTAAATAAAAAAAAAAAAACTGTTTCCTGTCACTCATGGTAAAATTGTGAGCTAGAAAAACTATACTTAATAAAGTTAAAGCAAACATAGGCAACTCTAATTAACTTGAATATTTTGTTATTGTACTTTTTTAAGACAAGTTCTAAAACTCTTTTAAAAATTCAACTTAAACTAGAATTTTGTCTGTGGGTTCATAGCCTAGTGAGTAAAAATAAGCAGAGACATTGTATTTTTAATGAAAAAAAAAAGTTTCAGTTGAGCCTAACCTACCAAAATCTGTCTTTCCACCCCGTGTGTGCAGATGACCTGCCTTAAATTTACACTGTGAGTGGCAATGCTCCTGGGTTTGGAGCTTTCCTCCAGCCTATCACACAAGAGAATGACTGGCAAAGAACCTCAAGCTGGCCTCTGGGCTACATCTCCGCCTGCACCACTGACCCTGCTGTTCACCCCACCCATTCTCCATCCAGACCATCCTGCCCCTCACCTCCGTAGCCTCCCCCGGCCTGCATCTCACTTCTGCAGTTCAACTCAACCCTGAAACTCAGTTCAAGCATGACTCTACACCCTAGTTCTGAGTTTCCATCAGCAATCCAACTGGGTTCGGCAATCTAATCACTAAAGTGACCCTCCACTTCTGTCAGCTCCTGCTTCTGCCCCCAGTAAGGCCTCTTTGAACTCCCTGTACTCTGCTGATACATCCTCTTTGACTCTTTTGTATCTATTTCCATAGATATAGGTTCTATAGGTACACAGATACAATTTGAAATATATCACATAGTATTAATATCAGTAATTAAAATTATATTAAAATCTGTTTTCAATCAGCCACCTACCAAGGGAAATCAAGATCATGTGACAAATTGCAGCCAATGAAACCTGCAAAGTCTGTGAATTTACTGGTATTCAATAAGTTTTGTTTGGTTTTGGTTTTTAGGTTTTTTTCAAGACAGGGTTTCTCTGCTGTAACTCTGGCTGTCCTGGAACTCACTGTGTAGATCAGATTTGCCTTGAACTCACAGAAATCCACCTGCCTCTGCCTCCCAAGTGCTGGGATTAAAGGTATGCCACCACCACCTGGCTCTCAATAAATTCTTACACTGTAGAAAGACACAAGCTTGTCTGTCTGGTTCTGGTACAGCAAGCTTTCAACAGTTTCTTGATTCTTAAAGATATATAAAATACAGAGGGGTACAAAACTTACATTCTGGTAGGCTTACCTTTTTAGATACCATTTCCAATCATCAGATAATCATAAACCTTAGGATCTCATGAATGGGCTACGCCATCTTGTTCTGGGGACAGTTGTAAGACAGGTTATGTCTGGTCTCTTAGAAATTGAGTGGAAGCTGTGGAAGGGCTGTCGCTAGGTTCTCTAATGCAGAACTTCCTCCACCTCTGCTACAGTTCTGTGAAAGCTTACCCATCCTGTCCCCATATCAGAAAACCTACCCTCAGCCATGAGTCCCCCACTTGTGGCTGGAGGGGCTTCCTCCCTTTCTGAAGGTGATGCCTCCCTGGCCCTTCCCACGCTCTTCATGCCTTCTTCCTCTGCAGTGAGAATCTATAGTGACCCTCATCTTCCACCATCTCGGTTGTTTCTCTACCCAAAGGAAGACTTCTCATGCAGGTCCTGTTGACTCTCATTGCTTCTGACCAGACTTGCCCATAATTTGGTATTTATATCAATTCTCCATCTCTTAGGTCCACTGAGGATGTTGTTTATACACTGAACACAGTAGCACACACCTGTAACTCCAGCACTATGGAGGCAGAGACAGGTTCCTTACAAGTCTAAAGCCAGCCTAATCTACACAGCAAGTTCCCCAGCCAGCCAGGAATACCAATGAGACCCTGAGTCACAACCACAAAAGGATGCTGTCCGTGCTATTTCCCCACTGTCCTCATTGCCGTGTGTGATGTCGGGACGTTTCTGAATTGCCACCACCTTCCTAGAAGAACTTGAAGACATTTTCCCTGTCACTCTCCTTCTGTACATACAAGAAAGTCAGCTGCAGGTTCAAACACAAACAAAACCACTCTCTTTAAAATGAAATTAGACTATTGGTCAAAATGATTACCAAGCAGGTATTTCAGAACAGAATAAGAGCAAAGAGTCATTTAAGCACGCTTACCCCTATGAGTAAACACAAAAGAGACTATGCAATTTTTTCTGGGGCTAAATGGCAGAGATAAAACAAGATAATTCATTTTCTTTCAAATTTATTATAAATTTCCCCTCAAAGAGTAGCAGTTTTAGTGCTGTATTTATAAATGGGTTTGCAGAGAGCCACCATTGGGCTGGGCTGGAACTTGTTTGGTAGCGTGCTCTCCTAGTGTACACAGAGCCCTGAACTCAATCCCTGTCGCCATAGCTCAGGTGAGGTGGCACACACCTATAGTCCCAACACTCAGAGCCAGAAGCAAATGCTCAGAAGTTTAAGATCAACCACAGCTCTGTGGCAGGCCGAGCTGGCTACATAACCCAGTCACAAACATATATACTACACATACACACATGCACACACACACACACACACACACAACAAGCAGTCAAATCATACCAGGCAAGCTAACAAAATCCTGAGAAAATGTGCAAATAGATAGATAACAGAAAGAAGCCGGACAGTGGTGGTGCACGCCTTTAATCCCAGCACTCAGAAGGCAGAGGCAGGAGGATCTCTGTGAGTTTGAGGGCAGCCAAGTCTACAGAGTGAGTTGCACAACATCCAGTTACAAAAGAGAAACCCTGTGAAAGAAAGAAAGAAAGAGAGAGAGAGAGAGAGGGAGAGAGAGAGAAGGAGGGAGGGAAAGGAAGAGAGAGGGAGAGGAAGAGGGAGGGGGAGGGAGAGAGGGAGAAAGGAAAGAAGGAAGGAAGAAACAAAAAAGGAAACAGAGATACAAAGATTTGGTAAGTACAGGAAGCAGTAATGGTGGGAGGTGAAGAGAGATGGTGCCAGTGGGTTGCAGGGAGGGAAGTCCGTAGTTGAAGGCTCTGGTTCAGCTGGAGTTGGTGGTGTTGGTGCAAAGCATTTTCATTACTCTCTTGGTTCAGTATCATGAATCACCGAAGACTCCAAGGACTGAGGCCTCTCCACCCTGGCAGCTTCAAATCAGCACTTTCGTTTTCACCCATCCTCACTCCCGGCTTCGCACTGCCTGGTGACTGCGGCTGCCCACATCATACTGCTCCCATCCCCACCACGCCCGTGTGCCTGCTCCCGTCACCCGCCCCCATGCGCCTCACCCTTTGCTGTGTACATAGCAGCTCTGACTGAAGCAACTGTGAGTTTTGAGAAGGCTATTTCTTTCTTTTTTATTCTAATGTCTGACAACCTCTGATTCTGTGAAAAGCTGCTGCAAGAAGGTGCTGTAACTGGAGTTTTTTAGGGCAAAGCCCCTATCGGCTGCTAATTAAATGACAAGTTATACTGAAAACCCGAAAGAGATTTCTTCAATATGGTCACATGGGGAAGAGGATCAGACAAAGGTATCCAGGGATCCACGGTCTATCTTGGAGAACTGACATGAGCTTTAGTTTTAAGTCAGTGAGGAATTGGGGCAGGAGGTATGCATAATTGAGCAGTCCTGGTCAAGGAGTGGTCTCACCAATCACTGCATCAGCTTGAGTCCTATAAGGGGGTCCTTACTGCTTGAGGGGACAAGGAGGCTGTCCTGAGATACTTACTTCTGCATCTCGAGGGTAAGGGCCTGCCATCAAGAATAAGTGCCTCTGACCTTAGGTCATGCAGGCTCTGCTGTTCTTGGAATCCATGGTGACTCAAGAAAAATGTTAAGAAAAGTAACTTACCTCTGTGCCCTTAGCCAAAGCAAGGGAGACAGAGAGGCTCACAATGAAGGCACAAACTTCAGGCTTCATTCTGCTTTAGACATGAGTGGGGCTAAAGAGGACTCCATGCATTATAGCCAAACAGCATGTAGGTGCCTACTTCAGGAGCAGTTAAATAAGCCAGACCTTTGTTAGTAAATGTTATATTAGTAAATTAAAAGAATCATAAATCCGGGGACCTAAAAGCTCAGAAAGTACTTTGTATTTGAAAACAATGGAGCCATGCAGTAGGAGATCACATTTATTTCTCGAGGAATCTAGATGTGCACTGAGGCCCCTAAGTGATTGAAACTGGTCTTCTTCTGCCACCAAGTGTTAGCTCACACTATAACCCATCAGGCTTTTCATTTTAAATCTCAGAAACAGAAGGTCATTAATTGAGAAAAATAAATCTAACAGGATTCACTATTAAAAGCATGGAGGTATATAAGCTACAGACTAGCCATGCTACACAGTGGTAGGGAAAACACCATTTCACAATTTATTCGGATTTTCTAAGGCCAAATTTATTTGATTTAAAAAAAAAATTACACAGCACCATGATCATCAGAATAGCTCATTTCAATATACCCAGTACAATATCATGAAACTAAGAATATGCAAAAACTCACATGTACACTGAATAAATTTCTCCTTATGTTAGAAAAGCATGTCATCTCCAGAAAAGCCTTCTGCTTTCTTAGTCTTACTCAGTTCTGTTGGTGCAGGGGAGTGTCCATACCAGGAGATTCAAGGGAGAGTTTCTGTATTTTCAGCACACAGGACTTCCAGCTACCCCACTGGGTTTTGGCTTCTTCCTGTGCATACTGTTACCTACAAGCAGGTGTCCATCCTTCCAGAAGGACTTCTACACCCACACTGACCACCACTGAGAATCATTACGGTGGGTCATTAGAGCACTCCCAGGGACTCCCAGCCAGCGCCAGGCTCTGCCCGTGATGTTAATAAATATTTTACCTTCCTAGACAAAATTATTACAGTCCACAGCTCCAACTTTGAATTTTTCTTTGAGTTTAACATGGATAACAACTTTTCAAGTCATTAAAAGATGAAGATGACTAGATGAAAGAAGGAAAAAGTAACCTCTGTGTCTGCGTCTCCCACAGTTAACAGTGGATGGACTGACTACCTCTCCTGCGGTCTTAGAATGTTGACTCTGCTAATCCACAGCTCTTCTCTGCCTAGCACACCACTTAAAAATAAAAAAACCCAATAATCATCAGTCCCAACAATAACACCACCAGTGTCTTGGGAATGCTTCAGTATCACACCCAAAATCATTTCCAGATGCCCTTCTAGCATGTCAAGTCAAAGACGGCTCAAGGCTGCTTGCTGCCAAGCCTGATGACCTGAGTTTGGTACCTGGAACCCACATGGTGGAAGGAGAGAATGGACTCCATAGTTGTCCTCTGACCTCCATATGTGTGTGCATCATGACATTCATGTACCTACATGTATAATGATTCCATTATTTATGATAATATCAGCAACAAGGGCATCTTGATTAAAGAATACACATTTAAATTTATTTCTGTATTTCATTTTATGTGTATTAGTCCTTTATCTACATATATGTATGTGCACTCTGTGTATGCCTGGTGTCCATGGAGGTCAGAAGAGGACATCAGATCTCCTGGAACTGGAGTTACAGATGGTTGTGAGCCACCATATGTACTAGAAACTGAACCAGAGCCCTCTGCAAAAGCAACAAATGCTCTCAACTGCTGAGCTATTTCTCCAACCTCAAGAATATAATTTTTAAAAATGTTTTTCAATGCTGGCTACATGGTTGACAACTTAAAGGGCTGTTCCAATTCTACAAGCCACTGTTTATAATCTTAGCTGTCCTCTTACCAAGAATTGACAAACTTTTAACAAACTTAACAAACATTGCTCTCAAATACTGTGACAGGCAGTAGAGATTGACACCACTGTTCTGAAAGGAAATCTGGGGTATTCTGAGAGCAACAGGCCTCAGAATTCTACTTCAAAGAATTAGTTCTCTGAGATGATAGCAACCTCACAAAGAAAGTTGCTTATTGCCACAATGCTTAGGTAGCAAAGAATGAAAACTAACCAACTCACCAAGGGAAATGTGCCTAAGTTACCATAAATGGAACTGTGATGTGAAGCTTTATTTCTGGTTATGTGTGGTGGTATACATGTCAATCCTGATGCTCAGGAGACTCAGGCAAGAAGATCTTGAGTTTGAGGCCAGCCTAGGCTACACAGTGAATTGTTGCCTCAAAAATGAACAAACTCAGCAGTGCTGTGGTGGTGCATGCCTTTAATCCCAGCACTCAGGAGGCAGAGGCAGGCAGATCTCTGTGAGTTCAAGGCAAGCCTGGTCTACAGAGTGAGTTCCAGGATAGCCAGAGTTACAACAGAGAAACCCTGTCTCAAAAAAACCCAAAACCTTCAATACTTTCATTCTATAGGATTATATATATTGAACTGTCTATATTCCAAAATTACCTTACAATTAAAATAACTTTCAAAAGATAAAGTACTTGAAGTGATCACATCACTTCACATCACATATGTAAATAGGAAAGGGAAATATTACTGTACTTCTCCCCCTCTTTACTTTTTTATTATCAACATAAAAAACACTGAAAGTTAGTGACTAAAGTCCAGGATGGTTCCTTTTAGGTTCAACTTGATTAGATTACAGGATACCAAGAAAGCTGCTGAGGTATCATTTCACTGCTGCCCGGGAGGGAGGAAATTTCCTGAGGAAATTAGCATGCAAGTTAGCCTGGAGCAGATGAGAAGTAGATGGCCAGACAGGCAGTCAGAGCTTCGCCTTTTATGTAAGTTTTCAGTTCTCTGTGATCAGCCACAGTTTAAAAGTATTGAATAGAAAATTCCAGAAATAGATTCTCTGCAGGTACAGAGTTGTAATTCTAATAGCTGGGAGGCTAAAGGAGAACCATGAATTCAAGGCCAGCCTGGGCAACTGAGTGAGGACCTGTCTCAAGATAAATAGGGAGGGGAGAGCTGGCACTAGAGCCCAGTGGACAAATATTCCAGAGATAGATAACGTATAAGTCGTAAGCTGTGTACCCTTCTGAGCAGTGTGAGACCCTGTGCTGCCCTGCCCAACCCAAGATGGGAATCATTCCGTTGCCATCATAGCCACACTGGATACAGGGCCCTCCAGTTAGCCATTCAGTAGCCATCTTGGCTATGAGACTGACTGTCACAGCATAACAGTGCTCACATTTGATTCTTATCTTCATATAATTAATGGCCCCAAAGTGTACAGTGACGATGCTGGCATTTGATACACCAAAGATAAGCCACAGTTCACTTCTTTAAGTGAAAGAACACACACACACACACACACACACACACACACACATACACACAGGAAAAACAACATGTATAGTGATTGGTATTATCTGTGGTTTCAGGCATTTACTGAGGAGCTTGTTACATCTCCTCCATGGAGAAGAGAGACACTACTGTAATTTGCTCTACAGACTAAGCCTTCTACTCAAAAGAGAATGCAGTGATTTCAAATTTATACACCACTCAAACAGAAACTTCCCATTTTGATTACCATTGTCTAAGAAACCAGTCTCTGGCAGGCAACACATACTAAATAAATATTTGCAGAATGATTATGATTTGTAACAGATGCTTCTCATATATAGAAATGAATTTGAGTGAACTGGAGCTGGCCATTGGTGTAGGTCCCTCAAGGCACAAGTGAGTTAGGCTCCACCTCCACTCTAAACTATCAAAACAGCCATTCCCAGCCCCTTGAGGCAGGAGAGTGGCCAGGCCCGACCTTATAGGGGGAAAAAAAAAAGCTCATGATCAGGCCACCAAATCCCACCAATCCCTAAGCTTGCCCCAAAATCAGGCCATAGAATCCCACCAATCCCAAGCCACCCTGGAAAGCTCTGCTCCCCCCAAACCCTAAACCTGCTTCCAGCTCAGTTCTTTGCTGCTTCTCTTCAAAGTGGAGGCAGCCACATACACGCACACGTTTTCCCCAATAAATCTCTTGTGTGAGGTTTGTTGTGCAGTGTGACTTTGTGGTATTCCTTGGCTACCAACTGCCAGGATACCTTTCCACTGGAGTTGTAACACTTACAGGTGGGAGGGAAAAACAGGAGACCAAGAATAAAACAGATTCTTAGATGCAGAGTCGAGACTCTGCAACTCAAGGGCGTGACCTCACTGAAGGCATTTAAACCTTCTGAGTCTCAGACTCCTTTCCTCGAGGGAGATGGAGTCAATTCTAGGCAACTAAGTGCCAAGAAACCACATAAGAACCATCTGAACTGTTGAAGTCTAGATTCTGGAGTATTTAAACATACCTTTGGGAAATATCACTGGGTGCTATAAGTTAATATTGTAAAGACAAAGCAACATTTTTGAAATAGGGGAATTACCTTCACCACTGATTTGTCACTCGGGGATTAAGTGAAACCACTTGCAAGAAGGCAATCCGTTGAGAGCAAAACAAGAAAGATAATAAGTGAAGAAGTAAACAGTCAGTCTCCAAGCTCAGCAGGTTGTCATTCAAGGCTTCAAAAACTATCACTACAAAATTATTTTACCTAAGGTATTTTGGAATCATACCTTATGTAGCTATTAATGAATTTTCAACATAGCTATCAAAATATACAAGGTATCTTTTGGAGACATCTTTAACAATAGTTTATAGAAAGCTCATAAGCCCAGGATAAAGCACCCAAACCACGTTTTAAAGAACAATAAAAGACTCTGGGAACAGAACATGCTAAACTTGAGGGTGGGGGGTCGTGTATTTATTAATAAGCAGGACCTTCATTTATAGAGCTGCAAATGAGCCTTAACAGGAGCAGAGGGAATGAGGAGCAGGGAGTAGACATTGATCTGTATGGTCATCTCAGAAATTCTGGTATAATAGAGGCCAGCATATGACTTAATTTGCATAAGGAACCCGGTAGGCTGAAATGGGAAATTTGAGGAAAGGTGCTTGGACTCCAGAAGAAATGCTCATAAATCTAGAAGAAAATTAACTATTCCAACCTCTAAAACTCTGTGTGTGTGTGTGTGTGTGTGTGTGTGTGTATGTGTGTGTGTGTGTGTGTGTGTAGGGGTGAAATCACCCAGAGCTAAAGGAAATTAAGACACTTGTCTTACTTGTCCCTGTTGCCCAATTCAAGAAGGACAGGGTCCCACGGATAGTTTCTCATCCAGCCCATGGTACCCTTGTTCCAAGCCCAGAGGGGAGGCAGTTGCTGGAAGTGCAAGATTCTCTTTTGGAATTCCTGAAAAATCTGCAGATAGTAGAACCCAAAAGCATCCCTCAGTCTGGGCTAGAACAAAGGACCGCAGCGAGCAGTGGGTGAAGAGAGGAAGCCCTAAGAGCTGAAGGAGGCAGAAGCCTTAAGCAAGAAAGCAGCACAACTGAACTCTGGCGCCATCTAGAGGCTCCTCCTGGGAGGAATTGGAAAAGAAGCAGGAGAGGCCAGGGGTGTCATGCTGCAAAGGAGGAACACTGTGATCTTTAGCACCTCTGGATAAGAACTGAACTGACCTGGAGTCTCAGGAACAAGAAGGTTAGAATGCCAAAATTTACAAAATGTCACTTACGCTTCCAACCATGCTGAAGCCTGGTAAAACAAGGCCAGTGATACAAATGTGCACTCACCTTCTTCCGGAGCATTGGTGCTTTCGAGAGTTTCATGAAGGTCAAGTGAGGCTTAAAACTTCTGCTTTCTCCTACCAGGATGCCTTTCTCTTGAAATGTTCTTTTCGCAGTCTCTGAAGAAAACAAAAAGAACACAAAAGTGCTACTGTAACACACTGTTATCCTGTAATTAAAAAGCTGATTCAAGAGATGACTGTAGGGGCTAGAGAGATGGCTAGCTCAGTGGCTAAGAGCACTGGCTGTTCCTCCAGAGGACCTGGGTTCAATTCCCAGCATCCACATGGCAGCTCACAACTGTCTGTAACCCTTGTTCCAGGGGATCTGACACCTTTACACCAATACACACAGAACAGTATGTATTTAAAAACAAAAACACAAACACGTCTTAAAAAGAAAGAGAGATGACTATGTTATAAAGAAGACGATACTCTTGTTCCCAATTTTGTGTCTTTATGTGTTTTATGTGCGTGTGTCTACATGTCTGTGTTCATCAAGCTTTTTCCGTTGTTTTTATTTGTCTGTTTGTTTTATTCTGGTTTGTTTGTTCTATTTGACTACTTGCTTCCTAAAGAGAGAAAGGAGGCCTGGAGTTGGAGGGGTGGGGAGATGTAGAAGACCTGGGAGGAGATGAGGGAGGAGAAACCATAATCAGAATATGTTGCATGAAAAAAATATTTTCAACTTAAAAAAACATGAGAAAAAGACAGCTACATGGTATTTCTAAGAGGGAAAGAAATACAATGACTGTGATAACAAATACTTGACAGTTAAATGCACAATGATTGCAAACGTGCAATACAGTACACACTAGTGTGCAAAGAGAGCATCTCACACAAAGCCCGTGCTTTCTGGCTTGATGCTGCCCCTCACTGACCATCTTGGTGATTTCCTTATGGTCTAAGAAAGGACTAACTGGTCTGCTGCCACCTTCCATATCTAAAATTTCTGAGCAAGTAGAAGGAGTCTTCCTTAACACAGTAAGAAACAAAGCTTGGTCCAGTGGGTAAAATGACTTGTTCTGCAAGCATGAGGCCCCTGAGTTCAGCTCATGTAAAAATGACCCCATCACCCACATACTCATGCCTGGAACCACCACATTGCAGGGAGAGACACATGGTTCCTGAGAATTTGCCAGCCATCTAGTCGAGCTGAAATAATTTTTAGTGAGAGACCTTGTTGCAAGGCAGTAAGATGGACAGCAATAGAGAAAGACACCAGACATCATGCTCTGACCTCACACTGCCACAGCTGCATACTCATGTACATGCACACCACAGCACACAACACACATGCACACTACAGCTCACAACACGCACACCACAGCACACAACACACATGCACACTACAGCTCACAACACGCACACCACAGCACACACAACACACATGCACACTACAGCTGCACACAACACACACACACACACACACATACACACACAACATCCAGTATAAAATAAGGAACAAACACTGTGAGCCAAGCCTTTTGATTGCCCCAGTTTAAAGCCTTGGGTTTACAGAAGGACAACCCCGGATAGAGCCCAGCACATTTCCCATGTGAGCAAAAAGAACCAAAAGGAGAGACCAAGACAGCTAGAGTTCAGAGAACAGAGCACTTAGGCATAAGACCTACGTCAAGGCCAAACTCCAGGGATCTGCAAAGTGTTCCTCAGAATACTCGGCCTAGCAATCGTCGGTACATTTGCATAAGGAAAATACTGGG
This sequence comes from Cricetomys ansorgei, assembly GCA_026225945.1. Taxonomy (NCBI): domain Eukaryota; kingdom Metazoa; phylum Chordata; class Mammalia; order Rodentia; family Nesomyidae; genus Cricetomys; species Cricetomys ansorgei. The sequence continues at coordinate 8,538,842 of JAMJFZ010000882.1, forward strand.
ACTAGGGAAGCATGCACTCCAGAGGATTGGAGAGAGCAGCAGCAGTGCTTACAAGAGGCAGAAATGATTCCTCTTCCATTAGCCAGACAGGCAACTTCAAGGAGGGGTTTATAAGACATGACCATAGGAAAAAGACTGTAGGGGGGCAAATAAGACAGGGTAATGAGATGTATGTGTCCTGAAAGCAGCAGGGAGACTGTTACAGGGGAGGAGTGACCTGCCAAGAGAGGGATGGGGAGGGCAGAGATGGTAGAGGTACCACAACACTGTTCTGGCCAGTGACTATGAAGTGACTATGAAGATATTAACTCCATAGCATCTTGAACTAGCAAATCCACTTCAAGAAGAACACGAAGAAAAATTAAAGTCTTGGTACATAAACGTCCACATAGGAAATGCTGAAACACTATTCTGAATTCGCAGACTCGATATAGCCTCCACCAATAAAGATGTGGTTGATAAATTATCAGATAGCCATAATGAAAAGACTAATGAAAAGAATGAAAGAGGGTTTCACACGCTGACCTCTAAGCAGTTTAACACTGCTGCCAGTCACAAGCCCTGTGCTAGAACATGCAAACAGGAAGCTGGTATTCCTTACCACATATATGAAGGACTCTTGAAGGGCTGTTAATAAACACCTTTTCAGTTTATTTTTTATCTAGAAGTGGGTTGATACAATTAAGGAAATTTAAAGGATGAAACCGAAATGCAAAAAGCAGTGCGGGCATGATGGTTCAGCAGGTAAGGGCACTTGCTGCTCAAGCTTGAAGACCCAAGTGCAGATCCCCGGCACCCACATAAGAAGTCCAGCAAGGCTGCATTGGCCTGGAACTCCAGCACTGGGGCAGGGGGTGGGGGAGGGGAGACAAGAGGCTGGCCAAGGAAAGGGAGGTAGCCAGCTGAGTCTTAAATAGTGAGCTCCAGGTTCAGTGAGAATCCTTGTTTCAAGAGGATAAGGTGAAGGGTGATGGGGTAAATGACCCAACAGCCCCCTCTGGACTCCACACGTGAGCACCCAGGTGCATGCTCTGGCATTCACACACATATGCGTATCTCCCACACAAGTCAGTGCTCCTGATAGCTTTCCTTGTGGGTGGAGAAGACAGTGGGGTTGAGCTGGCCTAACTTCTACTCTGGTCATGTTTCACTCTATGACCCTGAGACTGAATCCCTTAAAAATGAAAGATGATGGGCCAGCAAGATGTCACCAAGCCTGGAGAGCACTGACTGCTGCAAGTTGTCCTCTATCCTCCACGTATGTACCTGAGCTTGCATGCACACACACACATACATACATATGTACCCGAGCTTGCATGCACACGCATACACACACACATACACTCACAAAAATGAATGTAAAAAAAAAAAAAACAAGGAAAGATATTGTCTATGTATGTTTCAGTTTTGAGTACCAACTTGGTTGGCGACCAGAAATTACTAATGATGCGTATAATAAGAACTACTTGGATGAAATTGGAGTCCAGGGCAGCAGCACCCTGCTGAATGTTTCTCACACAGCGTAAGAATTCAGGGTTGTTTTGGCCAGAAAATTTAAAATAAAACAGATACATGAGATCATATCATCATTCCTAAGAAAATAAAGGATTTGGCTGTAATAATAGACCCATGTGAAAATAATAAAAGAATATGGCTATAATTCAGAAAGAATAGCAGAGTTTCAAGACAGGAACAGCTACATAATGACCTCACTACCACATCGTACAAACACAGTGACTAATGGCAAAATTCTAGGTGCTGGAGCCTAAAGTCTTTGGATTTCACTCTAAGCATAATGAAGAAGTTAGGGGCAGGGGCTCGGCAAGAACAGAATCTATGTGACGATAAGTGTCTTTACTCATCTAAATTTTGACTAGAATAGAGGAAGCACTCTGAGAGTCCTGGCAGTTCTAAGAACTCGTATTTCCTGGACTGTATCTGTTGAAGAAGGCTGTTCATGGGCTGGCATGGTATGTTGAGTGGGGACTGGGGAGAGAAAATCTGGGTCTTCATCACCATGTGGCTTCTATTGAGACCTTCACCATGTGTGACTTCTGCAGCTCGGTCCTCTCTTATTCCCATAATTCTGCAGTGTCTGTCTCTCCTGCCACAGCAGAGCAAGCAGCTACAGGACTGACTGAGGCCCTCCACTACCTTCCTGCGCAGGGAAAAAGCAAAGTGTTATAGACTGAGTAGAGAGGGATGGAACTGGAACAGGATATGACATCATGCTTTCATTTCCTCTCTGCTGACAGCGGGAAGTGCAGGGAAATCTGGCTTTGTTGCCTCAGTGCATCTCTCCAGGCATCAGGGGCTCCGGCCTCGTTCTAGTTTTCTGCTGTCTTGGTCCTAAGATGATGGCAAGGAGAAGTCACACTTTCGCTTGGCCCTGAACTACATCTACAGCTATTTCTTCAACAACATCAGATGCAGAAAAACTCATCACTGTGCAGTGCTGCCCAAACCACAGTGCCTTTCTCTACTCTTCACTGTTTTCCCCTGAGAATGGAAGATGGGAGAGGGGGCTTGGGGGGGGTTATAAAACAAGCAACAGGAGACAGGAGGAGAAAATTCAATTGCTACCTTATGTTGTCCAGCTGTGTGTTGAAACCCTTATTGTGATCGTTTACTTTTTAAATGCTTGTTAAATAATGATTTCTGCTAACTGTGACATAACATTCAGATCATGATATATGAATTTGGAACAGGTCTAAAAGCCCTTCTGCTAATCACTGCCATCAAACGGCTTTTCTTCCCTCTTCTACGGTAATAAAGGACACACAAAACACTAAATGGCTGGGGAAACAATGTCTGTTAGCTGAGAGCAGAGACTGCAACTTTAGCTGACTGGAGCAGAGAAGGAATTCACATAAGAGCTCTGGAGAGGCCAGGAAGCCTGCCTGAAAGCTAAGAAGACACCTCAAGGTCTATGGAGCCCAAGACAGTGAAAATATCTTCTCTCTTTTCCTGACCACTGGGTGCCACAGCTGGCCCCACTGAAGCCAGGGGCAACACAAAAAATAAAAAAGGCTAGCACTGTAGCTAGCTTTCAGGGACCAGTGATAGATACTTCTGATTATTTGACCTATTGCAGAATGCGTTCTGCTCAGTCTTCTCCTTCCAGGTGCCAAGTTCTGATTCCAAGTCTCCATCACAGCAAGATTCCCTAGCCCTGCCCTGGTAGCAGAGAGGCCTGTAAAAAAGTATGTCTAACCTGGGATACGGTTTTGAGGAATTCAGACAAGGGCTGCCAAACCAAAAATCCCAGAATCCAGCGAGTCTGCATCACGAAGCAATCAAAGTATATTTATAACAATTACTACCTTTTACGTTAGTTCTACCTTGGTCTTTTCTATATTGTCACATTCTCAACTGTTAGAAGATGACTCAGAGTTACACAAAAGTGTTATTTTCTTAAGTCTAAACTACTTGAATGTTGGCAAAGTCCTATGGCTTATCCGAGCCATGATGGATTAATATACTACGATCCTAAGGTTTGACCCATGGGATTAAGCTATAATTTGAAGACTGAGATTTCAGTCTTTAAATCTTGAAGAATTATCACTTAGAAGAATTAACACCCAGGGAACAGAAACAGCAAAAGGATGTGAACATACTAAGCCACTTACTGATTTTATTTACTGAGAACATACCACAGGTACACAGTAGCTCCTGAGGGTGAGTGCCCAAAACACAGGACTCCCATCCCTGAGAGTTACCAAGAACTACAGTGGACAGAAAGGACTCTAGCTAACTGAATCTACACAGAGGCAGTAGGCATATGAACCTGTTGTTTTCTTTTTCTCTAGCTTCCCTCCCCAGAGCATGGCTGAGCTATCGGCCACCAGCTCAGCCCCCAGGAAGGGAAGTGCAGGGCGTGGAGCAATGCATCCTGGTAGGTCCCAGATAGGAGGACTAAGAGTCAAGGAGAACGAATCAGACTCTTAGGAGAGGCTGTCAGAAGAACATACCTCTCATTTATTAAAGTGAGGGTGATTACATTTATATGGTATAGGCAGGAGAAGGTCTTTGGTACCCAGGGTTGGGATCTATTGGTTAAGACATGTGAAGCTCAAGTCTAAGCATCGAGATCTCGCAAGGGCACCTTCTGTATAAGGTGTGGTCCCACAGGGAAAAGAGGAAGGCTCCTTACCAGTAAATGGACTCAGCTCTAGGCTTCCAGCTACAGCGTAGATAAGCACCAACCAAGCCACATTCCTTTACTAATGACCTTCTGTGTAGCAGGCAATATTTAATATTTAGCTGGGTTCTGGCCAGGGCTAAAAAGTGAGGAGTACCCAAATTCCTACCACTCTCAGGATGAGAAAATCAGAGGTTCAAGGCCAGCTTTGACTCAGTCTCAGCTCTAGGACAGCCCCACATGAGCCACTCTTTGCATTAGATTGTTACATGTTACCTTATTGGTGAAACCATCAAGTACACATACAGAAACATTTTTCAATTTACTGCATTTAGTTATATCTGATTTTGACATAACTTCTCTCATAGCTCTCTGGGTCTGAAGTTTTGATATTTATACTCTTAAATATTTGTCACAGAGTAGTACATTTAATTTTCATTAGTGTTTCCTCTGTAAAGTATATTTTCTGCGTGTTTAAAAGCAGGGGGAAAGAAATGTCTTCTTTCTGAAAGGTATTTCTTAATGATTTTGCTTCTAATGGCAGCGTAATCTATTGCTTAGGCTGAGTATCGGGTAGTGACGATACATACATCACTTTGGAGATAAAAATCTCCCACTAATGTGAAAATTACATGCCATTTTTCCTCTATGCTAACTTTTATTCTGGAGGGGAGCTCATGAATAATTAAAGAGGCGTCAATTCTTCCTAGGAACACAGAAACCCCTTCAAGCACTAAATTGAAAAATCACACAACAAGTACATCAGGCATCCTTCAAACGTCAACTCAGTGTCCTTTCTAAATAACATAATTTATCTCAGGATGAAGATGAAAAGAGTTGCCCGAAGAACAATTCATTCGAAATATGTTTTATGGGGTGGCAAGATGGCTCAGTGGACCTGAAGGCATTTGGGTTTTAAGCATTGACAACCGGACTTCAAGCCCCGGGACCCATTTGTAAAGGCGAGAGCAGACTACTGCAAGTTGTTCTCTGCATGCACATACACACAGACAAATGCAATCAAATATTCAAATACATTTGTAAAACACTAGAAGCCCTTGCTGAAAACTGAAACAACTTGGAGGAACCTAACAGAAACAGCTTTGTCTGTTTTTTTAGATTTTGCATATTTATCTTTATATAGATTTTATTAAAATGAATTCTTAAAAATGTGGCAGCAATAAGTCCATACTTAAAAAATAAAAAAGTCACTAAACCCTGTCTTGAAGTAAACTACTAAATTGATTTTTAGCAGTGGCCTGTATTTATAATTACATACCTTTTTTGCAAACCACATCTTTTCCTTTGTTCTCTTTTAACGTTTCTTCACGTTTGCTAAAACTGTGAGGCTATTTATAAGACAATAGTGTATAGCTGGGAGCCTAGGAATGAGGGTCCCTGACAGAAATACCACACTAAGAATGAAAGTAGCCCCTCCTAAATGCCCAGGCATCCATGGGAAAATGACTCCTCTCCCCGGGGAAGGACTATCTCCCAGCAGTTCTCGACTGACATACAAACACACTCCCTAGCTTTTCTTTAATCTTTTCTATACTTTGTAACACTGCTATGAGGCAGAAAAATAATCAATAAACGAATAAATAAATAAATAAATACATAAATAAATAAATAAATAGTTTTCCTTTCCATGATTTTGTGCAAAACTGCAAGTACATTCATTTTTATATGTATATACATTTAAGTATGTGCATATGTATGTGTAGGTATACATACATGCATGTGTACATATGTAGACATATACACATGACAACCTTTTCTCTTAATGCAAGCCTGTTTGGGGGCCCAGAGCCAAACTTTATGGCCGGGAGTCTGATATAAAAACAAGACAAAGCACATGAGGACATTATCTGATTGTGTCTCCCGGTTTGAGAAATGGACTTTACAGGGAATAAACTTTATGTCAGGATACAAAGCAATGGCATCTTTACAACACTTTCATCTTCACCACTTACACTATTGTACTCTGCTATTTATTTCCCACCATTTCCTTTCCCTACCTCTCTCCTTCCATCAGGCTGCTCTCCTTCATTCCCACAAACAGCTCTCATTTTGCTTTCAAATCACAGATTCTACCCTTGTGGTGGTTTGAATGAGCTTGTCCCCCATCGGCTCATCTACCTCAACAGTTAGTCCTCAGTTAGTGAGACTGTTTAGAAGAGATAGCCTCTATGTTGCTGGAGATGGGCTTTGAAAGTTTAAAGACTTGGCCCTTTCCAGTTCCCTCTCTCTACTATGTGCTTGCTATGGAGGGTGTGAGCTCTCAGCTTCCTGCTTCAGCCACCAAGCCTCCTGCTGCCATTCCTGTCTGCCATGAAGGACTCTGATCCCTCTGGAACCGTAAGTCCAAATAAACTGTCTTCTATACTATGCCTACTAATTACAATTACTCTCTTCTTTTCCGCCTCCTGCCCTTGATCTTTCCCCCTGCTGGTGGTTTCCTTCTTTATACAAAAGCTTTTGAAGGTCACTCAATCCCACTTGTCAATTCTTGGGATTGTTTTCCGTGTTGTCGGAGCCTTTTCAGGAAGTCCTTCAAAAGTCCGATGTGTATGTAGTTCTAGCAACGTTTTGCCTTGTTTTCCTCTAGCCCTTCAGAATTTCAGGTCTTACTTAAAGATCTGTGACCCATTTTGGTTTTGCCTAGCATAGCAGGAATACAGCTGCACTGTTTCACATGTGGATATCTAGATCTTTAAGAGGTACTCTTTTCCCCAAATGTATGGTTTTGGAACCTTTTCAAAGATCAGGTAGTTATAGCTAAGTGAGTTTTTATTCCTTGATCCTCTCCATTCCCTGGAGCTACTAGTTCATTCTATGTGGTATCTTGCTGTTTTTACTACTATGACTCTGTAGTGTAGTTTGAGATCAGTAGTGCAATACCTCCAGCGGTGTGGTTTCTTAGGATTGCTCTGGCTACTGGAGGGTCTCTTGCACTTTTGTGAATTTCAGGCTTTTCCCCTAGTTCTGTGAAGAATGTCATTGGAATTTGGATGAGGATTTTGTTGAATCTTCAGGTCAGCTTTGGTTTTTAAAAAGCTGTTTTCACAATATTAATTTTGCTGATCCATAGAAGTCTTTGAATCTTCCATTGTCTTCACTCCTTGGATAGGTTTATTCCTAGGTTGGAGGGTTGGGGTTTTTTGCTTTGTTTTTATTGTTGTTTAATTGTGTAAAGCTACTACAAATGGGTTTTTTTTAATGATTACTTTCTTTGCAAGTTCATTAGTAGTAGGTTATATATTTCTAAAAAGCTTCTGATCGTTTTTGTTTTGCTTGGCGGAAGGAGCTGTTGCTGCTATTGAGACAGGCAAGTGTGTAGATCAGGATCAAATTCTATGGGAGGATCACGAAGTGCTGACATGACAAGTACATACCATCATGCCTCAGACACATGTCACCATGCCTCAGGCAAATGCCACCAGGCCTTGCTAAAGCTACTGATTTTTGTATGTTGCTTTGTACCCTGCAACATTGCTGAAAGTAATTTTAAATCTTTAGGTTTTCAGTGGCATCTGGATTCTTTGGGCTGTAGGTTCATGTCATTTGCAAGAAAGAATACTTTTATTTCTTCATTATTTCCTACTTGTATCCTTTCTCTTTTGTTCTCTGTCTTGTTGCTCCAGGCGAGACTTCAAGACTATATTAAATAATAGTAGAATCAGCACCTCTGTCTCATTCCTGATGTTAGAGAAATGCTTTCAGTTTTTCTCCATGTGAGACAATGTTGGCTATAGGCTTGTCATATATGGTCTTTATTATACTGGGGTGCATTCCTTCTATTCAAGGCTTCTATCATTGTGGGTATTGAACTTTATCAGAGGCCTTTTCTGGATCTATTAAAATGAATATGTGATTTCTGTCCTTCAGTCTGCTAATGCTCTATATTACATTTACTCATTTGCTTACATTAAACGATCTTGCATTCAGTTTGCAAGTATTTGGCTGAGAATTTTTGTGTTTATGTCCATCAGAACAACTGGTCTATAAATTTTCCTTTCTTGTTGTGTCATGTGGTTTTGATATCAGGGTAATAATGCTGGCTTCAGAGAATAAGTTTGGTAGTATTCTTTTGGAGGAAATAAACTATATGCAATAAAGATTTAAGATGATTAAGGATATTGTTTTCCATTGATGTAAAATACCCTGAAATTGGGGCTAGAGGGATGGCTCAACTGATAAGAGCACAGACTGCTATTCCAGAGAACTGAGATCTGATGACCACCATGTGCATAGCAGCTAACAACCATCTACAGCTCCAGTTACTGGGGATCTGATGTCCTCTTCTTGTCTCTGCAGGTACCAGGCATATACACACTACACAGACATACATGCAGGCAACACACGCATACATATTCAAAATAAAATAGAAATTTTAATGTTACATTAAAATGGCTAGAGTTTATAATTTGTATAAAGGAACTGTACTCGATTAATGAGTTATAAAACAGTCATCATCTAGTGTAGTAATGGTTTTATACAGACATTTGTTGCAAAGGCCCCTTCAAATCAAAGATTATTCTATCTGGGCATGCTGGCATATGGAGTTCTACCACTTAGGATGCTGAGGCAGAAGGATCTGAGTATCAGGTCAACCTGAGCCACATGGCAAGACTCTCTCCAAAAAAAAAGGAAGGAAGGAAGGAACGAAGGAGGGAAGGAGGGAAGGAAGGAAGGAGGGAAGGATCTTTTCAAATGGAACTGATAACTGCAGCTTTCTTAGCTTGTTAATCATATCTGTTTGTGTGACTGAGCCCACAGACTCACAGACCACACAGACTTGCAGCTCTTCTGAAACAGGTGAGATGCTGCTGCTTTCCTGCACAGTGCTTTAGGGTTTTCTTCTTTTGCAGCACTGGGGACTGAGCCAGGGCTCTGGGCGCGCTAGTGCTCTGCGACTGAGCTACATCCTGAGCTCTCGATTTTTTTAAATGCCGTCTTTAAGTGTTTTTGCAAACTTTAAAATATGTGACGGCAAAACCCTCGTGCCTTACACACCCAAGTAACATCCCTAACTTGTCTGGAGTAAAGATATGAGTACACGTGGATACTGACTGGTCAACATGGACGCTATCGCTAAGGGCAGCAGAGTCAAGGATTTATAATTAGGGGTAAGTCATTATCAAAATTGTTCCTCTTTATTGCTTGGTGTTTTTGTTTGGTTTGGTTTGGTTTGCTATTTTGGTTTGGTTTGGTTATTGGGTTTTGAAAACAGTGTCCCATAGCACAGGCTGGCCTCAGATGCACTATGTGGTCAAGAATGGCTTTGAACTCCTCATACTGCTACTCTGCCTTCCATGTCCTAGGATTACATGCGTGTTCCACAACGCCCAGCCTATGAGAACTCTGAACTGAAGAAATCTAATTTTATCCTTCTTGATCTAATCCCTAAAATAAGTGGGGAAAGTAACAAATGACTTGTTTAAATTATCACAGTTTCTATATGGTTTCTGATTTCTAGGATAATATAATCTAAAACTCCCAAGAATTATGCTTTGTGATAACTAAATGTCTAAAAAGTTCTACCCCATAATATGGAATTCATAAAAGAAAACAGTAACAGAAGGTATGTATATGATTAAGTTGCCCACAACCAAAATGTTTCTCTGTGTGAGTGTGAGTGTGTGCGTGTGTGTGTGAGTGTGTGTGTGTGTGTGTGTGTGTGTGCACGTGTGTGTCTGGTGGTTATGAACCACCCAACATGCTGTGAGAACCAAACTCAAGTCTTTTGAGCACTGAGCCATCTCTCCAGCCCACACTAGTTTTTAGGTTTAAAAATATTGGCTGCTCTTAATAAATTTCCAAAAGAACTCTATTTAAAGAACAAAACTTGCTGGGCAGTGGTGACATACATCTTTAACCTCAGCTCTTGGGGGGCAGAGACAAGCAGATCTCTATAAGTTTGAGGGCAGCCTGGTCTACAGAGTGAGTACCAGGACAGCCAGAGTTACCTGTTTCTCTGTTTCAAGACAAAAAAACCCTGTCTTGAAAACAAGAAAGGAAGAAAGGAAGGAAGGGAGGAAGGGAGGAAGAGAGAGAGTGAGCGAGAGGAGGGGGGAAGGAAGGAAGGAAGAAAGAAAGGGAGAGGAAAAAAGAAAGAACAAAACATTTGTCATGCAAAGATGTGTTTTCTGCTGTTAAGTTTCAGCCCTGCTTGGGGAAGTTAAATCTTAACAAAGGCAAAGTCTACTCAAGCATCTGTCTACTCTTAAGGTCTTTTGGATGAAGTGCAATTTATAACTCAGACCAATCTGTGACTGTTATTTTTAGAGTATAAATTTTATTAATACAACTTTTATAAATTTTTTAAGATCCTGACATTCCTAACATAGTGGTGTCTAATTACTGTCTTAACGTTCTCTAAAAATAACTAAAACTGGGTTGCTGAGTTACTGAACACCATATATACACAGTTATAATTTTAAATAGGATGAGCCTCGTCTCTGTCAATAATCTTGCTTTATTCACCTTCATTTCAAAATAAGTTTAAAATTATAACTTTAATGAGAGATTTATAAGAATAATTATTTTAAAGATATTTTCTCAACTGCACCATTCATAAACACTGAAAACTGTTATATTGCAAAAAATACAAGTGTGTTCTTTTTAACACTTTTTTACTCTTTGAACGTTACATACGATTATACAATGTATGTTGATCATAGCTATCCACCACCTCCTCCTTCCAAGTTTCCCTCGCGTTCCCACCCCACCTCCCTCCAAGCTTCATGCCTTTTAAATTTTTACTATTAGTATCAAAGCATTAGTGCTCATATGGGTGATATTAGTGAATAAGCAGTAATTCTTCCATTCTGTATGCAGAGTCTACAGCCCTGTGGTGTGTGCCTAGGGATTCTAACAACAGTGTCACTAAAAACACAACAAGGCAATTGCAGCCTAATCATTAAAATGTGATTCCTGATATTCTATATCAGTAAACTGTACGAAAGATTAGCACATAAGATAATGTGCTTCCTGCCTGAACGTTACTCTAACAGTACACTCTTAGATGAGATCTTCTGATAGAATTAAGCAGGTTTCACAGACAAACTGGTTTCAACGTTGCCACTATATACCGTCGAAATTGTGCACAAGTACTTCTGTTCTAAGATGCTGATAATCATTTTAATAACGGCTAATGGACTACAGGTTAACTTGGGCTACTCGTTCTAAAGCAAATTTTGGAAGAACACTTTTTATTGCACTAATTTAGCAAAAAATAAATAAGGGTATAGAGAGAGCTTTTTGTTCTGCCCTCTTTTTCTTCCTGTGTAGGAACAGACCGCCCACAGGGTCCATACCAATGCCTCACCAGGAACCAATGATCAATGACTTCAAAGAACAAAGTTCATCCAGGGCTGGGGAGATGGTTCTGTGAGTAAAAACTATTGCTCTACAAACATGAGAACCAGAGTGTGAAGGCCCAGCACTGTGCAAAAGCCAAGCATGGCTGCCTGAACCTGGGACCCCAGCACCCATGGGAGGCGACAGGCAGCTCCCAAGAGCTCACTGCCAGCCAGCCTTGCTGAAAGGGCAAGCTTCTGGTTCAGTGAGAGACCTTGTCTCAGGGCAATAAGGCAGAGTAGATAGATGAGTGAGATTACAAAATTACTATGTATATGTAAAGAGCAGAAACTCAGGAACCCAGTTTTGCTTATCTATAGAACATGCTAAGGCAACAGACACTATTATATTAGGATAGTCGGGATCGTAAAATCTTTATGAAAGCTGCATCAATGAAATATATATTCCAAAAAATGATAGCTTGTTTAATCGGAGTTATAAATTGAACTTGAGAGAATTTAAAAACAGACAGATGCTAAAATAAGCTTAAATTTTCTTAAGATTTAACTACAGATCTAAGATCTAACATCCTACTGGCCTCTACATGCCCCTGCACAGGCATATGTACTCACACTCATGTGCACACACACACACACACACACACACACACACTTCATTCAGAGACAGGAAAATCAAGTTGGCTTACCAAAAGCAGTAACTAAAGCTGAGGGTCGCAGAGCCAGAGTTCTTATGCATGTCACCCATCTCTCCACTAGGGGCGCCATCAGACCGCTTCCAACCTTGGCTCCAGTTTACATTCTTCCCAGAGTATTCAGGCTCAGGCATAAACTTCCTTTATACTTATGTGCTTAGAGTGCAGGTGATAGGATCCACACATTAATCAGTAACAGATAGCTAACCAGATGGCACGGGTTCTCAAATCCCTCAAGACTGAGGAATGGCCCCAAAATAAGAAGAAATTATAACGGGGGCGCTGAGACTGAGGATCCCTGAGACAGATCTGCAGGGAACAGCATCTTGAAGTACAATGGCCTACCTCAAAATCCCTGCTTCTCACGCAGGACACCCCGCCTCCCTGTTCTGGGGAGTAACTGGGGCCTACAGCCAAACTTACATATGCATAAAATTTCCCACCTTTGTCTCATCGTCTCTCTGGTTATCAAACTACTGTGGGTAAGACAGAGGCAGATTAAAATTTTTTCTCTTACCAGTTTTGGCCAAACTGTAAATAAATTTATTTGTTCATTTTTATAAATATGCTAATGCATATATCTCTTAATTTACTGACATTCAGACCCAGAACCAATAGTAACAAATATTATCTAAACCAAACTCACATGTTAAATGTAAATTAGGTGGTCTATAGCATTCCGCTTTGTAAAAACTGATTTAGGATAAAGTAATTTGTCTTACAACATTAAGCAATTTCTTTCATGATTTTCAGTTAAGAGATACTTTCTAATAGCAGTGTAAGTTCTTATACAATTATGTCTCATATAATATGAAAAAAAAAAACTGAACGAAATTTTAGAATCATTCTTCATTCACCTAAAACTTCAAGAAATAAACGCAACAAATGCTTTTTTGTCATTTCCACAGTGTTACTATTTTAAGGATAATTATTTCTACTGCTTAAACTCATTGCATTTTTAGACAGTTTTCACAAGGGATTTGAACTATGTGTTTCAAAATAAAGACTGACATAATGTTGAGACCAACTCCAATTTCAAAACCTTTATACTTCTCATTTAAGGTAGATCATTCCAATTGATTGCTATGTAAAACTGTCAAACAGAATTTTAAAACATTTCATTCTTAAAAGCAAGTCTTCAAAATTACAGCTTCTCGGAATGAATGACATTCATCCTACCACAGGCAAACACAAAGGTACCTGTCGGGTGGCACATTCTAACGCCAGCCCAGTTCTGCTATTTGGTTGGTCCTTGAACATACCCAACTCTGACAGGAGAAACCACATAAATTCTCAGTCCTTGTGCCGCTTGCTTCTCTTATTGTTGTGAGAAAATACCTGACAAAAGAAACTTGAGAGCAAGAGGGCTTCTTTTGGCTTGAGGTTTGAAGGTACAGGCCTTCACGGTGGAGAAGCCAGGGCGGCAGGAGCTAGAGGCAGCTGGTCACGGTGCACGGTCAGGAAGCAGCAGGATGGGTTCTAGGCTGGCTTTCTGTTTTCATTCCGTCTAGGCCCTCAGCCCATGAGATGGCACCACCCATATTTAGAGGGAGCGGTTCCACTTCAGTTAGCCCAATACATAAAATCCCTCACAGGCATGCTGTATTAGTTACTTTTCTGTTGCTGTGACTTAAAAAAAAAAAACAAAAACAACACTATGTCCAGGGAAACTTATAGATGGGAGAGTTTATTTAGACTCAGTAAGTAGAGAGCAAACTAGGAATGGTACCAGTCTCTGAACTTTCAAAATCCAACACCAGTGACATACATCCTCCAGGAAGGTCACACATCCTAAGCTTCCCCAAACAGCACCACCAACTGGTAACCAAGTGTTCAAACACATGAAATTGTGGAACTGTTCCATTCAAACCACCACACATGCCCAGAGGCTGGTTTCCATGGTGCCTCTAACTCTCACCAAGTTGATGATCAAGGTTAGTAATCAGTTACCTTATCCTCACAGCCAACAAGGGAAAAGTCAAGGAGATTTTTGGTGTATTATCCCTTAGAGTATCCTAGAGATTTCTACAACTCCTGGAACGGATTTAACTCTTCTGCAAAGATTTAGGCACAGATGTAAATGAGAGAAGAGAGACTGCCTAAGGTTAAATGCTAAATATTCAGTCACACCTTTATGTTCACGTTATATATTTTTGCATAGATTTATCTACTACAATGTATTAAGTTTTAGGTGCCATACTCTGTGAACACAAGGGTAAAAAATTCCTTCAAAGTAATTATTACTTTGACTGGGAAAGTATGATGCTTTTTACAGTAGTCATCTACATACACCACCTGTATATAAGAGACGCACGAAAGGAAATTCTGATACAGGCTGCAAGAATGGTCCTTAAGGACATCACACTAAGAGATCTGATCAGGTAAGGAACATAAAGATGTTATATGTGATAGCAGCCCTGTCAACTAAGGCACAACACCTCCCCCCCCCCCCAGTGCTTCAGGGTCTAAAGGCAGTTTAGTGCATCAAAACAGAGGACCCAGCATAGGGAAACATAAGACCTAAGGCTAAGTATCCAGAGAAGAATCAAATAGCTGAGACTCTACACAACACAATAAGAACAAGTCTCACCATACACCTAACAGTTAATAAGTCCTTTAAAGTGCGATGATCAAAATGGTAAGCTTCATACTTCAGGAAAATAATACGGAAGCACTGAGGCAAACCACAGCCAAAGAGACAGCTGCAGAAAGGAGTCATCAGAGCTGCGACCAAGAAGCAGCAATGGATACAAAAAAGAGGGAACGGGGGATCAAATGTCCAGCAGTTGATGATTGCTTATCGAGAATGAGTCAAGTCAGGCTAGAATAGCATGGGGACACTCACCAAGCTACTGACTGCAAAAGGAGAAGCATAGTTAAGAGAAAGAGGAGTGGATTCAGAAACCCAAAAAATAGACACTTGATGGAGGAAAGAAAAAGAAATAAGAGATAAGCTCACATGGAAACTGAGACAGAGGCAGGGGGAATGAAAACGCGGTGGTTGCAGACACCAGGAAGGGTTAAGGAAGGAACTGTGTGCACTGTCATGTAAATAAATCTGAAGTATCCATTAGGATATGGCAATTATGACATCATCTCCAGGGATTTCTGGTCCTACCATGCCCTGGGGAGTTGTGGTCTCCACACCAGCCATACTTTCCAAAGGCCCATTGCAATCCCCACAAGTCTTCAGGAGCAAGAGGACAGCCACAGCTAGGACACACAACAGCCTCAACCAGGTGAACATGTGGCCCTGGAGATGGTCAATACAAAACAATATGAGCACTGTGCCTTGTTCTGTTTCTGGACATGGATCTGAGATATCCAGGCCCATAAGGGTGGTAGCCACAATTATATGCTACCTACAAGTCCACCTCCATAGCCTTGGTAGCTACTACCAAAAATACATGGGTGAGACTTTCAAGAAAGTCAATGGCATCCTTACTCTGACCAGACCTTGTGGTAGCTCACCCTTGGGGCTGCAAATCCAGAAAGGCTGGAGGCCTGGAAGCGCATACCCAGTACCAGAAATTCTACTTGTATGCCCACCTGAGGATCAGAGTTCACCTTTATAACCAATAATGGTTGTGGGACTTCAAGGTTTAAACAAAGGTGGGAAAACAAAACCTTCAATGATAGAACATGTGGCATGGAAATGGAGTGGTACAACCTCTGAGTAGGGGAGGGTAAATAGAAGCAAAGAATCAGAAACAGGCCACTCCAAAATATATGGACTAGGAGGAGAAAGACATATATAATACAGACGCCTACAGGGAAAGACGTTTTCAGGTTAATAATATTGAGAGAAAGCAGCTGATTTAAAGGTTGAAAAATATACAATAACAACAACAAAAAGGATTAACTACCTGAGCAAAATCCAGGCTGGGACTGGCATGGCAGATTGGAACACTGCTAAAGGGACTAGCCTATAGTGGACACCTGTCATTCTAATAATGAAAGATGCCAAGGCACCAGAAGAAAGTCGTGTTGTGCTGTACCATCAGGGACAGCGTGTTTATCACCAGGGATGTAGCCACCAGCTATTTAGCAGAGTGCATGGGCCAAATACAGTGCTAGCCGCTTCATGTACGCCAGCTCTTCTCATGTGGAGAGCTGAAAACGTGCCATTTCACGGGAGAATGTGAAGGACTGAGGGGTTAACGGCTTGTCTTCGGCTGCCATGAAGTCAGTTCTGATGGGCTCCAAAGCTCACTCTGGGCCAGCATGCTCAGATAGTTTGTGTTCTGTTATAGAAGCATGCAGGAGCCACAGCGTGGGCTGAGAAACGAAAAGCCTCAGTAAATGAGAGGAAATGCCCAGGGGACAGAAGAAAGGGGAGGTGGAGATAACGAAGCCAGATGCCCTGAAATACCAACGAAGAAAGGCTTGTAAAAGCAGGACAGCAATAAAACGACAGAGTATCAGAGACTGGAGTGACGTCTCTGGGCTTGGGTATGATGGACTTGGTAGAATAGCAGACTCCCACCAACAGAAACTACATTTCAGGTAAAAGGCTAGCTTTCAGCTAAAGGTAAGGGGGTATTCTCGGGAAATGTCTGGGGAGACGGGAAGCTAATTTACAAACTGACAGATTACCATACAGCTATCCAGCACAGACTCTAGAGTCAAACTGCCTGGATCTGCAGAACGGCTCTGCCACTTACCAACAAATTACTCTACCTCAGTTTCTCTATCTGACAAGTGAGGGTAATGACGAGCCATCCTATCTCACAGCTTTACACAACTAAATGAACTGATACTTGTAAGATGGTTAGAAAGGCTAGAGAAACAGCTCAGAGGGTAAGAGCACGGCTGCTGTTGCCTAGAGCCCAGGGGCAGTTCCCAGCACCCACGTCTGGAGCATAACTCCAGATCCAGCCCTCTTCTGGCCTCCACAGGCACGTGCACACATAGTACACATACAAACATTCAAGAGTACACACACACAACACAAAGTACAATGTGATGAATCTTTTAAAAAATATGTATAAGATGACTAAAAACCATCCACAAAGCAAGTTCACTTACATGCCTGATTGAAAAATCCAGTCAATGGAAGAGGGGACAAGGGGAAGGGTTAAGAGATAAATGAGGGAAGAAAGGAAGCAGGGAGGGTGGGACACACCAACAGGCAGAAAGGAAAAGGAGGTGCCGCAGGTCCTGCTGGCTCGGGACAGGGAACACAGGCAGCCTGGTCTTTGGTCCGTGACGGAAGTGTGGCAAAGCTGTTCAAACATGTCCAAAGAGAGCCTAACGCAGGCTGTAGGGTGAAGGGTCAGCAAACTCCTGAGACACCAGCAGCCTGTATTGGGAGGTCCAAACCTTCATGCAGTCACACAGCAGCCTGGCAGGCCCAGAAACTCGAGGGATGGAACAAATTCCTTCCAAGGAACTAGGAATGCAGAGTTTGTCCTATCTTGGGAGGAAATGACAGTCAAAAGAAGAGAAAGCATAATGCTCAAATGAGCGCTCTGAAAGCCTTTCATTTTCTCTTTTATGAGATAAATGTACTTGGAATCGTTTATCATGCTAACCAAGGGCACTTCTCTCATTTTGAACAAAAATACGCAAAGATCATTATAATTCCAACGGGCTAAAGTTTTAGCAGCCTCTCAATCTAATAACCTTCTTAACAAAATTGCATTTAGCTTATAAAATGAATAAAATTCCATATCCATTTCTATGCAAAAAAAAGCTTTTCAGACAAATTTCATCATTGTAAATGTAAATAAATGTCATATAAATTCTGTTTTCTGTATCTTCATAATCCCCAAGGCTACAGGGCCATGCTAAGGAAGGAGACAGTGTTGTTTTAGTCTGGAAAACATGATCAAGGTAAGATGTGAACCAGAGCCCCTGGGATCAAATAACTGACCTCTCTCCAAGAGCCCCCACCACAAACACACAGGTACAGAGAATGCAAGGGTGGGCTTGGCCTCTCCTACCCACCAGCACAAAATAACCACTCATGTCAGAGAGCAGGAAGGATTACACAGCATATCTGCTTGTGTAAATTGAAGACTGACAGTGCAGGGAGGGGGAAGAAAAAGAAGTATCATTTAATTTGTTATGTTGAAGGTTCGGAGTTTGATAACAAAAGATAAAGTAATGAGAAGAGCACACAATTTTATTTAGTAGAAGTTTTAAGTGACTTGGGAGCCTTCGTAAGAAACTGAGGACCACACTCTTTCCAACCTCCCCCACCCCAAAGCCAGGTAAGCCTGTGTGTTTGTAAAGATGTGTTTGACTGAATAGATAGTTACAGAGAAGTGCATACAGCCAGAGAAAAAGTATGATCTGATGGCAACAGACTTGAAGAACTTAGCAGGGTCTGTCTGTATCCTGGCGTCTTCAGAGAAAAGGACATTCCTTTCCTCCCAGTGTAAAGAAGAAAATTTTCAAACTTTCTTCAGAGGAAGAGTAGGAGAGCTGAGAGTGACCTGTCAGCTTCTCCTCAAATTCAGTCCTTAGTTTAAAATGTTTTTGGAGTCTGGAAAGATTGCTCAGCAGTTAAGAGCACAGTTCCCAGCACCCACATGGTGGCTCACAACCTTATATATCTCCAGAGCCAAGGGATCTGCTGCTTTATTCTGACCTCCATGTGCACCAGGCACACAGGTGGTACAGAGACATAACGTGTAGGCAAAACATCCATACATATTAAATAAGCAAATCATCAAAACAAATAAAAATAACTAATTTTTTATGGTATGGACTGGAGAGACGGCTCAGTGGGTAAAGTACTTCCCTTCAAGCATGAGGATCTGAGCTCAGATGGCCAGCACCATGTAAAAAGCCAGCCACACATTTGCAACCCCAGCGCTGATTGGGCAGAGATGAGGAGATCCCTGGAGAACTTACTGAACTTACTAGCCAAATCAATGAGCTCTAGGTTCGATGAATGACTGTGTCTCAAAAGATAAAGTGAAGTGTAGTACTACATTGCTGTGTCAGCTCATCAAGAAGGATTCGGGAGCATATTCATTGATGTAATCCCTGCTAGACCTCAGCAGAGGGACCCACCATCATGGCAAACACCATACAGGACAGTGGAACCCTGAGCGTCTGAGCTCAGGTGTTTTTATTGATTCAGAACTCCTCAAGTGTTCTGCTGATAGAACGTGCATATCATTAGCAATCAAGCAACCCCCACATAAATCCAACACTTGCAGATAATACAAAGCACCAAGACCTAGGCAGTCCCTCACCCAACAGTGCCCAAAACAATTATTTTATAAAAAACTAAAAATAAACTTCTAAAACAGTGAAGAATGACTAAAGAAGACGTAGGACAAGGAACTCTGACCTACACACACACACACCATACACAAGTGTACACACCACATGATCAGACACACACTCAAAATATTTTAGGGCATGATATCCTAAGTCCCACCAGTGGATAAAGCTTGTTAATTTATACTCTATGTTTAAACGTGCTCAAGAATTTTCTCCAATTTTATATGATAAAATTTCTTACTTCTTTTTCAGACAAGGTCTCACTGTATTGTCTAGGCTTCTAACTCATGCCCTTCAGCCACAGCCTCCCTAAACTCTCAATTAAAAATAGATAAATCACACTATTCACATCCTTCACAAATTCTCCTGCTTTCTATTAAATCCAACTAGCTCTACCTCCATTGTTCTGAACAAACAAAATTTCAATATTCCTATATAAGCATACACACACAGACACATAGTTTATAATAAAGTTTTTAAATGATATCCTATTTGATGAAACATATTCTTCTGAAAGTTAGAATATACCAATATAACAAATAGTTAAGATATAACACAGAAACAAAATGTTAAATTATTGTACTGATATCATTAGGTAGCTAGCCAAATATTTTCAGGTTTACAGGATATTAGGGGGTAAACCCTTGTCTCATAACCAGCAGCCTATATAAACAAAGACTGGATCTCCAGGACTCTAATTATTGTTAGAGGGATGAGTCTTGAGTCATAGCTTGGGCTCTGGGAGGAGATATGACATCCCAAACTGCCTTTCAGGTTTCATGAGCCCTAATCATTATAAGGCTACTATCAAACAGATTATCTGATAAAAAGCAAGAATATACCATTGACTCTACCTACAGTCAATTACCTAGACAGGAAAATGTTCCCTCCCTTCCCCCCCGGAGCTGGCTGGTGTAGAGAGAGACCTTATGAAACCTGACTAACGTGTAGACAGGACAGTGGTCCCTTTGGCCACTACCCACTCTGGTCTTCAGAGTGCTTCGCATTACTCTGTAACAAACCTTCCGTACCTGGATGTTTTCCTTGGCTTCTTTCCAAAGGACCAGGGAACAGAGAGGAGACCAGAAAGAGATCCTGTTAACAGTGGTGTTGGACTTAAGTAAACTGATCCTGAAGAATTCCTTTAAGACTCAATCTAGAGACAGACTGGAGATGGCACTCAATTATAGAGCATATACTTAGAATGGGCATGGCCCTGCATTCGATCCCCAATACCAGAAAATAATCCAATGAATATAAAGAAATAAAATACTGGGAAAAAAGCCTACATTCTGACTACACGAACACCACCATAAATGGAGGCACCAGTTAAACTTCAGTGCCTGACATTCTCAGTGCAGTGCTTACTCCTTAACAGCTGGCTTTCTGACACACATGTACGTCAGCAGTTGGGAAAGCTGAGACAGGAGGATTGCTTTAAGTTCAAGGCTATCCTGGGCTACATATTATTAGGCCAGTCGGGGCTACAGACAAAACCTTTTCTCAAAGCAACAACATAAACAAAATGTGTTGCTTCAGTCTTCCATGACTATTAAAAATACTTGCTTTTCTAATAAGTACACATGAAAACTACAAACAAACTCACATAACAGATTAAAAATGAGTCTACCAAGCAGTAATGTTTTCCCTCCATTTTCTACCTTTTTTTTTTTTGTAATGTTTGCTAAAAATTTCAGAATATAAATATTTCTAAGCAATATTCCCTAATGCATCTGGAGTCAAGAAAGAAATGACAAGGGCAGTGGCCTTTACTAAATGACAAATGAGAACCCATGGGCTCCTGTTCCCATTAAGGCTGGTGAGATTTCACATTCCTCATCACACAATGGAGCTTTCATCGATACTGGGAAGTATTTTTGTGAGAATACTTGCAGAGAATGGATGGAATTCTTAATGTTGCAAGCATCCATTGAGTTATCTAAAAGGACAATGAATGAATGACTAATTAGAAATGTTTTGGTGATATTTATATTACAAAGGAAAAGATTTAAGTCTAGCATTTTCTCTTGAGTAGTCAGTCAGAAAAAAAAAAAACACACATTAAGTTTGTTAACTGTAGGCATCAATTTGGGAATGATCCGACTTCAGAGCTTTGAGAACTACTTCCCTTTGGCCAGCGAATGCTTTTTACATCTTACTTGGCTTATAAATGTGATTGTTCAAATGATTGCTTGTACATACTTCGCTCTACCCTGCCTCAACCAGGACTTAAGATGCCTCCAAAGAACTGTACAGCATGATAAATGATCACACAATAAGGAAAGTGAGACAAATGGAGACTATAAGTAGGAAGACCGATGAAGCGTCCTGCAGTCTAAATGGAAATAAGCTAAAGTCTAAGCTTTCTGGCAACCCAGTCTATCTCAGAAAACACAAGAATAATATCCAATATTCATCAAGTAAAAAAGTTTGTTTAAGAAAACACTTCTGGCCAGGTGGTGGTGGCACACACCTTTAAACCCAGCACGTGGGAGGCAGAGGCAGGCAGATCTCTGTGAGTTCCAGGCCAGCCTGGTCTACAGAGTGAGTTCCAGAACAGAGAGAGAGAAAAAAAAAAAAAAGAAACAAAGAGAGAAAGAAAGAAAAGGAAAGGAAAAATTGGGTGGGGCTGAGGATGTAGCTCAGTTAGTACAGTGTTTGTCTAGCACACACCAAGCCATGGGTCTGATCTGAGCACCCATAACCCAGGCATGGTGGTGCATGTAGAGGTGAGATGATTAGAAGTTCAAGGTCATCCTTAACTACATAGTGAGTTTGAGGCTATCCTATGATACATGAGACTTTGTCTCAGACAAGATTTTTTTTTTTAATTTCCAATTGGCTTTTTTGGCTATTTAATATATTAAAACCCAATTAACAACATTTACTTTTAAATGCATAGATAGAATTTCTATAAATCATTTGCTTGTAAAGTCTTAAAAAAAGAAGGCAAGACATTTTGAAAACAACTTTGCCATGCAACTTTCTGATGGTCTGGCTTAGTCTAGAAATGCATTTCTCATGTAGCAGAAGAGATGCTCTCCAACAGATGAAAAAGGAAAGGAAACAATGAGAAAAGCATCTGATAAATACACTGGCAATGACACAGCTAAGGAAGTCCGGCAGATCCCTGGGCAGGTTTGCTGTTTCACACTGTTCTGGTTTTGTTGCCATTAAATGGAGCCTCATTAGAAGATTAGGGAATTCAACTTATCTGTTTTAATTGTTTACATTTATTTACATGTGTGCACGTGCATGCACACACATGAGCAAACATGGTAGTGACTCTACGGAGGTCAGAGGACAACTTGCAGGAGTCGGTTCTCTCCTTGTATCACGTGAGCCCAGAGGCTCCACCTCAGACAGCCGGGCTTAGTGCTGAGTACTTTTACCCACTGGGCCATCTTACTGGTACCAAATATCTACCATGTTTTTATACTGATACTTTATCTAGTAACCTCACTGAACTCTATAAGGAGCTTTAATACATTTTTCTTTGCCTTTGAACATCTATCACTTGCTCCTCTTTGTAAAAATAATGAAGGAAGATGCCACTGACCCTTGATAAGGGGTCAATTCTGAATTTTCAAAATCCAATATACTGTTCTCTGGCTGTTTCTAACCCTTACAACCTTCTCATTCTACTGATCCTTCTATTAATTCTAATCTTCAGCCCTCTTGCCCCATTCTTCCAATATCAACCCCACTCCATTTTATTTCCTTCTCTAACAGAAATCAGATAGCACAGCATCAGACCCTGTCCGGCACTCTCTCACCAGTGTCTGCGTTCTCTTCTCCCTTTAATCCATCTGTGTGTGACGACCAAGCACGCATTAATTCGGCTTCCCCTCTCCATTCCACACTCAGAATAGTACCCAAAATATAAGAAATTACGAGTTTCTGGAGTATCATCTCAAAGATATTTGCCATCCTATCACACGCTGCTTCATAAGATTTCCCTCTCTGCTTCTGCTGACCACTATTTAAAACTCTCGCCATTTCCTAAAATCACTTTTCCACTATCTTTGTTCCCTTACTATATGAATTTCCTTTCACCAATACTGCTATGTTTGCAACTTAAACTCCAATAAATCTGAACTTCAGACTGAGGGGGGATGCCTTAGCCAGCAAAGGCACCTGCTTTGCAAGCAGGGCAGTCGGGGTTCAATTCCAGAACCCTGGTAAAAATGGAAGGAGAAAACCGACTCCACGAAACTGACCTTTGACCTCCACACGTGCACTGTGGCCCGTACATTCCCACACTCTGACACAGACAGTCAGATACACATGCACCACATACAAAAAAATAGTAATAAATAAAATTAAAAATAAAAACGGAACTAGAGAGTCCCTAAATGACCTGATTTCTTGGCACATGACTCTGTGCCTCTCTGCCTGGAATGCCCTCCTCCACTTTGCTTAACCAGAAGGCCCTTTAAGTGCCTTCAAATCTCAACTTAGTGCTACCTCTCCTGTGAAAAGATCCCCAGCACATAAGCTTCTCCTATATAGCCTCAGTACACCGCACCCACCTCTAGTTATAGAAATTACAGTGTCCCATCACACCCGTTCATCCATCTGTTCCTGTATAAGACTGCTCCTCAGAGGACCAAGAATTTCATTCGGTTTACTATCCCAAGCATTTACTAATTATATATTGAAGCAATTAAAATTCCCACTGAAATACAATTCCTTGAGCCTGACATCATGTAAAAGAAATGAATTGAGGGAAAAAGAATGTATCAAAACCTTAGTGAAGATGAATGTGCCTGCTAAGAGGAATTTGACCGGTAATATCAATAACAAGTTTTATATTCATAACCCAAATAAAATGCTCTTATGTAAAATATTTTTCAAGTAAATAATAGAAATCTTTTTGCTGAAAGATAAACAGCTCTTTGTTTAATATACCTGAATGGACAGCAACTAAACGAACTTAAGCTAACTGGACAGTACCAGTGGCACCTAATGTTAATGCCTTTCTATTTTAACGGATAGTCTGAGTGATGAGAAACCCTAGGAAAACACTGCCATTCACAAAATACTGTCTCCAGTACTTTAAAGCATAAAACAAATAGTGAAAGCTAATTCCCACTCCACCCATCCTTCTACTCAAAATGTGCTTCTGAATACGCGATTATTAATGCACAGAGGTAATAGATTACAAAGAATGAAAACGTGTCCTAAAAGGTCACAGACAACTTGGTATCCTTTTTATTATGTTAAAACCAACTAAAATAAATATGCACATATTTGGGGAGAATACATGGAAATAACAGACACCAACTTCAGAATGATGGCCAAGTTAAACGGAGGCAGACCAGGAGAGAGACTGTGAGGACAAAAACAGTTGAAACCTTAGCTTTCATTTTGGTACCAGATATCCAGCTGCTAAATAATTTTTTTAAATAGATAGTTAAAATGAGAGGTTAACAGGAGGAGGAAAGAAAAGAGAAAGGAGAAGGCTAAGGATAGAAAGAAAAAAAAACCTCAAAAGATAACAGGAAACCAAGCAGAGACCAAACACTGACAGTGTGTTTTGGACAAAGGATGAGAGACCCTACCACAGGATGGCACAAGGCAATACGACACAGCATCGCTTGCCGCTTGTGGACTAACACCCACTCTGTAACCCATGACTCAAACTCGATCAAACTCGAAATTCACCCACCCTTCCAATCCCCACTTTGCTGCAATTGAGAATATCTTCTATAACTGGCCTCCAATTAATGTGAGACCTCTGACCCTCATCAGTAGACATTCCTCTCAGCAAATAATAGCCAAAAAAAAAAAAAAGAGGAGGGAGTTATATGAATGAAAATGTGGCTGATCTATTGACGGGCTCTCTGTAACAGAGATGACAATTCCCACAAGCCTCTGCATAGGAGCATGGCAACTGTCATTCATTCATTCCGTACTTATCAAGTGCCACTTATATGTCAAATCTCATGATAAGCAAAGGAATCCTTTGGACTTAAATACTTGAATCCAGAAAGTTCTAGAATCAAGTTTCCTTAAGAGAACTTCCCAGACTTTTCGAAACTTCTTACACAACGAACACCAAGGCAGTTCAAGTGAGGTTATACTTGCTCCCCAAATTAAAAGGTGGTCAAATCTCTATGACAACCATTGGAAAAAACACGCATGCGACTTCATTAGGGCAGTGCTGTCTGACCTGCTATCTCCAGAAGGGCACTGATGTGATCTCCTTCCGCCAGCTTCACAAAGCCAACCTGACTTTGGAAAGTGTCAATCCCTTGGAAGGGCAAAGTCAAGTGCTTCCCTTCAAGGATTTCCTCGATGGATGGCTTCAATTGCAAAAGTGCATCAATACCACTGGTGAGAGAGAACATTTTCAGCAACATGTAAGTAATAAAGACCAGACAGGGAACAAAGAAATCCATTTTAAAAAGATAAATTTCATATGTATACTAATTATTTCAAGGTTCAAAATATCTTTTAGATCTAATCTATGGTTAAAACCAACATGAATTTTTAAGTATCTATAGAAAAGTGAATTGAGTCTTTGTCTAATTATGATTACTATTAAAGACATAAAAGCAAATACTATTTGCTTATTCTGACTTCTGAGTCAGACATGGTGGTACAACCTTGTAATCACAGCACTCTCAGGGCCGAGAAAGAAGGACTGGACTAAAAATCTAAAGCTAACCTGGATCACATAAGACCTAGACCACAGTGAGAGGAGATACATATATGGGGGGGGGGGGAGCGGGAGGGACGGAGGAAGGAAGGAAAGAGGGAGGGAGGGAGGGAGGGAGGGAGGGAGGGAGGGAGGGAGATTGCTAACCAAGAAAAAAATGATCTGTATAGCTCAAAGTGATAGGGACATAGCTCAGCTGCAGTGTTTGTCTACTGTGTATGAGGCCCTAGATTCCATCTCCAGTACCCCTAGGAAAAAGAGACGACTACAACTCAAAAAGCTACATTTTTTTTACTAATTGTTTTACTAATGATACATCCCCAAACAACCTGCTACATACAATAGCTCTGTCAGACTGTGGGGAATGCTCTAAACTTCTGTTTGTTTCTGGGGGTGGGGTTCTGAGGCAGGCTCTCATGTAGTGAAGGATGACCCTGAACTTCTGATCGTCCTGCCACCACCTCCTAGGTGTTAGGATGACAACCAAGCACCGGGTCCAATATCAAACCCAGTAAGCACTCTACCAACTAAACCATCTCCTCAACCCAAGTCCCAGGTTTTTAAAAATAAAAGTACTCAATATTTACTCAAACAGGACTTACTGTTTGCAGTGCAGTCTACTAAAACTTAAACAGGCATTATCTCTTAAAATACAACGGTCTTTATAATAGGATATCTTATTCTTGGACTCAAATAAAGTGTAAATGTAGCTATATTTCCCAACTAGAACTAAATGCTTGTTATAACTATTTAGCCTAGGTCAATTTATGACCACTTTGTGCTTCAAATCTTTATTTCTCTCTATATTTTCAATTAGACATTATCATATTGGCATGGTTTTAAATTTATGATCAATTACTTCCATCTTGAAAAGAATTCCAGTGGATGGGCCTTCTTATGAAAATAAAAATTAACCTGTCACTAGAGGGCACCAGTTACCAAAAAAAGAAATGTACACTAGCAGAGAGGATTTTTCAAACATCCTAACAAAACCATCATTGAATTATCCTGATAATTTGTGAATTATCGTGAAAATATGTGAAATACGTGAAAATATAGATTTTTGTAGTGCTTTCATATTTCTACGTAAATCTTCACATGAAGCTCTGAACTGCTGCCATTCATGTATTTCACAGTCACGCTCTAATGGCGATGTGATACCGCAGAAATGCTTTGTAGATGTCAGCATCTCACCCCAGACCTCTGCATCCTCATCCTAAGTCCAGTGTCCCTAACTGCATTCATGGGCATAGGATATGTTGTACACACCTCTAATCCAATACCAATACTGAGTTCTGTGAGGCAAAGCATGTGATCACAGAGCACCCACATTCCTACCATAAACTGAGGGAATTCAAGACACCCGGGTTGCATGGAACTATAAACTAAAGCAGGCTATGGGAAAGGTTAAGACCTTCTAGAAATAATAAACTCTGCAGGCTCCTTGTAAAGAAAACACAGGTGACCTAAATAGTGCAGGTTTTCAGTTGCCTGGCTGTTATAGTAAGGTATTTACTTAACGAGATTCTATTGATCCAGAGTAAGAAGGAATCAGATGGTCCCTTGGGAAGCATCACCATCAGATCCTTTTAAAAGCAGGATTTCTTCTCAAGACCACTTTGTGAAAGACAAAGGGTTTTTTTTTTTTTTATTTAAAAAAAGCATATCCATGTATAAAACAAAATTTTGAAACTGAGTTCAGAACAAAGGTTATTTTCAACTTGTGATAGAACAACTCTCTTATTAATCAGCAGCTGCTTTTAGCCTAATATATTTCTACTTCTTTCTTCTATACTCTGAAGACACAAAAGCACATTACATGACATATACCCAACCAATTCATGATTTTAAAAATGTCTCTGCATGTTCAACATCCAATCTATTGATTAATACTTGACTAAGCCCTAAAGTAAGATGCTAGATTCCAAAGAATAAAAATGAATGTGGACTAGCAGCTGATAAACTAGATACCTAAATACTATACAATATGGGATGAAAAACAAAAATGTTAGATTGCAGGCTATTTAAAAACTTGTTCACATTAAAAAAAAAAAAAAAAAACCTATCTCCCCAGAAAATTTCGTTCATTTTGTTCTATGCAGACCCCAAGCTGAGGCCGCACCTTGAATCACACCATCATGTAAAAGCTGACAGCTCTGCTCCTCCAGAATGCAGGCTTCATGAAAGCAGCAGAAATAACTTAAGACAGCTGTTCTCAACCTGCGGATCACAACCCACCCCTTTCACAGGGGTCACCTAAGACCCTCCGCATATCAGATATTTACAGTAGGATTCATAGTTGTAGCACAAAAATAAAAGTTATGAAGTAGCAACGAAAATGATTTTATGGTTAGGGGTCAACACAATATGGGGAACAGTATTAAAGGGTTGCAGCATTATGAAGGTTGAGAGCCACTGCCTTAAGAGAAAGGACTGAGAACAGAAGGAACTCTACTCCAAGACTACCTCTGGATTTAGTCCACAGCACTGACTTCCCTGGCTCCCCACTCTACCAGTCTCCCCAACAGATTTCTGCCTTTCCAAAGCTCACAACCATGTGAGCCAATTCTGTAAATAGATCTCTACATAGACGGACATGTCTACACAAAATAGTCAGAGAATGGACATCTATGGAGACACGCTCTGCTTGTTCTGTTCTCAGAGCACCCTGACTCTTCACCATTCCAACACACAGGGTGAGACTTCTTCCCAGCTGATCTCCCTTTGCGCCACGTCTTTCTTTGTCGTCTTCTTTTTTTGGTTTTTGTTTTGTTTTTATTGTTGTTTTGGTTTTTGGTTTTGGTTTTTCGAGGCAAGGTTTCTCTGTTGTAACTCTGGCTGTCCTGGAACTCACTCTGTAGACCAGGCTGGCCTTGAACTCTCAGAGATTCACCTGCCTCTGCCTCCCAAGCACTGCAGTCAAAGGTGTGAATCACCACCAAGCTGGTCTGTCTTCTATGGAGAACATCAAAGCATTAGCTTTTCTTATGATTGGTAGAATGATAAGCCGAAATAAGACAAGTAACATCTCTGCTTCTCTCTGCCCTCGAAGCACATAAAGATCAGAAGGCCTCTGGACTCACAGGAGGGTCTACTGTGTAGAAAATGAGTCACCGTAATGTCATCAATTGTGAACTACTAATATATTTGCTTTCCCTCTCTTATTCTATCTTTTCCTCACCCTCTTTCCAACTCAAACCTTGTTCTTTGTGGTGGTTTGAATGAAAATGGCCCCCATAAGCCCATAGGGAGTGGCACTATTAGGAGGTGTGGCCTTGTTGGAGGAAGACTGTCACTGGGGGAGGGCTTTGCAGTTTCATATACTCAGGCCAAGCCCAGTCTCACACTCTCTTATTGCTGCCTGCAGATTCAGACGTAGAACTCTCAGCTCCCTCTCCAGCACCATGTTTGCCTGAGTGCCACCATTCTTCCTGCCATGACGACAATGGGCTAAACCTTTGAACTGTAAGCCAGCCCCAACTAAATGTTTTCCTTTATAAGAGTTGCTGTGGTCATGGTGTCTCCTCACAACAATAAAATCCTAACTGAGACACTCTTCATTCCTTCAGGAGCCATATGGGCCAGGGCAGAAACAGAAATAATCTGTGGTTCATCCTGGCTTTGGTTTTCCAAAGAACCTAAGCTTGTACTTAATACAGCACACTCCATAGAAGACAGCAAGCAAAGGAGACTTGTCAGTACAGACTAGCATCCCAGGGAACTAAGGGAACAGCAGGGATCTCCACCCTAGTAATCAGTGACTTATATTCTACCTTTATAGAATGGAGTGGGGGTGGGGTGGAATAGAATATTGTGGCACTAAGAATGACTGAAGCAAGCTGAACCAGAAACTGTCCACCCCACCCCAGGAAAATGACAGCTCTGATGACAGACAGCTAAGAGTAAGAGCCTACTACTACATACTGGTCCACATGCTAAGGGCTCTTGCTTGTGTTGGCACTATTTACTGGGACAGCAAACTTAAGTGAGGCTGCTAATAAAAGGTGGTTGTGCCATCATAGTTCTAGAATCTTCACCCAGAGTCTCAACCTAGACTCTAGAATCAGATTACAGAGAATTTTGCATAATTAACACCGGCAACACAAGGAATATCACTAACAATAGCGAAGTGCAAAATCTGAATTAAGAATATTTAAACAGCACTCAGGCAGCTGAGGCTAGAGACTCAAAAGTCCAAGGCCACACTTGACACAGCAAGTTCGAGCCTCACCTATGCTATATAAGATTAAAAAATAAAGCCAGGTGGTGGTGATACATGCCTTTAATCCCAGAACTCAGGAGGCAGAGGCAGGTGGATCTTTGTGAGTTCTAGGCCAGCCTGGTCTATAGAGTGAGTTCCAGGACAGCCAGAGTTACAACAGAGAAACCCTGTCTCGAAAAACAAAAAAACAAGCAAACAAAAAGATAAAAAATAGAAAACCCTCTATACGCTGACTATCAATCAGGATAATCAGGATAAAGAATATTTCTTTGGACTCATCTAATCTGGATAATTTGGAAAATAATATTCAAGAAAGGCACATTACTCACATGTTTACTTCATCTTCATTTAATAACTGCATCACCAGCAAGGTAACATGAAAGGAGCCATCACCAACCATGGCTTTGGCTAGTCGCTTATCCTGTTGTAGTATTGCATTTTGCAAGACCTTAATTCCAGCTGTAATCTAATCAGACATACAAAAAAAAAAAAAAAGACATGAGTAAGCAAAATTTTTATAAGGCGAATTTTAAATCTAAAAAAAAATAAGCAACCAACTATCAAAATTAAAGTGAAGTCAAGATTCTGCAACCAAACAAACATGAGATTGTCTATTTGCTCTCACACTTCCTAGAGAGTTGGCCTGGAGGGCTTGATAGGATGTATAGATGTAGAAAATCACAAAATGTGTGTCTGCCTGAAAAGCACTGAGCGCAACACTCTTATTTTGCAGACTGCCTCACTGACTGGGTGGGAAAACTCCCGATGGCCACATTCTTTTAGAAATGTGTCCTTGTGATATGGGTCTGACTCACTAATTATGATCAGTCCTAAGAGAAAAGCTTTATTCTTCCACAGAAAGGTCAAATCAGCAGACAACATTCCATTTCTGTTAGAAGTAATATTTATTTGTCCCATAGTGAATGCATTGGACCCATGCCTCGCTGCCTAGAAGATTCTCCAGGATAAGAGGAATTCCAACAAAAATGACTGCTGGCATTTTTTCCTGACTTGCTAGAGCGGGGTATAACCATGGAAACAGAGCTGAAGGAAGTCCAAACTATGAATGACAATATTCATGGAAGGGAAAGCCACAGGTCAGCCAGCTCATCTGTCTTCCCTCTCTATACCTATTCCTTCGGAACAGGAAGGAGGAGGATGTATCTCCCTCCTCCATTTCCTCTTAGAGCCATAGATTCTAGTCAACCTGTAAATGTCAGCGAACTGGAGAGTACTCTGAAATAAAATAGGAAGCTCAGAGAAAGGCCCGAGAGAAGATAATTCACAAAAGCCTTGGGACAGCAGAATTATTAAGAGAAAAAGGGAAAGCGGGGCTGGCAATAGAATCAGCATCCGGTGAAAGGAAACAAAAAAGACAGGGGACATGGAGTGCACTGGGTCATGAGCGGAGCGGCGCAGGCTGCTCAGATCCTGGAATCACTGTTATCCTGAACAATGGCCCCATTATCTGTGGAATGTACTGAGCATAAGACACAGTCCTGGGACCTAGACTTTCTCCTTGAACCAGGCTCCTGAGTCCCCTGATTAATTGGGCCCACTGATTCTTTCCTTCAGAACTCATGCTCAGTGAGAATCTGGTGAAGTCACTTTGGAGAAAATCTCCCATCCTTGCTACCCTGACTACCTTCCCTGTGCCCTGCCTACAGCAGTGGCTCTGTCAAGTCACGTTTCTTCTTAGCAACTTCTATCCACTAACCTTACCACTACTCCTTGTTACAAATGCCCACTGTACTTTCTGTGGTCAGAATAAATCCTTTCTCTCTCCAGGAGGCCATTTCTTAGCTCCTATACTCTATACCTATCTCCATGGACCCCTTCCAGGGAGTCTCTTTATCTCTTTAACATCTGGATAATGTCAACAGCATGTATCTTTGCAATATACCCACATGGCCAAAAATGGCTGTGGCATTTGTCTCATCCATGTAATCGGAAAGACACCAAGAGAGGAAATGATGTCTTTCCAGAAGGGAGTGTTAAGCAAAATTACAATGGAGACTCAGCCTGAAAAATCCCTGGTAAAGTGAAAACAACCTGACCTTAAAATTGTCCAAGAAGATTAAAAATAGCCTCAACTTGGTTTAAACTGAAAAAAAAAAAAAATCAGCAAAATTTTACTTGAGCCATTTCTAGCCATTTATGCCTTTGTTACACAGAAACATAAATTAACGTCAGCCAGGCACTCATAAGCATCCAACAAACATGTGCTGATTGTGTGACTAGGGATGTTCCAACAAGGTGAACCATAAAAGGCGACTTCGTAAGGGCAACCAATTTCTTTATTTTACGCCCACATTTTTCCTATAAATACCTGCCTCTGACACAAGGAAATTGGAATGCTAACCCTTTTTTAAGTCTGGTGTTCCCAATTCACCAACTGCTCCTTACTCAAACTTACTAAAATGTTATCGTGCCCAAGATTTTCCTCCAAGAATTTTAGTGGCGGGAGTGGAACTCGAAGGAGACCCCAGTGACCTCCAGGAACATTGAGGAGACAAACTACAAAAGGCACCAGGTCCATTACAGCTCCCGCAGGTGAAATACACCACAGCAAAACACTGACCGCACTTCAAACGCTGCTTCCAGGGACTGACAAACAAACAGCCCCAAGTCCTGTGGGAGCTATTCCCATTGTCCTCCCACAGAAGCTTGAATGGTCTATTATTCCATCATGCAAGCAGGAAAAAGAAAGAACAAAGATGACTGGCTCTCTGACTACAGTGATAGATTAGGGATCCCACTTGTTAAACGTTTTCATTAAAACGCAGCTTGAGCATTTCTTTTTCTTAATTGTACAAACTTTCATTATTTAAAAGAAAAAATAACTGCAAATAAATAAAAACATCACATGCCAAAGCTAACCAGACCCAGGGCAGGAGTATTTCTTATCGGTTTTGAAATGACTTTTACGGGTATTTGTCAGAGGGCTTGGTGACCTGCAGAGAAGCGTAAGAGCAAAAGAGTTTAAAAGAACAATAAGAACAAGACGTGGACCAGCTAGATGGCCCAGTTGGTGAGTAAAGGCACCTGCCCCCAGCCCTGAGGATCTGAGTTCAAGCCCCATGAACCACATGGTGGAAGACAAGAACTGACTCCTACAAGTTACCCCTGATCACGGGACTGTACACACACACATACAAAACTAAATAAAATATAATAAAAATAAATTTAAAAGCAAAATAAACCAGAGCCTCAAGTCCTATGACTAAAAAAATAAAAATAAAAATAAAAAAAGCTATAGGGGCCAGGTAGTGGGGGCATACACCTTTAATCCCAGCACTTGGGAGGCAGAGGCAGGCGGATCTCTCTGAGTTCGAGGCCAGCCTGGTCTACAGAATGAGTTCCAGGACAGCCAGAATTACAACAGAGAAACAATACCTTAAAAAAATAAAGCTACAGTGACAAAGACCTAGAGGTTCCCTCACAAGTCTCATCTCAAGAGGAAGAGGTGCTAAACCAAGAAACCCTGTTCCTATAGATTTGTATTCTAGAGTCATACTCAAAGGAAAAAAATACTGTCCATTATGCTGCTAGTCTTCCAAAGAAACTATGCCTTTTGGTAGACTCTTCTCCATCAGAGTGGACCCTTAAGGTCTTGACCATTGAAATAAAAGTCAATCCTGAAGGGGCTCCAGGGACACTCCACTGCATCACTTCCAGGACCCACTTCAGCAAACACGAGCAAGCTCCGAGCAAAATCAGCGGGAGACCATGCACACTGTTGGGAGACAGTGAAGCTACTGCAGTAAACCAACAAACCCCTTGGCGTAAAGAAAGTATTTCGGTGTGGGAGTGTGGTGTTCAAATCAAATCCAGAGAATCTCTGCCTGACTGCTTCACACCACTTCTGCAGGGTTCTCAGGAAAGCACACCTTCCCACGGAGTGACAGTGGATGAAAAGAGCTTTCTAACCTGAGGGGCAATACATAAAGTTCTCTTTGGAGGAAGAAATAATTCCAGGGTCCCCTGACCCCCTGGAGTCTGAGGGCTACTCACAAACAGGAACTGATAAAATAGAAACCCAGACAAACTTCTCGGAAGCCCCCAGTTTTTTGTGGATTTCTTCCTCAACCAGCATAGGGAAAAGCAAAAGTATAAATACCACTTAGACTGACCGTTGCCTGAATTGCTTCAAACTCCCTAAAGCTATAGACAGTGCAAGGACTTTCACTAATTGTGCAGAGGTTGGGGTAAACTCAAAACAAGGTCATGTAATTGCTCCTAAAATTGATACTCGCAACACTTCGATCCTACAGAGGGAGCAGAGGGTTTGTGTAAGACTTATCTACAATAAATGAAATTATAATTCCAAGATTCTTTGTGGTTCTTAACCCTAACACTGTTATTTGATGTGCCTGCAGGTTCTAAACAGTTCACAGTGGCAGACCTCTGCTTCTCCTTCTCTGGTATTCCAGTTGATGATATCCAGTATTTTTTTTTCTTTAACGATCAGCAGTACACATGGACTGTATGCTATATGGGTTCACTAAAGCCCCATCTTCTCTGTCTCAGGCATTATGCATGAGAAAATCTACTTACTAATATGCAGAGAATCTGATACTATGTTCCCTGCCAAATAGAAACTGAAATAACTCAGTTCTACTACAGAAAAGCCACTGTAGAAAAAGTTCAGATCTATCAAGAAAAGATCCATTGCTTAGGCCACAATTTGACTGCAGAAAGGATTTCCCCTCACCTGGAAGGGTAAAGGCAATCCAAGGATTCCCTAGACCAGGAGCTGAGAGATTTCAGAGAAGTTTCTATGGACTTGAGGGATGCTGTGGATCTTGGGCCAAATTTCTCCCTGATAGCATGCCCTTTATGTGAACTTAGAAAAATTCTGCCAGAACCTTCTCTATGGGAAGATAGCCGGAAACAAGCTTTTTTGGTCAAAGAAAACTGGCCTTGGCTCATCTTTAGTATTTTAGTACAATGTCTTACATGGTGAAATAGTTTTAGACCAATTGTGCCTTTGAATTATCCAGTAGTTGTAAAACTAAAAATTAAAAACTGTAAAATGCTTTGAAGACTATTATTTCCATGAAGCCACATAATACTTGTAATATAGGATTAACCTCAAACCTATGAAAATTTAAAAGCTAATCTAATCAAGCAATAGATTTCTAACTATGCTTTGATGCTTCCAATTAATTTATAGACTCCCTGATATCATCTCAAGACTTTTTAAATGCTTTTTATTCCTAATTACAATCTTTTAAAGATAAGAAAAACAATCCAGAATCTTAACTGCATGCTATTAAAAGAAACTAATTTTTACAGTCACTATTTAAAATTCTACAAAATCATTAAACCTTATCCATCATCGTAATCGCCTGCCAGTGGTATAACTGACAAAAAAATACATTTTCAAATCTAATACTAACAGTCAAACTTAAATATGACATTAAAAGAAATTTCTATAAGTGAAAACTTTACTGAAATCTTAAAAATTCTACTCATTAATAGAGAAACAGACACTTATCTATTAAACAACACTAAAACATAGTCTGCATGCCTAAAACAATGCAATTAGAAAATTCATCTGTAAAACCTTCTAATTGACTCAACGCATACATAAGTTTTTAAAATGGCATGAATTGGCATCTTCTACATGACTTACAAGAGAGACGTAAGTGACACTCCAGTACACAGTACAAGAACGCCTTTAACCTCATCTTGTGACATTGCTTTTAGAATTTTTCCAAATTGTTAGATTATCACTGCTAAATCTGTTGCCTCATTAAGAGTTATTAGAATTGTATCAGTATGCTCTCCAGGAGTTTAGGTATAGCTCACTGGTGGTGTAGCTGCCTAGCACTCAAGATTACCTAAGTTTGATTTCTAAGATAAGGAGAAAAAAAAAAAAAACATGTAATATACATTCTACCTAACTTTTCTTCATAGGTAAATACTTTCAGGGTCCAGAGAGATGGCTCAGAGGTTAAGAACAATGACTGCTCTTCCGGAGGACCTAGATCGGATTCCCAGCACCCAGGTGGAGGCTCACCAAGTCCAGTTCCAGGGAATCTGATTGCCCTCTTCTGGCCTTTATGAACATCAGACATGCATTCAGTACACAGACACACATGCAAGCAGAATACACATGCACACATACACGAGGAGGGGAGGGGAGAGAAGTACTCTCATTTTCCTTGTTTTTCAACAACCATGAAAAGTATTTGAAAAACTAATAAGTCAGCAATACTGGAATAAAAGCAAAAAAATCAGCCTCAAACAGAAAAGTGTTCTTTACCAAGTATTTAATATAAATGACTTCCAATATTTTACTATTTTTAGAAAAGGACTGAATTCACTAATCTTCCATGCTTCCATTAAAACTATCAACTTTCACATTACAAAATGAAAAAACACAGGACCAAATGCTTTTTAAAGTTCTGAAGGAAATTCGTCCACTAGCATACAAAAAAACATTTTAAAAATATTTTAAAATATACTCCTAATTTCAGCAGCTTCTGATGAGTCCTGGCATGTCTTCCAATGCTGATTTGTTTCCAATAGTTTGGACCATGAGTCCCCCAAAGTTAGTCCCGAGTGGTGCTTGTTTTAAGACGCAGAGAGCCTGGCAGGTGACGGTGCACACCTTTAATCCCAGCACTTGGGAAGCATGGGAAGGAGCATCTCCGAGTTCAAGGTCAGCCTGGTCTACAAAACAAGTTCCAGGACAGCTAGAGCTACACTGAGAAACCCTGCCTTGGGGAAAAAAAAATTTAGGAGCTTAGTGAAAGGTCATTGGCTCATTGGGGGCGTGGAGAGTCCTTGAAGGGACTTCTATACCCCACTTCAACCCTCTTTTGCCAAGAGGGGTGCAGTTTTTTCCACTACAGGCTCCAAGCATGAGGAGTTCTCTCACTTAGGCCCAAAAGTAATACCAATCAATCAAGAACTGCAACTTCCAAACCAGGGAGCCAAAATAAATTTCTCTTTGTGAATCAATAACCTCAGATACTTTGTTACAGAGACAGCCAACACACATATTATTACCTCTCATATGAAAGCACATAAAACCACACATGGGCAACAGCCAGATAAATAATTATACAGCCGCTGAAGAACAAGCTGTATTTTATAAGCCATCAAATTTTTTTTCTTCCTTTAAACTAATACGTACGTAATTATATGTTAAGGGCAAAAAACATATGCCTATGCTACCAGTTAGGATATTACCTTGCTGCAATGTATTTTCTAATCCTATTTCTTAAAAATATGAAATGAAAACTTTCCATAATAAAAAATTCTCAAACTACTAAAAAACAGGTTTAAAATCAAAGAGCTGTGTAATTCTGAATTTTTTTTTTTTCTCTCTTTAAAACTGGGTGCCAAGAAGCTGGGGCCAAAAGTAGAGCAACTCATTGTGAATGTACTGGCTTCCGAGAGCCTGTTTGCAGGTCACTAAACTGGAACTTGGAATACATTCTTCCATTGAAACAATGTGACAAATGGGCCTTCTTTCCCAGGCCTTCCCACCCAGCCTCATAAGTAGTTTTAAAAGAAAATGAACATTTAGATACTTTAAAGCAGACAAACACAAAAAGCTCTCAGCAGAAGATCTGATACAAATGTCTACTCTTGTCCAGTGCTTACATCTTTTCCCCATATTCGTATGTAAGCTTGATAGACTTACTGCTACCTAAAAGGAAGTCTCCCAAGAAAGCCGCATTAAATTAAGCTGCATTTCCCACGGCTACAAGCCACTCTGCCCCCTCTAAACTAATTTGCTATTGATATTATATCATCATTTATTATTTTTAAGACTTTGGGGGCTAGGACTGAAACATTTGCCTAGCATAGAATGCCTGGTTTCAACCTCCCAGTACCACACTTTAAAAAAACAAAAACAGAGTTCTGATTATCGTTTGGTATGGTGGAAATGCCCTTAGATCCCTGAAATGCAATAGGAATGGGGTTTGTGTGTGCAAGTGCATGCTCCTTCTCCTAGAAAGCACCAGTCCAGGCACTGAGAATACAGTAAAATATATTTCCTATAGGGAAACAATTGAATTGCAAGAATGACAAGTGACAACCAGAAACTATAAACACCTTTAACTAAGGAATGGAGTGGGAAGAGGGGCGATGACCTGGTCAAGAGGGCAAGAGAGACTCAAATGGAAAGGAGGATTGATGTAGGGAAGGCCAGTGCAGCCAAGTCTTAGAGAAGGGAGTTGGGCATACATCTCTACTCTGGTGTCAATGTGGAAAGCCTGAAGTGAGCAGGTGTGTGGTGTGTTGGGCATGGGGCCTGAAAAATGAGCATTTGAGGTTAGTGTTATCCCCCGAAGAAGCTGACACTCAAATAACCTAGTCACCTAAACCAGCAGAGTTCATAAGGCAGGTGGCGGGTTACCAGGCCTGTGAACTCCAAGCCACACAGGACTCCATCATCCATCCATCTGTGGACCAAATCCTTGTGGAAGACAGAGTTTTTCTACCTTTTCCCACTTGGTCCCCTTCTCTATCTGCTGTATCCCACCACAGCCCCCCACCAACCCTCACTGGAGGAGGAGAGGAGTCAAGCATCGACACCAAGAGGATGGAGACACCTTAGGACAGATGCAAAGAACAGAAGCATGAAGAGACAAATACAAGCCCAATGCCTGCTGGGCCTAGGCCTGCAATTCCAGGAGTCTGAAGCAGGGAGATCACAGGTCCAAGGCCAGCCTAGACGACTGAGTGAGGCCCTCTCTCAACAGAAAAGTAAGAAGAGTGCTAAGGGTGTGGTTTAGTGATAGAGCACATGCCTAACATTTCTGAGGCCTTCTAGGTTCGGTCACAAGTACAATCAATCCATCAATTGCCTACCGAAAGCAGAGAAGGGTAGAGCAAATAAGTTGAGAGCTTGCTTGGAGGTTAGGGGGAGGCGGAGGTGCATCTACTCACATAACCTTGAACGACCAGCCCTCCTTTATTAGGGAAGGTCTTTCTTTTTACCAGCCACACACCTTGGAAGGGACACACTTGGGGTGGTGAGGGAGGAAGAGACACCTGCCTAGCCATCTAGATCAATCAAATCGATGCTGGCAACCAATGGGGTGACATATAACAGCCCGATTACCCTCATATGTGCACGTGTCGAGAAACTCTATAGTGGAATGAATTCTTAGCAATATATCAAAACAGCAACAAAAAAAAAAAAAACCTTCTGGCTTCTCTTCTAGCCAGAAGTCACATGTCTTCAGGAAAATTACTCCAGCTGTCCACCACTTGGCCTCCTCAGAGTCTGACTTCCACCTGGCCACTCACTAAAAGCAGCAGAACTTTGCTTCCTGCTCTTGCCTAATGTCCATGTATACACAGTCCTAAAGCAAGAGGAAACCAAACAGCTTACAAGCATCTATAGATGATGTGCAGTTGCTCACACTCTAAGCTGTGTGTCACCTAAACACTTTCAAGGACTATATTACTTCTCGAAAAGCCAGAATACAAATCTGAGGTCTTTTTTCTCTTCTTCTTGTATCTTCTCCCTAGTTAAGCTTTGTCTCAAAAACTGGTTATTTCCAAAAAGAAAAGAAAAAAAAAAAAGACTTGGTTGGTTTTTCTCTGGTGTTTATTTGACTTAAAATTCTTAGCAGGGCTTCGGGGTAGAGCTTAGTGGAAGAGCACTTGCCTCGCACAGATACGACCCTTAGTGTTTCTCAGCAACATTAAGAGTGCCTAGTCAAAGAGATTATAAATATTCACAATCAGATTCGGATCTGGCCCTAACCTTAAGCTAAGGATTCTTCCCAGGTGTTTTTCATTCCCACGTCACTTCAGAATATCAGTTAAATACGGCATTTTCTTTTCTATCTTAAGAATATCTCAGTATAAGATAAGTGGCTAGTCCCATTTTCTACTACTTATATAACATTGGTTTTTCAGATTTTTAACAGATTTATACTGAGTTTGACATGTACTCTTAAATTAGTACAGGCTGAGTGTTCCTAACCCAAAAAATCTAAAATGCTCCAGATCCAAAACTGTAGATGTTGATGTAGATGTTGATGCTGATTCACACAGATGTAAATATTGGTTCAGGGCAGAGGATAGTTTATTCTCCTTTCTTACCCAGAGTCCTGGAGCCCTAGAGCATTTTGACCTCTTTATAATCTAGTCTGAATCCTTGAACTGGAAGGCTTCTGCTTTTGTATAATCTTGAACATTTAACGTGCTAGCCGGGACCTAGAAGGCTTCAGCCTTAGCCTTCCAAGACATACTGTTGACTGAGCCACTCTGACTAGCTCCTTCTGAACTCTTATCTTCTAGTTCAACTTACTTTCTGTTCTGGGCTTCTTCCACCGAGCTCTGCTGTGTCTCTGTGTCTCTCCCTGAGCTCTCACTGCTCCATCCTGCCTCTGTAACTGATTGCTCTGTAACTCACTGGGGTCTCAGCTTCTGTCACTCTTCTGTAACTCACTCTTCAATTCTGTATCTGCTCCTCAACTGACTCTTCTGCCTGATTCTCAACTGACTCTTATATAACTCTCCTTTAACTGAGTTGAAAGCCCATCTTTTCTCATGAGAGTTGGGCATGTCCTTACTCTGCTCTTCTTCCTCTGATTAGTCACTTTGTCTGCCATTCACTCTGACTCATCTCAGACAGGATGACTTCCTGTATGACACTGACTCCTTCTGAGTTCTGTTTCCTGTGCCTGCTTCCACGATTTTTTCTAGGGATTAAAAACATGGACCGCCACTGCTTTCTGACTACTGGGATTAAAGGTGTGTTTACATCCCACCCAGACTACAGGGGCCTCTAAATGTAAACCCTGGAATGTAGAACCTAGCTCTCACAAAGGGCTATTCCTCTTCACAAAACACAATGCAAGGGGGAAAAAATTCACATCTGACACCATCTGATAAATTGTAGTCAAGACCCAAAAGCACCAGAAATAGTGCGTTAAATTACCTTCCAGATATGGGAATAAGGTTAAGTATGAAAAACAAATGTATTCCTTGATTTAGACTTGGATCTCACCCCAAGACTCATCATGTACACACAAACACCCAACTAGTCCAAATCCAAACTAGTTCAAAATGTGTCTTGTTCCTGGTCTCCAGCATTTTGAACAAGGGATATTCAGCCTACACAGCAGTGAAGAATGTTTAAAGAAACGACATCGCAATGATACCCATCATATAAAGGACTAAGCAGCAAAAAAGTCTCATTTCCCATCCTCCCAAAGGCTTCAGAATTCTCTTTTCCCACGTGCTCATTGTTCTCTGCTCCTGAAGGCCTCCTCCAGCGGAAAGGATCTTGACAGGAACCTTGTGAGTACAACAATCAAATCAACCCTGGTGATCAGTGGAGTGACAGATATCACAGCCTGATTACCCTCACATGTAAACACATTGAGAGAGACTATAGTGGAATAATCTCCAAGCAACAAATCAGAACAAAAGAACCTGGCTTCCCATCTAGTCACAAGTCGTGTGTCTCCATGGAAGTCACTTCAGCTGTCTATCATTTGGTCCCCTAAGGACCTGGCTTCTGTCTGGCCGTGTTATCATTAAATGTGATTATTTAAATAATATTTTTTCAAAACTAGTATGTAAACAACTTACTATAACTTAAATGGAAAATGTCCCCCATGGTCCTACTAAAATGTCATCAAAGATTATTAGCACCTCAAATCAAGTGGGCTGACAAACATTTTATACTTTAAATATAGTTTAGACTAAAACTTTATAGGAACAATAGGTTCTTATGAAACTATCACCTTTTTGTTGGTGATCGGAACAGACAAGAAATAATTGGGTTGATAATCTTTGGTTTTTCTTTTCCTCTTCTTTATGAGATCATTCTTGATGCCTGCATTTTCTTTGCTTCTCTTCGAATTCATTTGAGGCACGTCAGTGACTAGAGGGAAACACAGCCAAGTGAGAAAGTGTCCCACACATTTAAACAAAGATAGCCTAGTTAAAAAAGAAAGAAATCATGCTGTATCTATAATAAGCTGCAATAATGTATAACTGCCATTTTCAAGTCTAAAGCGAGAGTCAGCAAACACTTCTATAAAGAACATAATCCTAAACAGTTCGGGTTTTACAGATCTGAAGGTCTGTATTGCAGCTACCTAACCCTGACAAAATAAATGAAAAGACAGATCTTGTGTTCCAATAAAACTTTATTTACAGAGCAGAAGGTCAGGCAGACTTGTGCCTTAGGGTACCACTAACAAGCATTCTCTACCACATGCCAAAGGGTTTCTCTTTCTCTCTCTTTTTTTTTTTCATTATCTTTTTTTGCTTTGCTTTGTTTTGTTTTCTGAGCAACAGTCTTGCTATGTAAACCGATCCTTCTTCCTTAGCCCCTCAAGTTCAGGATAATAGGCATGAGCCACTATGCCAGACATCAGAGTTGTTTTACCACCCAGGAAGTGGACTATTGGTTGGTTTGTGTCTATTTCATCCATTCCCTATGACCTCACTTCCTGCTAGCACACTTCCCAGCCTCACTAAGGAGCTCAGGCCTGGGCCATTGTGGACATTCCTGATCCAGATTGTAACAAGTGGCAGCATGTCAGTCTCTAATGTCAATTTGAAAAGCTTTCCATTGGCTAAAGATGAGACAATTTGAGCATCACACTGAATAACAAATTTAGTAGCATGAATTATATCAAATATGACCAAATCCATCAGTTCATAATGACTCTAAAAAGAAAAAAAATTAAAACCACAACTCACAGTTACCTCTGGAGAAGTCAGAGAACGAGTATCCTAAAAAATAATCATTCACACGCACATATCCACACACAGATATACAAACATACACGTACTGAATAATAATAAAAGTAAATCTTTTTTAACGTGATGATGGGAGAAAGTAAAAAAAAAAAAAAAAAAAATCAATCATTTATCTAAACTTTTCTTATAGCCAAATAATCATAAAGGGATATTTCAAAGCTAAAAGTCTTTAATATACCTTTGCAGCTAATAACTACAAAAGGAATTCTGTATCACCATTTTGAGATGTTAAATAAAGTAACAGCTCTCTCTGAAGACTGGCAGCAAATTGTATATAGATAGAACTGGCAGGGCAAATTGTGATCATAACAGATGGAGAGAAGACAAGTCCACCACATGCCTACTAAGGTCACATTACAGGAAACTCAGAATGCTACCATGGAAACATCCAAAACATACTTAGTCTGTTAATTAACAACCAGTTTACCAGAAATATAAGGGACAGAGAAACATGTTAAATGATCAGAAGAAGGAAATTTTGACATAACCTGATTTCGTCAACTACAGTAAGCGCATATGAACAAAGATCTGTACATGATAAAATGCTAAAGACATGCATCAACCAAATATGATGCATACGCTTAGGTTCCTGGATTAAATAACCTAGATTTGTAAAAAACAAATAATAACAGTTATTGTAAAAATAACTATGACGTGGTCAGAAATTAATTGGATTTCATTAGTAATTACAAATATATTTTGAGTTTGGTAAAGATATTCTTCTTTGAATTTTTTAAAATATTATTTTTAATTTTGCACACATGTGACTGTGTCTGTGCATGGGTATGTGAGAACAGTTGCCTGCAGAGGCCAGAGGCATCGGAGCCGCTGGAGCTGGAGTTAGAGGCACCTGTGAGCCACTTGGCATGGGTGCTGGCAACCAACCTAGCGTTCTTTGCAAGAGCAGTATGTACTCTTACCCACTGATCCATCTCTGCAGCCTCGGGTCTATTTTATTAAAGAAGGACCCCTGGGCAGGAAAGATGGTTCAGTGGCTAAATTTGACTGCTCCTGACAATGAAAACTTGATGATTTGGGTTTGATCCCCAGAATCATGTAAAGATAGAAGGAAAAAAACAGTAGTTCAGGCTTCATCTAAATTTCTTTAATATTATCAATAGATATTTAGCTATCCTTTGAACTGAATGACCCAAAAATCATCATTTTGTTTTGTTTTGTTTTTTTCTGACATGGTTTCTCTGTGTAGTGCTGGTTAATACCCTGTAGACCAGCCTGGCCTTAACCCTTTGCCTGCCTCTGCCCTTCCAGTGCTAGGATTAAAGGTATGCACCACCATTACCTGGTTCATAATTGTCTTTTGTTAGACTCAGTGCAGCACTGAATTAACTGATAAAGGGAGACTCTCACAAACATTACTGCCATGGTGTCATTTTACAACTCTTGTACGATGTGAGTCATGTTAACATAGTCAACCTGTGACACTCAGCC
The DNA here is from genome assembly GCA_026225945.1 of Cricetomys ansorgei. Taxonomy (NCBI): domain Eukaryota; kingdom Metazoa; phylum Chordata; class Mammalia; order Rodentia; family Nesomyidae; genus Cricetomys; species Cricetomys ansorgei. Next base: position 8,583,330 of record JAMJFZ010000882.1, read on the forward strand.
CGCTATGTTTTCTCTTGTTTGCAGTCTTTCTGTAGAACCAAAACATAGCGTCTCTCTGTTTTCTTACTCCCTGAACTTCATTTTCCTTCCAACTTTAGGATCACAGACTGTGTTTCAAAGGACAGTTTGCTGTTATTCCATTTACTTGCTTTCACATGAAAAGATAAAAAGCAAACATTTATCTAATCATCTGGCTTACTGATAAAAACATTAACAATTGGTGACTGAGGTCACAAAATGCAGAACACCTTGGCTGTGAGCCCTGGATCTTTCGCCAGATTATTTATAGTGACTTTACTCAGCAAAAGTAAAGCAAAAAGTCATCTGTGGAAGTACAGCTTGTAAACCCATAAACTTAATTCATTATACTTGTTAATTTTCATAATGACTTCAGTAGCCATTTAATATGTGCTGATAAACGTATGTCACTGACAAAGGCTGTCACTCTCTCAACCGTGGATTTTTTTTTTTTAACAAAAGCACCACATGTCATCTTATGTAAATTATCTAATTTTTCCTCAGTTCTATTTATTCCCTCAAAAACTACAAAGGAGTAAACTGGAAAAGAAATTAATTTAATTCAATTAAGTACTCCATCTGTTATTGTGGGTTGATTGTTTTTACACTTGCTCTTAATTAAAATGCTGAGAATAAATTAGAGTGTGTTTTGATATCTCCTGTTTTGTTATTTAAGCAGATAAAAAAGTATTTCAAGTAGACTGGGAGTGGCTATGCACACCTGTAATTCCAACCCTTGGGAAGGCTGAGGCAGGAAGGCTTCTCCGAGCTCAAGGCCAACCTGGGCTGCACATGGAGTCACTATCTTAACAAAAACAAAATCAGGCAGGAGAGATGACTCAGTGGCTAAGAGCAGTGGCTGCTCTTCCAGAGGACATGGGTTCAATCCCCAGCACCCACGTGGCAGCTCACAACGGTCGCTAACTCCTGTTACAGGGGATTGGACACCTTCACACAGACATACATGAAGGCAAAACACCAACGTACATTTAAAAAAAGACCACCTAGTGACATCACAGCCATCTTAGTTTGCAGCATTCTCTGTGATGTTCACACAAACAAAAAAAAATAGTCTAATAAAGCAATTCTCAGAGCATATCCATGCATTATGCATGACAGACTACTGTATGTGGTATTTGACTTCCCAGTTATATAAAGGACACAGAACATAACTTTGTCTCTCTTTACCTGACAAAGAATGATCACTATATCTGTACATACTAAGATACAATCTTTTATATACAAAATTTTTAGGTGAATTTTTATTTGATATTTAAATTTTTTTAAACAGAACTTAACTGGCTAGTAGGTAATACAATGGTAATTTCTATCTCAAAAATCTCCAATAATTATATTAGAACTCTGTGTGAGAAAGCCCAGCCCAGTAGTGCATGCTGATGTTACCAGTGCTAACAAGGGCAGGAGGATCAGAAGTTCAAGGCTAGCCTTAGCTACATAATGACTGTGAGGCCTCTCTGAGCTCTGTGAGATCCTGTCTCAAAACATATTCACATATTTGAGGACACAAAATTAGGGTTAGTAATTTCTATAGGACGGAATTTCACTTTTAGGAAAGGCATGCAACTAAAAACACCAACTCTCAAATATTTTCTTTGGAATCTTGATTTCAGTGTGGCTTAAGGGCTGGCAAGATGGCTCAGCAGGTAAGGGTGCTTGCCGCCAAGCCCATGATCCGAGTTTAGTTCCCCAGGATCTACACGGTGTAGAGAGAGAACTGATTCCTTTAAGCTGTCCTCTGACCTCTACATGTGTATTTTGGAGGTCATACATATACCTATCTACCTAGATACATATACACTCACACAGAAATGTGGCCTGAGGCTTAGGAATTGAGACTCTCAAATGACTAGAATCAGTGAAACTAAAGCTTCCCCTCCCCCAACCCGCCACCCCGATCTCCTGTAGGAAGCAGACTGGACTATCCCTATCAGCAAAATGACTCTCCCAGGCTAACTCCCACTCCACTGTCAGAGGCAGAGAACAGCAACACCAAACATTTTCTGGATGCCTCCTGGGTTTCTAACCAATTGAGCTAACAATGTGCTTCTCTTATAGAGAGAAAAACACCACCCCAGTCCTGATGCCCTCATTACTAAGGCTAAAACATGCCTAGCCAACAGCCAAAGGTGTGTTCCAGACTGCTCCTCACCACGTATCAAATTTTCTTTCATATATACATCTATGATTTATTTCTCACCTATCTCTATATTCTAGTATATAACCCTAAATGCATCTTACATTCTTGTATTTGAGTATAATATTTGAAAACATTTAATATTCCTATATATTTCTAGTAAAATATTCTCTCATATAAAAACAACCCCCCCAAACAAATGCAAAACCCTATTTCAGTTGACCAGACCAGTAAATATGGCCCAGTGCACACTGAGAGAGACACCATCTAAAATGTCAGAAGGAATGTTCTCTCTGGCAAGGGATACACTTCCCAGATGTTGTCATTAGCACCACTCTCCTCATAGTTCTGGCAGAGTTGCTATCAGCAAGAACCTCTTAGCAGTTAACTCTCAAGTCCCACACCCCAAGAAAACCAAAGGACTCACCAGCAGCACCAGCCACCTGGGACTTTAAGGCTGTTGTCTACACAGCATCACAAGACTGACTCACTCTCCATGGTCATAAACACAGGAGAAAGCCAAATAAGAGCCAAGTTAGATTCCCAGCACCCACATCAGGTGGTTCACAACTACCTGTGACTCTGGTTCCAGGGAATCTGGCGCCCTCTGCAGGCCTCCACAGGCAGTGTACTCACATGCATAAAGCCTCACTCACACACACATAGACATATAATTTAAATTTTTAATTTATTTTTAAAAACTCCTAGCTCTGCAGGGAGGTGCTCACATCTTTATTCCCAGCACTAGGGAAGAGAGACAGTCAGATCTCTGAGTTCAAGACCATCCTGGTCAAGGAACAAGTTCCAGGACAGCTAGAGCTACACAGAGAAATGCTGTCTCAAATAACAAAAAAACAAAAATGAAAACAACATTAAAAAAAAAACCCTCCCTAGTTCTTATATATTTATATAAAACTCCTACTTCACAAAAGCTACTTAACAGTTTCTGGTCTACAAAGATTTTTTTCCTTGGCATTGGAAGAAAGAAAGCTACTATAAAAATAAGAGCTAAGTTGCACTCAAATAACTAAGAGTTATGTTTCAAAGGTTTTGTAAAGGCTGGGAAATAGCTCTATGGGAAAGTGCTTCTTGCACAGGCATAAGGACTGGCATTTAATTCCCAGCACCACATGAAAGCCAGGCACAGCAGGATATGACTACGACCCCCGAGAAGACAGACAGACAGACACACACACACACGCACACACACACACACATTTTACACACACCGAAAAGGGGAGGAAACAGTTTTATAAAATTAACACTTGCACACTGCCATATGTTTAACTCCTTTCTTATATACATTTTCTCGTTTGATCTGTACAGCATTATGAGGTAAGCAAGAAGGAATTACAATCTGCATTTTATGGTTAAAGTCCCACTCACACAGTTTAAACGGCAAAGCCACACAAGTAGAAAATTCAATAATCAAAACTGAAAACACAGGTCTGTCCCTCCTCTTATCCCACCAGGCCCATGCATAAACTGGAGCTTAGAATCTGAAATGTCTTCCCACAGAAAAACCCTTCCACTCTGTAGCTTGGAATATAGACTAACACTCAAATAGTGTTAAAACTCCTAAGACCTACAATATCAAAGAGTGGTATAATACTCCATGGTTAAGAACAGATTTCAGTAGACTGGCCTAAGCCCCATTTTACATGAATAGCATAGCATTGCTCTGGTAAGAACTATACCAAATCCTGCCCCCTCCCCAAAAAAATACCTCCTGCTTGCATAAAAGGCCATCCTTCCCAAGGTCCATCCTGAGAAGAAGCAGCCACCCATTCCAAAGCATGAAGAGAACACAGGTCACAAACAATCTCTGTCCTTCCTGGTGCATGGAGGGTGCTGCCCTCCTCATCAGTAGTCAGGCTACAGAGGCTACAGAATACTGTTTGCTCTCTGGGATTCTGGAGGTCTCTCATTACTGACATCTACTATAAGCTGTTCAGATATGTTAAATATGGGTAAGATATGGACAGATCAGAAGTACCAACAGCTGGACAGTGAACAGGTTTCATCTCCCATTCCTGGATAGCAGGGAAACCTGTCACCTTTGCAGAGGAGAGAGTCCCAGTCATCATGGATAGTTCTGTTTTCACAATGACATGAAATTTCTATTTTGGCATTTCAATCAAGTACAGGTTACATAAAGTTTGTAGATGAAGCTCTAAGGGACTGACTGAATCGATCCAAATAGTACAGATTTGACTAAACGTTTAACTCCTTCCAAGGTGGCTCACACTTTTCTGTAATCTCATCACTCAGAAGCTGGGGTAGGAGGAATTCCTAGAGTTGAAGGCTAGCCTGGGCTACACAATGATGAGTTCCAGGCTAGCCTGAGAAACAGAGTGAGACTTAGCCTGTGAATTGCTAGGTGGTTGGGGATGTTTGTCTGGTTCATGGATGGATGGACGGACCCTCTCAATGCATAACAAAGTGTCTACAGATATCCAAAAGCCTTAAACCATTTATTACATGAATGAGTACGTACTTTTGAAATCACAAGTGGCTGTAAAGAACTAAATTATGTTATTATAAACCATGAAATGATCTGCCAAAGCCATGACTTTTAGAAGTAACCACAGAATGATCTGCCCCAAAATTTTGTGAACCATGTCTTAATATTATCTGTGACAGTTTTGACAACAAAGTATCAGGTAACTGTTAACACTCAAAAGCATGAAAAGTATTCAAAGAGAAATACCTTTAAAATGAAATGCATTACTAAATATACTGTCTACTGCTTCTAAATATTTGTTTACTTAATACAGCACTTACTCCCACAGGCATCTTGAATATCCACAGTAGCAAATGGCATGTCTATCAGAGAATCCACAGTGCTGACTTCTAATTCCCTCAGCACCTCCTCTTTTAACACGCTTTCACACTCGTTGGAATTTAGTTCTCCTATAGCAAACCAGAAAAAGAAACAAGTATTATTGAATCATTATTTGTTAAACTTCCATCCTCAAAACCAAAACAACTCATCGAAGTGAATTCAATACATAGTAACCTCCATAGAGGGAGGTATTACTTGCTCTTATAACATAATCTTGTTTTCAAAGGTGTGTTTTTACAGCAAACAGTAAGTTTCTAAAGCTTTAGTCCTTTTCTAAAGCATAGTGTACAACTCAGGCATACATGACAACAGGGTAAACCAATAAACCAGTATATTTTCTTAATTCTAAAAAATATTTTTTCACATCTTTTGACAACAAACCAACCCAAAGTTTGTTTTTTTTACTAGTTTATTGTGCCTTTTCATGTATATTTTCAATAATATAAGCTACATGGGAGATTTTTAAAACTTTTTAATTTTTACTAGCATGTATTAATTATACATAATGGGTTTCATTGTGGCATTTTTATATACAAACAGTATATTTTGATCAGTAACACACACACACACAACCATACACTTTACTCTCTCCTCCCTTCTCACTCCCATTTTGCATTCTAATTTGTATAAGCTCTTATCTTTTTTTTTTTTAATCCCATAAATTGTTCCATCCACCATTAAACTTAACATTGAAAATCTAGCTAAAAGCACTTGACCCAGCAGGGCGGTACTACACACGCCTTTAATCCCAGCACTCAGGAGGCAGAGGCAGATGAATCTCTGTGAGTTCAAGGCCAGCCTGATCTACAGCCAGAGTTACAACTGAGAAACCCTAACCCAAAATTAAATAAATAGATAAATAGATAGATAGATAGATAGATAGATAGATAAATAAATACTTGATTTTAGGGGCCAACAAGATGGCTTGGTGGGTAAAGGCTCTTGCCATAAAAGTCTGGCAGCCTGAGTTAGATCCCCAGATCCCATTCAAAGGTGGAGAGAACCGACTCTAATTGCCCCCTGACCTCCACGCACAGATCATGGCATGCATGCCCTCCAACATACACAACAAAATTTTAAATACATGACTCTAATACGCATTTTTGAAATTCAACTATGAGAAGCAAATTATCCTCACAGTATTTTGTAACAGCCCTCCCTCCAAGGCAGTAAGTCACATTTCACATTTGCTCTTTGTTTTCTTGTTATGGGTGGAACACTCACAATGTCCTTGGTGGTGGGTTAAGAAAAAGAAGACGCAAGCCAATAAAGTTAATGCTAAGTTTATCTGTTGGTGGTCTCCTGAATTAGTCACCATGCCTCTATCAGCAGACATAAATGTTATTTGGACTAGACAAAACCCTGGAGTACTTACATAATTTTCACCCAATGTAATCCATGAAGATTAATCCACCTTGCAGACTATTAAAGAAAACATGTATTTCCTTCTGTTGTAATCCTTTCAAATGCAATAACTACAAAACACATTCCATTAAGAATATGGCTTACATGGCTGGAGAGATGGCTCAGAGCTTAAGAGCACTGGCTTTTCTTCCAGAGGACCTGGGTTCAGTTCCCAGCACCCACATGGCTAACAGCAGACTGTTAATTCCAGTTCCACGGGATGCAACACCTTCTTCTGACCTCCGAAGGCACTGCAAACATCTAGCACACAGACAGAACATACAGGCAAAACGTCCAGACTCACAAAATAAAATAAATAGATCTGAAGTAGGAGGAGGTGGTCACTTCCAGGGCTAGAGGGGATAGCTCCATGGTTAACAGCACTTGTTGCTCTTCCAGAGGATCAGGATTCATTTCCCAGTGTCCAGCTCCAAACACCCACATCCGACAACTCACCTACTGCCTGTAACTCCAGTTCTGGAAATTCCACACTCTCTTCTAGCCTCCTTATGCACCTGCATGCTGCATTATACATAAATTCAGACAGACAGACAGACAGACAGACACACACACACACACACACACACTAAATTTTTTTAAAGAAAATGACATACAGGATACTAGGGAAGTAGCTCAGAAATACAGTGATTCATATGAACAAGGCCCTAATTTTAATCCCTAGTACCCAAAATGAATGAATGAATGGATGAATGAGTAAATAAATAAATAGAACAAGAAAAAAAAGAACATAGCCTGCAAACTGGGACTTTTCAGTCCTATAACCCTAGTGACTTGGAGACCGAGGCAGGATGATCTCAATTTCCAGTCTTTCTACATCACAAGTCCAATGTCAGTCCAATGCCTGGGCACCCTGTCTTGGTTTTAAAAATATATACTCCAGCTTCTATTCTTCCTCTTCCTCTTCCTCCTTCTCCTCCTCCTCCTTCCCTTGCTCTTCCTCCTCCCCCCCCCCAAACCCAAGAGACCACATGCAATGAGAGCAGAACTGCATACAACTGTCTGGAAGGAATGGCTGGATACACAGTGGGAGTCCAGGGTTATAGCCCTCCTTCTAGGAGGGAACATCAACAGTCAACAAGCTCTGGACACTCTTCAGTAAGAAAACACCACTGGTCTCATGAAGATGGCAGATGTTTGGTTGGGGGCTAGGGTCATGAGGTACCAACCTATTAAAATAAAGTTGAATCCAAACTACAATCACAGAAAAATGTAGTAAATTACAATTACCCACACACATATTATTAAACTATTAGGCTTTATAAGTTCTCAAGCAAACTTTACAGAAAATAACACAGTCAAAAACCTGTTTTGCACTTTGTACAATCCAGATAGTAATCTGCCACAGCCATGTTGTAACACATAGAGAAGCAGCAAATGCATAGCAAATCATCAAAATGGTATTTACAACATACAGCAGAAACCTAAGGAGCCCCCACTACTCTGTGATACTGAAGTTAACCCAGGATTTTTATTTTTCCAAAGGGTTATATCTTCTCCATAGAAAAACCACTGTAAATGGTGTTTTGTTTCTTCCTTTGATCTATCCTACTGGCCTACCCTTTAAGTAGTTACATAAGTTTTGGTAATAACCAAACATTTGTATTAATCAGTATTAGTTTACTTTTGTTACTGTCATTATAAAATAGAGCCTTGCATTAACTGCTTTTACCACAGACATCTTTGTTTGGTCGGTTTTCGTTTTTGTCAAGATAGGGTTTCTCTGTGTAGCCCTGTCCTGGAATTCAAGAGATTCACCTGCCCCTGCCTCGTGAGTGCTGGGATTAAAGGAGTGCCCCACCACTGCCTGGCTAAAAAGATTTATTTATTTATGTAATAAGGGTTCTGTCTACATGTACATTTGTACATCAGAAGAAGGTATCAGATCCCATGAGACTACAATTCTTGCCATATGAGTACTTGGAACTCAAAGCAGGACCTCTGGAAAAACAGCCAATGCTCTTAACCTCTGAGGCATTTTGCCAACCATAATACAAACATCTTTATATCATGAGATAAAAAAACAGTAATCTCTGATAGAAATAGTTTACTCCTTAGCTGTATGAACAGTCTTATCATCAATCTGGTCTTGACAGGGAACAAGAATTGACAGGAGACCAAAAAACATTTTCTTCCTTTTAGAGTCCAATAAGAGGCAGAACACTGAATTTTGGAGGGTCACCCTCTGATATCTTTAAACTTTATAAGGTCATGTGAGTGGCAGTCAGCACCTACGATCAAAAAAACGTCAAGCTGACAGAAGCATCTACTTTTACCAACATCTAGTCTGAGAGCCCATGACCAGTCTTGGGGTGACTGGCTGCTTGGAAATTTGTACCTACAATCACCTACCTTGTGTCTGTAAATGGAGTCAGGCATCCAAAAAAGCTTAATAAGTATGCTCCCTCTTACAAAGGTGTAGGACAAAGAATACTCGAATAGATACTTCCATCTAGAGGCTACTTTCTTATCCTCTAGTCTAATCTTAGGCCAGACTTGAGTGCAAAAAAAAAACATCCGGCATTTCTTCTTTAAGGTCTGGGTCAAACTGATATGAGAAAGGGCTGCCTTGCTACTCCTCTGTCAGACAAAAGCAATCTATACTGGAATATCTCCCATGTCTCCCCATCCTGCCCTTTACAGCCTCAGTGTCCCTCACCTCCCTCCTCTTGTATACGATTCAGATGTGAAGAAGTATGAGTCTGTGTGGTGGTTTGAATTAAAATGCCCCTGTAGGCTCATATATTTGAATCCTTTGTCCCCAGTTGGTAGAACTGTTTGGGAAGGATTAAGAGGTGTAGCCTTGGAGGTGTGTCACCAGGAGCAGGCTTTAAGGTTTCAAAACCCATGCCATTTTCAAGTAGGATGCTGTCAGTCTCCCTCTCTCTCTCTCTCTGTCTCTCTGCCTCATCCCTGCTGTTTAAACATGTAAGCTTTCAACTACTGCTCCAGCGCCATGCCTGCCGGCCTGCCTGCCACCATGCTCCCTGCCATGATGGCCATGGATTCACCCCCTGAAACCATAAGCAGGCCCCCAACTAAATGCTTTCTTTTACAAGTTGCCTTGGTCCTCATATCTCCTTCTAGCAATAGAAAAGTAACTAAGAGTGCCTGGTACATATATGTTCAACAAATTTTAGATTACTATAGGTTTTCCCATGAGCTCAGAATACTTGAAAATGATGAGGATAAGTCAAATGTAAGCTTTCTATGCATATACTAGCATTTTAGAAACAAGGATGCAATTCAGACTTAAGCAAAATTTTAAAAAGATCAGCATATATCTTGAATCTTTACAGGCAGCTCCATGTAAAGGACCATCAACACCAGGCAGCTTATACTCAAAAAGCTTTAAGCCAGGCATGGGAGCACATACAAGCCTCTAATCCTAGCACACAGGAGAATGCTAAGTTCAAAGCCAGCTTGGGCTACAGACTAAGATCTTGACTCAAAATAACAATATCAATAATAAAGTAATTTTTAAAGTACTTATGCAATATAACCCACACACTACCTGTATCATATAAAACTACAAGAATTCAGAATAAAAGAAGTAAATAGACCCAACTGTGACTCACCTAACTTTTCTCAATCTAAGCATTTAGTGATAGGAAACAGTCCCAGTGTGATACTAGCATGCCAATACTACTTCCTAAGTCTATGTACCATGTGGGAAGTTCCTGATTTTCAATGGCTCCAAATACAACTTTTCTATCTCATGATGGTACAAAAGCTGGTTATCACTCCTACTAATGGGACTAGAGGGAAGCTCTTAGAGCCAAAAAGGCAGGGTGTAGGGTAGGGTTCAGGTTCTCAGAGCCAAAGAGGCAGGGTGTGGGGTGGAGTTCAGGCTCTCAGAGCCAAGGAAGTAGGGTGTGGGGTTGGGTTCTCTGGCTCTGAGAGCCAGAGAGGCAGGGCGTGGGGTGAGGTTCAGTCTCCAGGGTCTGTGGGATGTGGTCAGAATCTTGTTCTCTGTTCAACTTTCCCTCCTGGCTGCTATTCAGGAAAGCAGTGAACTCCGTAGAGAGCATGTTCATATGAGTGTTGATCTCTTCCCAGGCTAGTCATATGAGCTACACCCCTCTCTTGTGATGCTGGGAGGCAGCAGTAAGCCCCAGCTTCCAGGTAGTCCTGTGATTTTGAGATAAAAGTACCAATTCTCTCAAGTGGACTGTGCTCCTAAGCAATGATGTTCAGCAGGCTAGGTGTATTTTAAGGCCTATTTCCTCCTTACTGTATTTGCCATTTACAAAGAAACCTTATAGCACAGATTTTTGGCAATATATGAAATAGAGAGAATTGACTTCTGGGTTCTAATACCTTCTGAAGGCAAGAAGAATAACTGAATAGCATGGTGAACTAAGTCATTCTTTAAGAAGTCCTTGATCCAGTTTAACTTTTAATATATCATAAGATAAACTGAGCATCACTACCGAGCAAGTAGAGCATTGCCCTGACTGACCATTCAATGAAGCCACGGGAAGAATCTCACAGCAGAGGAGATGAGACGCTGCACCAAACCCATCAAGGTAGGGATCCCACCCCCTGCCAGTTAAACCAGGTCTACCGTGGTATCAACCAGGTCAGCCTCCAGAATCCTTTCAAAGCTCCTGGGTGATTCTGATATGCAAGGGAAGTTTGAAAGTCGCTGCCAAAACTCTCACGTTTCCTATTCCTTCTTCATACTCTAAATGATTGGATTGCAATCAGAAAGTACGATCGACTGCAAAGTAAAAAGGCAACCCAGTCTCCTTCCAGGGTTATCTAGAGATTCCTTCAGCCCCACCAGGATATACGTGACGCTGCGGCTGTCCACTGTGTCCTCTCCATGAGATTCTAAACTGGAGTGACCAAACTACCTACCTCTCTAACCAGGACACTTGGTGAAAGGGGGAACCTTCAACAACTATCAGTAAATGTGGTCACCCGCGTCGACGCTCCTTCAGCGCCCCGTTTGGTTCCCCTTTGCTTCTTCCACTCCTAGCACTGAGCCAGCTCACCGCAGGTACCTTATTATTATTATTATTATTATTATTATTATTATTATTATTATTATTATTATTATTTTGAATGACTGGACAAAGAAAGCACCCACCTGGGGGTGATGACGAACTCACTGCAGTGCCGCTGTCTCCACAGTGAAAAACACTGGTATCTAACAGCAGTCTCTGAACACGACAGACACTCTTTTCATTTCCACGGATGAATGAAGGGCATAAAAATAAAACTTAACAAATGGGAGATAAGGAGGCAGCTCCTCTGCAGCGTGCTTGCCTACACGCCGGGCCCTGGGTTCAATCCCACCCATCGAAATCAAACCTAGGAAGTAACCAATACAAGAAAAAAAAAAAAGAAAGCATAATAGGATTGACTCTATAGTATTCTCCATCTTTTATGTCTGTATGTTTGCTTCCTTAGTTTGGGTTTTGGTTTTTTGGTTTGGGGTTGTTTTTTGTTTGTTTGTTTGTTTGTTTTTGGTTTTTTGGACAACATCTATCTATACTCCAAGCTTTCACCATGTAGCTGAGGATGACCCTGAACTCCTGAACTCCCCACATCTACCTCTCAGGGATCACAGTGGTACACAATGCCCACCCACTCACCATCATTTTAAACAAAGCATATTAAAATCAAGCTCAATGTTATATGAAATTGACAAAAGTCAAGAACTTAAAATGCAAACTACCTTCCATTGTTAGAGAACAGAACCAGTTTCTGTAGTCAAGACTTATAAACTCCAAAGAGAAATTGCCACCTACAAGTCTATTTTTTCCCTTTCATTCTTTATGACAATGCAATTATAGCTTTAATTTTCAGGTTAGCAAACTATTGCATTCTACTATAGCATCTTCATACACAAGCATGCTTATCCTTTATTCACGACCGTTCACCTTGCCTGCCTCCAGCTGTTTCCCCATCTCCCCTTCTCTGCTTTCCTGTTACATACGTGTCATTACCTTCTTTATCACCCACCACCTTTAGAATCCCTTCCTCCCTATCATGATCCCCTTCTAGTTTCATGACTACAAACACACATACATAAACACATAATAAACACATAATTTTAATTCATATCCCACACATGAGAGAAGACATACAGCTATCTTTCTGAGCCTGGCTTAGTTCCCTGACGATAAATCATTTCCTACAGAAGTCATGACTTCGTTTTTCTTTATGACTGCAAAAATTCCATTTTATGGAATTTGGCGGACTATAAATGCACCACATTTTCTTTCTCCTACTGGTGGACATATAGGCGAGCTCCATTACCTGACTACTGTGAAGAGTGCAGGAGTAATCATTGACATGCAGGTATCTCAGAATTAACTGACGTCGGCATCCTTTGAGTATATGCCCAGGAATGGTATAGCTGGGCCCATGGTAGTTATATTTTCAGTTTCTGAGGAACCTCTATGCTGATATCCACAGTATTACACAAGTGCACCCTTCCATTGGTAGTGAATAAGGCTTCATCTTTCCCCACATCCTACCTTTTTTGTTTGTTTGCTTTAGAGACACCATTTTTCTATGTACCCCAGGCTAGTCTTGAACTGGCAATCCTCCTGCCTTAGCTACCAAGTGCTGGTGTCTGCATCACTCTGTCTTAAACATCTTGAAAGAAGTGCAGATCATTCTACAGAACCGTATTTCTCAAACCAAATTCCAGTAAGCCTTGCTCTAGGTCCTTGAGTGCTAGGATCTGGGCAAAGGCTGAGGGATATAATTAAATAAATCCATTACAACTGCACTGCCTCTTACACAAGGTGTAAATACTTCATTTTGGGGAAACTACCTTAAAAGTTGATCCTTAAGTATTTAAACCATAAATTCATTGTTTTAATGGCTGCAATGATTGCTTAAATAAACTGGGCCTGGTAGCTCAGGCTTGTAATCCCAGGTACTTTGGAGGCTGAGACAGATTTGTAAGTTAGAAACCACCCTATGTAACTAACTTAGTGATATTCTGTCTTAAATTAAAAGTTAATGAAGCTAGGGGTACACCTCCATGGGGGAGTCTTTGTTTGCCATTTACTGAGGTTCAACTCACAAGGTAAATAAATATATGAAATCGCCTAGGCCGGGCATGCTGGGTAACATCTGCAATCCCAGCACTCAGAAGGCAAGGCAGGAAGATGAGGAGGTCAAGGATATCCTTAGCCTGAGCTACATGGCACAAAAAAATTTAAAGTCACCCAAAATCTGATCTGTCATTAAAATAAAATTTATCGTTTGCCAAATCCAAATAATCACAGGGGTAAACGTTACACTAATAACAAAGATGAAGTGAAACTGGAAATTAGCATTACTAAATCATAACCAACTTTTAAATGAGCACTTCATTATGCCAGGTGTAAACTCAGCTTGAAGCACTTTGGGAAAGAAAACTCATTTAACTCATACAAAGCTGCTATTGAGGAAGACTATTATTCCACCAACCATGAGTAAAGTAGATTCATTAGTTGCCATCTGGATCAAGTGACTCTGTTACCTGACCCACAATTTCCAGAATCAACTCTGCCCTGCACCCCTAACCATATACTGACCGCATTACCGTAAACTAAGGCAAACTTTTCTAACAGCAAGGTGCCAAGAGATGAGGAGCAAGGAAGATTGTCTGAGGGTCTTCTCACTAAAATCTGAGTTTCTATCATCTATACGCAGACAAGACTCCTCACAACTTTGGTTGAAGAAAAAGGAAAAAGGGGAGTAATTTAAATCCCTGCTAAACAGAGAAACAAACACTGCATGCTCGCTCTAATGACTTACAACATTAGTTACGAAAACTGTTAACAACAGGAGAAAAGGTAACTCCCCAGAAAAGCAGATATGTGGTCAAGGGTGTAGCTCAGAGGTAATGGTGACTTAGGCTTGATCCCCAGCATTACAAAATAAACAAACATAAGATAAATTAAAAAGCAGATGGAAAACTGAATGCTTTCAAGATTTACAGTTAGAAAAATTAAGAATATAGGCCAAAAAGTACTTCTGAATACTAGCCTCACCTTACCTCACGATGCTAAATACTTTCCAACTGTTGTACTGTTGTTTTTAAATTGAATGTTGCTTTTATAAGAAAAACCATGAATGTGTATATTTAAAGTATCTTCTAAAACCACATATCTAAAGACATCCGAATACTCAAATCATAGGTTCACTTCAGCAAATGACATCATCAAAGTCAAGTGAACCGAAAACAAAGACAAAGTCATACAAAAGAGGCTTCCTATCTGAACAGCAATATACAGCCCTATTAAGCAAGACTCTCTTCTGATCCTGAGCTAAACAGCTACAGAAAGGGCCTATCATTCACTGTGGTCTAGCTACTTTGATTAGGTACTAAAAACGGTAGCATAGTACATCTCCTGAAATGTTTCAACTTTGTGATAATTAAGCCGTTTAACTTTCATGCTAGCCTGTCCTTATCACAAAAATAGAACAATCTCAGTGGTTCTCAACCTGTGGGTCGTGACCCTCTGGGGAAGGGGTTTTGAATCCCTTTCACAGGAGTCACCTGAGATCATTTCTGCACATTCGATATTTACATTATGATTCAAAACAGTAGCAAAATTACAGTTATGTAAATAATTTTATGGTCGGAGGTCACAATATGAGGAGATGTATTAGAGGGACACAGCCTGAGGAAGGTTGAGAACCACTAATCTGGATTATTAAACAGAAAGTGACAAATTAACACGATATGAATGGAAGGACCCAGAAACCCCAGGAAACGCCTTAGGCTTTGTTACTATAAGAACAGGATGAAAGATATTCCAACAGAATCCCAAACTGCAAAGCCACACTGTATAAACAAGTAAGAGTCCTCTCTGGTGTCCACACCCCTGCATTCCATAAAAAAAAAATAAAATCATCATCGTAAGCAGGGCATCTGTGGCATCTCCCCACAAGACATGGATCATTCCATTCACGTGAAAGTTATACACTATTTACATAATTCATATTTGTATATATTTACATATTTTAGCATGTTTGTACAACATATTTTAATATTCTTATGCTTTGTATACATTTAAGATAGAACGATCTTGCAGAACACCATCTTTTCCACGTAATTACTTTTTAGTTCCTTTCACTCAAAGGTCTTCCTAGCTCACACCTAGTTCCTACCCAAGTTCACACACAGCAAAAGCTGACACAAGCTGAAGTTCATTCTGTTTGAAAGTGCTCATTTCCAAACTTAGAACAAAATCCTAAATGATACAAGATGGTGTTCAGATGTTTCTATTTGCCATAAACAAATAAAACAGCGATTTGTTTGTTTGTCTGTTTTTTCTTGGTTTTATTTACCGCCCCCAAATGTGTTGCAAAAACTTTGGGCCATGGGTCACGGGATCCGAAGACGTAAACCTCCCAACCCGGGGTGTGGTGCAGTGCACCGGGACGCGTTGCTTGCAGCAACCGTCCGGACTCCTGGGCTGCACCGGGTGCAGGGGCAGCACAGCGTCCGGGGTGCAGGAGGGAAGGGCGGCGCGGAGCGCAGGGCGGCCTGGGAGGCGGAGCAGGGCTGGGGAGCACGCTCTCCGGTAGAGGCCGCCCCGGGGCGCGCAGGGCGGCGCGCTCTCACCCGCTGCGGGGCGCTCCATGGTCGCGGCGCGGAGGCCGAGGCCGAGGCGGAGGCGCGGGCGGCGCGGGGCGGCGGGGGCGCGGGCCGCGGCGGCCAAGCCTGCGGAGGCGCGGAGCCCCGCGAGCCGCAGCATCCCTGGCCCCAGCCGCTTCGGGAGGAGCCGGAAGGGGCCGACCCGGCTGGGCGCGGGTACCCGGATTGGGGCCGCGCTCGGGAGGCGGGGCCGTCCCCGGGCGGTGCTGGGCTCCCACCTCCCTCCACCAGCGGCTGTGTGCTGCGGCGCGGCCCTTCCTGTCCCACTCTTCGAGGTTGGGACGGCTTGAGCCCTTCCTGGGGCCTGTTGTCTCCTGAGATCCGGTGTGTTTGGTTTAGCCTAGAGCTTTGAAAACACAGTCCTGATTGCAAAATATGTGGCAAGGGCGAAATGTAGGAGAGCAGGGCCTTGTGCATCGGTATAATGAGATGCTGTTTTATTGACTGTGCTTTACAAAAAAAAAAAAAAAAAAGAAGAAGAAGAAGAAGCCTAATTGGGACGCAGTCCGAAAGATTTTTTTTTTTCTTTTTTGAGACAGGGTTTCTCTGTTGTAACTCTTGACTGACCTGGAACTCAGGGGTAGTTGTAGACCAGGCTGGCCTCAAACTCACATTCACCTGCCTCTGCCTCCCTAGTGCAGAGCGATCTTGGCACCACCACAGACCGGCACAGTCTGAATTTTGTAACAGCAGTTTATTAGTTACAAGTTAGAAATGAAACTGTTTTTGCAAACTAGGAGCGCGTAGTGGTGTTATTCGTTTTCATTTGAGGAGGAGGTCGTATGTTTTGATTCAAAGAAAATAAGGTGTACCGTCAGCAATAAAATGATTCAGTCCAATTTGAGAACAATACTTCACTTATTATGAATACACCCCAGAATGGGCGCAAAAAGAAGAGCCCCCACACAGCTACAGTAATTGACACGAGTTATCTTAGTGGGGCAACCTTCATCACCGCACTCAAGTGGCTGCATAGCCAGTTGAGTTTGGGGCCAACCTGGGGGTGCATAGCAAGTTCCAGGTCAGCTTGACCTACATAGTGAGACCCTGTCTTTAAAAAATAAAACAAAAACAATAATTAAAAGTTGACATGAAGATCATATACTGGAAAACCTCAAAGAGGGTTACTATGACCTCTGGCTGTCTGTTTCCCATACCTGGAGCACTGCGAAGCTGGGGAGGAGGGGCATTAATGTTTAATGTCCCAAACCCCTTTTTATGGTTCTGCACGTAAGCCAGTCTTTTTTAAAGGATTAAAATGATCTAATCATGGAGAAAGAACCAAAAATAAGTAAGGGAGATTGAAGCAGAAGGATCTTGAGTACAAAGGCCAGCCTAGAATATTCTAGGCCAGCTGGGCTGGATAGGGTAGGAAATAAGCCACTTTGGCATAAAAATTAGTTTGAACTGAAAGCTATTAAGAAGCTACAGACAGGGAAAACAACTCTTCACCCTTCCCTTTGTGCCAGGAAGTAGAACATACATTTCTCTTTGTAAGGATTCTCCCCCACCCACCCGTTTAAAGGCATATTTGTGTGACTGGAGAGAAGGGGCAGCAGACAGAAACACCAAGATTCACATGTAAAAGAAGCCAGTTTGTAAACCAGGAGGTGTTGGGACACACTTTTAATCCCAGCACTTGGGAGTCAGAGGCAGGCAGATCTCTGTGCATTCAAGACCAGCCTGGTCTACAGAGTTCCAGGACAGCCAGAGTTACAACAGAGAAACCCTGTCTCAAAAAATAAAAAAGCCAGTTGGTAAAGACTGAACACCATCCCCCCCCTTCCTGTTCTCCACCTCCCAAGGTTTTGTGTAACAAACAGAGCATGAATCCCAGAAAAAAAAAAAACCTACAAACCTGGGAGAAGTGGGTGCTGCACCTCACGCGGGGTCCAATGCGTTTGGGGTTCTTTCCTCAGCTTACCAGCCACTTCTATATTTCCTCCTTTTTAAAAAGCAGAAATGAAGCACTGTGTTTCTATTTCTAACCCTGAATCTGTGTTGGGACACTCAGTCTTGGGACATAAGAGCCTGGAATGGGATAACCTTTGAACTCAAGTTCAAGGGCAGGCACTAAGCATGCTTTTGTTTTAATCTGTTTTTCAGTTACTGGCCGGACTCTAAACATGTTCTTTGACTCTCTGGGTTTCCTCATTGTTTCTCTGACCTCTGTGCCTAATTTAAAAAGCACGGCTTTCTCCCAGTCTCACTTCCTCCTAGCGGCCGCCGGGATTTACAGCTTGCCTGCCCTATTTTGTTGTTGTTGTTTTGCTGTTTTTTCTCTCAACCTCTTAATTCTAAATTATTCCTGCTAAAGAAGCTTCTCGGGATCACTGGGAACAACGCTGGATTGCCTGATACTGTTGTTTCCCCCACCAGAAAGTGGAAAGCAAGGCTTCCCTGCATAACAAACTTTACTTAATGCCTTTATTTACGATACACCTCCTGGTCCCTTCCCACAGTTTGCCACTGCTACCTTCCCTCTCCAAGTCTGAACCCTCATTTCTTTGGGCCTAGTCTCCTCACAGTTGATCACCCTCTGGTATGATTAAGGTCTGAGTGTCTCATACCAGAAAGGTCAAAAACGCAGTAGTTGCTCAGTCTACAAGTCTGCGTGTTTCAATGTGGCACTGAATACACCAAGGATTCCTAAAGAGCCATTGGTCTTCAGTCCATCTGGGAAGACTGAGCTTGGGTCCTAAAATCAGCCAAGGAACACGCGGTAGCAGCAAACAAGGTAGATGAACTTGCCAGAAAGAATGAAGGAAAGCCACCAAAAAGCAATAATAAATAAATAAATAAAAAGAACCTTCTTCCATCTTCTTTATTTGGGGATGCCACCAGAAGAGGAGGCTCACTGTCAGGGTGGGCCTCCCAACTTCAAATGAAGTGATCAAGAAAATTCTTCGCTTAGGTTGATTACAGATCCAACCAAGTTGGCAGCTAAGATCAACCATCCTGTGAACAGAAGTAGCACCCCAGCTATCACAGAGGACCGAAGCTACTGTAATGATGTGCGAAGAATATTTGTGACTGGTGGAGAGGTCAGTGCCATGACCCAACCCTTCCGCCTGGGTTAGGTGTCCCACCTCCTGTTTCAGTACATCCGTGCCTGCCCTAGCTGTCTCTCTGCCAGCGTTGCTGTTGCCCACATTTGTCCATCTGAAGACAGAAGCCGTGTTTGCAAATCTTTGTGTTACCAAGTACAAAGAGGTCGCTTGCGGGTATTTATTTAATGAATGAAATCTTCAGACCTATTAACTACTCATGTTTGTTAATCATCATCATCATCATCATCATCATCACCACCCAAATAAGTTTTATAAAGAAAGTGAAGGAGAGAGGGAAGGAGGAAAAGAGGAAGGGAAGACAGAAGGGCAGGCGGAAGGACAGAGGAAAGGGAATGGCATCATGGGCAACCTTAATGCTTTTAAGCTTCTCCAGCCTGAAACTAAAAATCAGCTGCCGTTGGCATCTATGATGAAAGTGTCTCAGGTCTTTCCAATTATATCTCCGTGCCTCCCCACCCCCTGCTGTGTCTGGTGTTGCTGATGAATTAATCCAGACTGCCACCTACTCCCAGAGCTCACCTCACTGAGCTCTCCTGACCCAGCTGACCCCAGACAGCCCTCTCCTCTCGCCAGTCCTGTTGCCCACTGGGTAACAGGGTTCGTGGATTCTCCACTCCTTCATGAGATAGCCATTTGCAAACGAGACTAATGTCTTCCTGACATTAGTGACATATTGTATCACTTCCTGACACATTGTGCTCTGCTAGGAAGTTGGCAGAATCAAAGGTTTTTAGAACCTCTGGATGTTACAGAATTTGTTGAGATAGTAAGTTCCTTGGAACACAGCCAGCCTTTCTTCTGTCTGTAGGACAGTGTCCACTGTCAAGATGGCTACACAAAAAGGGTTCAAGTTCAAATTCCTGTGTGGTTCCTGTAGCAAGATCCACCTCTGACCCTCTGAGCTTGTTGCTAATTGGCTCATTCATCCTACCAGACTCCTTTCTGTACGGACAAGGGCCCCACTTCTATTTGTGACTATAGTCCTTTCCCTGTGAACATCTACCAGAACAGCTCTTCTAATTCTCACTCTAAAAACACACTTGTCCTACATATAAACTGCAGCTGCGAACACTTTCAAAGAAGGGTGACATCATGCACTTTTACAAGACATAGTCAAATATCAACACAAAACTAGGACTCTTGGTAACCAAGGGTGACTCAGGATGACATTCCATTATGTTGGAGGGGAACCATAAAACATGTTCTTTCTCATCATAACAATTCTAAGATACCTCCTACCATCACACACCCCCATCCACCCACCCATTTTGCTGCTGAGGATTTAACCAAGGACCTCATACATCCTCAATCACCTACTCCACCACTAAGCTACACCTCGGGCTCCTGTGCCTACTTAATTTTTTTTCAATAGCCACACACAGTTGAGAAAGGTCTAATAACATAGGTAATAATATATATAATATAATACATATTATATAATATATAGTATATATTTTATATAATATAGAATAATAGAATTTGAATTTTTAAAACTATTTTTAAAACTTCCAATGACAAATCTGGAATTTCCTAGTTTTGTGAGTCACTTAGTGCTGTTTAATAGAAAAGTCTTTAAATGCAGTAAAACTTATGCAATTAAGTAAAAAATTATCCCTGGGTTAAAAATGAAGCTCAGTGGTAGAGCATTGACCTGCATTTGCAAGGACCTGTGCTTGATCCTCAGCACCATAGCATATTACACCAATCAGAACTATTGGGAAGTGTATCAAGCCAGTTATTGATACAGAAAGATATATATACAATTACTATGATTGCATATATTTTGTAAAAACCATATTATATACAAATTGTAATCTTCAAATAGTATAACATATTAGAAACAATTTCTCACATCATTTAGTATTCTTTTATATCAGAATTCAACTTTATGTAAGAGTACCATCATGTATTCAATGAACTAACTGTTGGCTGATTATTCGATCTCATTCAAATTCATCTCAGTGTTTCATTATTAATTATTAGGATAACTTTTTGTCATTCTTTGAAAACATTTCATTACTTTTTAAAAGATTCATTTTTATTATTTTTAATTATGTGTATGCGGGTGTGTCTGTGTATAGCAATGCAGAATATGCATGTGAATGCAGTTGCCTTTTGAGGCCTGAAGAGGGTGTTGGATTTCCCGGAGCTGGAGTCACAGGTGCTGTGAGTTGTCCATTGTGGGTGCTGGAAAATGAACTCAGGGCCTCTTCAAGGGAAGACATGCTCTTAACTGTGGCAACATCTCTCCAGCCCCAGTATTTTATTTCTTAAAATAAGTTCCCAGAAAAGGGCTTGATAGATAAAAGAACATGACTATTTATAAGTTTTTTTAAAAACTATATTGCCAAATTATCCACCAAACTGTTCAAGTAAATTTACATGCTTCCTAGATGTAGTGGCCCAGCACTTGTAAACCCAGCACTGGAGAGGGTAAAGTAGGAGGACTGCAACAAGTTCAAGACCAGGGTAGACCACATGGTAAGTCTAAAGCTAGCCCTGAGCCCCATAGCAAGACCTTGCTTTAAAAAAAAAAAAAAATACAGGCTTTAAAAGCAATTTTTGGAAATTTACTTTGAAGTCCTTCCCTTATTTTTCATCAACAAAGTGCAAATGGTTATTTTGGTTCTTATTTATCTGACTATTAATGAATCTGAATAGTGTTTTGTTAGGACTCAGAAAAAAATGTTCTACTTTGAACTTCAGCTGCAAGGCCCTTGGGAGCAGCAAGTATCAGGAAAGGCCTCCACTGAAGTCTACTTATCTAAAGACCAGATCCACCAAAGAGGAGTCATATTGTTTTTAGTCCTCTGACTGAGATTCTATTAACCAAGGAATATTAAACTGAAATCACAGAAGGAGAGAGCAAGCATTTATCACTACAGGGAATTTTCTCAGAGCCATTCTTCATTACACCCCCAACATCATTGACTGCCTCTTTGAACTTGCCCCCACCACCCAGTTCTCTCTCTTCCCTTTGAAGCTTGTTCTTAGTTATTTGCCCCATGTTTACTGTTTTGGGTTTGGTTTGGGTTTGTTTCCTTTTGCTTTTAGGCTAGCTCTCTTGTATCCCAGGCTGGCCTCATACTCACTATGAAGCAGAGAATGACCTTGACCTTCGGACCTCACAAGTGCTGAGAATGCAACTACGCCCATCATGCTGGCTTTGGCCCTTTTCTGGTTTCATATTTTGCATAGCTATTGTATATCTGCATTTTAATATATGGCTCTATTTTTGCTCCTATAATTTGTCTCTTATCCATTCCTTCATGTTGGAGATCTTCGGAAGGTAGAAGGGACAATTTTTTTTCACTCCTAGAAAATCATATGCATTTGATAGTCACTTATATTATTTCTAAGTTACCTTTTGTTTCTACTTCACAAAATCAACTTATTAATAATTTTAATATTTTTCTTTTAGAGTCAAGGGCCTCTAATCCACTGTTTAATCAAGGATGACCTTGAACTTCTTATCCTCCTGTTCCTACCTCCCAAGTGCTACAATTACAGGTGTGCACCATCACATCTGATTGAACCCAGAGCTTCATGTATGCTAAGCCAACACTCTACCAACTGAGCTACATCTCCAGTGCAATAGTTTGTCAAATATATTGAAAAACATTTGCTCTAACTTGATCCTTGTATTTTAATTGTAAATAATAGTTTTCATGAGAATTTGAAAAATCTGTTATTTTATATATTAATTCCACTTAGTGTTTTTATAACTTTGCTCTAATGACCTAAAGTGTTTTCTCTTTACAATTATTTGTTTGTTTGTTTATTCTAGCTTTTATTATATTTATTTATTTGGGGTGCACACAGTATGCAAAAGTCCATTCTCCTCTTCTACTGTGTGTGGCTCCAAGGAATCAAACTCAGGCTGTCAAGCTTGGCAGCAAGCAACTTCCCTCACCAAACCATTTCACTAGTCTGTGTTTGTTTGATCATTTGATGGCAGGGTCTTATTCTAGCCCAGGCTGGCCTTAAACTCATAGCAATTTTTGTGACTCAGCCTTCTGAATGCTAACATTACAGTCAGGAGCCACCGCATCAACTACAAAACGACTCACACTTTATTAAAATGCTCGCCTCTCCCAGTTCATTAATTGATTTAAAACACCCATGAGAAGCAGCAGAAAGAAGTGGGGAGGGTATATAGCAAAACACTTGGGGTATAGTGCAAGTGGAGTGATGGGGGTGAATGCTAGGAAACTTGCTTTTTTAAGCATCCCAGTTTTGCTGCAACCCATCAGCGTCCTGCCTATGGTGTAGATATGACCGGCAAAGCTGAGAAGTGTCTGTTTGGGGGTGGGGGGTGCTGAGGCATGGACTCAGGGCTTTCACACATGCTAGATGACCACTCCACCACTGAGCAACAGCCCCAATCCTAGAATCGAGCTGACTTTGGGAACCCATACAGAAAAAGGTTGCCAAAGCGACTACAAAACATTGCTCTGCCAAGAAAACACAAGGACAAGTCTCCTATGCCAAGGTTTGGGCCTTGAATATTCCCAAAGTCTAAGGAAGCAAAGATTCTATCCCAAGATGGTAGCACCACTGGGAAGTGACTGAACCTTCGGAGATAGGGTCTAAGGGATGGAAGTCAGGTCACTGTGTCATGGGGTATTAACCAGCGAACACTGCTTGGACATGGGTATAAGCCAATGCCAATAAAACGTCTTTATTATCCAATCCGTGATCCCATTGTAGCCCAAGGCTCTTTCTCGGAGTGAGCTTTTAAGCACAAAAACCATGTTCTGGGTTAACATATGTGTATGGAGGGTTTCTATTGCTGTAATAAAACACCATGTCCAAACATCAAATTGGGAAGGGAAGGGTTTATTTGGCCTATACTTCCATATTGCTGTTCTTCGTTGAAGGAAGTCAGGACAGGAACTCAAACAGGGCAGGAACCTGGAGGCAGAAACTTATGCAGAAGCCACGGAGGGGAGCTGCTTACTGGCTTACTGTCCATGGCTTGCTCAGTTTGCTTTCTTGTAGAACCCAGGACCCCAGCCCAGGGATAGCACCACATACAATGGGTCAGGCCCTCCCCCATCAATCAGTAATTAAGAAAATGCCTTACAGCTGGATTTTATGGAGGCTATTTTTTTTTTCAGTTGAATTTCCTTCCTTTCAGATAACTCTAGTTTGTGTCAAGTTGACATAAGACTAGGCAGCACAACATACTTTAGCTAACAAGAACAATTAGCCAGAAACAGAACTACAGAAACCAAAAGGCAAGGTTAGTACATTTAGAGACTTTCCCAGAACTATGAACTTTGATGGATTAGGTCTTTGTTTTCATTTTGGCATGTGGTGCTGTCTACATGCTTAGTTTTACACCTGAATGGTTCTTTTTGTCATGGAGTCACTTGTGCTAAGATCTGGGAGCCTACTAAAGTCTGGAACTCTGTTACAGCTGAGGCATACCCCAGAAAGGACTATGAGGTCCTAAAATTTCTATTCATTTTTTTCTCTTTATGTGTCTTCCCTTCTCTCTTCCCCACCCCCTTCATGTGTGTCCCCTAGCTTCCACAAAGTAAGTAGCCTTCTTCCACCACACTCCTGGCCATGATGCTGTATGCTCTGTATCACTACAAGCCCCAACGCAGTACAGCCAGCTGACCATCACCAGAATCCTGCAAAACCATGAGCCAAAATAAATCGTTCCTCCTTTAAGTTGATTTTCTCAGGCATTTTGTCCCCGACATCAAAAGCTACCAAGATATATGGCCACAGGTTCTCATATCTAATCCTCATGGTTAGATTTTGCTTGATCCTTCCATCCCTCTTGACGTGTCTACTTTCAACATTCCTGTGTTTTATTTACTACTTACTTCTGCGCCGCTCGCAGTTCATCCACCCCGTCCTTCCCACGGCGGCAGAGCCGGTTGGTATCTCTAAACCGTGTGATGGCATTGCACATCTCAGATCTCTAGCATGGTTCTCCCCCTGTTTCATCGGCTGCTGCTTTCTTTACCAAACCTTTATAACTCATCTTGAATTTCAACTTGGCGTCAGCAGAAAATTTAGCCTTAACTTCTGGGTTTCATTTCTTTTTCCTGGTAGTGAATAGCGCTGATTCTGGCTGTTCCCAAGGTAACAGTATGAGGGGAAGGCTACTTACTTGTCTAGATTTTCTTCTTGGTCTTAAGGTTTGTACTTTCTCTACCCACTTCTGTCTTTATTAACACTCTTTATCTGGAAGATTTCTTTCTTCTTTCCTCAGTTATCTCAATTCAATTTTTTTTTAAAAGAAAAGTATCAAGTAAAACTTCTAAAGTGGGACAATTTCTGGCTGTGTGCTTATTTGATAGTCTCCGCCCCAGGCCTATTAGGTCTGAAGGTTCTCATCCTCTTTTCCTTCCCTGAAGAGGAAGATTTCCTTTTTGCTTTGTGAATTTCCACAGCAGATAGGATCAATAAATCACTACTTCCTTTCCTGCCCCTAGGATCCCGCCACATATATAATAAGTAGTGTGACCAACTATCCTGGTGTGTCTCGGACCATTTTAGTGCTGAAAGCCCTGTGCTCCAAGAATCCCCTCAGTCCCAAGCAAACAGGGAACCATTATTGCCCTAATTCATATCGGGAGAAATGAAATTGGTGTGATGGTTAATGTGAATTGATAACTTGACACCATTGAGATTCGCTGAAGAGACAAGTTTCTAGGCATGCCTGTGAATGATTTTCTAGATTAGGCTTACTGAAGTGAGGAAAGCCACCCAAACTGTAGGCAACACTTTAAAAGGAGAAAGCTAGCGGACCAGCAGCATTCCCCTCTGCCTGCTTCCTGACTGGGAATGTAACGACCAGCTGCCTCCAGCTCTGGCTGCCGTGTTGTCCTCACCCCCAGATTGTGAGTCACAATAAACCCTTCCTTTAAGTTATTTTCGTCAGGTAATTTGTCATGACAACTAGAAAAATAACTAACATGGTGGCTCAAAGCAGAAAAGATTTTTTAGACAGACCTCTACCCACTGAGCTACCTCACCACCAAAAAGCGAGGAAATCCCTTTGGCTGAGAATACCAGGAAAGACAAAAAAGAGGCATTAATATATGAGATTAGACTTATCAGTGAGTAGGTGAATACAACTGGAGTATCAGGGATAACACATTCTAGGGTTGGGGAGCCTGGACTATCCAAGAAGATGCAAAAGAGATGGACCTATGTGGTTGACTGGTTCAGATGACAGAAGGGTGGGAGATCAGCCTGGAAACTGAGGTTGGGACCATATTACAAAATATCTTCAAAGCCAGGCTAAGCCATTGGGACGGTGCTGCATAAGAACTGGGGATGCTAAAGAATTCTGGCATTTGGAACAGACATGATGAAGGAGATTGCTCTGAAAGATACATCTTTCAGGACCGTGCAGGACTTTTTATAGAGTTAGAGAATAGAAGACCCAAGACCAAGTTGACCGCAATACTACAGTAATACCAGTGTCAAAGGCAGAAACCTAAACAGAAGTGTTGACCTAAGAATAAGATAAGAATAATCAATTTATAAGTGTGCAAGACAATAGGTAATGACCAACTCAGTAACTGATAATATGGAGAAAGAGAAAATAAGTTGGCTGTTGCTATTTGCACATTAAAGTGGGCAAACTGGGTATTCTTAGAGCACCCCAGAACAAAGAGAAGAGGGAGCATAGGAAGAGGGGTAAATTCAATGGGCGAGATGCCAACAACTAAATTCATGAATCCTAGTGACTTACTGTAGAAAATAACACCGAGGTGAGAAAGAGAGCACACACAGGCATGGCTGTGTCTGCAGGCTGTGATTGTTAAGCCCTCTAAGAACTTACAGAAATCTTGGTGAGGGTCGAGGCTTCCATACACCAGCAGAATTGCAGCCAGTAGAGATCAAAGCAAAAGCCTTGGGCATGCTAGGCAATCACTCTACCAACTAAGTCACATCTCCAGTCCTGAGATGTCAGTTTTCTTTGCAAAAATATGTAATGAATTCATCTTAGGGTAGAGGAAAAAGACACAAAGACGCAGAAGGAGAACTCTTAGCAATTTGGAAGTAATAGGTGTGCGTGAGGTTATTGAAACCAAGGATGTGCATGAGGTCACTTAGAAAGTGGGTATATAGAACCGCAAACATAGAGGGCTGTGCATGGATGCTTCTAACATCTTCGTGATGGCAATCTGAGTCTCTTCTATATAAACTTCTTTGATTTCATAGTTACATTCTTTTTACTTAGTGCATTTCTACATTTTAGGCAAGAGTGAGAAAGCCACTTGTAAGAATTCATATCAAGAATATTGAATCTTGTTCTGGCAAGATGGCTTTTTCTTCCAAATAAAAGGGAACATTTACTTATTATGAGACACATACCAGTGTTTTTGTTTGTTTGGGGTTTTTTTTTTTGTGGTTGTTGTAATTGTTGTTGTTACTCAGAAGACAATGACGTCTTATATTGTTAAAAGGCAACTTCTATTTTTATTCATTTACTTTGTTTTTATATTTACTTAAATAGACATTCATGCATTCATGC
This sequence comes from Cricetomys ansorgei, assembly GCA_026225945.1. Taxonomy (NCBI): domain Eukaryota; kingdom Metazoa; phylum Chordata; class Mammalia; order Rodentia; family Nesomyidae; genus Cricetomys; species Cricetomys ansorgei. The sequence goes on from JAMJFZ010000882.1 coordinate 8,610,966, forward strand.
ATTTTTTTTCCTATGGTACTGGAAATTGAACCCAGAGCTTTGCACATGCTAGGCAAATGTTCTACCACTGAACTATATCCCTCTTTTTACATTCTATTTTGAGACAGTGTCTCACTCACTAAGCTGCCTCAAACTCACTATGTAGCGTAGGCTGGCCTGGCTACATCATCATCCTGCTTCAGCCTCCCAAGTAACTAAGGTTCCATGAAAAACCTTGGTTTGCAATCCTTATTTTCATTCTCCAGACTTGCTCTTGACCACATTTTGTACAAGTGCCAGGCTGGCAGATTAGGCTTAGCAGCTCTAATTAGGTTCCTTGCATGTACTTAATGCTGAGGATTAGCTCCTCATTTGTCAGTTCATCTTACAAGACTGTTTAGCCTAGTGCTGGGTTTTCTGGCTATTTTTAGTGTAATGAACATCATCAACTTACTTTCCAATAGATCATTCTCCTTTTATGATTTTGCGTTATTGTTTGCTAAGATTTCCTAGACATTAAAAGAATAGCATTAAAAGCTGAATCAACTTCCCGTTTGAGTGACAGAGGGCTGTGTACTGTGTAGTTTTCATCGCTGTGCCAGAAAGTTTGTGTTGAAACCTCTGGCTGCCCATTTCCAAGGATGTGATAGTTCCTTACTCAAGGAGATGTTAACAGGCTGTTTAGTAGAAGGTTAATGTCTATATGGGCACATTTTGTCTCTTTCTACACCAGTCATCTCACCATGCACCCCTGTTCTTTATTTGTGCGACCGATAGCTGAAGCAGACGTTCCTATGGGATTAGCAAGATGAGTCTTATTTGCATTCTATGTAGAGTATTATTGACAATTATACTATGAGGATTTTTTTCCCCCGAATAGTGTAAGAATTAGAAAGTATAAGACATGAAGAAAAGGGGGAAGTTGAAGAGTAGATTTGGATAGAATGAGGGTGGGAAGAAACAAGTCTATTCTCCCTTAACCAGAAAAGGGTTTCTTAAAGGTCATGACTGTTTTGGAGACCTTGTGTATCTTACAAGTTTTTCTTTTTTCTTTTTGCCTAAGTATGACAAGGTTTTGAATCAACGAATAACTTTCTTTCATTGTCTTTATGTTTGTTTGTTTGTTCTGAGACAGGGTTTCTCTGTTGTAACTCTGGTTGTCCTGGAACTCACTCTGTAGACCAGGCTGGCCTCAAACTCAAAGAGATCCACCTGCCTCTGCCTCCCGAGTGCTGGGATTAAAGGCATGTGCCACAACCACCCAGCCAGTCTCCAAATCTTAATGATTTGGGGATGCCTGGCTTTTTGGTAGGATGCACTAGTAAATATATCTGATTTCCACCCCTGCCCCTTTCTTTGTGGACTTCCCACACAACTTGTTTCGACGAAATGAAGAGTTCATTAGTTCTGCTTTTGAAACTCCACAGTTCATCTCTACGCACTCTTATATAGCAGGTAGCTATGATGTGAGCTCAGCAAGAAAGACAAGGAGTCATTTTCATAGGTACAAACCTTCCAGACTCAGCACTGGGAACTGCCTGTCATGGAAGTGCCATCCTGGACAGTGAAATCCCAATTGTCTGTCTCAGGTGTTTTATTTGTACAGAAGCTACTCAGGTATTCTACAGACACAAGAGTTCTGCCCCCTCAGCCAAAAAATATTTGCATAATGAAGGAAACCTGTAGCTTATTCTCATCCTACAATCCTTTAGTAGCCGAGCTATGCCACATTTATGGTGGGAGAACTAAAGGCCTAAGGGAAGTGTTCTCTCCTTGTTGCCTGAGACTGTGGGAGAGAAACTACAAGAATTCCTCCACAGTAACTTTGCTCTTCCACAATGGCTCTCTGCAAGAGAGCAGTGAGCAGATACAGATCACGAGGAAGCAAACATCTTTTATATAAAGCCAATACCAGCAGATAATACAAACTGTCAAGGCTTAGGCAGCCCTTCCCACAACAATGTGCAAAACAATTATTATAAACATAACTAGAAATAAACTTCTCCAACACCCTTGTCTTGTTGCTATTGTTATTCTCCAACACCTTTCAGCATGCCAAATGAACTCTCCGTTTTCTGTTCTGTAAGTGCCCTTGAAGACATCCAACAACTATTTCTTCAGTGGATGCTCTTCACCTGCAATGTCTTCTTTAATTGAAAACCCTACAGTCCTTCCTTTATATTCATTTCTTAAGTTCTTTTTGTCTGATCTTTTCAACCTGAGGGGAATATTCCCTACTTTGAAATCCCTGTATTATTTTCACCTCCTTTGGGATAGCCAAATTTCCCTTACAGCTAATCCTGTCATTATGCATAAATCATTGCATATTTAGGAAAACCAAACTGTCAGTTTAGCACATAGCACACTTAATTTCGTTTACTTTGAGACAGGGTTTCACTACATAGCCCTGGCTAGGCTGTTGATCTAGCTTTGTCAAATCTATATTAAATATTTTAAAAGTAAAGTGACAATTCTAAGAAATTTCTAGATAAATTTAAACACCTTAAAGTTGATATTTTAGCAATTTCCTCACTGAAACCCTTGAGTGATTACATTTTTTTTTTTGTCAATTTCTGCTGTCTTTTATGTTCTTTTTTGTTTTGTTTTGAGACAGTGAATCATATAGTCCATGCTAGCCTTGAAGTCACTGTGTAGCTGAAAATAATCTTGTACTTCTGATCCTCCTGCTTCCAGTCCCCAAGTACTGGGATTACAGGCATAGTCTCTTGGGGAAATTTCTCAGAACAAAGCCAGTCTGATGCTGCCATTATCATCACCTGTTTGTCTACTGACTCAAACCAAAGGAATCCCACACCTGGTGTGTTTTAACAGCAGTTTCTGGAGCCACACCTGCAACTGCTCCTTGTAAGATTAGCCCTGGATTAGTTTTATTGCTGCTTGAAGAAAGACTGGCTTTCAATTTTAAGAAAGACTGGTTTGCAAAGTGGGGTTAGAGTCCCCTAGCAATTTTGCCTTCACGGGGCACTCCTTTCTCCTCCGTCCCAGCCCCATTGTCAGTTTTAGCTTTTGTTTCTTCTAGGCCCTCCCAGCCGGTACACCTTCATGAAGCGCCAGTTGCTGTACTGGTATGCTATGCTATAGCCTGGCTCCATTTAGTGACTTTACTAATTATTTGCAACCTGTTTCCTGGATGACTGGGTAACTTGTTTTTTTATATAACTTGTTTTTCCCTGTTGTCCTGGTTAAAGGGATGGTAACCTGTTTCTCCAGTATGAACTCACAAATTGCTGGATCTCACAATATGAGAGTTTTCCTTCTAGTAATCACTAAACCAAGACAAAAGAATGGGATCACAGGAATGATGTTTGTATAACTGCTGGTCCAAGGTCCAAGTGTGAGCCCTCAGAGGACAGCAGGAAGGAGATAACATCTGTCTGAAGTCACTGCTGAATTAACCGAATCCCATCTAGACCCCCGTCTCCACCCAACTGTTATTTTTAAACTTTGTCTTTGCTAAATGCATTCTGATTGGCTTTTGTAATCTGCTCCCTCCCTCTACCCCAGCAACCAGATTTATATACAAGAGAACAGAAATGCTCTGGCAGCGCCCGCTCTCCTCCAAGCAGAGTGAAGACCAGCTAACGTAATTAAATTTTATCTCACAACCTCATGGTGTATTGGGTTTTTTAATTCGGACACCATTTCATACTAGACCACTTGTTAAAGCTTCAAGAGTTTTGAGTACTGACTATTAACACTGATTATTACTAAAAGTTAAATTATATACATGTACAATTAGTTATAATTAAACCACAGTGTCTATAAAACCTTTAGAACATAAGGTTAAGAATCTTACTTGGGGAGCTGGCTGTTGTAGCTCATACCTGTAATCCCAGCACTCAGGATGCTGATGTAGGAGAAGCCCTGTGATTTAGAAAGCCAGCCTGAACTAGATAGATTCTGCCCTGCAAACACAAAATTAAGTAAATAAAAATAAAAATAAAATCTATGGACTGTGTCTCAGCAATGGTTTAAATATAACAACATCAGAACTATAAATGACAAAAGAAAAATAGATAAATTGGACTACATCAAAATTAAAAGCTTTTGTGCTTCAAATGATACCAGAAAATGAGGGACTGAGACAATAGCTCACTAGTAAAGTGATTGCCCAACATACAGGAGCAATGGATTAAATCTCTAACATATGTAGAAAAAGAGAAGGAAATGAAAACAAACCTATATGGCAGGAAAACACTTTCAAATCATGTATCTGAGAAGGGCTTGCATTTGCAGTGTATTTATTTCTTTGTTGTCTGTTTTTGTTTTGAGACAGAGTCTTGCAGTGTAGCCATAGGTGGCCTTGAACTCAAGTCATTTCTCCTGCTTCAGCCTATGAAGTGCTGGGAAGTCATACTCTGCCATGACCAGCTAGAATAAATCTATCTATCTATCTATCTATCTATCTATCTATCTATCTATCTATCTATCTATCCATCTATCCATATATCTATCTGTTGTGTGCTGGCAGATGTGGCCAGATCAGAGGACAACTTTGGGTAGTTAATTCTCTCCTTCCACTTGAGTCTCTCATTGTTCATTCCACTGCACTGTATACTCCAGGCTAGCTGGCTCTTGAGCTTCCAGTTGCTTCTCCTGTTTCCATCTCGACCTCACCATAGGAACCCAGGAATACAGATGCATACCACCACTTCCGACTATTTGCATGGGTTCTGTCTGGAATTGAAATCAGGTTATCAAGTTTGTGTGACAAGTACTTTTACACGCTATTCCGTCTTACTTGTATAAATTCTCATAACTCAGTTACAAAAAGACAATCTAATTAAAAAACAAAGATAGGATTGGGATAGATATTAAATGGCCACTTAGCACATGAAAAGATGATCAAAATCTTTTATCTTAGAGAAGTACAAATCACAGCCACAGTGGTGTCATTTTACCTGCACCAGAATGGTTTTGATTAAAAAAACAAAAAAGACAACAAATGCTGGCAAGTATAGGAACAGTTAGAAAGTTCAGCCTAAGCAAATCCCCGAAGACGAAAAGAAAATATGCAGTTGCCTGGGTCTAGCAGGAGGATGTGACTGCTTATGGCTGTGGCTTCCTTTCGGAACAATAAAACCGTTCTGTAATTAGATGTTTGCAATAGTAAGACAATCATGTGGATATATGAAAAACAGTAGAATTGTGTGTGCACTGCACGACAGGTGAATTATATCTCAATAAGATAACAATTTCAAAAAATCATGAATATATTAAACATCACTTTGTGATTATTTTACAACATTTTTATCTATTCTCTTGAGGTTACATAGTAAGAGATGATTGCTAAACAGCCCCAGAACGTGGGGTCAAATTATGTATAATATTAAAACCACGGGGATTGTTTGCTACAACTAATGTCTTGTTTTTATCTTCATAACAGACAACCAGATGGCAGCGAGTGATAATTCGAAGCACTAATCCTTTAGGAAGACTAGTTTGCTTGAGGTTCCGATAACACACATAATGATCAAGACTGTTATAAGAGAACGTCATATGTATCAAAATGTTGTATAATAATGCAATTTTAAAAGAGAAAGAAAAAAATGTAAGAACAATAAAATAGAAATATCATGATACCAAGAAGAGCTTCATGCCAACTTAAATGATTACAATATGTTATACAAGTTTCTTAGTTATTCATCTATTGTCCTCACAAATACCTGTTAGGTACTACAGGAAATAAAAATGTGAATTAGATCCTGTTCCTGCACATAGTTTAGTCTCAGTCAACGAAATGGAGATCCATTTAAACATTTAAAGAGAAAAGCATTTAATTTTTAAAAGTTTCTCATGGCAGGTTCTCACTATCTAGCCCAGTCTGGGTCAAAACTTATGTAGCTCAGGCTGGCTTCAAATTTGATTTTCCTGCTTACATTTCCTGAATGCTGGGATCACAGGAATGTGCCACCATGCCCAAAATGGCATGTAATTTACAGAGAATACAGGACTTAAATCTTTTGAAGAGTCTTAAGGAGTGAAGTTACAGAAGTTACATACAGCTTTTGTGTTTTGTGTTTGTGTTCAAAGAATTTGAACCATCTTGTTTTCATGCAGAAATCAGGAATATGCAACAAACTAAAATTAAGAACAGGCCTGAAAGCCCTGGGGTGGAGCCTGCCTTCCTTCTTTCCTTCCTTCCTTCCTTCCTTCCTTCCTTCCTTCCTTCCTTCCTTCCTTCCTTCTTCCCTTCCTCCCTCCCTTCCTCCCTCCTTTGTTTCTTTCCTTTTTCCCCCATCCCTCCCTGCCTCCTTTCTTTCCTCCTCTCTTTCTTTCCTTCTTTCTTTCTTTCTTTGTTTCTTTCTTTGTTTCTTTCTTTGTTTCTTTGTTTCTTTGTTTCTTTCTTTCTTTCTTTCTTTCTTTCTTTCTTTCTTTCTTTCTTTCTTTCTCTTTCCCTTTCTCTCTCTCAGGCATGCAAACACAGGCATGTCTTCTTTTTTGACAGGATCTTGCTGAGTAGTTCAGAATGGCCTTGAACTCATGTTCTCCTTACTCAGCATCCTATGTGCTAGAGTTACAGGAATATGCCATCACGTGCAGCTGAAAGTCCCTCTTAAGTTCACAAATACACCACTATGAGTAGAGAAAGAGGAACAGCTTCTATCTATCCTCTGTTTTCACTTTCAAGCATGTGACACTTCAGGGACAGAATCTAAACTATATTTAGGCCCCCACTGGTAAAGGACTATGGAAAATATACTTCTTATTTCTCAGCCCCTGACATAAAGGGAAGAATATTGGGGCAACACCAGACATGATGTTGAGAGTCAGCAATTGATGTAATTATTCATTACCTCCAAAGATATCAGATAATTTTCTGATTTAGTGACAATACAGGTAATTTTCTGAGACTATACACGGTCCAGTTTGGATTTATTCCTTGACAGTAGGGGACACAAGCTGCAGAAATGAAGCTTTTTCCTCAGCTAGAATCTTGGCATGGCTTGACACATAAGAGTTACAGGCATTTTATTATGTTGAAAGGCCCTAAAGTTTACTGGAATATTATTTTCCACCTTCCACAGAAGGCGTACTTATACATTCCTATCACTTGCTCTGATTACCATGATATCACCAATACAGTAGGACAGTATGAAATCCTGTGGAATGGAAAGACTATCAAAGGCACTGTAGGTTACTACAGACACACAAAGCTGGAGATTTAGCTATCACTGAGAGAGGAGCAGTGTGTGAGGTTTGTTCTTTTGTAGATGTAAGGAGTTCTTGGTAGTTTTTACCTACAAAAGTCAGACAACTAGATTCTACAGGCTGACAATTTGTGTTGTAAAAAAATAATAAAAGTTATAGAAGCACAGCCATGCCCATCCATTTACCCATGATGCGACTGTTTTCATAATACTTAGGCAGATGGAGCTGGCCAGAGGACACAGCTCTGTAGATAAGAATGCTTGCTGTTCAAGTATAAAGACTGGAGCTCAAAACCCCAGGACCCACATAAAAAGTCAGGAGTGACCATGCATACCACTGTAACGCCAGTGCTGTATGGGGGCTGAGGGGAGACAGGAGGATTAGTGTAAACTGCTGGCTGCCAGGCTAGGTCCAGTTTCAGTTAGAGACACCATGTCAAAAGGATAAGGCAGACAACAATAGAGCAGGACACCCTGATATCCTCCTCTGGCTTCCAGAGAGAAAGAGAGAGAGAGGTGAAAGTGTGTGTAAAACATATGACCATCCCAATATAAAGAATTAAACCAAAGAACAGGGAAACCTTTGAAGAGTTTAGCTTAGCTGAGATGTTCTAAGCCAGCTAACCACAAGGAATTGTAAAGTGTCTCTGGAGCATTATTACCATTAAATAGTTAACTTATCTTTTGGGAATGATTCCAGGATAATTCTACTTCACACTAGCAGCACATGTGGCTCCACTTAGGCTTCTATAGGAGCAGCCCCTCCCCTTAGCATTGTATAAACTCATGAAAAAGTGTGTCATCTCTGATACGGACATGCTTCTTTAAGTGTGTCATTAAGCTCTATTCAGATCGAATCAAGAACAAACGTGTTCTTCCTCGGGGTCTGTCTGAAGTCAACACTACCAGACCCACCAGAAGCAGTCACTCGCTTATTTATCTAATTAACACAAATCACGCACATACAATGATGTGCTAGACTTGCGGTGAAATAAAATAACTTAGTAAAAACATTTCCTATCACAGATTTTGAGTGACTTAGTCAAAAAGCAATACTAGTGATACACGTAAATTCTTATTGCTACTATTTTTGAGCAAGAGTCTCGTGAGCCCAGACTGACCTTTACCTCTATAGGTAGTAAAAAATAACCTTGGACTCTTGATCTTTCTGCGTCCACCTCCTACTAAGACAGTATTTCTTATTGTATCACAGGAACCCAGAGTATCCTGGTCTGCACAGACTGTCATACCATGCTATGGAGGCATAAATAAGAGACATTTAAAATTTTACTTATGTTGACTGGAAGGCCTACACCAAAGTGTGTCAGAATAGACTCCTGATAAGGAGGTTTTTTCCTGGATTGTAATCAACTTAATTGGCTGTCTTCCCGCTGTGCTTTCGCACGGCACGATTGGTTTTTCTGCCCGCCTCCCAATTATATGTGCCAAACACCAAGCTTTATGTGGCCTGTTCTTCATGTGTGCAGGAGAGGGGTGGGAGGGATCAAACATTTCTTCTTAAAAGGCACTCATCTCACTGGACTCTGGCCTACTCTCACAGCCTCATCTAACTCATTACCTTCTGTTATCAGTCAGCTTTCAGACACTGTAACAAAATACTTGAGGTGATCAACTTATAAGAAGTAAAGGTTATCTCCGCTCCCAGTTTTGGAGTTTCCATCCATGATGGCCGTGTTGCTTTGGGCCTGTGATAAAGCAGCACATCATGGTAAGTGTGTGGCCAAACAAATCCCCTCATGTCCTAGTCTGTAAGAAAAGAGAAAGGGGCTAGGTCCATAATCTTCAAGGACTGGCCTGTCCAATGACCCAAGATCTCCCATTGGGTCTGCCTCTTCTGCTCCCACCTCTCTGCTAGGGATCAAAGCTCGGGTCTCTACAAGTGAGCTGTAACCCCAGCCCGGACCCCTACCTCTTGTAGGTTCCAACATTTCCTCAACACGCAGGTCTTTCGGGATCATCCAAAATTCAAGCTACAGCACCTGCATAAGGTCCACCTCCAAGTCCTGACACTGAGAATGAGACTCTGAATGGTGGCGATGGGGGTGGGCACTCAGAAATACTCAGTCCACAGCAGAGGGTTAGGTATTCAACTCTCCCTAGAATCACTCAATTATATTTTTGCTCATTATTTGTTTTCATTTTGCTTTGTTGGTGATTGTCTTCTTTTGCTTTTGTTCTTAATTAAAAAAAAAAAAAAACTACAGGATACAACTTAATTTTATTTTTGCATATTTTTATTTATGCATATGAGCGTGTTGCCAGCATATATATCTTTGAGCCAGGTGCATGCTGGTCCCTCAAAGATCAGAAGAGAGTCTGGTGGAACTGGAGTTACAGATGTTGGGAATTAAGCCTGGAATCTCTGTAAAAGCACTCACTTAACCACTAATCCAGCACTTCTCAACTTGTGGGTCGTCACTCCATTGGGATCGCCTAAGACCATCTGCATATCAGATATTTACCTTATGATTCATAGAAGTGGTGAAATTACAGTTATGAAGTAGCAACAAAAATGATTTTATGGCTGGGGGTCACCACAACATGAGGAACTGTATTAAAGGGTCGCAGAGTTAGAAATCTTGAATACTGCTGACTAAGCCGTCTCTCCAGCCCCAGTGGTCTTGAACTCCTGATCCTCCTGCCTCCACATGGCAAGTGCTGGGACTACAGGTGTGCACCACTGCACATAGCTTACTTGTTTTATTGGCACAACCATCCTGGCCTCCAGAACCACTATGCATGTTCTAGTACTCTGATGCAAGTCTGATGTTAGTAGCTATTATGCATGGAATTAATCTCCTTATGACAACTTCAGGAGATCTGAGTTATCCATAGATTAGCCACAATAATATCATATGTGTAATCGGTCCTAGAAAACACTCCTTACCCCTACTTGGCTCTCTGAAGTCTCCAATAGGAGATCAGTTAAGTTACTTGCACAGGGATTCTCAATTCAGGCTACATAATACAATCAGTCAGGGAAGTTTTGAGGGAAAAAAAAAATGCCCATGTCTGGGCCTACGTCCAAAGGCTGATTGAGTTGTTGTGCTTTTTTGTTTTGGTTTTTGTGCCAGGGATGGAACCCTGGGACCCTTGCATGCTAAACAAGTGGTCTACCACTGAGCTTCTGATTGAGTTGTTTCATGCCCAGAGTTTTACTTTTCTAATGGGCAGTCCCAAGCTCAGGGTTCTGCTCCACGAGAACCTCTTTGTAACTGCTCACTGCCTATTCTGAGTTTCCTATTTGATAAACAGAGATGTTTTAGAACAAATTTCTAAATGCTTTTAACTACAGAGTTTTTTAAAGTACTTATTTTTATTTATGTGTGTTTATGTGCCACATCCTCAGAGACCAAAAGAGAGTATCAGATTCTCTGGAGCTGGAGTCACAGGCGACTGTGAGCTGCTTGATCTGGGTGCTCAGAAACCATCTAGGGTCCTTTGGAATAGCAGCAAGCACTCTTAACCACTGAGCCATCGTCCCAGTCTTTAACTGCAGGTTTTATTTGAAATAAACTTACCAAGAGGCCAGTGACAGTAAATTTTAAAAGATCTGAGCCATTGAAATGTCTCAGTGGGTAAAAGGATTTGCTCCCAAAACTGCTGATTTGAGTTCAATCTTTGGAATCCAAATGGTGGAAGAAGAAGAAGGAGAAGAAGAAGAAGAAGAAAGATGAATCCTACATGTTTTTATCTGTTTCCACATAGGAGACATGCATGAGTAAAATACACATACACACACACACACTCACACACACACACACACACACACACATACACACACTATTGTAGTTGTAAACTACCATCTTTTACCCTCAATTTAGGGAAAGAGAAAGGAAGTATAGAAAGAAAATTTCACTGCTTTTGCAAGCAACATTGATAAGGAACAAGAGAAAGGTACAAATCTTCACAACCTCTTTTAGGCTGTCCTAAGCTTGAAGAGGACTAGCTTGACAGCCAGTCAGACTATCATCTCAGCTCACAATCTGTAAACTCAGTCTCTCCAACCTTTGTTCTTTTAAATATCAACACAGTAATAACAACAACCCAACCAGTGAACCACATCCAACCCACTCCAGCTCTCAGGGCTTCAGACCTTTTATACCCTAAGCCAAAAGTTCCCATAAACACATGTGGCACACAATCCCCAAAACAAGCCACAGATGCCAGAACGACTGCATCAAGCATTCCAAATCCAACTCATAAACATCTACCACACCTGGGATGGGAGCACAAACCTAATCCAAACACCATTTTGCATTTTTAAAGAAACCAAAATAACAAAAACGTCTTCCAAGTGTTCCACACACATTATAAATAACCTTTTAATAAAAAGTCATTGGATCCCTTCATAAGCAGTAAATACTACCTAATTTGTGATAGTTTGAAAAATGTCCCCCATAGGCTCATGTACTAGAACACTTGATAACCAGTTCATGGCGTTCTTTGGGGAGGTTGTGGAGCCATTAAGAGGTACAGCCCTGCTGGAGGCAATATGTCACCGTGGGACAAGATTTATGGATTTACCACCTTATCCCATTTCCTGTTCTCTCTGCTTTCTGTGTGTATAAATGTGGTCAGCTCCCGATCCTGCCTCCGTGCCATGCCTTCCCCGCTGCAAGGATGCTAGTCCTCGGGACTAGTAAGATAAAAGAATTTGTTCCCTATGTTGCTTGTAGTCATGGTGTTTTATCATGGCATTAGGAAAGTAACTAACGCATTATTTGAAAACACAATATTCCCTGAAAACATACATGCGAGTAGTGTTTTATGGACTGAGCAGGTTGTATTTATATGTTTAAGTTGTATGTGTGCTTGCATAACAACAATTAAAAAGAGGCCATCCATTTGGGAGAGAGCAAAGAGGTACATGTGAGGGTTTGGAGGAAGGAAAGGGAAAATTATATAATATTTCAAAAAATTGAAAATTAAAAAATAAAAACAAAGCATTATATACCAATGTTCATAGTAGCATTTTCACATTGCCAAAAGTTAGACATAATCCAAGTATCAGTCATTAATGGAAGGATAAAATGAATGTGAAACATAAGCATTACAATGGAATATTACTCAGCCTTTCCAAGGAAGGAAATTCTGACACATGCTATAACATAGATGAACCTTGAAGTCTTACACTAAGCAAGACAGAAAAGACAAATACTCTATGACCTCACTCACAAGAAGCAGTTGGGCTAGGGGACACATGAGCAGAGAAAGTATATTACCAGATTACCAGGAGGTTGCAGGCTAATAGGTGAGGGGATGGGGACTTGGTATTTAAATGGAGAATTTCTATTCGAGTGCTAGAAGTGTCCTCTGAATGGATAGTTGTTCTCAAAAGGGATAGCATGAAATCAAATATCTCTAAGGCTATTGAACTGTATGGTTAACATGGTAAAGTTCATATTATGTATCTGTTACCATACTAAAACAAACAGCACAACAAAACCAAGGCTTCTCCTGGATGCAGAATTAAGGTTGTTGTTTAGCACTGATGAGAAGGCTAGCAACCGTCAAAGAGAAACTTCCTTTAATCAGTGGTATATGACTTTGGAATATGTATAAGCAGTTCTTTATTTTTATTTATTGATCTTTGAGACTGTGTTTCATTGTGTAGTCCTCCTGACATGGAACTCAATATGTAGACAAGGCTGACCTTGAACTCACAGAGATCCATCTGTAACTGTTTCCCAAGTGCTGGACTCTGGAAGCAGTTCTTATGTTTCTCACAGAGACATAAAGAAGGTAATCTCCAAGCTATCTGTCAAATTCTCCCAGGCAATGAGAGTTTATACTATATAAAACATTTAGAGTTGAATAAATAATCTAGAAAAGACAAAAAGTATCTCGACTATTCAGGTTCACAAAGACATTTCCAGAATTCCCTAGTCTTTCTGATGTCCTTCATGGCTTCTCCAAGATTCTTCTGTTGCTTCAATATTATATTTATTTTATTATTTATGAATACACAGATTGATTGGGCTACCAATTCAGTTACTATTATATTATGCCATATACTTTACATAGACTAGGTATAAAACAGTCTAGAATCACTGATGTTACAGAGCACATCCTAGTGGGGACAATTTAAGCAATCAAGAATTAGAATATACTAGATGTTAGTTGGTAATAAAAGCAAAAAAAATTAAAAGAAAGAATGGGCTAAGGAGAGAGGGAGAAAGAAAGGGAACAAGTGGAGAGAGAGAGAGTTGCAGAATCTTAGAAGAGTGAGGAAAGGCTCTTCTGAGGACATGTTTTGATAAAGACCTGAAAGAGGAGAGAGTCCAAGTTGTAGACATGTTTGAGGGAAAAGGATGCTCCGGGCAGCAGAGGGTTCTACGCATGGGTAGGATCCAGCTGAGTTAAGTGCGTGTTCCAGAAAGGAGAGCAGCGTGGGTGGAGTGCAGAGGGTGGGGACAACATCAGGACACGAGGACAACAAATGCAAGCCGGCCATTTGACATGACTTGACTTTTATTTGAAAGCTCATGCTGGTTACAGTGTTGGTGAAACTCTTGACGGTTTCAGAAGCATTGAAACTGCTCAGCAGGTTGTTGCAATGATCCAGGTGAAAGGTGATGGTGGTTTAGGCCATAGCACAGCTGAGGCGATGAAAAGAAACGTACTTTGGAATGTTGGGCAGGTACAGTCAGTAGGTCAGTGCCTACGGAGCTAATACTGACGTGCTGAGGTGGCCTGGCTTTTCAGTAATGTTCAACAACACGACTGCCTCCGTTTTTCAGTCTCTGTCCAGTTAAAACTGACGTTAGCAGTAATGCCTACATTTTAGGGTGAGAAAATCTGCGCTCAGAGAAGCTAGATCATTCGCTTAAGTTTGCATCATGTATACATCGGAGGAACCAAGATTTACTTTCAAACATAGCCAGTTTGACTCAAGAAGAATCAAAACTCGAGTTATCGTTACTTTAATAACAAACTTTTAAGACGGATGCAAAAAATAAAAATTTAGTTTAACATTTTTAAAAAATGCCTTTTAGAAATAGCAGAAGTTATTGGAAAGGTACATCCGAGTGAGAAGGCAAGGTATATCTACATGAGTAATAAAATCTGTTCCTTCAGTTCTTCAGGTGTGGAACATGCCTGTAGTCTCAGCAGTCTGGAGGCTGAGGCGGGAGGATTGATACAAGTTCAAGGCCATTCTGGACTGTACAATGAGTGCTAGGCCAGTAAGAGCTAAAGAATGCAACCTTGAAAAGGGGGAAAAAAAAAAAGAAAGAGAAAGAAAGAAATCCATTCCCTTGGCATCTTTCCTATCACTCACTAATGTGCTGTGCACCAAAGTGAGAATGGCAGACAGCTATGTCTCCCTAGATCAGGAATAGCTCCTTACAGAAAATAAGCAGGCTCGGAGCTGACCATGACCATGAGGGAGCCTTCTTTCTGGTCTAATTGATACAGCTAGGCGAATGGTTTTTAGCGAGCTACCCCCATCTGGAGAAGATGAGTCACCTGGTTTTCCTCTTTGATACACTCTCAGCCTCCTTTCAATACACCCACCGTTTACAGCTCGGCCTAAGCTCACCCAGTTCTTGTGTTTTTGTAGGCTTTTGGCCTCAGGCCTTGCTCTGATTCTCAGCTATTGTGTTCATCTCTTTTCTACAATTCAGGGGATCAGGGAGCAGTTTCTCAGGCAACACTGCCACTGATCTATTTATATGCCTCCGTCCTTCCCTTTTGCTTTGTGTTTTTAAATAGCCACCACCACCCAGTTCTATCCTGGTTTTCTGTACCCATTTTGAGCTCAGTAGTTTAAAACTCTGACATGGTCTTTTCCACCAACACAACTGTTGAAGCCAGTGACAGAATTTTCAAACAAGAAGAACATGAGCTTTCAGTCAGCATCCCTAAGCAGTAAGGACAAAAATGAGTGGTTATTCTAAAGCTGATATATTGCATAATTCAAGAGAGAAGCATCTTCTTCTTTCATCTCTGACCAACAGGTGAACAAATTGTATGGACAGTTTTTCCCCTGCATTCTGTCCCAGAAATGAGCACAGACTTGAGGCTGAGTAGTGGTTCACACTATTAGCAATGGTGGGGAAATATACAGGAATTTATCACAGACTTTCACATGACATCCTCTTGGGCCCTAAAGTGAAAGGCCAGGGTAACATATTGACACTCATGGTAAAAGGGAAGAAGAAGGGGTTATTTATTAGACATAATAATAACTGGATACTGCTAATCACTTTATGGTATTAAGCTTTAGCTTCTCTAATCTGAAATATCACTGACAGTTCTAGATACTTAGGTAGCTGAGGCAGGAGAATACCAAGCTTAATGATGTCTTTCTGGGCTTCTTAAAGAGATCTGGTCTCAAAATAAAAGAGATGTAAGTTTGTATCTTAATGTCGAGCACATGCCTAGCATGTGAGAGGCCCTGGGTTAACCTCTAGCATCATAAATAGATAAATAAATAAATAAATAAATAAATAAATAAATATATAAATAGTATGCTCTGAAATGCAAAAGATTTTTTTTTAGTATCAACACAACAACAACTGTAGAAAATTTTACATGTGACTTTGGGTGATGAATTGCAGACACAATAAAAAAATACCATAAAAAATTACCTTCACGGGTGATGAGATGGTCCATTTGGTAAAGGCATCTGCTGCCAAGTCTGAGGACCTGAGTTCAAATTCCAGAACATGCATGGTAGAAAAAGTGTACAGACACCCACAAGTTGTCCTCTGACCTCCATATGTGAATGGTAACATGAACGCAAAGTAAATCAACAAGTGTTAAAAAATTTTAATTACCTTTTATGTATATAAGGAATATGTGCAACATAAATTAATTTTGTGTTAGGACTCAGATCCCATCCCAAAGCTACTTTTTTATACATAAGACCCAACCTTTGGACATTTCCAACATGATGCTGTCATCTACAGATGTGTAGGGATGCAGTCACAGTTACCCCACGACATATTCGGCTAATGGCCGATATGTAAGGATGGATACGCCTAATACATGCAAACATTCCCAATTTTATAACAGTCCCAGATTTGAAAAACCTTTTTGGTTATAAGCATTTCAGATAAGCAATGCTTACTCGTCTCTCACTATCCCATGTCGCACGGTAAAGATGTCTCTGTTCCGTGCACGGTGTTCGCAGCATGGCTCTGAGCTGATGACTCTTCTCAATCGAATTCCTTCCTGCAGAGCAGAACGGAAAGCTCTGACTGATTTGGAAGCCGAGACCGTCTTTTAATATACTTGATGCAAATCAAAACGTGCTCAAGTGTTATCTTATATGAGTACACGAATCTGCAACTAGACATGTAATATCTCATAATCTTAAGTGCCCACTTTATTTTTTTCAGATAGACTCTAAGCCATGATTCTCCCCAAGAGTAATCTTATATTTTGATTACAATATGTCCAATTAGTAAGAGAAACATGAGTGAAGTGGTAATGGCAATTTCATTTTACTTTCCGCAGACCTGCTTTGAAGGGATTTATAATAAAAACGCCTTTCCAAGCGAAACTGAAGCACCACTTCCTGAGTTCTTTAATAGCTTCCAGATGTTGAGATAATTTTGTTTTGAAAGTTTGAAAATTATTGGAGTTCCTTGCTGATTAAATAGGACTTAGGATAAAGTAAGTCTTCTTTCCGCGTTAGACCTCGCAATGTTGAAAAGTTTTTGAAGTCATAACTTCAAAGTAGTTTGCATGTTTACAGTTTCATAATAAATATGGATTATAGATGTTTGTGTAAGGCTGTAAAGGAAATGAGAAGGAAATAATGGCGAAGCTACTTCTCATGTTCATATCGCTTCCTTTCAATGTTTACCAACTGATGGGTAAACTTGGTAGGCTGAAACGACTGAATGACATCAAAGGATGTTTTCTCCAGTAAAAAGGTCAAGGGCGTAGTTTAGTTGTCAACCCACAGGCCACCACTAACAGAGTTAAACAATTTACTTGGACTTCAGATAATGTAGGAGTGAATAACATCTGTCTAGCGGAGGAAAAAGTTTTCTCTTGGGACAAGGATAGTAAACCAATTCTCTCTCTCTCTCTGTCGCAATAATTTCCATGCTATGTCAGTTACATGAGTTTCATCACACCTTTTATTTTTGTGTTATTTACTTATTCATTTTTAAGTGTGTGTGTGTTGGGTATGGGCACGTTCACGGGAGTCATGCACAAACACACAGTCTACCTGCACGTGGAAGCCAGAGGATGACCTCACTGTTGTTCCTCAGGTGTTTTTGAGACAGGGTTTCTTATTGGTCTGGGTATCACCAAGTAGGCTAAGCAGGCTGGCCAGAGAGCTCTTAGCATCCTGCCTGCCTCCCCAGCGCTGGGATTTTGATGGTTTCTCCTGGCCGCTGTGCTCACTACACATACATAGTACACAGATATTCATGCGAGCAAAACACTCATACACATAAACTACAGTTTAAAAATAAGATAAAATTTCAGGGAAAATAAATGGCCTGATTCTCTGGTACCAGTTCTCCAGGTCTTTTCACGGTTACATTTACTTTCTTAAGCTGAAGTTAAAAAAAAAACCAAAAAACACAGATTTGAGAAAAAGTCTCTGGATCTGTAAGTGTCAATAGCTCTTTCCTTCTATAAGGCCTTTGTATTAAGATAATTTTATAATGTCTATTATTGTGACTGTATTGTGTTAAAATATTACAAGCCATTTTAAAATAGCACAGATACGGACTTTCGCATTTGTTTTGACAGATGGACCTTGATCCTGTCCTGGGGCCTGTTAATGACTGCTGTTAAGAGTTACCAACTCTTAACTGTCATTTCTGAGATTTTTGCTTGTTTTTGTTTTGTTTGGTTTTGGTTTTGTGTACTGAAACAGTAGCTCCATAGGTGGCCCAGGCTCACCTAGAACTCTCTGTGTAGGGCAGGCTAGCTTTGAACTCAATCTCCCAAGTGTTGGAATTGCAGGAACGTGTCACAACAGCTTGAAAACATTTTTTTAAAGAAAGTTTGGTTGTCCTAATCAAATATTGTAGACATTTTTGATTGCTTATGTGAGCAACTGTATTTAATATTTGACAACAGCTGTTTTACTCTGTCTTTAGGAATAATTACTGTCTTTAAAATAAGCAGGTGCAGGAAATGTTCCCCTCTCTCCGACTCCCTTTACACTGAACATAGTCTTTATTTTGGAAATCGTAACGGTGTGAGTTAGATGTGATGATTCTTACAAATAACTGAGGACTGAGAGCAATAATAACACAGTTGTATTTGTGGACATGGTCACATGTGAAGAGAAATATACATTTATCACACAAAGGGGCAAATATTTTTAAAAACTCACTCAGGGTATAAGAGATATAGCCTGTGGGAAAACTTACCTAGAGTAAGGCAAAAATAATAGGCTGAGGAAAGTAAACAGGTTCTTTTTTTCCAGTTTGGTGACACAGTCCTTTCACTGGATCATGGAACAGTTCTAATAAAGAGAATTCCCAGAGGACAGGATGAACAACAAGACTCTGGAAACAATGGAATGAAAGCAACTGAAAACCAGTTCTTAATGAGTATTTAACCAATTGTTTGGAGTATAATGGGGTTAAGTCTAAGCAGGTGGACTCTTCTACTGCTATACTATTAACAGTTTACGGCCCATTTAAATTTCTTTAAGCTAAATTATGAAAAGCCAACTTGCTACAAGAGGGCTTCCTTCTTCCTTCCCAACACTTCTTCCTGGTGGAGTGCTTTTATCTAATTGAGTAAAAGAAATGTGGGCATCCAGGTGTGAAGACACAGGACTGTACTCCTAGAAACAGTGAGACTGAGGCGAGATTACTTGACACCAGAAGTTTGAGGTCCAAAGCCTTCAAAGCATAGCAAGACACCCTTCTCTTAAAATACAAAATTATGCATTCCCCCAGTCAGTTGTTGATGGTCAACAAATAGAGCAAATGGCTGGGGAATTGCACCTTCCACCTACCACTCACCTGGCATACACAAAGCCCTGGATTTTATTCCTCAGAGCTTCGTAAAGTAGGTGTGGTAGGTGGTGCATGCCTGTGATGCCAGCACTTAGGAGGTGGTCCAATGAGGATTATTAGTTCAAGTCTACCCTCACCTACACAGCAAGTTAGAGGGCAAATTGGGCTACATCAGACTCTTGTCTCAAGAAACCAAACACGGAAGAGAAAATGCAGGCATGACCTGGTGGCTAGCTTGGCACATGCTTTCTAAATAAGAAGCATGGTACACCATGCTCCTGAAGTCAGAACACTGAATTTTGAAGTAGTATGAGTAGCCAAGCAGCTGACCTGTGGACACGTTTGTACTTTCTATGTCTCCTGTAATGAACGTGTGTGTGTATGAACTGTGAGTGCCCAATCGGAGCGAATGTGTTAACAATTCACAGTGGATAGGCTTCCACTATAAAAGTGGTTGCTCACATGCAATAAAGCAGACACTGTTCCCAGAAACCAACTCTGGAGGGGTTCATCTCTGTTCCCGTTACTGACCCACGAGCATTGCTGTCTTGTCTGGGGAACGAGCAAACATCGGAGCCTTCTCTCACATCTTTCATTTTCTCAGGATTTGGAGTGGAATTATCATCCCTAAGTGTCATGTTCTTATTTCTTCACCTCCTGTTTTACAGTTCTAGGGATCAAAACCAGGGCCTGGAACTGCTAGGTGAGTGCTTTATGCTCGATATTCACCTTTTTTCTTTTTCTTTTTTCCCCTCCCTCCCTCCCTCCCTCCCTTTTTTCCTTCCTTCCTTCCTCTCTCCCTCCCTCCCGCCTTTCCTCCCTCCCTCCACCACCTCTCTCTTTTTTGTTTTTCCAATGCAGAGTTTCTGTGTGTAACTCTGGCTGTCCTGGAACTCACTACTTGTTCGGTAGATCAGGCTGGCCTAGAACTCACAGAGATCCGCCTGCCTCTGAAAGCCAAATACCACCACCGACAGGCTCCCTTTCTATGTTTAAATTGCTGCCACATTTCTCCTCACTTCTACTAATCTTAAAAATGATTTTCCCTTTTTTATTTTATGAGTGTTTTTGCCTGCATGTATGTGCCTTTTGCCCTCAGGGCTCATAAAAGGGAGTTGAATCCCAAGGAACTGGAGATGGTTGTTAACTGCCATTTACATGCTGGGAGCCAAACTTTTTTTTTTTTAATTTATTTATTTTAGCTTTACATATATTAGTGTTTTGCCTACATGTATGTCTGTATGAGGGTGTCAGATCCTCTGGAACAGGAGTTACAGACAGTTGCGAGCTGCCATGTGGGAGCTGGGAATCGAACCCCAGGACTCTGGAAGAGCACCACTGCTCTTCAGCACTGAGCCATCTCTCTAGTCTGGAGCTGAACTTTTAAATGGAAATATTAACATTGATGCAGAAACATGAACAAATGTCAAGTTCTGTTTTAAAATATGTTTTATTTCATTGTTGTTGTGTGTGTGTGTATGCATGCACCTGCTCTAGCATGCATGAGGAGGTCAGAGGACTTCCTGGAATTCGTCCTCTTCTTCCACCTTTACATGGGTTCTGGGGGCCAAATCCAGAATGTCAGAGAGGTGTGACAAGTAGCTCTACCTGCTGAGTCATCCCACGAGT
Organism: Cricetomys ansorgei; assembly: GCA_026225945.1. Classification (NCBI taxonomy): domain Eukaryota; kingdom Metazoa; phylum Chordata; class Mammalia; order Rodentia; family Nesomyidae; genus Cricetomys; species Cricetomys ansorgei. Next base: position 8,631,715 of record JAMJFZ010000882.1, read on the forward strand.
CCCAGAATCATCAATTCTATCATGCAATAATTTTTATTTTTGCAAAAACTAACATGCTAGTGTACCCACATCTATATCAGAAACCATTGCTGGTGACTCAGAACCTCCTCCCAGCCATAACCCCTCCCACGTTTAACATCATTATTGATTTCTAGAATCATAGATATTGCCACCTGGTTTTGCGCTTTGTACAAATAGAGGCACATTATTCAGTATTCTCTTGTGTCTGGCTTTTTTTTTCTACTCATAATTAATATTTTTAAGTGCATCCATATTTGATGGTGCCAATAATTTATTTGTTTTAATTACCTTATTAAGATTTTGTTATTTGGGCTGGAGAGGATGGCTCAGCTATTAAGAGCAGAGGTTGTTCTTCCAGAGGACCCAGATTCAATTCCCAGCACCCACATGGCAGTCATAACTGTCTGTAACTGCAGTTCCAGGGTATCTGACACCCTCACATCAGAGCACAGAAGATTTTGTTACTTGGGCTATTGCTGAAACACACTGTAGTGCGCATGTCTTTGTGTCATATCCTGCATGGTTTGGTCCTAGAAACTTGACTGGGTGAATGAGAGAATGAAGACATGCAGGCGCACATGCAGAAAAGCTGGGACAGTGTGGGCCGTGCTCTTTCTGATGGAGACACAACAGCAACAACAGCAACCTGGAAACACAGTGTGTTTATTCTTATACAACTGGATCAAGGAGGTCCGTGTATGTATACAGCTGAACCAGGAGGCGTGTTCCGTTAATCTTAGAAGGAGGTCTCTGTAGGGAGCAATCTCAGGCTGCAGTTATCCCCACAAGGAGGAAGCCGAGGATAATAGTTTTTGTACACACTGGCCAATCATTTGTAAACACTCATACTTGTACTAGAAGAAGACTTCGCTGTTCCATGGGTCTGAAGCACTGGGGTTCTTGACATGGGTGTGCCCATGTCCGCAGTACACAGTCACTCAAGACTTCATTCATCTGTTCCTAACATGTCCACTTGGGACTTCCTCAGTTTCCCGCACCTTCGGGTGCATTTATTTGTGCCTTTTTTACAACACAGTCTTTGAAGTGTAATTTTTGGGCCATAAGATATATATGGGTTCGCTTTTACTATATTATACCAAAGAGGGTTTTTTTAAATGAGTGTTCATTTGTGTCTAAGTATATGTGGGAGATATGTGTCTTTGTGTGTATGCATACATGTGGAGACCAGAGGATAAGCTGTCATCCTCCGAAGTACTTCTTTTTGACAGGATCATTCCCTAATCCTGGAGCTTACCAATTAGGCTAGACTAGCTAGCCCAGAAATCTTCCTGCCTCTACCTCCCCAGTGCTAAGATTATAAGTGCTTACTGCTATGCCTGATATTTTTACATGGGTTCCTGGATTCTATGTAAAATAAAAATTTTATGTAAAAATAAAATTTTAACCTAGCTACTTCTTTATTCAGGCACCATTGAGCAGTAAGTGAAGCAGCTGTGAGTTCTCAGAGAGGAGGGAAGGGATTGGCTATAAGTCTATTCTGCTTATCCTATATTATAAGGACAGTATTTGCTCAGTTTGACACAGTGAAACTTAATTGAATTAGATTATGCTTTCAGGCTTTGAGGACAAGCTATATTTATAATACAAGAACAAAACATTTAATAATCTAGCAATTTTATGAAAATCTGTGGTGTTGTCCAATTGTGTACAAAGGCTAACTTTCTTTCTGAGGCCTCAGTGCCATTGTTCAAGTGGTTTCTCTCAAGTAACCCACTTTGTCAGGAGTTCCTAATACCCTTAATCAAAATTTGGCATTCCTCTCTTTACATTGCTAATACCTTTATTTAGAATTTAAACTATTTTGCCTGTTGATAAAATTGACCTGAAAAAAAAAAAATCCCTTATTGTATCTTTCCTGTATTTCCCTACTATGAATGAGTTGGGGTATGTTACTTCTTCCTGTTTCACAAATGACTTAATTTAGTGTTGCTATATTGTCAAGGTATGCTAGTTACTAACTGTCGTGTGTCAGTCCACAGAAATGACATAAATAGTGGGCACCTAAACAATACACTGCTCAATTTAAAATTCAAGGAGGAAATAAAAGTATTCCTAGAACACAATGGAGATAAAAGGAAAACTTCCGGAGTCACTGGCATATCACTTAGGCAGTTCTAAGAGGAAAGTGTGTAGCTGTGAGTGCTTATATCAGAGAATAACAAAGAGTTAAAAATTTAAAAACAAACAACCTCCCCCCCCAAAAAAAAATGAACCCCAGTTAAGAAAAGGGTCAGTGAGATGGCTCAAGGGGTGAAAAGTGTCTGTTGCCAAAGCTGATGACCTGGGTTCAATCCCCAGGACCCACAAGATGGAAGGAGAGAATCACCTTCCAAAAGTTGTTCTTATCATGTATATTGTGGCATGTGTTACAACCTTCCCCTGCCCCACATAAAGGCCAGCAAAAATAAATTTAAAAAATGGAGAGAGAGGGAGAGAGTGAGAATTCAAATAACTGAACACTGTACCTCAGGACTTGTATAAAAACAGGAAAAACTCGACCCCGAAAGCAGTAGGCAGCAATACATAATAATGGCCAGGGCAGAAATTAATGCAATGAAAACTCCAAGGATAGTATAAAGAACGCAGAAGGCAGAGCTGGTTCTTTAAAAACGCCACCACCCTACCAGGACTGGCAGTATGGCTCAGCAGGTGAAGGTGTTCAACACACAAGCTTAGTGAACTGAGTTTGAGCCTCAAAACCCAGGTAAAGGCAGAAGGACAGAACTGACTCTACAGACTTGTCCTCCGATCTCCATGCACCATGGCACACACCCAGCCTCGAATCGTCTCTTTTAATTAGATCTATAATGCACTTGTGTGGATTGCAGTCTTCATTATCGTTGGATTAATTTCTAGCATTATAGCATTTTCTTTTATTATTTTTTAATTTTTCCCAATTTCCTAGTCTCTACAGGGTGATGTGACGCTGTTTCCTTTCTCCAGTTTTAGAATGTTACATGGAAACTGTTAGTACTGTGGGTTTTATTTATTGCACTTATTTATGTGTGTGTGAATGCATGCATGTACATGCTCTCTCCCGTGTGTGTGTGTGTGTGTGTGTGTGTGTGCGTGTGTGCATGTGTGTGTGTGTGTGTGTGTGTGTGTGTGCGTGTGTGTACAATATATATGTGGCAACGAGAGGACAACTTGCTGGAGTTGATTATACCCTTACATCATTTGGGTTCTGGGAATCAAATTCAAGTTGTCAGGCATGGTGGCAGGGACCTTTACCCTCTGAACCATCTCAGTGGCCACTATTTATATTTTTAAAAATGTTTTATAGGGCTGGAGAGATGACTCAGTGGTTATGAGCCCTGACTGCTCTTCCAGAGGACTGGGTTCAATTCCCAGCACCCACATGGCAGCTGACAACTGTTTGTAACTCCTGTTCCAGGGAATCTGATACTCTCGTGCCAATGCCCATAAAATTAAAAATTAAATAAATTTAAAAAAATTTATAATTGTGTGCTCAAACATCAGTGTATACAAATTTGTAATTTTTATTTTCCTTTGTCATTATGCGGTATCTCTGTTTTTCCTTTCTTTCTTTCCTTCTTTCTTTCACTATTTATTTATTTAGAAACAAGATATAGTATTATTACATAGCCCAGGATAGAATACATCTCTCTATGAAGTCTAGACTCCAGACTGGCTTTGAACTCACTATCTTGCTGTCTCCTAAGATCTGCTAATCTGGGTGTTGGACATTGCAAATGGCTTTTTTACAGCTAGAAATTTTGTTATTTTATATTTTATGTGTATGGGTGTTTTGTCTGCGCATATGTCTGATGTCCTTGGAGACCAGGAGAGGATATTGGATGCCCGGGGGCTGCAGTCACTGATGGTTGTAAATCATCATGTTGGTGCTGAGAATATACCCTAGATTCTCTGGAAGAGCAGTGAGCACTGAGCCATCTCCACAGCTCTTTACTGTTTTTATTTGACAAGTTCATAGAAACATACACTGTATCATGATCTTACCCATGCCTGACGTCCTCCACTCCCCCTGAATCCTCCAACACACACGCTTCCACCTGGATGCCGTTTCCTATGTAGAACAGGACTTGCAGTGATCCTCCTGTTTCTGCACCTAGAGTGTTGAGGTTATCGTCATACACCAGTGTATCTGGATTTCTCCCTACGCTTAGATTGGGGAATTCATGCTACGAATTAAGGTGGCATCTTTCTATACAGAAGACTTCCTCCTTCTACTACTGATAAAGGTGCTGTTTCCATAACCAAATGTCTTCTAGTAGTGTGGCTTATGGGAAACAAAGTCTAAACCTATCAGAAATATATAGATGACTGCCCTCTGAAGTCTGCTTAATGGTCTTGATAGCACAATGATAGGAATGACACTCCTAAAGACTGCTGTATCTCAAAAGGGCACTTTTTCCTCCTCTGCATTGCTTCAGGCTTTGAGGAACAGAGTGTTGGTACAACACATCTCACTTCAACTGGGTGCTTCCATGCAGTGACCGGCTGTGTCCGTGTGTGTAGAAACCTGTTGTCAGCTCTAATGTTTGTTCACCTTTGGGAATTGGTCCTTCATCTGGATTTGGTCTTGTACAATTACGTTATTTTACTTTTTAAACAGACTCAGCTCTGTATTTACAATATGTTTTAAAATATTAAATCTGGGGGCTGGGGACAGTGCAGTCAGTCAAGTGCTGTGCAAGCTTGTGAGCCTGAATTCTATCTTTAAAACGCACATAAAAGTTGGTAGTGTGTACCTGTAATCGCAGTTCTGCGGAGGCAGAAACTGGAGAATGCCAAGAGCTTGTTGACAACTCAATCTAATTGAATGGGCAAGTTCCAGATTAAGTGAGAACCCCTAACCCAAAAAGATAAGGTGGGTGGCCTTTTATAATTTTCTAGGTGTAGTTTCTTCTCAACAATCAATTTTCCAGGAAAAATTTCCTCTGAAGAGGATTATGTCATAGGCAGTAAAAGCATCACATAACCTTAGAATCCCAATAAGCAGGACACCATTCTGTGCTGTGAAGACCCACACACAGAATGCAACTGAATGATGGTAGTTGGCTGATACCGACCTTCTTTCTACCACACATCTGCTTTGAATAAGCAAAAAATCACTCACTAGGAGACTGCATTTTTCAAGTGGAAGTATTTGTTTGATTAGAAATGGAGCCTGGTGGTGGCAGCGCACACCTTTAATCCCAGCACTCAGGAGGCAGAGGCAGGCAGATCTCTGTGAGTTCAAAGCCAGCCTGGTCTATAGAGTGAGTTCTAGGACAGCCAGAGTTACAACAGAGAAAGCATGTCTCGAAAAACAAACAAACAAACCAAAAAAAGAAAAAGAAAGAAAGAAAGGAAAAAAGAAAGAAATGTCTACATTCCAATTTCAACAGCTCTGTCACTACTGTTTTTAGAGGTCATCGGGAATAAAGTAGCCCATTAACATTGGGATACATAATATCCAATGTGTACCCATTACCACTGTTGGTAGGTTTACATCCCCAACCGCTGAGGCTATTCACATGTGATACTCCACAGGCAAGATTCCTCATAATTTGTTCAAATAATTTGGCTTTCATGGTCATGCCGCATCAGTTGTCCATGATAGGCTATGGGCCTTTCTCCTTTAGTGCACCTGATCTCTGAAACTAAGCAGAGTCAGGCCTTGTTAGTACTTGTGAGAAAGCTTGTCTCTAGTATCATGGGGTAGTTCTGTGTGACAGGTGAAGTCCAGTGCCAAGGCTTGAAGGTCATTTTGCCTCCTAATTCCCATATTGAATTAAGCTCTTGAGGAGCTGAGGGGGGGGGGGTGAAAGAAGGGGAGGAGGGGGCTCAGGATGTATTCTATAAGTTGTATGAGAGAAGAAAAAAAATTTGCTGTTCTATGTCAGTCTTTTCCCACAGTAAGACATCTGTCCAATCCAAGCAGAACTGGTAGCCATGTTTACAGTGCACCTTCCACAGCCCCTCGGCCTTGGGCTCTTTAGGGTCTTTGATTGAGTCTAAAATTTTCTCCTTGGAACTCTCTGAAGGTTTTCTTTTTCTCAAAAAGTTTAGACACATCTTAAAGCCATATAACCCTTGTTTACTTGTCAGTCTAAATCAAATTACAGCATAACTTTCGTTGAACTTATTCTGTGGTTATTTTCTGAATTTGAATTGACATAAGATGGAAATCAAAGAAGTTTGTCATTGGTATAAAATATTTCATCTTCATTGTCCATATACACTTTAGGATGAAAAAGATGAAATGTAGTCTCTGTTAGGGAGGGAGAACACTTTGAGGGCCAGAGATAGGACCCAAAATTCCTGAATCCCAGTATTTTTTGTCCCATATTTATTGTTTATCAGATCTGGACTTGACAGTAGGCATGACGTTTCAACTTTTTTTTTTTTATTTCTAGAGTAAGACTTGATATAGAATGATGTTCAGATTGTTAAACTGAAATAATATACCTTTGTTGTATCCTTCTAAAATGTAGCTTTTCTAGGAATCTTTTTCAGGGTTAGGATTTGAACCTAGGGCCTCTTGCAAATGCTCTACCACTGAGCTACATTCTCATCCCATTCTATTTCTGACCTTAGTTCTAGTGAGCAACTGATCGTGAGAACCCACGTGCAGCTGTGGAGTTCTGGTTCCAGCTTACAGGATGCAACATGCTGGTGCCTCTTCCTCTTAGGGGTCAGAGGAAACAGGGGTGTGTCCATGGGAAAACTCCAACAACAGTTGAGGGAATACTGGCCACTGATAGACTTGAGATGACTATAGCTGTCATCAGCCATGGTGGCCTTTCAAAAGCAGATTGCCGTCATTTACAAAAACTTATATGGACAGGGGGCTCTGATGATTCTGATGAAAAATGGCTGACAATATTACTGCAGCTAGAAATGAGAAGGGCTGCTTGAGGGAAGATTCTGATCCTGCACTGGAAAAATATGGCACTCAAGAAGACTAAGGCAGGTGGATCTCTGTGAGTTGAAGGCCAGCCTGGTCTACATAGTGAGTTCCAGGTCAGTCAGAGCTATATAGAGAGACCCTACTTAAGAAAGAAAGAAAAAGAAAAAAGAAACAAAGAAAAGAAAAAAGAAAAAGAAAGAAAGAAAGGAAGCAAGAGAAAAGTGTGGTACTTGTGAATTGTTTACCAAGATCACTGCCAACAACTTTTCTTCTATTAGACCTACTCCTTCTAAGAAGAGGTGACGTCAATGATCCCTCTATTTATTTATTTATTGATCGGTGGAGGGGAAAGCTTATTGTAGATATAAAGGAGAGCATATTCAGAGGCAGAGACATCTAAGTGAGCCCAGAGTGAACATGGCCAGACTGAGCCAGACCATGTGAGGAGAAGGGCAGGGGAGAGGGGAAAGAGAGGAACCTGCAGTGGAGGTCAAGAGAACGAAAGGGCCCAGTAACCAGAATGGCTGGATTATGTAAGGAAGAGCAGCTCAGTGCACTGGGCTGGAGAGTTAAAGGTAGGTGGCGGTGTTTGCCAGCCAGGAAGATCCTGTAACAGGTAGGGACTGAGGGATGTTGGGAGAACCTGGCAGTCAGGTCCACTTTGATAGTTAAATAGACACCTCAGCCATTTGGCCCCAGTTTGATATCTAACATCCCAGCCTTTGTGTTGATAAAAAATGATAATAAATGATACAGGGCTAAATGGCTACAGGGCTATGACTACTTCTTGCTGACAGTGGGACACCATAGCGGGATCCCTCTTTCTAAATTGGGGCTAATCTTCTGTATTTCTTTGACAAGACAATGTGATGTGATGCTGTGTTACATTTGGACTTAGGTTTTACAAACTTTGCAGATTTTGTTTGTATTTTCTTGGAAACCAGGTAAGAAATCTGTTTTTCTTTTTCTTTCTTTCTTTCTTTCTTTCTTTCTTTCTTTCTTTCTTTCTTTCTTTCTTTCTTTCTGTCTTTCTTTCTGTCTTTCTTTCTCTCTCTCTTTCTTTCTGTCTTTCTTTCTTTTTTCTCTACTTGAGAGGCCACATAAAATGAGAGGGAGAGGGAGAGGGAGAGAGAGAGAGAGAGGTGAACATGAAGCAAGTGCTCATATGGATCAGAAATTAGGTGCCCCAACTAACAGGCAGGACGAGCTGGCAGATATGAGTGGAGCCATCTTAGATTCCTTGTCTACAGTTAAGTTTTCCAGCTGATACCCCATGGATCAGAGATGAGGAATTCTTTTGAGTCTTGCCTGGATTTCTACCCAGAAGACTCATGGGTAATAAATGATTGTTTTATAGTTCTGAAGCCCAACAAAACTATACCGAAGATTGGCCATGGCAGTGTCTTCTACTGGGATATTTGAATGTGGTCTTGGCTGCTTGTGGTGGTGGAATTGGGAGTGCCTGCTTAAAGGCAAAGCTTTAGAACTTCTGAGCCAGTCATAGTAGACTGTGTTGCCGGTCTTCCTGCCTATGTATTGTGTAAAGGAAGGACTGATTTTTAACCCAGAGCCATGACAGTGTGTCTCTCTGGTTTGATCCAGGCATTCAGAGATACAAATATAAATCTCTAATATAGTGATACTAAGACCAGTAACTCCACAAGCCTGTCCACTTCTTGTCCACTGCTGGTCTGGTTTTGCTGTTGATGGTGCCCATGACTGAGGCTATGGTGGTACTTTTGGATGAGTTAACTCTCAGGCCTAGTATCTAAATTCTTATTTTTTGGCCTCTATCTGCCCTTTACCTGTTACTATGATCTGTCTAGGAAAACCTAGTTGTTCTTACCAGTCTATTTTCCTGAAAATTAATGCTCTGCTCTTGAACCACAGCCTGATTAGTATTTCAGCCTGCTGAGTATCTCCTATTTAGGGCGTTGCCTAATGCCTCTCTTTGCCCTGTTAGACTTCCTTGCTTGCACTGGCCACCTGTTGTTTGCTAACATCTCCCATCTGTTTTCTTCATATCCTTAAAGTTCTTGGAAACACTAATCTGTATGTATGTGTGTGTGTGTGTGTGTGTTTGTGTATATACATATATATATATATAAATTTATTATTATAGTATTTAATATATGATATATAAGAGCTATAGTAATAAAAACAACATGGTGCTAGCATACTAAAAAAAATGACACATAAAGAACAGAAAAAAATTAAAAATCAATGGAATAGAATTGAAGCCCTAAGTATAAGACCATGCTCCTACAGCCACCTGAAATTTGAGAGGAAAAAAAAAACCATACTGGAGAAAAGACAGCACCTTCAACAATTTGTGCTGGGAAAAATGAATAGCTACTTATAGAAGAATGAAGCTAGAAGCATCTCTCTCATCCGACACAAACTCCAAACAGCTCAAGGATCTTAGCATAAGACCCGATACCCTTGAATTTGTTATGGGAGAAAAGCAGGGAATATGGCTCAATTTATGCGAACATATAAGGACTTTCTGAATAGGACTCTTAGTACCGCAGGGATTAACACCAACAACTGATAAGTGAGACGCAGGAAGCAAAGCAAAACAAACAAACTACTTTGTACAGAGAAAGACATCATCAATCGAGTGAAGAGGCAGCACATAGAAAGGGAAAAAAGCCTTTGTCAGCTCTACGTCTCATACAGAGTTAATAACTAGAACATACAAAGTACTAAAAATACCTCTCTTAAGACAACAAGGAAGCCAATAAAGAAACTGGGCATGGAATGAAGCAGAGAATTAGAAAAAAAAAGTAGAAATGACTAGGAAATATTTATAAAAATCTTCAACATTCTTAGCCACAAGGGAAATGCAAATTCAAACTACTTTGAGATTTTGTCTTATCTCAGTCAGGATGGCTAAGATTAAAAAAAAAAAAAAAAGCAAATTCTGGCATGGTTGTAGGGATAGCAGCACTTATTCACTGTTGGTAGGAGCACAGACTGTTGCAGCTACTGTGGAAACCAGTGTTTAGTTAAAGATGTAGATCTACCATGCGACCAAGCTATACCAGCCCTGGGCATATTTCTAAAGGACTCTATATCCTACTACACAGATACCTGTTCATTGCTGCTATAGTCACAATACCCAGGAAATGGAAATGTTTGATAAACTGGTGAAGAATAGTGGAGATGTCAGACACTTACTTAATGGAATATTGCTCATCTGTTAAGAAAAATAAAATGAAATTTGCTGGTAAATGGATAAAGCTGAAGATAATTATTCAGAGTGAGGTAACTCAGACCCCCCCTGAAAGATAAATGCCACATATTCATTTGAGGATGTGGGTGCTGGCTTTGAGTCTTTAGATATTCATGTTTAAACTGGAGTACCCATAGAAGTCAGCAAGCTAATAAGGGCAAAACTAGTGGGGAGGGGGGCTTCAACAGAGGAGGGACACAGGGGGTATGGAGAGGGAAGTGGGCAATAAGAGAACAGGAAGGATAAGTGAGCTGGTTTGGAAGGGTGGGTAGGGGAGGGAATTCAGGACCTAAAGACCTTTGAAGCAGTCATATGGAAACCTACTACTCTTGAAAGATTCCTAAAATATATGCATATACAAATACAAAAAGTGTTTAAGTGCAGTTACCCTACAATAGGGTACAATAGGGGGACAACGCTTCTTCCAGACATCGCAGGCTCTGAGACAAAAGGTGTAGTGCCAGGTCTAGGTTACCCCTTATGGGGTAACCCACCTCCCTTATGGAGGTGGAGTCCCATAGACCCTCAAACACTGCACACATTTGCCACAGCTCTTTGTTTCTGTTTAAGCTTTTCTGCTGCTGTGATAAACACTATGACCAAAAGTAACTTGAAGAGAGGAAGGGTTTATTTCAGATTACTTCTGTGAAGTGGTTCACCATCGAGATAACCCCAGGACAGAAACTCAAGTTAGGAACCCGGAAGCAGGAACTGAAGCAGAGCCCATGGAGGAATGCTACTTACTAGCTAGCTCTCTGATTCATGATCACTAGCGCAGGCTTAAGACTGTAAACTCCAAAGTGGGCTGAGCTCCCCAATATCTATCATGAGTCGAGGCAGTCTCTTACAGATGTCGTAGGACAATGTGATCTGGGCAATTCCTCAACCGAGATTCCCTCTTCCCAAGTTCTCAGGTTACATCAAGTTGATAATAAAAACTAACCAGTTCAGTTACCCTTCAGAATTTGATGATAGAACCCTATTGCTGAAGACAACATATACTTGATTCACAGGCCATGGAGAAATCAAACTGGTACCAGCCTGGAAGCTGGTACCTATTGACTAGTAGATGGCCCCCGTCCGTGTCCATATACTGGTAGGACTAAGTGCACTCAGTGCTTTAAAGATAAAGAAGAGACGCCATGAGGCTAGATAGATAAATGGCGAGGTGGTTAAAAATATTGGCTGCTCTTCTAGAGGATCCGGGTTCAATTCCCAGCACTGACGGGGCAGCTTACAGCCACTTGTAACTCCAGTTCCCGGGGTATCTGATACCATATTCTAACCTCTGTGGACACACAGTCAGGCAAAACAGCCACACACATAAATTGAAAATATGAAACTTTTTTTTTTTAGGGAGAGAGGCCATGACATTGGGAGAGAAAAGTGGTGGTCGGAGATTGGGGGAGTTTGAGGGAGGGAATGGGGTGCGGTTTTGATGAAAAGATATTATATGCATATATGAAATAAAAAAGATGGAAATAATGCCCTGGGGAAAGAAAGATCATTTTCCACTGAGCTAGAGGCCAGCCTGGCACCTGTCCTAACTTTATCTTTCTCCCTACCGCCCCCCCATCTCTCTCTCACACACATACCTTTATATATTTGGTAATAAGTTTTTAATGACCTTAAATTACTTCTTCAAGCTAAATCTGTTGCCTCCCACATAAAAGCAACCCATTTATGGATGTAATTATCTTCTTAATATTCCTTAAAAGTGGCATAGTGCTGGTTACAGTGGTGCATGCCTATACTTCTAACTTGTGGGAAATGGAGGCAGCCTTTCCTACAGAGCAAACTCGAGGCCAGCCCAGGCTGCTGTCTCAGTTAGCTTTCTATTGCTGTGTTAAAACACACCAAGACCAAAAGTAACTCAGAGAGGAAATAACTTATTCCACTTATACTTTGACATCACAGGAAATCAGGGCAAGAACCTGGAGGCAGGAACTGAAGCGGAAGCCATGGAGAAGTGCTGTTAATTGGCTTGGTCCTCATGGCTTGCTCAGCATACTTTCTTATAGCACCCAGGACCACCACCCCAGGAGTGGTGCTGCCCACAGTGAACTGGGTCCTCCTATATCACCTCTGCCTCCTCCCCCTCTTCCTCCTTCTTCCTCATCCTCTTCCAAGATTTATTTTGAGCGTTCTATCTACATGTACACCTGTATACCAGAAGAGGGCATCAGACTCCCATTATAGATGGCTGTGAGCCACCATGTAGTTGCTGGGAATTGAACTCAGGACCTCTGGAAGAGCAGCCAATGCTTTCAACCCCTGAGCCATCTCCCGGAGTTCCCTCCGGCTGTCAAGTTTACATAAATCTAGCCAGAACAGCTACCTAAGAGCTTGGTAGCTTGTCTCAACCTCTCCTCTAGAAAAAGAGAGCATGTAGAAATGAGCCACACAGTACAACAGAGAATATTACAGTAGTATCTTTTTATAATAGCAATATTATTCTTTTTTATTTATATGTATGTTCATTTCATTCTTTTGCATTGGCATTTAAAAAATTATTCATCTGTAGTTGACACCCAGGGAAGAGCATTGGTGGTCCTCTTCTATCATTGGTCTCATTCCTTTGGGGCAAGGTTTCTCTCTGAACGTGGTCCTTTTGTGTTTTGCCCTAGGCTGGTAGTTGGCAAGCCTCAGTGATTCCTCAGTGTCCACCCCACAATGCTAGGGTTATAAGCATCTGTAATACTGTGGCTGGCTTGTTACCTGGACGTTGAGATCTGCTGCACTGAACTCTTAACCACCAAGCTGTCTCTACAGCTGTTTGGATCAAGATTTTATGGGCCCCTAAAGTTATATGATTAGTTCAGTGCTGTGGTATGAACCTGTAGTCTTAGCTACACGTGGTAGGAAGATCATCAGAATCCAGGAACTCTAGGCCAGCTTTATCAACACAGTGTCTGTCTCAACAAACAAACTACTATGAAAATAACTTATGTGACTCATTCTTGTTTTTTTTTTTTTTTTTTGGCTTTTTGAGACAGAGTTTCTCTGTGGTCACTTTAGATGTCCTAGAACTCATTCTGTAGACCAGGCTGGCTTTGAACTCACAGAAATCTGCCTGCCTCTGCTTCCCGAGTGCTGGGATTAAAGATGTATGCCAGCCACCAGCACCCGGCCAAATGATTTTTTTAAAAATTTTTATTTTATCTGCATTGGTGTGTGAGGGCATCGGATACCTTGGAACTGAAGTTACAAAAAGTTGTGAGTTTTGAACTCAGGTCCTCTGGAAAGAGCAGTCAGTGCTCTAAACCACTGAGCCATCTCTCTAGTCTCAACTTATTCTTAATATGGAATCAAAATTACAAATATTTAGTTTCAAGGGCTGGGAGAATAGTGAACCCTGGAGATTGTTTCGTCAGTTTTGTGGTGCTGCTTCAAGGCGCATAAATGCATGAGATCTGTGGCTGAGGTCTTAAATACTTCCCGAAGCTCATGTGTTGAATGGCTAGGTCTCCAGTTGACAGTGCTGTGGGGAGGTGTGTGGCCTAGCTAGAGGAAGTTAGGTCATTGGGGATGGTGGTGGTGGTGGTGTAGGGGGTGGTAGGGTGGTGGTGTACACTAGTAGAGGGTTTGTCTCTTCCAATTTTGCTCTTTAGATTCCAAGAGGTAAGAAGCTTTGTTTCACGCACTCCCTGCCATAATGTCTTGCCGCCACCCACCCAAAGTAAAAGGTTTAGCGACCATGCATGGAAACCTATGACACTATAGGCAAAAATGACTCTTCTGGTTTTTTTTTTTTTTAATCTCAGGTATTTCCTCATAGCAACGGAAAATGAACACAGAAATTCCTAGTTTTTCTTTACCAGAACTGTATGTAATCAGGATTGCAGTATGTGTGGCACACCTTATCAAACCTAACCGTGCGTACTTAGTTAGCATCTGGAATTGCAATCAAGTAAATCAATTCAAGTACCTGTCATACAGCAAATGCTAGCCACAATCGCGATAATTTTATTATTTACAAGAATGATTTTAGCAAGTAATGTATTTCCCCAACTCTTTTCTTTTTGATAGAATGAAGGTAATACCTGCCCTGGCTTTTTTATAGTTATTGTGAAGACTAACTGGTAAAATACATGGATGTGTGTTGTTACCTGGAAAGTATCATTCACATGAAAGGCATTGCTACTGAGGGTTCATTTGATATCGATAATTTTACGACGTTTCAGAAAGAAAAGGTGACTTTGGTAAAGGTGAATCACTAAAGATTTTATTAGAGGTGAGAGGAAGCAAACGACTAGAGGAACGTGGGGGGACAGGTGCTGGAGGCAGTACGCTGACAATCTTGACAGTTTGACATGCAATGCTCAGAAAAGATGAAATAATTAGAATAAGAGATTGAGATCTAATTGTATAAAAGACCTAGGGGAGACTCTTATCTACTTGTGTGTGTGTGTGTATGTAAAACTATCTATGATTTGACTTTTTTTTTTTTTTGACACGGCCTCATCTCTGTTATACTGTGCAACATATGTTCCCAAGTCTCTTGTTTAGAGAAATTCTGACTCTTAAGGCTGAGCATCAAAGCTCTCCTCCATGGGGTTTGCCCAATCTCTCCTGCCTCTCCCACAGGAAAAATAAATGGTTTCTTTTCAAGGCTTTCCTGTCAAAGCACTTCTTTCAGTGGAGACTGAGGGGGACCCAGCTTTCCTTATTCTGTGTTTCCTGGACCTGCTGTACTGTCTACCACCCAGGGAAGGTTTAGTTAGTGAAAGCACTTTGAAGAAAGAACTTTTAGAAGTTGAGAGGGCATTTAAGGCCAAGATTCTCAGAAAGAACGCCCCGCACACACGCATTGGCTGTCATTATCTCCAGGGTCGCTCTGAGGGCGAAACGCGCCCTTACGGCGTGGCACTGGGCCTGGGAGCCGCGCGAATCCCTCGGGAAGGCCCCCCCTTCCCACGCCAGCCGGCGCCGTGGCCGTGGCCTGCCCGTCGGGGCGTGGCCTGCCCGTCGGGGGGTTTCCGCGCCCGGGGTGTGCCGGGCGGGGGATGCGGGGCGGGGCTTCCGCCAAGAGGGGCGGGGCCTGCGCGCTGAGTTCTCTGACGGCCCCAGCCAGGGAATTTCAATTTGAAACCTAGCGGAGGGTGGAGGCGGCGGGCGCGGAGGGCCGGCAGCCCGGGCAGAAGCGGGAACGCGTCCCGGTGCGAGCAAGCTCGAGAGGGGTGGTGTCGGGGTAAGAAGGCAAGCGGGCTACGGGGTGGCGGGCGGCGTCCCCTCAGGCTGCAGGCGGGAAGCCGACCCCGGCAGGAAGCCCGGGACAGCAGTCCCGGGCGGGGGAGGGGGCGGCTACGGGCCCTTCTCCCTCCCAGCCCGGACCGCGGCGCCGTCCCCGGGGTCACGCGCCCGGGGGCCCCGCCGAGTCGCAACCGAGGCGTGCGGCTCCATCCCCGGGCGCGGTGGCGCCCTCCTCCGGGAGCATGGCTCGGGGTCGCCGGATGCGGGCCCGCGGCGCGCGTGGGCTCTGCGGGAGCCGGGGAGGGCGCTGCGCTAGCCCCACGCGCGCCGCGGGCCGGGCTCACGAGGGCGACCCTCCGCCCCCGCCGCCGGCTGCGCGGCGTGGGAGCTGCGGGCACGCACGCACGTTTTCTGCGGCGAGCCTTCCAGCTCCGGCTCCAGGCCATCCCACCTCTGATGGCTTCCTTCTCTCCAGCGCTGGCAGCTCAGGAGGAATGGGAGCAATTTAGGTGAGCTGCAGGGCGCGGACGATGGAGGAAATAACGGAGACGGTGGCGGTGAGGTTGGCGTCCGGGGACCCCCATTCTCGACCCCAGGCGTCTGCGATAGACGTTAGCCATTAAGTGTCCCCAGATGCCAGCCTGTGGCGGGGCTAATTTTTTTTTCATTTTCTTTTTTTTTTAATTTTGGTAAAGTTAGAACAGCTCCCGCCCACAGTGTGTTATTTTGGGGAGTGGTCTCTGCGTGGAGCCTTCTGTACAAACTGAGGAAGCCCTTCTGTAAATCTCCTCTCAGTAAATCTTTCCGTCACCCCAACAGCTGCCCCTGTTTTTGAAGGTCCTTGGGTGGGTGGTGGGGTAAGTGGAACCTAGGGGAGTTGTGCATATATTTTTCTCCATTTGGAATCAAGGTTTTTCTCTTGTTTCTTGAACTTTGTTGCATGTGAAATGTCGGGTGTGCAGGGCATTATGGTGTTACTGTGATTAGTTTAAGAAAAATTAATGTCACAGTTTTCTCTATTAATTTTTCTAAAGTCTCCCTGTTTTTGTTCTTTCATGGGGATAACGTTATCTCTGTATTCTCTATTGCCTTCTAATATGGATAGCATTTTAGCCTGCCCTCTCAGACATCCCCGTGGATTTGAGGGGAAACTTGTTTTGCTTCTTGGCTGTGGGAGATGGGGTTTAGAATTCTCAGTATTTGTACAGGTTTTCCTGGGGGAATGAATAGCATGTAGTGCTATCCGGTTTGTCTGCAGGCTCTTACTATGAGAAGAAATCACTGGTTTGCTGTTGCAGCCACTGATGGGGCTGCATTGCCATGTAATCTTGAATGGTGGTAAGGGCCAACAATCCATCAGGCTGCTAGTTTGACATAACTTTTAAAGAGAGAGGTTGTGTCATCTGCCAGGGCTGGGGTGATCATTTCTACAGTTCAGTTTTGAGAGCCACCATCAAACCTCATCCATCTACTCTTTGGAGGTTATCGGAGAACTGGAGGGGAACTGACTTTGAACAATGGTGCGGATTTTGGTTAATTGAATCCTATTCTGTCTTGCTCACTTCTTGGGCAGAATTCCCACCGAAGTCAGTAGTGGTCTGTGTGCAAGCTGACTGCTGAGAACAAGAGGCTGCTCATCAATAGGAGAGGACAGTTTCTTTCCTTTTAAAACATCCCTCTTTAAGAAAGACCTAGTCATAACAGTTCTTTGATCATTTACCTCTAATAGAAGTAGGGCGCTGTGTGCGAGAAGTAGGGCACTGTGTGGATGGATTGAGCCACCAACCCTTAAAGCTCTTCAAGTCTAAATTAAGATTCTAAAAAAGAATAAAAAGCAATGTCATTATTTAACATTACTCATCTTAATAGCTTTTCAGTGACATCTTTGGTATTTTGTGTAAGAAATATAGACTGCTGCGGGATGTTTCACAATAGTTGGTAGTGGATATTTAAAATCTTGAATTTTTAGGTCCAATTAGAAAGAAGCCCATTTGGAGCTTTAGGAGAAGAATCTGAATGGATGCCCCCTCCCCCCCAAATAGCTGCAGATAGAAAAAGAAACTCAGGAATTTTTTCTGTACCTTGAGACATGGCTTTAGGGCGTTTTGTTCATGTCCATTTCATGTTATTTGTGAGTTTGGACTAGGGAAACCCATCTTTAGATTTGTGAGGACTCTGAGCCTTCCAGCTTAGCTTTACTGACCCGAGTTGGTGAGCTTGGTGTCTTCTGCTTTTTAATGTAATGTTCCTGTGGTTTACCCTTTCCAAATTACCAGTTCTAAAGAATTGAGTTTAGCAAACCCAACCAGTGACCGAATGTAAAAAATAGATATTTAAAAATCAGAACTATGTCCACGTGGACTACCAAACCACATGCTTTCAACTAAAAATACTTACCAAGATGACAAAGCAGTCCTTAACCAAAATATTTATTGGTAAATTTTCTCTGTAACTAGTAATTCTTTATAGTTATGCTTAACATCAGTTCTACTCTGAATCGCCACCTTATATTGCTGTGGGTAGTGACCTACAGAGGTTGTATCTTTGCCATTTTATTTAGGAATGTGGGGTTCATATTTTATATAGTTGGAGGTTTGAGTTTTGTTTCTTTTTCCACAGTAAGGCACAGGCTTTTTCTTGATTTGAACTGAGGTAGCTGTGTGTAGGCACTTTTGAAAATATGAGCTGGTAGTTTTTTTTAAAAATAAGGTAGCAGAAGTTTTTAGCAGTCAATATCACCAACTGGCAGACAGCCTCTCTGAAGTCTGTGTTGTTTATTGGAGAAAACAAAGGAAATGTTCCTATCTCTTTCACCCGCCTTTATTTAGAAACATTTCCAGTGGACTTTTTTTTTTTTTCTTCCTTCCAGATTGGAGTTGCTGTACCTAACCACTGGGTACTCTTACAGATTTAAATGCTTCAAGTAAATGTTTATTCTGGCTTCCGTCGTCAGCAAATACTAGCCAGACCCTAATTTACTGCTCTTTTATAGAATCTTGGCATCTTAGGGCTGAACTTGTAGGAGTCAGCAGATCTACTCTTAGCTCTGTCCCTCCCTGCCCACCCCCAAACATTTCTAGCTTCTTTGGAAGACCTGAGTAAATGGGAGATTTGTACATGACGCCTCCACAGATTGCAGAGTGTCCTTTGGGAATGCCATGTTTTGGCATAAACCAGTAACTTGATATTCATAAGGTTTCTATCACTCGTCTGTCTGGGCAGTGCCCCAGACCAAAATCTAGGATGGAACTACTGCTTTGTGTAGTAGGGGTATGTACCTCTTAATAGTGTAGTTGCTTAGAAGTCACAAGTCAGAAAGGAAGTAAGTAAACCATCTAGAAATAATTGACAGCTACACCTTTTGTGGGCTTTGTTTTTCTATAAAGAATGTGTATTTGCATATTTTGTATGAGATAGGAAATACGCACGTATACAACACACATATTTTATATATATTTGATAGAAGGGGAACTTTCATATAGTTGAAAAATTAATTCACTGAATCTATTTTGTATATAATTTTAAAGGTTTATTTTATGTATGTGATTGTTTTGCCTGAATGTATGTGTGTGCACCATGTGGGTGCCTGATGCTCACACAGGCCAAAAGAGTGTGCTAGTTCCCTTAGAACTGGAGTTACAGGGGGTTGTAAGCCCTGTGTAAGCCTTATAGGTGCTGGAAATCAAACCTGGATTCTCTGTAAAAGCAACAAGTTGTTGGTCTCCAGGCGGTGGGGCTCGAGCTCCTTTATTGGTGGGCTTTTCCCTGTTTAAATATCTTTCCCCAGAGAAGACTGGGTCCTGGTACTCCCGGTGAGGAAGTCTGATTAGCATGGGGGCAGGGCGGGCACCTGGCCTTATGGTCTTTGCAAAGACCTCTAGCCCTCTTGTGTATATTAAAAAAACAAAACAGAGTCTTGTGATGGTGTGCCTTTAATTCCAGCACTTGGGAGGCAGAGGCCGGCAGATTTCTCTGAGTTCAAGGCCAAGCCAAGGCCAGTCTGGTCTGTGTTGTGAATTCCAGGACAGCCAGGGCTGTTTAGAAAGGCCCTGTCTCAAAAACCAAAAATGACAGTGTCAACAGTAACAACCCGAAACAACAAAAACCCAGGGTCTCATACAGTTCACAGGATGGTGTTAAACCTACTGTATGGCTAAGATTGGCTTGGAGCTTCCGATCATCTTGCTCCCATTTCTTGAGTGGTGGGATTCCAGTTGTGTGCTTGGAAAGCTTGAGTTGACTTTATAGTCAACTATATATATCAACTATATATATCAGAAATATATATAGTCAACTATATATCAAGAAACCCCCAAAACAGGGTTTCTTCTCTGTTGTAACTCTGGCTTTCCTGGAACTCACTCTGTAGACCAGGCTGGCTTTGAACTCACAGAGATCCTCCTGCCTCTGCCTCCCAAGTGCTGGAATTAAAGGCGTGTGCCACCACTGACCGGTTTAAGAGGCTACTTCTTAAGAAAACATCTCTCTCGTTTTACTGATTGTTTAAACTGGCAAACTACACACTAGAATGTAACCTTTATAAACCCAGTACATTGTTTTATGTGTGAAATGTACCTGCAGACATGTGTTTCCCCAGCAGAGTGTTTAATTTTAAACTGTATGAAACCAGGACTATAACATAAGTACTTTTATTTTGGGTGGGCTTGGAGGATGGTAGCAACACTCAATCCATACTCCTCCAATGGAGGACTGTCAGCCAGCCAGAGCTTGCCTTATTTTTTTACGATAATTCTTTTTTGTCTCAGTTCCTCCCATTTCCTTTTCATTTTACCTCTAGACCATTGCATTTGGATTGGGTGAACCGACTACTGAATATATACTGTATTTATTAAATAGCACCAGAAGGTGAAAAACACCTGGGTCAGTGTGATTCTGAAGCGGGTGTTGCTTGCAGTAGGGCTTTTCTTCTTCTGTCAGCAGTTATTTCTTGCCTCTCCCTCTGTGGGTCACCAGGGGGGGTCATGGTTAATCAATGTCCAGTGTGCAGTAAGCCCTTATTAACGTATGGAAATGTGCTCTTTCTGATTTGGTTCTAGATTTCCTCATTTACTGTTACAGAATTTGCTTCATTCTCTAAAGCCTAGTTTTAGACTCCCATAGCCCACAATTTGGCTTTTTAAAAGTTTGTTTTTCATTTCATCCTTTCCTATTTCATTATGCACTGGCCATCAGTTCAGACTCGGAAACTGTAAAGCAATTTAATTTGAGGTCCTAGGAATTGCAGTGTTTTGGAGAAAGGAAAAGAAAGTGGAAGCTTATATGGGCAAGCAGTGCTGATTTGCCTCTTACATGCTGAGAAAGAGCAGAGGTTACATGACTTACAGAGGATAGAGAAAATAGACAAGTCAGACCACTTCTTGCATCTCTGGACACAGTGAGCTAATTATCTGGTTGTTTGGTCATTTTGATCATTACCAGATGTTAAAGTCAAAGAATGGTGCAACCAAAGTTCACATTTTGAGGCAGCAGCTTGATATGTGAATTAAGTCCTATTTTCTGTATCTTCTACATTATGGAAAACTACTTTGCTTGAGACAAGGTCTCATGTATCCCAGGATAATGTTGTCGCTTAAGATGAACTTGAACGAATGATCCGCCTGCTTCTTTCTACCTTTCAAGTGTTGAGAATACAGAGATTCACTAGCCACCACACCTCATTTATGCGGTGCTGGAGTCAAATCTAGGGTTTCATGAACTCTAGCTACCTATCGAGTTCTAGTTCCTGCCCTTGAAAGACTTCAGTGTTGTTTTCATTGTGATTTTCCTTTCATTTTCAGTTTTAGATGATAAAGCACCGTTTTATAACTAATTGGAATACCATCCTGATGCTAAACATTTCTTAAATTTCTCCATTTGTCAGCATTAAGGTCTTGGTTGATTTTTACTTATGTACATGTTTGATGTGTGTGTGTGTGTGTGTGTGCACCTGCATGTTAGAATGTGCACAAGTGTTTGTTGGTGTCAGTGGAGGCCAGAAGAGGGCAAAAGATCCCTGGAGCTAGAGTTACAGGTGGTTGTGGGCTGCCTAATGTAGGCGATGTGATCCAAACTGAGGTGCTATGCAAGAGCTGTAAGTGCTCTTAAGGGCTGAGTCATCTCTCCAGCCCCAAGATCTTTGATTTTCTTAAGTGCTAATTTTTTAAGTGCGGGGAATTGAGACAGGGTCTCAGTAAGTAGCCCACACAGCTTCAAACTTCTTTTGTAGTTCAGTCTGCTATCAAACTCTTTTGTGTAGCCCAGGATGGTCTTGAACTTGTCATCTTACTGCCTTAGCCTCCTGAGTATTGAGATTACAGGTATATGCCCATCAGGCTCAGCTAGTCAAATGTCAGTTTAATCAGTGTCATGTTTTAAAGATCTATGTGTATGAATGTTTGCATGTATGCACGTCTGTGAACCATGTGTGTGCCTGGTCCTTGTGAAGGCCAGAAGAGGATACAGGATCCCCTGGAACTAGAGTTATAGACAGTGGTGAGCCACTGTGGGTGCTGGAAATGGAACCTGGGTCCTCTGCAAGAGTAGCAAGTGCTCTTAACCATTAAGTCACCTTTCTAGGCTTCCAAGTATCAATTTTTGAAAAATTTTCTTTGAATCAAGAAGAGGCTAAAATTCATACATACTGCAGGGTGATTGTGGCGTACACTTTTAACCCTCTCACTGGGAGGCAGAGGCTGGGGGATCTCAGAGTTCAAGCTTAGCCTGGTCTACAGAGTGAGTTCCAAAACAGCCAGAGCTACACAGAGAACAAACGAAAAAGATTCGTACATATGATTCATTGATATATCTTTATGGCTCTTAAGATTTAGTGTCCTCTTTATTTATTTTTCCTTTCAGTGGTTTTGTTAAAGAAGTTTAATTGATTGTCCTGTGTGTTAGCCACAGCGTGAATTTTGCTGTTTTCATCTCTGTAGTATAGTTAACCTATTTCTATGCCCTGTATTTTCTTTTGATATATAATTTGACCTAGAAAAATGATCCTATTCCCTTCCTCTTTCCCATTTCTGCAAAGATTATTCCACAGGTGTAGACTTTTATTTGACACGCGTTGTTTAAAATTTGTTTTTACATTTATTTACTTTGTGTGCGGGTTTATGTGTATGTAGACTTGCATGTACCATGGAGCACTTTGAAGCTTAGAGGACAGCTTATGGGAGTTAATTCTTTTTGTTTCAGGGGTTGAACTCAAGTCCTCAGGCTCGGATACAAGCACCTTTACCTACTAAGCCATTTTCCTAATCTACAGCCTCCGAGCTTCTAGTGTTGTCACAGCATGGACAAGTTCATCTAGTCTTACTGGGCTGGCTCTTTTCTTGGTTCCATCTTAAGCAATCAAGGGCAGAAGCACCCATAATCAATGGCACATTATAAAAGAGTGAAGAAAACTCTAGAAAACCAAACCAAAAAAGAGGAAGACTGTTTTGCACTATATTTATACATGCTAGTATCTTTAATCCTTTGGAATAACTGGTATGCTGTTCATTTTACAGATGCAGGTCAGGCTTGAGAACTGAATGAGTTACTCACTGCACCCAGTGTACTTGTGTGCGTGTTGGCTGAGGGTCAGTTTCGTCCTCTGGGGCCAGTAATTACTTAAGTTATTTGATGCTGATCCTAAGCACTGGACTTCATTTTGGAGTTTGTTGGCATCTAAAGCATCTGGTTTTTGTAGGAGATAGGCTTGCCTTTCCGGCTGGTTTTGTGCCCTCATTTCTTCCCTAGAGGTGTGTTCCTGAATCACTAACATTTACCACGACTGAGTACTGCTTAGGGTTGTGTGATTTTTACTTTCACTGTGATTGAACCCGGGGTACATGCTCACTGAGCGCGCCACAGAGCTACAGCAGTTGTGTGATTCTTGAAACATACTCAAGTGTGGAGTGACCTTCATCTTGCCTTTTATGTAATGTTCCTCATCCGTTTTTTTCTGACATTAGGAAAATGTGCCAGGGTGTAAAACATAAAAATAAAGTGTGGCTTTCTCCCCTTTCCAACCAGTTGTTTCTTTCATGTGGTTTTACACTTTTTGCTATTTAATTTACAGTGGAAATGGCACTCCCTAGAGTACTTTCACATGATTTAGAACGTCAGGCATGCTTTAGGAATAGAGGGAAACAGCAGGCGGGCCAGTGCCCTAACTCTTGCTGACAGCTCTGAGCTCCCCGGAGGCCATGACTTTCAATATTCTGATTTTGTTTTCGGGTGTGTTTGGTCTCTAAGTAACACACTTTTCATGTTTCTTGACTTTTGAAAAAATGATGAAATACTTTTCATTTTATTATTTGTTAAAGTCTTGTGTATTTTCTAAGGGAACAGGACATGCTGGGAGTCAAGAATTTGGTCTCACAGACATTGAACAGCCACTGTCTGGTTTCCTCGGCTCATGTGGAAGTATTTTTTGTGCATGAATAGATGTTTCGTCTGATGTTTCATTGCAGGAACAACACGTGAGAAGCCTATGCAATGTTGCCGAAGTCTGTCTGCTTCAGTTTCTTGAACATATAAATAACATAGCTATTTTTACAGTTTGATTAGAGTTAACTTGTTTTAATCTCTTCTCATACAGACCCACACTCTGTTTTTCCATTCTCCAATTTACAAAGATGAGCCACGTTAAGTGGTTTAAGTATGCTTGTAAAAATACTTTCTAAAGTCCTTTGTGTTTTATCCTGGAGATTATTTTGCTTTTGGCTCATTTCTTTGTTTTCTTGGTATCCGCCCTTAGTTCAGCTGTGTTGGAAGCTAGAACATTCCTGCAGTTAGGCTACAACATAAAACAATTTCTCAGTCCCATTTTACCTGTATGTGTGTGTGTGCAGGTGTATATGTATGCCTGTGGAAGCTAGAGGTCAGCCTCAGGAGTTGTCCACTGTGGATAGGGTCTCTCTTGGCTCTGAGCTTGCACATTAGGCCAGAATTACCAGGGAGTTCCAGGGGTCCCTGTCTCCCAGTGCTGGAATTACACATAGATGTCACCAGATCTAGATTTTTGTGTAGGTGCTGGGAATCGAACTTAGACCTTCAGCTTATACAGCAAGCACTTTGCTGATTATCTTCTTGACAACCCCCCCACCCCCCCTTCCCGCATCCTTTCTGGTCCCTGTATCATCCTGGACTTTTTTTTTTTTTTGAACCTCTGTATAGCTTACTGGATTTTGGGAATTTCTGGTATCTTCCTGGGTTCCATGTTTCCTGTGCTCCCTATCTATGTCTTGATTTAACTTTGATGTCACATGAACTCAACCAACAGTTCAAGAAACTGTAAGTGTAACTGTCAGTTTATTAAGACCCAGGTATGTCCTAAAATATCCTTCCGTGTTCAGTTGATGGCTTTTACAGCTTGGCTTGCATAGGATTCTAAGTGACTACTTTTCCTCAAAGCTTGAAGATGTATTTTGCAGCCCTTAGAAGTCTGTGTTTAGCTCTGTGTTAAACTACAGGTCCCCAGAGGCACCTGGAACCTGCAGGCCTACGGTGCTCTGGACTTCAGTCAAATGTTCCTTTTGGGTCTCATCAAAGCAGCAATTCAGGTCACAATTTCTGTACCAAAGTCAGATGTTTTCTACAATCCTGTCTACATATCTCTTCTTCTCTCCCCCACCCCACAATTTGTTTTCATTTTGAGACCAGGTCTTCAGTTCCTAGCTCAGGCTGACCTTGAACTCTTAGTAGTGGCTCCTGCGATTAAAGGTGTGTACTGTCCAAACCCCTAGTTTCCTCTCTTGTTTTTAACATTTGTTTTATTTTTTTACTCATAGTTTACTGTAGTTTAGGAAGTTAGTTTACTGTAAGTTTAGGAAGTAGAAATGAACTCATGTTCAGTTGTCTGGATTTAGAGTTTTATATTGATTAAAATAAAATTCAGAGGATTATTGTGATACTTAACACACTTAATACTATTGTTGCAGCCATAATAAAAACTATTTCCTTTTCTATCCCATTTACTGACTTCGGTTATGTGTAAATGCAGATAGAAAAATCAGGTAATTAAGTCAGCATTCTGAGTGGATGACTGATGAATAAACAGAACAGCACTTCCTTGGAAGAGGACAGGAAACTCATTTACACTACACAGATATGTTTCCTGTAGTAGTTCAAGTCTTAGTTCAGTATAAACTCAAATATTATGTACCTGAAGAAAATTTAACAAAAGTCAATGGCAACAGGTTTGGCGAATATGAACCTTTCAGAAATGACAGTCTTGGTTTAGGATAGTAAATTCTTAATTTGCTTGCCTTTTAACTGACAGTATATGTATTGTCACATATAAATTTGCATATTATTTGGGTATTACAACAACCATACTGTAGGGTGAAAATCTTCATTGCTAGATAAGGTTTAAGTAGTAGGAGGATTTACAGTAATGTGAATATGGGTGTTAAGGATTTTTATGAATGGGTTTTGGGAATGCTGAGACACAAAAGGGATTCCCAGTAAAGTGGTGGAGTAGGGAGCAGCTGTGTGGCTGAGCTGTCTGTGAAGAGCTAATGGCTTCAAATGTGTGATTCATATTAAATTGCTTAGTGGGTTTCAGAGGCTTATGAATTCAAACGCTATATTCTTTATCCAAGATGGCATTACAGGTGGTGGATAAGGACGGTATCTCACCGAGATGCAGTGGCCTGACTGAGGTGATTGTATATGCAGATATGCCCCAGACAGATGTTCAAGTGTCTCACAACTCCTATTTCATTTTACGTTTTCATGCACGTTTTAACGTCATTTAAGGACAAACATTAAGTTAATTAAGTGGTTAATACAGGAGTTTGAAAAATTATAAAATAGGTACTGCACAAATTACTGAAGTTAGAAATATACTGCAGGGCTGGGGATGCATGTAGCCTAGTGGCAAAGCCCTTGCTTAGAGAAGCCCTTGGTTCTGTTCTACAAACAAAACAAAACAAAAACAAAAAACAAACAACAACAAATACCAACAAACCTGTCATGGTGACCCAGGCTTGAGATGAAGTCAGAGTTCAAGGTCACCCGCTTCATAGTGAGTAGACATGAGCCCTGCTTCGAATAAAAACAAAACTGTTTAAAACAAGTCACATTGGGTGGGTCTCAAGTATGATTTCCTTTGTCATGCTTTTATACAGTCCTTTTCTTCTCTTGGTAACAGTGTAAAGCTGTGTGCTGACCGTGACAGACTTCTAAGTGTTTGCCATCCCTTCGTCCCACAGGGTCTCCCTAGGCAGCCCGAATCTCCTGGCTCAGCCTCCTTAGTGCTGGGATTATAGGTGTACTGGCTTGCTTCTTCCATTCTTTTGTTGATATCTATAAAGTTAATTTTTTTTTTCAACAGAAATCCTTAGAACATGTTGTCACTCTACTTTAAGAATTAAAAAAAAAAAAAAATTGAAGTTCTGTTCAGTAGATCTGACAGGTAAGAAGAGCAAGCCAGGAAGAGGTTAAGTGGAAGTCAGTCAGCAGTTCATGATGGAGCAGCCGGCATGGCCAGTGTCCTTGTGTTTGGAGCAGTTCCTTCTCCGCTGTACTCTTTTGCTGTTCATAAAGTAGCTAATTGGAGTTTTCTTGGAGACCCAGGAAGCCTGCCAAGTGTTTGTAGCTAAAGGGATGTCCTGTAGCTTTTATATATTTGCATCATGAGCCCTGAAGGTAGACAGACCCAGGTCTTCCAAAAATAGCTCAATAAATGTGTCAAGGGTTTGAAATACTACTGAAAAAACAAGGAAGTCTAGTCCTGTGGAGTTACTGGAAAGTGATGCCAAATGCTTTCACAAGTGCTTGAAACACGAATGTGGCCCTGGTTGTATCTAGACAGTGTCCATAGTCAGCTGGAGCTTTGGGAGCCTATATTTATCATGATATTCCTTTGCTTTTCCTGGTAGTCTCTGCTTAATTGCTTCTGCAGTAAAAAGAAAAGCAGCTAAGCCACACCTTCCTGGAAAAGGTTCCTTTAATTCACTTCTTTTAATGAAGAAAAGAAAAACTTTCTCCCCTCCATAAAATAGACAAAAATTATGTCTAGGAAAAGCTAAGAGTGTCAAGCAATATGACTCGAGCCTGTCTAAAAAAGAAATCAAGATTTCTCTACGCACTTGTAGCCAGAACTGCTTTTGGATCGTGGCCTTTAAAATCAGCATCAGTAAAGCTTGTGTTTTAATTTTCCTAATGCCAAGCATGTCTGTTTTAAATTGAGCACACACGGGGATGTGCAAACACTGGTTTCTCCCTAAGTGCCCCCACCTTTAAGCTGGAAGCAAATGAGGTCTGTGGAGGGCATTCTTCATTTCTGCAGTCCTGGAAGGGACTGTCAATTGGGCATGTGCAGTGCAGATGTGGCATGCACGGTGCCAGTTCACTTTCATCCTTGAGCTGAAGTTAAAAGACTAAAGGGTGGATTCTAGACCATTCTCTAGATCTGTGACCTGTGTGTTATTTGCTCTGTGCAGCACATAGGACAGCAGTGGAAGATGGTTCTTTTTAAGGACTTTTTTTGTGTGTGTATGTAATTTTCTGGGTCATATTTTATTGTGTATCTGCTGATCTTTTTTATTTTGTAAGTGGTACCCACCGTATCATTGTCATTTATAGAAAAGTGAGGGCTTTTTCCTGTGGCGGAGCTACAGCTACCTGCGCAGGCTGGTCACTACCTGAGACTGGCTTTGAACCCAGTTTCCACTTCTCCAGTGCTGGGCTTTAGATATTTGCTGACATGTCCTCTGCTTCCTTTATGCACTCTGTTTGGAAAGTTTACAGTGCATTCATAAGTAGAGGACAATAGTAAATAGCCCGTGTGCCCTCGTGTCTTCCAACAGTTAGCAGTGCTGGTGGGCTGGATGTGTCCCCTGTGTGTTTCCTCTGTATTCCCTGACTCTCACCACTGCCCATCCATAATTTGTTGAAACAAATCCCAAGCATCGTATAATTTCTTGTATAAATAATGTGGGAGCACTGTTATGTACTACATGGTGTCTAAATAAGGTTCGTGTTCATAACTGATTCTATTTTGAGTGACTAAACAGTTCATTTATACCATTTAGTTGTCATGTGTTTGAAATAAATATCTGAGTATTGCTCTTGTCACTAAAGGCAAATTTGTCTGCTTTGGCATTGTGTGTACTTTAGCTGGTACCAGCAACAGAACAGACTACAGTGTGTTTTTTCTCTGTGTACCTCTGGCTGGCCTGGAACTTACTGTATAGAACAGGCTGCCCTCAAACTCACTGAGATCTTTCTGCTTCTGCCTCCCAGGTAGTGGGATCAAAGGTGTGGGCCACCATACCTGGCCTTTAGTATATTTTTAAGGTAATGTTTATGTATATACGTATACCCCCTGGCTCCAAGTTATGCTTGACTGGCAGTGTGGGAAGCAGTATATGACTTAAAACACTGACCTTGTTCTGTGCTTAGAAGTCATGCACTCATTGGCAGTATAGCCACAGTGGATTGTCTCCGATACTGCAATGCTTTCCTTTACTAGTAAGTGGGATTTTAATGTTGGAAATGGTTTATTTTATATTTTAATTTACACTTTGAAGTTACATGTAATCACAGTTTCTGAGTAAAGGATCAAATTAGAAAGCACTGATACCAGATGGCATTACTTGATACCTTTTATGTGCCTGGCATTGTACTTTGACTTACATTTTAAAATATATTTTATTTTATTTTTTAAGATTTATTTTATTTATGTACGTGCTTTATTTGCATGTACACCTGCATGCCAGAAGAGGGCATCTGATCCCATTATGGATGGTTGTGAGCCACAGTGTGGTTGCTGGGAATTGAACTCGGGACTTCTAGAAGAACAGCCAGTGAGTGCTCTTAGCCACTCAGCCATCTCTCCAGCCCCCTTGACTTACATTTACTATTGAGTCTTGATAGTAACTCAGTTTGGTAGAATTGGATTAGTCTAGCTCAGCAGTTCTCAACCTGTGGGTCTTGACACTTTCCTGGGTCGAACGATCCTTTCACAGGGGTTACTTAAGACCCATCTGCATATCTGCTATTTACATTATGATTCATAACAGGAACAAAATTATAGTTATGAAGTAGCAACAGAAATATTTTATGGTTGGGGGTCACCACAGCATGAGAAACTGTACTAAGGATCACAGCATTAGGAAGGTTGAGAACCACTGGTCTAGGAGGAATCCTGTGAGAAAATTGAGACCCTTCAAGTTTCAGGAACTTGCTTAGGGTCATTCTGTTAAAGAGCAGGGCTTTGAACCTAGGCCGTTTAGTTCGAGCCTTCTGTTCTAACTACAGCCCTGTATTACCCCCAAGAATATGTAAGCTCCTTCAAACCTGTTTGTATTTGCACTTCCCCACTCTCAGCCAATGCTGCTTTATTGCATTAGGGGATAATTTGATCACTGGAGGACAGGGTTTTCATTCAGCAATGTGAAAGCAGTTGAGATTCTGCTCTTGTTCTGTGACTGGTTTGAATTATGACCGGGAAATAGAACTGTGGAAGCATGCAGAGAGTTGTTAGTGATCAGTAGTATCTTCTTTTGCTTTTATGTTTTTTAGAGACAAGATCTCTGTGTAGCTTAGGCTGGCCCTACGCTCATAATTCTCCCACAGCCTCACAAATGCTGGGATTACAAGCACCCAGCTTTTGCCTTTAAAATAGATTTTTCTTTGTTTTGTTTTTAGTTCACATACAAGGTAATAGATTTCATTGTGACCTTTCATACAAGTATATCTCATAATTTGTTCTTATTCTCACCTCCCCTTTACCACCTTTGAAAATAATTAGCTGCATTCATTGTGCAGAGTGCCATGGGTTTTGTAGACATTTTTATTCAAGCACCTTGATCATAAATTGTCTTCATTCAATATTTCATGTACTTTTACTTTCCCACTACCTTCTAGCTCTCTTCTTTACCCCAACCTGGGACTGTCTTCTGTTTCTCAAATTGTCTCCCTTCTACCTTTATGTTGTGTTATTGTGTGTGTACAGTCATGATTCATTTACATAGCTTTCAAATCAAAATTCTGTATTCAAGAGAAACATGATGTCACATCTTTGTCCCACCCTGCTTTGCCTTCTCTTCTCCCCACCCCCGCCTCTGAAATGGAATGTGGAGTTCATCTGGAATGTTGAGAAGTCACAAAGGCCCTGGTAAGGCAGCAGTTGAACAGTGGATGGTGAGAACCTGTGTCTTAGTTGAGAGCCTTGAAGTGGCAAGTGTATTACTGGAACATTGGCTGTGGCTGGCCAGTGCTGCAGACTTTTCATAGTAGTTTGTCCTGAGTCTTTAGAATTTTCACAGGACAGGTAATTAGATGCCATTTCCCTCTTCTTCTGAAAGAAGAAGATAGGAAGTGACTATTGTCCCATGTTCCAGTCTCAGAGCCTTGATCACTGAGGACAGTGCTGGGTAAGGACATTGTTTCTGCGTCTGGCTTCTCTTCAGTGGCTCCCATGTGGTGAGAATAGTTCTAATTCTTCTGTCTGTGACCCATTAATTTATCTATGTAGATTTAAAAATGCCCTTCCTTATAAAAAATATGTGAAAGATTTTGGTAAGATATTTGATAAAGTTTTCATGGTATCATCATAGCAACTTTGGAAAAATGGTTTAGCGGAAAATAGTCTGGTGCAGCTGGAAGTTTAACATTGACCATCTCTTATCTAATAGAGTTTTCCACTGAAGATTTTATTTTAAAATTTTTATACTTTTGAGATAAACTCTCACCGTCTACCCCTGGCTGGCCTGGACTTTCTATGTAGACCATGCTGGCCTTTAACTGATAGAGAGCCTCTTGTTGCTTCCCCCAGTGCCGAGTTTAAAAGTATGTATCACCATACCCAGCATTAAAGTTTAGTTTTTTGAACTGATACATAAAAACATGAAAATTGGCTGTGCATGTAGCTCTGTCAGAAGAGCGGTTGCCTAACGTGTATGGCGTTCAGGGTTCAATCTTCAGCACTGCATAAACTGAGTGTGGTGGTACACATCTGTCATACACTACTCAGGAGGTGGAGGCAGGAGGATCTGACTTATAGCCAGACTATGTGAGATTCTGTCTCAAAACAAAACAGAAGCAACCTCAGAAAGTTCCATAAGAATTGTACATATTTGTGAGTGTTCATGTGATATTTTGACACATGTGTACATTAAATGATAATTGAATTGTGTTCAGTATATCTATCTCAACCTTTTCTTTGTGGCGTAACATTTAAATTCTGTTCTTTAAGCTTTTGAAAACAATACAGCATTTTATCATTGTCTATAGTTACCTTTCTGTGTCCTGGCTATTGTGAATGGTGATTTTATTTTCTCTCTCTGTGTGTGTGTGTGTGTGTGTGTGTGTGTGTGTGTGTACTACAGCATGCATGTGAAGGTCAGAGCCTTCCACCATCTGGGCTCTAGTTTGTTAGGCTTGGCAGCAGGTGCCTGTACCTGCTGAGCCATCTCCCCAGTGATCCACAGATGTCAATTTGAAATATTGATTTAATCTCCTTTGAATAAGTAGATTTCATAGAAGTCTATGGGGAAACCCCGTAAGCTGTGTGCATTCTCATGTTTCAAAGTAGATGGACAGTACAAACTTAGTTAGAAATGAGTTGTTGAGTTTCTCCAGTTATAAGTTCTTTGAAAACACTTTGGTATAAAGTGAAAGGTAGCCAGGCATGACTTCCACTAAAGTTTGTACAGTCTGTACCTTATTCTCCACCCCGTCTTCTCTCCTGGTTTAGCATTTATTATTTTTGTTATCATCATTATTGTGTGTGAGAGAGGACAGACACTCACATGTCACAACAGACATTTGAAGATCAGAGGACAACGTTCAGGTGTCCTCTCATTTCACTTGGGTTCTGAGGCTTGAGTGCACATTGTCAGGCTTAAATGGAAAGGGCTTTTACCTGCCCACAGACCACACACTGGCTCTGCTCTCCTTGTTTTGTTTTTCGTTTTGACAGGGTCCTCTCTTCCTTAAAGACAGTTCATTTTTATTTTATGTGTATGGGTGTTTTGCCTGAACACATGTCTGTGCACTACATGTATACCTGGTGCCTGTGGAAGTCAAAAGAAGGCCCGATTCTTTACTCCCCCTCCCCTCCCCACCCCAACTGGAATTAGATGGTTGTTAGCTGTCATATGAGTTTTGGGAATTGAATGTGGGCCCTCTGGAAGAGCAGCCTGTGCTCTCAACTACTGAAGTCATTTAATGTTCTTCAATTTATTTTAAGAAAGGAAAGGTGCGTTTTGGCTCACAGTTCCAAGTTACAGTCCATTATGGCAGCAGGAGCATGGCAGCTGCTCATTTGCATCCTCAGTCAGGAAGCAAAGAGGGATGAGTGCTTGTGCTTAGCTTGCTCGCTCTCTCTTACGCAGTCTAGGATCCCAGCCTGTAGGATGATGCTGCCCACATCTAGGATGGGTCATCTCGTCTCTATTAACCTAATTTAGAACTTCCTTTGCACACGTGTTCTTCTAGTTGATTCTAGATCAGCGGTTCTCAACCTGTGGGCTGTGACCCCTTTGGAGGTCAAACACCCCCTCCACAGGGGTCACCTAAGACCACCTGCACATTAGGTATTTACAAAGTAGCAATGAACATAATTTTATGTTTGGGGTTACGAGGCACTATACTAATGGTTATCAACATTAGGAAGGTTGAGAACCACTGTTCTAGATCTTGTCATGTTGACAGTCAACATTAACCACATCTGTATATAGGCTTTTTGTCCATAGACTGGCCAGCAAAAATTGCTTCTTCAACTCCTAAGTATTACACACTTTACTAGCATTATGCTGTACATGCTGACATTGGGGGAAAAAAGGAAATGCAGCCAACGTCCCATTGTGTCTTTGGTGTTAATCATGGAGAAAAATCCTCTCCCTAACATCGTTAGTGGAATGTTCCCAGTTCTTATTGGCTAGATATGTGTCAGGTGTTCACCAATCTCCAGCAGAGACAAACGAAGTTGCTTTCTTGGCTTTGTTGGCTAGTATTTATCTCAACTTGACACAGACTAGAGCCATTTGGGAAGAGAGAACAGCAACTGAGAAAATGTCCCCACCGGATTGGCCTGTGGGTAAGCCTGTGAGACAGTTTTTAATTTTAGTGATTGATGTGGGAGAGGCCAGTCCCTTGCGTGGCACCCCTGGGTGGGTGGTCCTGGAAGCACATAAGAAAGCAGGTGGAGCAAGCTATGGGGAGCAAGCCAGCAAGCAGTGCTCTTCCGTGACCTGCATAGGCTCCTGCCTCCATATTCCTGCCTTGAGTTCCTGCCCAGTTCCTTGGATGATGGACTACATACAGGTTAAAAGGTGAAAGAAACCCCTTTCACTCTTAAGTTGATTTGGGTTATGGTGTTTTATCACAGCAACAGAAACCCTAATTAAGATGGAAATTGGTTCCATGAGTAGGGTTTACTAGGACAAACCGACCATATGTTTTTGGGAGGATTGTTGTGGCATTTGAATTTTGGGCCATTGAGTGCTCAGAGATCAGTGGGCTGTTCGAGGAGCTTGGAAGAGAATCATGAGAGCAGCGCAGGCAGTGGAGGTCTGGTTTGCAAAGTTTTAGAAGGAAGCAAAGACTCTACTGGGCCATTTATGTGATAATTTTGAATTAACAGTCTGTGGTTAGCTGATTAGCTGCGATTAGCAAGAGACCTGCACCATTGACGTGAAGCCTTGGCTTTACTGGTATAATTGATGCTGGTTAGAGGAGCTGAGAAAATAGCAATGGTTAAGAAGAGACCAGCATCACTGAGGATCATAAATCTGGGAATATTTCCTCAGAGTCAGCCACACAGAAGCTGTGGTTCAGTAGGGACCTGAGGCTGCACCTCATGCTGGCAGCTAGATTTGGAAGTTTAAGAGTTACCCAGGTGCTACTGTTTTTGAAGGCATGAAAGGGTCATGGATAGCAGCTGAAGCTTGGCACTGTGTGTCAGGGATTGGGAGAAGAAACATCTGTGTAACATTCTAGAGTTAGTGACCTTTGGCAGTGTATAGTATTCAGTGAGTATTGTCATCTAAGCTGAAATGAAGACCCATGTACCTTTGAGACACTACTTGAACTTCTGAGAACTGGGATTACAAGGGGTGCCACCATGCCTATCTATTTTTATAGTGTTTGTTTGAATCAGAATCCAATTTAGGTCCAAATACTGTGATTAGTGATAGTTCTCTTCAATTTTCTGTAGCTTAAAGGTTCTGCCTTTTTACAGTTACTTGTTTGAAGTGCTGGGTTCCTGTTCTGTATTATCCCACCATTTATGTGATGCTTTTCTCCTCTCCGCAGGGCGCTCTTTTCCTCTGCCCCTTTTAGGTTGATAGGTATAAGCAGAAAGTTTTTAAGAATCAGTTTCCAGTTCATTTTTTCTCCTCAATTTTTGTTTTATTATTTCTTTTTAATTTTTTGATGTGTGTTATTGTTATTATTTTATTATTATTGTGTATGAATGTTTTGCCTGCATGTATATTTCTGTACCATGTACATGATGGTCTCTGAGGAGGCCAGAAGAGGGCGTTAGCTCCTCTGGAACTGTTATTAAAGCAGGTTGTGAGCTGCCTTGTGGGTGCTGGTGATTGAACCGAGGTCCTTTGAAAGAGCAGACTCTTATCTCTCCAGCCAATTTTTCCTTTTCTTTTTTTAGTCTTTATTTTTATTTTATGTATATAGATGTTTTACCTGCATGTGTGTCTGCACATCATGTGCAGTCAGTGCCTGTGGAGACCAGAAGAATTCTCTGGGACTGGAGTTCAAGACAGTTGAGCTATGATGTGGATGCGGTGAATCAAACCTGGGTCCTCTAGAAGAACAGCCAGTCCTCTGAACTGCTGAGCCTTCTCTCCAGCCCTCTGGTTTTCTTATTTCTTATTATCACTCAGGAAGTCTACCACAACCAATTGTAAGGATGCTGGGATTCCTTACTTCATTTTCTGTAATCAGTCCAAATCAAATTTCCAATAAAAACAGATGGAACCACTTAAAATTTGAGAATGTAATCTCTTGCAAACACCACATCCAAATACAAATGACACGAGTTCCTAGTCTAACTTTGCTTTCAAAAAACAAAGGGGGAAGGCCCAGCCGCCTTAGTCCTGTGGACCACAGACCTGGCTTGCAGTTAGAGATACTTTACAGCTCCATCAGCCTGGCCTTTTCTCACATACCGACAGAACCATTTCAGTTCTGTTGCTTAAAATTTCCCACCCACTGAGCAAGTATCCTTAGTTACCTTTTTTCTTTCCTGGCAGTTGGAAGTAAAAGGATTAAAGTGGGAAGATGACAAGTTAGAGAGCAACCAAGATGTGTGGGAAGTCAAACAAATGTGTTCTGCAGTGAGCTCTGAAGGACATGTGTAGTGTCCCTCCCTCCATCCCTCCCTCCTGCCCTCCTTCCCTCCCTTTCCCTCTCCTTCTTTCCTGTCTTTTTTCCCTTTCTCTCCCCTCCCTTCATCTCTCACCATCCCTTTTTTTTAAATTTTATTTTTTAATGGAACTTTTCAGATACAGAAATAGAGAAGACAGCAGAGTAGTAGACATCTGTACCTTCATCCCCCTCATCTGCCTCCAGATACTTAGTAAATTTCTGAGATGGGCTGTCCACTGGAGTCCTTCCCTTTTCCATTTGTTATCAGTCTGTGGCACACAATACAACCTTTTTTTTTTTTTAATTAATGCTGATAATTTTTGCTGGTTCTGTTTTATGTATTTTGGTTGGTTCCCATTTTAGGCAGCAGATGAAGGGAATTGTATGATGGATGAAGATGATGTAACAATGCTAAGAAACTATTTGTTTTTAAACAAACACTTTTTTTTTTAAACAGTGGAAGCATATACAGGCATAGAAGAGACTAATGAATCTCATACCATTTTTCCATCTGGTTATTAACATATGGCTAATATAGTTTGTTTTGCATAGCATCTAAACCATGTATCTTGCCCAAATTCTATATTGGATTATATTAAAACACACACACACACACACACACACACACACACACACACACCAAAGACAAAAAAAAAAATCCACTATTTTAATTTACTTGTGTGATCATGTGTATATATGCTATATATGAATGGATGCTCTCAGATGCCAGAAGGTGTCCCTGGAACTGTAGTCACAGGCAGTTATGAGCTACCGGATGTGGGTGCTGGGAGCCAAACGCAAGTCCTCTGCAAGAGCAGCAAGGGCTTTTAACTGCTGAGTCGTTTTTTCCAACTCCTGTGCTACATTATCTTAAAGCAAATCCCAGATTCCATTTGTATTTTTTCTTAATGTCTCTGATGGAAAAGCAGCTAAAAAAATAAAAAAAATCAAAGCCACAATTTCACGACTGCATCTAAAAAGCTTGTCTTTAATCCTAACACTTGGGAGACAGAGGCAGGCCCATCTCTGTGGGTGTTAGGGCAGTGTGGACTACACAGTGAGTTCCAGACTAGCAGAGCTACATAATGAGATGAGAGCCTCTCTCAAAAAGCAAAGCAAAGCAGCAAACCACTCAAACTCAAAACAAGTTAACAGCAACCCCCCACATCTAAAAAGCTTTCCTTAATGTCATTAGATATTTAGGGTCCATATTTTTCTAGTTGTTTTCTTAAGTATTTTTTTGTTACTCAAATTGGCCTTTGAGTAGCATTTATTATTAGATTGCTGTGGCCCTTGAATATTTTAATATGTGGCTTATTTCTTTTTTCTTCAGCGTATTTGTTGAAACTGTTTTGTTCTATGAAAATTTTTGTCTTCTCTATTTTTTGACTACATCAATGTCAGTGGTATATTTAATATGTTTGTGTCTTTTGCTTTCCTATAAATAGGCAGGCAGAGACTTCGTAAGATTCAGGGTTAGTTTGTGGGGAGGTTTGTGTGTGTATGTGTGTTAGAGTCCTTCATTCTTGCATTTTTTTTTTTTTTCCATCTCATCAGGAGATAGGTTTGTAGGGCTATTGACATGATTTGTCCCCAAGCCTGATGACCTGAGTTTGATCCCTGGAACCTATACAGTAAGAAAGAACTGACTCCTGTGAGCTAAACTCTGACCACCACATATGTCTGGTTCGTGCACACACACAACAGAACACCCACACACAAATCATTGTAAAAAGAAAAGATATTCTTGTGGCTGGTTGTCTTCGGAATGAAGACAGATTAGGACTTCAACCAGATACATAAGATTTCCCATTAGGCTTCTACCTAATGATTTTTAGCAGCCACTGATAAATTACTAATTGCCTGGATGTATTTTGTGATTATATTATCTTCATGTGTATTTTTCTCTCAAGTAATTTAAATTATGGAACTCAGAGCCTTTCATCTCCACATCTTTATTATGTGTTTGTGAATTTCACATTTAATCAGAACACTGCTATTTGTAAAACAGTTAATTGGCAGAAATTCTCTAATATTATCTAATTTGTGGTGTATTAAAATATCTGCAGTCATTCCCATGATGTCTTTTATAGTGTGCTTATTAAACCAGGATTTTGCAAAGGTGCACTATGCCTCATTTAGTTATGCCTTTGCGACTTAGTATCTTTTAATTTGAAATAGTTTAGTTCTCTTCTGATGTCATTACCTTTCCATGATGGCTACTTGTTAGAAAGAAATAATCTCATCTAATGTCTCCTAAAACCTTTCTATTTCTGAATTGGCTATATTGTTTCTATGGTGTATTCTATGGTGTATTCATTCTTCTATATCACATATTTTCTGTCAAGTTAAAGTCAATCTGAAGAATTAAATCAAATTCAGAATAAACTTGTTAGTAGAGTGTTTAATAACCAGATCCATTGCATCATAGCAGGAGACATACTAATCATTATCAGTGAGGCTAGGATCGATTAAGGTGGTGATAGATTTTCCCATTGTGAAGTCATGTTTTTCCTTTTGGTACCAGTGGATCATCTGGGAAGAGTGAAATTTTGGCAATACTTAAGTGTCTAGTTTTTTTTCCAACTTCTACTTAATATATCCATTGGTGGCTTTTTTTTTTTTTTTTTTTTTTTACCAGAATCAGTTTTCTTACTGGAATTAGCAAATGGTTATAAAACAGGATTTTTAAAGAATCTAGCTTATGTAAGTTCAATACTAAACTTTTTGTGATATGCTGATCTTCACAGCACCATAAATGTATGTTTTGAAATGACGTTTAAATGCTCTTTCAGAAAGATTCATTTTTATCTTATGTGTTTTGTCTGCATGTACATAAGTGCACCATGTGTATGTAGTGCCCGTGGAGGCCAGAAGAGAGTATCACATCCTCTAGAACTTGTTACAAGTGGTCGTGAGCTGCCATTTTGATGCTATTTGAACCCTAGTCCTGTACAAGAGCAGCAAATGCTATTCAACTGAGCCAGCTCTCCAATCCTGGTTTTAAAATTTTTTATTTTTTTTTAACTTAGTTTGCTTCCTCTTTGCTAAGTAACTTTCCTTTATCAATGTGGGCTCTTTGGTTTTAAAATTTGAAATGCAGGATAAGTGTTTAATTTTTTTGCTTTACCACGGTTTAGAAGGTGGCTAATAGTACACTTTTTTAAAGTGTTACCAGAAAAAAAGTTTCGGGCCATCAATGTCCCCAGTGCCCATTTATAAAGATTTGGTCTCCAGCCTGTGGCATGTGGGGAACAGCATGAGTGGTCAGGATGTGGGACCTGGAGGAGCCAAATCAGGTTATGGGAGCGCTTGGACTTGCAGGCATTGGGGATCTGTCTCTGCTTCCTGGCTGCCAAGGAGAGTAAGTAGCTTCCCTCTCCTTTGTTCTTCTCACCATGATGTGTTGCAATGCCATAGGCCTCAGAAGGACGGAGCCAACTCATCATGCATGGACTTTGAAACCGAGAGCCAAAATTAACCTTGTATCCTAACAGGTTGATTTGTCTCAGGTATCTGTCACAGCAATGGAAAGCTAATGAAGACAATGCGTTCTTTTTGGGGTATCTTGTTGGTTTAAGAATTTTTGTATAGTCTGTGGATTTCAAGCAGTGCGCTCATACTTTTTTGATTTTTTCTTAATAAGGGCTCTATGCTGGACTGCAGGTTGCACCACTGTGCTTGGCCAGTCATTCTTGCTGTTAACTTGTTTACATTTCCTTAGTCCTTTCAAACTGGCTCTGTCTTTTTGACTTAACCCTCTCAAGTTTTGAAAACAAGGAATGAGTTTATTTAAAGACAATGGTTTTGTTCTTTTTTTTTTTTTTGAGAATAGCAT
The DNA here is from genome assembly GCA_026225945.1 of Cricetomys ansorgei. Taxonomy (NCBI): domain Eukaryota; kingdom Metazoa; phylum Chordata; class Mammalia; order Rodentia; family Nesomyidae; genus Cricetomys; species Cricetomys ansorgei. Next base: position 8,671,228 of record JAMJFZ010000882.1, read on the forward strand.
CAAATCCTCATTAGCTATAATTATCTATAATACCAACAAAACGCTATAAAGTGCAGTGAGAGCTTAATACCATGACACTGATTCATTAGTGTAAGAAATAGAGTGACAGATGGGTTCTGAGGCCTCTCTTCTCCTTTGGTCATGGGAGGAGTTGTACTTGCAGGCGTTTTGAAATCTCAGCCTTTGTGATCTTTTAACAGTTAAACCGTTGCTTTGCTGTTTAGTCATCGTTGGAACAAAATATTTCAAGAGTTTGTGTATTGTACTTTGACTGAGACATTGTTATAATTTGTTCCCTATCCCATTAGCTTTCCAGGCCACAGATTTAATTGGGAGATGCGAGGGTTCCCACATACTCCAGAATTGCAAACTCCACCCTCAGAGGAAACGAGGAGGAATTTGCATGCTAACCTTTGCCTTTTATTTCATCCTAAAGCATAGCTAAGCATTCCACCTGGAGGTTAGCCTTGTCATTCTGGATTAATAGACTGCTGAGTGTTTCCTGCAGACATCTCTGTTTCCTCTCATTTGAGTAAACAGGTCACGTTAGGAGTTGAAATGTATGTGAGTTTGTGAAGGACTGATCAGTAATTGAATAAAGTCTTCATGAGCGTATCATGTTTCCAAACCTCTGGGAAAACAGTATCTGATGTTTTAAAACACATACTGGCTTGTGAATCTCCTTTTCTTTTCCTACTATAGAGTTTAATTCACATTGCATTCATCGCATAAGCAATAGTTCTTTTTAGTTCTTTAGGCTTTTTTTTTTTTTTTTTTCCAGAATAAATGTGGGATAGTTTATCCTTTTTCTCACAATAGTCGCCATCCTGGCTCTCATGTTAAGTTCTAAATAGGAACCCCCAGCTTCTAAATACTTTGAACACGTACTGCATGTTGGGCAGCAGTACAAATAATACAGCTGCATACCATACTAATACAAACCAAATGCTGTGCTTTGAAAAGCCATTTCTTCTCCAAGAATAGAAAGTAGTATAACGGAATTCAGTGTTTATTCTCCAGTGAGTTGAGTTTTAGAGTAAATTAAAAAAAAAGCCATACTGTATTTAGTTAGAAATATTCCTCTTCATGCCTTTAAGTCATGACAGGATTGTAAAATATAACATTATTTTTGTAACTATAAGAAACACTTATTTTGTAAAGAACCAGCACTTAAAAATTATCTAAAATTGTACAAAACGCAGAAACTAAGTACTGTCATTTCTGGAAGATAAAGCTCTTCTATGACTGTTCCAGATGTAACAGCAACCAGAATAATCTGAATACTTGGTTATTTCTTTCACATTCATAATATTAATGAATTGTGAATAAGTGCAATTTAAGTTTGTGCAGGATTGTCCTTTATAAGGACATGTTCTTTCTTACATGAAAATACAAGTGCATGTAGGTTGAATGGCAGTTATTTTGTACACTACTATCCAGTGGATTGAAGCTATCTATATTTATGATAAAATTTCTTAGGTCTAAAGCCAATTACGGCGAGGTAAATTAAGAATTAAAACTTGCAAATGAAGATCTACACATAACAACTGTAACTGTGGCCTAGCATGCCTTTTACAGATACTCTGTTTATGTATTTGTTTGTTTTGTTTTTATTTTTTATGCAAGAAATACTTTTATTGTTGGTTAAGTATTTCATGTATAAAAGTAAAAATAACAAGTATACACATAAACAGAATATTTGATTATTCTTGATGAAACTATTATCACTTGGAAATGTTTGCTGAAAGTTATAGATGACATTTTCCCTCTTAAATTCTGAAATTCTCTTGTGTGTATGTGTGCATATGTGTTTTGCTATGTGTATGCAGGTACACAATCATGTGTATGCACATGTCTATGGAGGTCTTGGGTATTTTCCTCATGTATTATCTACTTTCTTTTTAAATGAGACAAGCTCTGTCACTGTCCTGGAAGTTAGACTGCTGACCAGGAAGATTCAGAAATCATTGTTTTAACTTTCTGAGTACTGAGATTACAAGTGAACACTATGACTGGTTTTCCCTTTTAAATTGTAGGTTCTTAGGTCTGAACTCAGTTCAATTCCTGCCTTAGAGTTTTATTGCTATAAAGAGACAACACCACCATGGCAACTCTTACAAAGAAAAACATTTAATTGGGGCTGGCTTACAGTTCAGGGTTTAGTGTTGGAAGCATGGCAGCTTGCAGGCAGACATTGTGCTTGAGGAGGAGCTGAGAGTTCTACATCTGGATTGGCAGGCAGCAGCAAGAGAGAGTGACACTGGGCCTGGCTTAAGTTTCTGATCCCAAAGCCCTCTTCCAGTGACACACTTTCTCCAACAAGGCCACACTTCCCAGTAGAGTCACTCCCTGTGAGTCTGTGGGGGCCATTTTCTTTTTCTTTCTTTTTCTCTTTTTGAAGGGTTTCTCTGTTGTAACTCTGACTGTCCTGGAACTCAGGCTGTAGACAGGCTGGTCTAGAAATTGCAGAGATCCACCTGCCTCTGCCTCTTGATGCTGGGATTAAAGGCATGTGCCACCACCACCAGGCTATGGGGGGCATTTTCATTCAAACCTCCACATTTCCTTATGTTTGCAGTGCAGACATTTTACCAATGAGCTTCCCAATCCTTTGAGTTTTAAAGTATAATGACAAATAACATTTTGTAAAAAGAAAATTACCACAATTAATGCTGTAGGCTCATATTCTTAGTACTCTGGAGGCTGAGGCTTGAGAATTGCTGCAGGTTTGAGGCCAGCCTGAAATACAGTGTGAGACATGTTTAAAAAATAGATTAGTAGTTGAGACTTTTTTCTAAGCTTTCTTAAATGACTTACACACTTTAGAGCCAGTTTTTCCCCAACTCCGGTTCCTGTGAAAGTGAGTAATTTCTAATTCACACAAGAAGGTTTTAACACTGCTGTCATTTTTAATCACTTCCAGATTTTAAAAGCATCTATCAGATTTGCTTTTAAATTGCTGACTTTAAATGATTTTAAAATGCAGACCTTTCCAGTGGCTTTTTCTAGAGCTATTACCATGCTTTGCATGTTTCTAGTGATTGGCATGTGTTAAAGCACTTTCTAGGTGTTTATGGAATGAATGTAACAGAGGTTTTAATGAAGTTCAGACTATGTATGGTTTGAATGTAAAATGTCCCCTACAGGTTTATGTGTTGAATGCTTGGCCCCTAGCTGGAGGCACTGTTTTGAGAGGCTGTGGAAACTTTAGGAGATAGGGCCTAGTTGGAGGAGTAGGCCACTGGGGATGTACTTTTGAAAACTATTTCCCAGTTCTATTCCTTCTCTGTCTCCTGGGTACCATTTTGCGAGTTCCTTTGCCAATTATGCTTTTCTGCCATAGTGGACCAAACCTCTGAAACTGAGATAGTGTATGTTTTGTTTATGTGCAGTGCTTGTCACAGTGATGAAAAGTCCAACATGTACTGTTAATTTATTTCCTTCTTTCCTTCCTTCCTTCCTTCCTTCCTTCCTTCCTTCCTTCCTTCCTTCCTTCCTTTCCTTCCTTCCTTCCTTCCTTATTTCCTTCTTTCCTTCTTGCCTGCCTGCCTGCCTGCCTGCCTTCTAGTTATAAGTGAATATATGAACTGACTTGGATGCTCCTTTTACTGTGTAGAAACTTTGGAAGTGGATCTGAGTAGGTACTCTTTCTACAGAATACTGACTTAGACATACCTGCCTCTTTCCTGTGTTCCTCCATGTAAAAGGTGGCCTTCTTTATAGTCTGTAGCTCATCTCAGTGGCACCCTAGAATCCTAGCCTATCACTCTTGGCCTAATCAGATGTCTTATTAGTTGACTGCAATTGTTTAGTGTTGTTTCCTGTCTGCTTTGTTTAGGCAGTGGTCCTCAATCCTGGCAGTGTTAGCATCATCTGTGGACTTGAAGAGGGACTTTAAGTATCAGAATCCTAGAATTATAGGATAGTAGATTGGCAAAGAGGAAAGCTTTATAAGGGAAATGAAATCTGGAGGCTTTCCAAGAGAATGAATCCATTTACTCTAAAAACTTGGGGCATGAACTTGGATATACAGAAATCTTCTTCATGGATTCCATTTCCCATTCTACACTCTGCATGATTTGAGTCCCATCCCTCAGTCCTTTGTTGTTAATCCCCCACTTCTTAATTTCCATTTTCTAGTTTATTCTGCCCACTTTGATGTTACTTTATATCCTCCTGCTTTTTGAAATGCTCTTCATGTTTGATTATGTTACTTTCCTACTGTAGAGCTGCTAAGTCCCTTTAAATGTGAGAGAATTAAAAGCCAACAGTTGATATCCTCTCTCTATCCTCACTGGATGCCCTGCTCTAGCCATAGAACTTTCCACGGCCTCTGGACAGATAATGTTTTTCAGATTTGAAGACTTTAATAAGCTGTATCTTTTTATTTTATTCTTTAAAAGATTTATTTTTAAGTTTTAATTACTTGTACATTTGTGAGTCTGTGTGTGGGTGTGTATACTGTCCAGAAGAGGGGGTATTAGATCTCCCGGCACTGGAGTTACAGGTGATTGTGAACCATCTGATGTGTGAGCTGGGAATTGAACTTGGGTCCTCTGGAAGACCAGGAAATGCTCTAGCTGCTTGAGCTGTCTTTCTGGGCTTGTCTGAACTAAGAAAATTATGGTCATTCTTTAACTGAACCTGTTAACTTATAAATGGAAAACCTAAGATTTTGAAGTTTTAAATGATTACAAGCAGCACTCCATCTATGCCAAAGAAAAGTAGCCCCAGACACTGGTTATAGCTAATGCCTCTGTTCATTTTTTACATGGTCTCTGTCTTTGAAGACATAGCTGGCATTCTACATTTCTCTCATACCTTCTCTGTTTGCCTCAGCCTGGACTCTAGTCTAGCAAAAAATTTTAATGTCATTTACTGTACCACCATAGCATCATTCTTTTTGTTGCAGTAGTAATGCCATCACAACCTTTAAGAGCTAGCTTTGTGGCTGATTACCGCATTGTTCCTCTTAACCACACTGTAGAGCACGGTTACACACATTTTAGAAATAAAGAACCAAAGATAGGAAGGTCTGTAGAGGTAAAGTCTTAAAATAATAAGGCTTAGGTTTGAATGCAGATCTGTTGAGAGCCAGGCTCATTTATCCCTTTCTGTAATTGTCTTGTTTTCCACTGATTGTAATGCTCTTCATAACAGTATCTAGATCACCAGTCTGTGCCTTTTTCAGCATCTTTCACCAAAGAGCTCAGTACACATTTTCTTCCTTAACTGGAAAGATGTTTGACTGGGGTCACATATAAACAGGTGGAGGCAGCAGAAGGTGTGAGATAAAGTGCAAGCCTAGACCGCATTAGATACTATACCTAGGAGACCTACGTTTCAGTGGAATGAGATGAGCAGCACAGTTCTCTGACTTTGATTTTTTTAGTGCTTGAAACAAGATTTTCACTTAGTTATGTGGAGAGTATGTGCTACCATCTCAGATGCACACTGGCATGTCTGGCCTTGTTCACTGTTGCATGTGGTTTTTCCTTTGTTAAGTGGTACCAAGACTGTCTCCTACGAGAGTGCTGATGAGGAGCTTCCATGGAAGGATGCTTTCTTCAGCCAGGTTCTTCAACTCGTCTGCTATACTGAGGGCTAGAGCAGTGATTTAGCGCCTTCTGTGACGGTGTGGGTTATATGGGCTGTTGGGTGTCTGTTGTAGTCATGTGTTAGGTGTGAAGAGTCTTTTTGTCTTTTTTGCTTGTTGGGAAGGTGAAACCCTTAAGCTGGTTAAGCATATTGATTTTCTTTTTTTTAAGATTTGGATTTAGTATTCTTTGTTCTTCTGAAATAACTCTCAGAATTTTGTGCCAGCGGAAGTTTTAAGTGGTTAGGAGTCTGAGAATGCACCTAGTAGCTTCAAGAACATACTTGGAGGGTAATCTTTGAAATATAATTTTCAAGACATTTGAATAACCGTTTTGAAATGAATGCTGCGTATGGCTTAAGATGGTAAATGGTCATACTTTCAGCTTAGCTCGAATACACCATTTACCCTCCATCTTCATACAGATAGAATCACATACTTGTTTTTTATCTGGTTTATTTTACTTAAACAATGAACGTTTTCCAGGTTCATTTGTTTTGTAGGATGTCTCAGAGTTTCCTTCCTATTTGCGACAGAATGGTATTTCATTGCACACATCTCCTGTATTTTGTTTATGCAGGCATATGTTGGGCTTTATGTTGTTTTTATGCTTCTGCTATTGTGGATAATGCTGGGTGAAGCCTGAACATAGGTGAACAAGTTTTGGAGTCTTTGCTTTTAGCCTTGGACAGAAACTAGAAGGGGAACTGCTGATTCATAGTAACTAGACGTGAGGAACCGCTAGACTACTGACAGTACCACACCATGCTGTGTTCCTATGTGTGTTTTACCAGGATTCCATTTTTTTTTCCTTTGACATTAGTACCTGTGTTTGTTTAACTTACATTTTTACTCCTAAGTAATTATCATCCTAATGGGAAGGAAGTAGTATCTTAACTGTGGTTTTGATGTACATTTCCCTAACAATTTGATAAAGTTGATCAACTTTTCTTTTTTCTTTTTGAGACAGGATTTCTCTGTGTATCTCTGTGTAGTCCTGGCTATCTGAGAACTCTCTCTGTAGAACAGGCCAGCCTCAAATTCATAGACGGACCTGCCTCTGCCTCCTCAGTGCTGGGATTAAAGGTATGTCTTATTACCGCCCAGCGATCAGCTTTTCTTAAAATTTTTTTTTTTTTTTAGACTTTATTTTACGTGTATGAGTGTTTTGTCTGCGTGCAAGTGGACGCACCACGTGTGGGCCTCGTACTTGCAAAGGTCAGAACTGGTTGTGAAATACAGTATAGGTGCTGGGATTGGAACTCAGGTTCTCTGCGTAACAAGTGCTCTTAACTGCTGAGCCATCTCTCCAATTGTCAGGTTTTCTTTTGAGATAGGATTTTACTGTGTAGTCTTGGTTGGCCTTGACCCTACTGTTATTATTTAAATAGATTGAAATAACTACAGTATATTTTATCATTCTTGTTTGTTTTGCTTACTTTTCTATTCATTATCAAAATGGACATTTAGGGATTTAGGAACTTTTTTTCTTTTTTTGCCAAGAGCTCAATCATTTTGGTTTTTTTGAGGGTACCTACTATTCATTTAACACCTGACTACCGTTTGTTTTCTTTTATCAATTTAGTTTTTGTAGTACTAGGGGTTGAATGTAGGGCCTTGCACAGGGTAGGCAAATGTTTCAGTACTGAACTACATCTCCAGACCTATTTTTATTTTTCATTTTGAGACAATAGTCTCATTAAGTGGCTAAGCTGGCCTTGAACTTACTCCGTAACTCAGACTGGCCTCGAACTTGCCCTCTTGCCTCACTCATCAGAGTAGCTTAGACTATATGTCTGTGCTTCTGGGGCCAATCTTAACTGTATCTTAATATTCACTACTATGTTCTACAAACATTTATTTATTTGAGATAGTGTCTTGTCTCAGGTCTCCTGCTTCAACCTCTTGTGTGCCATGACTGATTATAGACATGTAACAACATGCCTGGACATTTTCTGTAAGCATTTATAAGCTAGAGCCTTGGGAATCCCTAGGTAAAGGATCTCAATTTATTGATAATTTGAATAAATACAGTTTTGCCTGACTACAAATAGATTTTTACATAATGACCTTGGTGGAGTTAGATGTTTCAGTTAAGAATAGTTCAGTGGTGAGGTAAGTGCTTGAGAAATTGCGTATTCAGAAATGGAGTGTGTGCTGGCTGCTTCTATCAAACTGACACAAACCAGAATCACTCAGGAAGAGAAAAACCTCCATTGAAGAATTTTCCTCTACCATCAGATTGGTCTGTGGGCATACCTGTGGAGCTTTTTCTTGATTGATGGGGGTGGGTACAGCCCACTGTGAGTGATGCCACCTCTGGGCAAGTAGCCTTGGATTTTATAAGAAAGCAAGTTGAGCAAACCATGAAGAACAAGCTAGTAAGTAGCATTCCTCTGTAGTCTAAACTTTAGTTCCTTCCTCCAGGTTCCTGCCTTGAGTCCATGTCTTAGCTTCCTTTGATGATGGACTATAAAATGTGAGATGAAATAAACCCTTTCCTCCTTAGGCTGGTTTTGGTCATGGTGTTTATCACAACAGAAAGCAAACCAAGACAGGGCATGTTAACAAGATACGTCTTAAGGATCTGAAATGTGAAGGGAAAGCTGTACATGTTAGTTGGATCTTACTGTGATCCAAAGGAAAGGTAGTTTATGGAATGCCTGTGTAAGCTGTTACTTTAAACTGCTTTAGAGTTAAAAATCAGAGGGGCTATCATGAGAACAGGAGGTATAGTGTAGGGAGGGCACAGAGCACATGGCTGGGGACTCTACTGTCATCAGGTTAAGGAAGGGGCCAGGCCTGCAGGTTGTACAGCCTTTGCTTCTTGCCTTGCTTTTGAGCCAGTCACTCTACTTCGTTGAACCTCTGGTTTCCCATAGTGGCTGTAAACATAGAGACCTCAAGTCTTGGAAGGAGGCAGCTAGTGGTAGTTCACTAGCTTTTGTTTGTTCCCTGAACTTTTATTAAAGTAGTTAACAGGAAGCAAAAGGGCCTCCAGTTTACAACTGAGAGTCCATATGTCTTTGAGGATGACTACAATACCCTTGTCATTCTCATTGAGAAATTCCTTGTATGGGCTTTATGGAAAAACACAGCAGCCCCCCCTCCCCAAGCCCTATGTCCAAACTTCTGATTTTATTGATAGATAAATTGCTCAGAACAATCAGATGTTGCCTCAGACTTTGAGATATTGTTGCACCGGTGACTGTGAACTACTGAAGGTCACTTTTCTGCTGTTTGGTAACTGTTAACTGTCACTGGAATGTTTAGGCAGTTGCTTTATAATTTGGCTGGTGTCTCCAAGTTTCCATAGTAAATGTATAAGTCTAAGACATTCTTTGGTATTTGAATCCTATTCAGAGCCTCACAGAGGGAAAACGGACTTTAAGTTTTTGTAGTTAACTTGGCAGCTTTTAAAAATACAGCAATAATAGCTCAATCCTGTATGCACATTTTAAACACTCACATCCATAGGATCTGATTGTAAAATGTAAATTTTACCTTTGATAGTCTGTGACTCATGTATTATTTACCCATACGATTTGTCAGAATTTGACTAGTCTTATTTGCAGTAATCTATTTTTCATAAGTGTTATTTTTGATTTATTTTTAAAACAAAATACACACTAACTTCTATGTTTAATCCTAAGCTGAATATAGTCTTCTCTTTTTGCTATATATGCTTAAGGAGGAAATTAATGAAAAACTCTCATGTTTCCAGAATTTTGGAAACAAGAAAGAGGCGTGAGGGAGAACAATACTGTATGAATATGCAGTGTCTTAAGACACTATCTGTTCTCTATTGGGATCATAGATGTGTTAGACTGTATGGGGGATGAGGAGTTGAAATGTTTGCTAACCAAGGCATAAACAAAGTATGTCAAATTCAGATATTTCAGACTGAGAAACACTGCTTTAAGTAGTTATTTGCAGCATTTGAATCATAAGTATGATTGAAGGAGGTCAGTGATGGAGAAAATATGTAATATGTAGTTATTTATAGTAATTGGTGTGCCCTAAGTGGCATCTCATAGAACTAGCACATATTAGCATAAACACAGATAATTTGTTACATGTAATTTGGTGTATGATTTAGAGAACTGGGACCTTTTCATATAAATATGAGACAAAGATTTGTGAGGGATATGTATCTTTACACTATAGCACATTACTGGTTAAAGTCTGAACCAGATTAGTGATTTGATTATGAATTTGTATTAGCATTTCCCCCTTTAAAATATTGAACCAGTTAAGAGTTAGTTTTTGATGAAGTGTGGTATTTCCTGAGCATCAGACAGTGGAGTATTTTTACTTCATTGCTTTATTTCCTAGGGAGTAAAATCATCACACTGAAGATGACCTAATCCACTAGTGACTAAGCAGCACCCAACCAGTTAGTCTCAGAAGGGTAAAATTACTCCTGTACACAGGAACAAAACTGCTTTGTTTGCCCATGTCATGAAAGACCTGTTCAGGGTACTGTTTTTAAAGGGGTCTAAGGATTGCTTTGTATCTCCCAGATTTAAGTAGGTATTCTTAGAAGGTATCAGCAATTATGTCTTAGGTGATTGGTAATGCTAATTGGTTTTTCCATGGCCTTTTGTAGAGAGCAGTAATGAAGGACAAATCTACTTCATGAGTTGTATCTGCTAACTCTTGTTGCCAGTGTCTAATTTTCAACTGTTAAAATGCTGGTGTTTCTTTACTGCTGATCTGCTGATGCCTTTTTCTTGTCAGATCTTTTGAAATGATCTTGGCAATTGTCAAATAAGTTTACTGTTATGTTTGTTATGTGAATTTTGAGTAGGCACTTAGCATTGAAGTTATGAATAAAAAAATCACTTTATTTTCTTTAGAAGTATGGAAGTTCTTAGTAAACTTTAAAATTAGTTATCAGCAGAAAGTTAATTGACTTTGGAATATTGTAAGGAAGACTCTTGGCAACTTGAGTCAATTTTAAACAATTTATAAACCTTCTGGTGAAGACATACTCATTTTTCTTAATGTTTAGATTAAGAATTCAGTAATCTTTTGTTGAATGAAAACATCATTTTTGTCCCTTAGTAAATCAAAGTTTTTCCAATTTTGGTATTATCTTAAGGCACCTCTGATTATTAGTATATTTATCTAAGAAATGACACTATAGTTTGCAAACTGTTATAATAAAATCATCATAGTTGTTTAAAATGTTTTTCTGATGTGACATGGGAAGGTTTGGTCACTATTCAGTGTTAAAGCTAAGTAAAGGTACAGGCTCCTTTTGAATATATCTCATTTTATTTCAAACAGATAAGCAGGCTGTTATTAAATATTAGGTTGCAGTAAATATGAGGGCAAGAACATAAAAGCATGTAAGAATTTCGCTTTTTGCTAATGATTACATATGTCCATATAACTTTTGGCTCATGGAGTCATTACTAATCATTGGCTATATCCATATTGGCCTTGTATCTTTTTGGCAAACATTTTTGAATCATTGCAGGCTTGTGATGTACTGGTTAGTTGTTTGACTTCCTAGGCAACAGCCCGCTGAGACCCAGTCATTTGTATTCCAGGGGGAGCTAAACAGGTATATAGGGACTTGGCCCTATGGAGAGAAAGCTTGTGGCCTTATTATCATCTTTTGTTGTATTAAAAACATGCTTGTGTATGAGTGATGGACCTTAAGTATGAGACTAAGTTATAGCCTTACTGCCATGACTAAATGTATTTCAGGTTTGAAGCCAGTGATTATGTCTAATGATTCTGACGTGCAAGTAGTAGGAAAAACAAGCCTTGAAGCAACTGTAAATTCAACTTTGAAACAGATAGAAGACTTAAGTTTATAGTTTTAACCTGCTTAGCCCCTTACATAGTATGTGGTTGGCATGAGGGAAGAGAAGAATTCTTGTAACTAGGCTGTTTATAAAGTTAGAGTGCTGAGCGTAATAGTTTAAAAATTGATAGTAACTGTGTGGCCTGTGATGTGTGCCGTTGAGGTTCTAGGAAGTCAGTGAGGAGCGTTGAAAGGGAAGAATGGAGGTGAAACGTGTCGTGTCTAGCCTCAAGAGTGGGTTGGGTTTTGAGGACCACACTGCATTTTCAGGGCTGACTGACTGGAAAGTCAGTAACCAGAACAGTTAAGATGTTATCTGGAAGACAATAGGGATCCTTTGCAGCTGCTAAATTGTAGGAAAGTGAACAAACACATTTGGAACTAGACACCGAAAGGATAGAACCAGAAAGCCAATGGTTAGAGCTTATGGAACTCTCTAATCATTAGGAAAGAGCAGGTTAAAACAGCAGCTTACACATAACTGTCATGAATCTAAACATGCCAAGTGAATTCTGAGGGAGACCTAGAGAAATGGTTACAGCCGTATGCCGTTGCTGAGAAGATAAATTGGCACAACCATACAGCCCTGTTGGAGAGCAATTTGGAACTGAAGTAAAGCCAGCCCTGCCATTCTAGGAGCGTGCTTTTGATCTAGCCCTGTATATTAAGGAGACATTGAAGAAGTGGTCACTGAGACATTTACAGTAGCAAAGCATTGGGAACAACCTATGTTTAAATTAGGAAGCAGAATGAATACTTAGTGATGGAGTACTGTGTAGGAGTTAAAAAAAAAAAAAAGAACATTGACCTGAGTAGAGCTACATGTATGAACATAGAGGAACCTAATCTTGAAGTGAAATCAAGGGTTTTTAATATAGTGATAATTATTAAAAAAAATTGAAAGCAATATTGACCTATGCAAAATACTGTCTTCAAGTACAGCTGCTGAGAAGTAAGTTAACTCAGGAGATCAGCAAGAGATTACTGATCAGTGAATCTTCTGAGAATCTAGTATTGATTTTTTAGAATGCAGCCATTGTGACTTCAGTGCCTATTTTATGCCTGACATGGTTTTAGCTGCTTACTAAAACAGCTATCAGCTAGTTCACTAGTTAAAACTTACAGAGCATTTTGTAAAACGTGTTTTCTGTGGTGAATCCTCATGTGTGAATTAAGAAGTTCTGTTCTGGGTCGCAGTTTTGTTTTTTGTTTGTTTTTTAAATTTATTTTTTCTTACTAGTAAATACATCTGGACTCCAGCCTTGCCACCTTCTACCTTCCAGCCCCCCCCCCCCCCCTTTCACTCTCCCTCAGATTCAACCCTGTCCTCTTCCAACTTCCCCTCAGAAAACAACAGAACTTCCAGGGTTACCAGTAGAACAGGGCTTAACAAAATGGAACAAGGCTGGCACAAGCCCCTACATCAAGGCTGGACTCGGGGGGGAGTAGTGGGGGAAAAGGGTGTCAAGAGAAGGAAAAGGTTCAGAGACCACCCTTAGTTCATTTTATAGTAATAATGATTATTTCCAACAAACAAAAGTAGGTATACTTTGTTTATGATTAGACTTATTCTTTAATAACTCATGTAAGTTTTGGAAGAAGTGGTATGCAATGGCTTCTTACTGAGGAGATCCATGGGAGAGTCTTCTTTCTAATGAAAGCTTATTATTGATAGATGGCCTTTCATGACTGACGCTTAGTGTGCGTTTACAAAACCATGGGGTGAACTTAGGATTCCCCTCAGAATTCTTTTCTTCCTGCGTATTTTCCATGACTTGATGTGTCTCTAAGTTTTGTTTCCCCTTCCCCTTTCTCCAGTCAGGGTCTCACTGTGTAGCCCAGGCTAGCCTGGACTTCATTATACAGACCAAACAGGCATTGTTATTCTTATCAGTGAGTACTTTGATGTGTGTGCACGTTTATATTTGTTTTTAGTTTTTTCCTTCCCTCTCTAGTTAAGTGCTTTAATAAACATTTTCAGGATGGGAACTTGCCAGAAATCTGGGAGTATCCCCAGATGAATTGGCTATACCCTGTATTAATTGCTAATGGCCAACACTAGAAAGTATCGAATACTCAGAAGTTACACATTTGCTGAATTAGACTTTCCATGATTCATTATCGTCAGTCCTTTGGAACCATTATAAACAGGATTATAAAATTACATGGATTTTATAGGAAAAGCTGTTACAGAAAAGATTGAGTGAGTGAGGAGGAGGAGGAGGAAGAAGAGGAAAGAAACCCACATTATTCTGTACCAACCTCAGCAGAGCAGCTTGGGAGCTGCGGTTTTATTCTCAGGAAAGATCTCTATCACAAGCTACTGCAAATTGTCCAGCAGTTAGCAGCAACACAAAAAACTGCCCCGTTCAGCCTCTCCATAACACAAGGCTGGAACCCATCTTCAAGTGCTGGCTCAATGGAAGTCTCATGTGCGAGAGTTTTCTTTCTAGGTGCACAATGAGCACTGAGTGCTTTGGCTGTAAATAAAGTAAACTAGACAGAAGTCCTTTATAAAACCTGACATACAAGCATGCATAGCACCTTTAACTTGTGTGTGCACATGCAGATGTACACATAATGAATGCATTTGGAATTACATACATCTCTCCGTTTCACTGCATTGCTTGTCATTGTTAGCTGTGTACTTTGTAATGTAATTACCATAAATGTTAAGTGGATGTAGGGTAAACGTAGAAGGAGATCTTACCAATAGTGAGTGGCTTATTTTACTGTTCAGAAAACGTCTTCTAATGTGAGAACTTGAAAGATGTAACAGTGGAAAAGATTCCTTAATTGTCCATTTAGCTCAGATCTGAAGTACATTTTTCCCAGGCTGAAGTTTTCCAACATGGGCCAGAAAACCCATGTGGTTGAAAATTGAACTTAGTGCTTTGTTTTCTTTTTCCAGACCTCTGCATGACCTAGGGCAGTTGCTCTTCAGTTGTTGGCTTACTTGAAAGTAGATGTGTGAGAATATGGGCAGTTGGCTGAAAAGATGTATGTTTGGGTTTTTTTAGTGGTTATCTTTAATTATGCTGGTGTTGAACGGCACACAAAGAGCACACCCAGCAGAGTAATTCCTCATTGCAGAGTAATTCCTTTTCCCCCCAACACAGACTTTCTTGAACATACTAACAATGTAGAAGTACTTTGAAGATTCTGATAAGCTAGTAAACAATGTAAAGTCACCTGATGTTGCTTTGTTCATGAGATGATAGTCTGACTAAGTTAAGGCAAGCAGTGAATTAAAATATATTTATAACGATTCTTTGCTCCACTGTGAAGTTTTATCTGTTAAAATTAGAAAAATTACCTAAAATTCCTAAAAAATACCTAAAATACTTTTCACCTGCTTGCTGACTATTTTTCTTGAAGTTTCTAGTTGTAATTCCATGGTCTGTCTTCTGGACCTTTTTCTTATGTCATCTATAACTCTTGTGGGTTTTTGTTTGTTTGTTTGTTTGTTTTTATGATTGAAAGTTGCTTTTACAAGGAGTTCTGAATGTCAGCCTAACTTAAATTCACACCTATACTGAACTCTGACTGAAAGTATTGTTTTGATTGTTCTTTATTAGATCAAAGTCTTAATGTGTCTTGGGCCAGGGATGTAGCTCAGTTTGTAGAGTGCTTGTCTAAGTATATTTGAAACCTGGGTCCCTATATTCAGCACTGCATAAAACTGGGCATGGCAATGCTTGTCTGTAAGCCCAGTGCTTGAAAGATTGAGACAAGAGTTTAGATCATCATTGGCTATGTAATGAACTCAAAGTCAGTCTTAAGAAAAGGTGCAGTGGATCTTGTATAATTAAATCAATTATCGTGTGTGTGTGTGTGTGTGTGTGTGTGTATGTGTGTGTGTTTTGGACTTTTTATTTATGTACTTTTGGAGAAGCTGCCTTTGTGTTAGATTGGAACTTGTTTGCAGTTATAAGTCATACTTGGACACAGAAAATGTTGCTTGGAAGACACTGGGAAGATACTTGTTTTTCTTTAAGAATCATGATTTTGTTCACAGATTGGATTTTGGCACTTGAATCTCCCAGGACATAGTACTATTGAACCTTATTTTTCAGTGCCTTTTTACTATTTTGGCTTCTCTTTCCTTTTAATAAATGATCTGCCTGTGAAATTTTAAGCCAAACAGGGAACAAAGGAATTCCTGGTTTTCAAAGGGTGTCTTTAATTTTGTATTATAGAGGCAATGTTGGCTTTATTTTTAGAAAATAAATACTTTATAGTTGTTGGGTAATTTACCATCTCCTGCTTTTATCTCTTCTTAAATAAATGGAGGTATTTGTGAGGTTGTTTGTATACTTGGATAAGAAGCTGCCGGACCTTCAGTTTTATCCTTGTGACTTGTCCAAATGCCTTTATGTGATGTATAAGATTGTAGCAAATCTTGAGATCAAAATAGAAGATACAATGAATAGGCTGTTTGACTTTAAAAAAAAATGAAAAAAAAAAACCCTCCACTCCACTTACTTTAATAATATATAACATGACAGGTTGAGAATAGTGGGGATCTAAGGATAATTAAGTGCAGGAAATGGCTTCATGTATTGCTTATCACATCCTTGATGATTTGGATAAAACAGAAACAGCTGTGATTCCAAATGCCTCATAAAATCCAAGTATTGGCACAGTACACTTTTTGAGCTGATTCAATAAAGAACTTTGCCCATATGTCTTTGGTAACTTGCTTTAAATTTCTTTGCAAAAATGCAAAATATTTGGGGTTCTCATTGCTAAATGAAAAGTTGTGTACATTTGGCTTCACAAAGCATAGTACCCTTGGGAGAAGGGTTTGCTTAGAAATTGACTACATTTTTGTGGGAGAATGGGTGAAAAGGGCAGTTTCCTGTGTTGCTGTCAGAAGGTCTGAACAACTTGTAGTAGCTTGTGGCTAGAAAATAGCTGTGAGGCGAAACCAGCAACTGCAAACCGGCTTTGGGTATGTGTGAGAAAATGCTTTTCCCTACTTGCTTATTAGCCCTTTTTGAAGATTTGTTTTATTTATTTTAGAATGTGAATTTTTAATCTCAGTTACTAGAAATGATGCCTTGGCTGATTTTGGACAGAAATCTGGAGAAATCCTAGATTTAGCAGAAATGGAAAGTGATGCAGTATTAAAAGTAACATTTCTATTTTGCTTTTATTCTAACATTGTGTACCAGAGCTCATCCATTCTCCTTTTGTCTTGTATTATCTGAAGGTAAACCTCAGCATGTATTTTACAGGAATAGGTTTTGTCTATTTTTCAAGTTAACTTATTAGAAGGGACCTCCTTCTACAAGTTTATGTATCAAATGTGTTTCATGCTGCATTAGAGTCATGTATAAAGCATGTATATAGCCATTGGAACTTGCCACCTGCTTGTGCTCAGTACCAAGCACAATGCTATGTCCTTGGTTTTGTCGCCTGAAGGGCTCCTGACAAGGGAAGCAGACTAGAGACAGTGTCCCGTAGATAAAAAATGGTTGGAGCTGTGATTTGGAACCCATCTGTATGTTTCTAATTATTTCAGTAGTTCCTATTCCAGATACTCATTTTTTAGAATAAACATTTTGGGAGGATTATTTTTGTAGGATGGGCTTGGCTTTGTGGAGTGAGGATAGTCAAGGTTTGGTTTTGTTTCCCAAGCTCTGAGTTGGGTTAGATTTTGCCGTATCTATGCATTAAATCATTTAATGAAATATCCTGGTCTGAAGGAACAGGTACTTCAATCACAGTGTTTCTCAAAAGCTCCAGATTTTGCTATAGTTTCTTCTCTCTCTCTCCCCTCCCCTCCCCTCCCCTCCCCTCCCCTCCCCTCCCCTCCCTCTCTCTCTCTCTCTCTTTTTTTGTCTCTTTCTTCTCTTCCTCTTCTTTCTTCTTTTTTTTTTTTTTGACTTTTTTGATTTTTTGAAACAGCGTTCCTTAGTTCCTTAGAAACATGCCTGTAGTTCTGTGTAGAGAGTTGAGGCCTCCTGGACTTTTCCTTGTCCATTTTGGCATGTCTGTTGTTGGCTTGTTCAGTTTATGTTTAGGCAGCCATGTTGGTGAGACTTTATGGGTGTGGTTTCCTACATTACTAGGAGACAACAATCTCACAGCAACCTGATCCTCTGAGGCTTAAATCTTTCCGACCCTGTCTGCGACCCTGTCTGCAGTGTTCCCTGAGCCTAACTGCTGTCTTTAATTCTGACAGTAAGAACTGGGTCTCAGAATGTCAGAAGTGGCCCTTAAGGTCCTGTGGAGATCTTGTCACTTTGGGCAGATACACTTCCTTAGCCTTCACTTGTAGGGACTTGAATTTCAGAGAGACACCTTCATTTTTCTTGAGGGTTTAGTCTCTTATGTGTTTTAATGTTACAGGTTAGAGTAAACTACAAATGTGTGCCATTTGATTGTGTTATGTGAAAGCATTTATTAGACACTTGGATTCAAATGAGAGATAATTGAACAAGTTGTTTCTTTCATTGAAAGGCCCACCAGTAGGACATTTACCTTATCATTCGTAGCCATGCTATTGGACTTGACTCTTGCAAATTAACCATGCTTGATTGCACAAGTGTTTGCATGGTTAGGCAGATTATACTTGGACAATAAACTGTTATGCCCAGCAGTGATTAGAGAAACAAGGCATGGTTGCACATGGGCTATTTGGAAAGAATTACAGTAGATATAAACATTTTCACTAAGGCTGAGAAAATAGAACCACTTTTTCAGAGTAAAAGATACTTTTTTTGCCAAGCACATGTGTACCCTTGAACTTTAGTGATGTTAGAATTCAGCTTTCCATCGACGGGCACATCTTTTTCTCTTCACTTTCTACCTCCCTCTCCTTCCTTTCCCCAAGTGTCGGACTTTGTTTTCCGTAATAGGATTTACTAAACAGAATATTAGATTTTCCCTCTTGAAGAATAATTGTAGTTTGATTATGGCTGAGAACAAAATAGCATCTAGTTTTCAGTTTCAAATTGTATGGACGTAATAGACTGCTCAAGTTTAGGCTTTGGTCTTTGTCTCAGTTAAGGTTTTTATTGCTGTGAAGAGACATCATAACCACATCAACTCTTACAAAGGAAAACATTGAATTGGGGCTGGCTTGCAGTTTAGTCCACTGTTAGCATGGTGGGAAGCATGGCGACACACTGGCAGACATGAGGGCCATTTTCATTCAAACTACCACAGTCCTGATCAGAGTTACATGGTGATTCATATGAAAACATGGTTGCCATTAAAACTGGGGTATTTGCTATGTGTTTGTGAGTTGTATTAGGAAGTAAATATTTCTGGGTCACAATTGGAAAAACTTGGAAGGTGGGATGTGACTGAGAGTGAGAAATGGAGATGGTGAGAACAAGATCATTTGATTTCTAAGTAGAACACGTTGTTGTCCTGACGCTTGGAGAAAGCAGGAGTGTGGGTAGTCAATAAATGGTGTGTACATTTAGAATTCAGTATGCATGTTGAAGTTAGGGATTCAGTGGCTTTAACATGGTGTAGGGTAAGCATCTCTGGGAGTAGAATTGCTTGAGAATCTCACTAATCACTGGGTCTTTTCAGCTTCATTGTCAGACTGAGGGAAGTACATTTGAAAAGTGCCAGTACTGACGTGTGTCTAAGAGCCCTTGAGTTTGTAAAAGTCAACAATTAGGAGAGGGGACTTAGAAGCACTGTGACTCACAGGAAGAGAGCTCTTTGGGAGCTGGTTTCCCGATTATCTGCAAAATATATAATCTGAATTAATAAAGGATAATAAACTTAGAAAAGCTTATTTTGGTAATACACCTCTCTTGTAAAAGATCAAGTAGGCGTAGTCTTGGAGATAGATACAAAGAATGGTAGGCCCATTTGTAGAGTAGCCATTGCCAGGTGTCTTCTGTATGGAAGTGGCACACCAGAGGCTGGATCTGTGTCAAGCAAGCCAACTGTGCAGCGAATTTAAGATTTTGTTTTGTTTTGATTTTTTGAGACGGTTTCTCTGTGTAGCCCTGGCAGTCCTGGAACTCACTCTATAGACCAGGTTGGCTTCAGACTTGGAGATCTGCCTCCCAAGTGCTGTAGACAGGAATGCAAAAACCAGTCCCTCTCAGACTTGCCATCCAATAAGAAGAGCTGTGAATGATTGGTCCTCCTAAGATTATCTTGACCGGATTTGATGCCGAGTTCTACAAAAATGTTAAAGTGGAAAAGTTGTGAGTGCAGGGCTTCTTGAGCAGAGCACAATCTAGGGACCACGAGGTTTCCTAGGGCTTAGATAGGAGCCTGTTTATATGTTAGGCAGTGTTGGGTAGGCTAAGGGAGTCAAGTTGCAGCTGCATTCCAGAGGTGGTCCTGAGCTGTGACTGATAGTGACATCATCCACAGGTGCCAAATCATTCTCTTCCTTATGTGGTCTGCCCTGGTGTAAAAGAAAAAGGAGAGTGGACAGTGTGTTTAGGCACTACTGTGAGATGTGTTGTATGGCATCCAGTTCTGTGTGTGCACAGGATATCTAGATGACAGTACAATGGCCTTTGAAACAGAGCCCAAACCTCCAGTTTTATGTTACTGGAATTCAGTCACATGCAAGAGGGTTTATGAGGAGAGGTGGGGTGAGGGTGGGGATTTCAGACTCCTTAAGAGAAAAGAAACTGTAACAACAACGTTGAAGGTTTCTTTCTCTTACTCCTCCCTCACCTGAAGACTGGACTTTTCAGTGTTTTTCCTGAGACAGCTCTTGATTTGCAGCCCATTTTGTAAAAAGGTTGAAGAATTTTTTAAATGTCAAGCTTGGATTCAAGAGATTGCATCTGTTTAATGGAGAATCCACATGTGCATCAGATAGATTTTATAATTCCGAGAATCAACAGTAGGCCAGTCTTATTCTTGCCTTCAGATATAGTTGCTATTTATGTTGTTTTATGTGTTCTGTATTCATAGCTTATGGAATAAATACTCTGTAAATATAGATTTGTATACATTTTATGAAGTGGGTCTCAGTCGGTATGTCTGGTTTTGATGTCTTTATTCATTCCTACGTTCTAGATAGCTTGCCATGCCAAATTCTTTTTCTTTTTCAGAGACAAGGTTTCTCTGTTGTAACTCTGTCCTGGAGCTCACTCTGTAGACCAAGCTAGCCTCGAACTCACAGAGATCTGCCTGCCTCTGCCTCTTGAGTGCTGGGGTTAAAGGAGTATGCCACCACCGTTCTACCCGGTATTGCCATGCCAGATTCTTTAAAGCCAAAAAAAGCCACACAAAAAAAGCATACTTTTGGAATTAAGGCACACTTTAGTTCATGAGTAATTCTCTTTCCTTTATAGAGGAATTAAGTTAAATAAAGTTAATAACTTGATTATATCAACTGTTATTTTCAGAGCTTGGTTAGAATCAGCCCCACACAGTCAGTACAATTTTTACTACATACAGTATTCTATTTTGTTTCATTTATTATGAGATTTTGTGAAGTGATTGTGTGTTCTAGAATAAATTAGAGATCGTTGACCTCAGAGAGTTAAATCCATCTGGTGATAACTTTTGAGTATGGAAAAAATGAAAAATTGAGACCACCCAAAAACAACTATTCATTAATTTGGCCCAAGTGATTGGGACAAGTTTGAGAAACATTATGATATGGTTGGCTTGTTGCTCATTTCAGTTATTTAATATGGACTTGAAAGGAGTTGGAGTTAAAATGTGTTTTAACTTTAGCATATGAGTATTGGAAGTTTTTCTTTAATACTATGTTAAAAACCTATTAATCCCTGAAAGCTTGTGTGCTCTGGGATTAAAGGTGAAAAATCCAGACTTCGTTATTCCCCTCCCTCCCTCTGTTCTCCATCCCCTTCCTTCCTACCCCCTCTTTTTTTTTTATCTCCCCTCTGCCTCTCCACTTTGTTCCCTTCTTTCCTCCTCCTCCCCCACCCCCAATTTGGGTGCCAGGGATCAAACCCATGTCCCTGCAGTCAAGCACTTTACTGACAGCCATCTCCCCAGCACACTTTAGAGCTTTAAAGAATGTTTTGATGAAGTAATTCATATCTCACCTATGTTTTATTCTGGAATATATTTGCCATTATTTTTGCTGAATTCGTATAGGAATTTGTAACTTTCTAATTCCTTTGCCAATTGTTCACACATAGTCTTATGCCATTTATTCTGCACTTACCTTGACATTTGACTCATGACTGTTAACCACGCAAGGTTTCGAGAGCAAGGATGCTCTCTGTCGCCTTTTTCTATTCCCTTCCTTCCTAGCAGAGAACCTCAAAAGTCCACAGTTTGCTTTCCATGACTTACTAAAGGTGGCCTGAGTGTCTTGGGAGCGCATGAAGAAACATGGTCTCTTCTGGGCTTATAGTCAGGCTGGCCTTGTTCATCTAAGGAGTATCTCTGGACTAAACAAGTCTGACATGTTTGGCACACGTGTTTTAGTCAAGGAGTATAATTTTATTACGGCTTCAGACTCATTCACATCTCTGAAACTCAATGTAAATCTGAAGAACTATAGACGAGCTAAGTGACATTGGTGAGTTGTGGAGGAATATCGGAAAATAGATGGAGAAGCATCCAGTTTCTTGCTTTGTTTTCTAAGCCAGTGTCACCAAGGCCTAGAAGACACGTGGCACAGCTGCCTCCCTGAGTACTGACACTGTAGGAAGGAGCCATAAGCAAGGCTGGTGTTCTTTGGGAGCTATTGCAGCAAGGTGGGGAGAATGGAGACACAAATTAGGGAGTGAGGAAGAAAGGAAATTATTTGTAGATAGGGAGAGAAAGGAAGAGTAGAAAGAGATGGAAAAATAAACAAGACAGCTGGATATTGGGGTGGAGCCTAAGTCCATGGCAAAATTGATACAGCCCCCCCCCCCCATAAGATTTAAAAAGTGATTGGGATGGGTAGGGAAACTCTACTAGAGATGACAGCTTAAGCATTAGAGAAACATAGCAGAAACTGGCCAAGTAACTAGATACGCTAGGGAAAAACAACTAAAAAGAATTGTTTTTCTCCTCTGGTCTCACTCTGTGCTTTTTATAATGTGCTCAAGCTCTCTCGCTTCTCTTGAGTAGTTTTTGCTTATTAATTCATTTCATTTAAGTGATAGTAGATGTGTGTGTAGCTTCTAAGCCTAAAGTTTTTTTCAGTTTACTATAAAAGAATCTTCATTTCAATTGACTGTGACACCTGCACATTGATTCGTGTTAGAGTAGATGTTGGTGCCACCCATCCCCCACTTGTTCACCATGAGGATCAGGACGCAGATGGTGTGACTGATTCCATAAGCAGCTCTGCAGCTTCTCTGCCAGGCCCATTTGTGTGTTATGTGTAAGCATACATGTGTGCTCTCTTCCTTTGAAAAAGGACAGTGAATAGTTAGGATGCTTTTTTTGATTTTTTTGTGCAGATCACTTACTTCGTTGCTGGAGTGATCTCATCTCTTGAGTAGCTTTTACTTATTAATTCATTATGCTTAGTGCTTGTGTATATCCTTTAAGACATTTGAGATTATTTTCTACTTGGCTGGAAAAAAAAGAGAGATAAAATAATTAAGGAATTAATTTTGATTGGAAAGAAACACTGCTTCTTAGAGATGTTTGTGTTTACCTCTGGGTTCTAATGTCAGTAGCTTTACTTCCTGACCTGGAGCTGTGCCACCTCTGACTTAAGCGCTAGGACTGGATTGTGTCAGCACTGCTACTTAAGGGGTTTATCCTAATCCAGGTGTCCTTGGATTGTGCAGTGCTAGTGAGCAAGGTGGTAGCAGTGTTTGCAGACCTGGACGACAGCTGTGGGTTCTGAGCGCTCTTAGTACTCCATTACTGATAAATGTGAGTTGTGCTTTTCCTGGGATGCTGTGTTTTGATGGCTTGATGGGTAGTAGTAGCATTTGAATTTGGTCACAAAGGGTTCTGTTGTGTTGCAGCATAAGAAGGTGTTTAGCTAGTGAAGAGCCAGCTGCACAGATGGTTGAGGCATGGTGCCAGTTTGGTTTTCTGGTCAATAGGCTGACTAGGTTGCCTAGAAGATAGACAAGTTGTATTTAATGCTGTATGTTGCTATTGCACTTTATATATTGAGAGGATCCAGAATAATAAATGATGACGATTTTTTTTTTTTTTTTTGGTCTTTGGCTCAGTTGTGATAGCCATAGCTGCTTATTTCCAGAACAAGTGCCCCCAGTTTTCCAGGTACTTTTTCACATTTGGTATGGTTTTGTTATCAGGCAAATTGGGGTCCCTTCCTTGGGCTCTTAGTCATGTTAACCAAATAGCTTAAGGACAGATTCTGAAGTTTGAGGACAACTTCAATAGAGTTTAAAAGAAAAAAACCCAGGCCAACAAACTGCAAATTTGGGCAGCTGCTGGGAGGAGAAGGTAGAGAAGAGGAAGCCTTGCTGTTTGAATTAGGCTGGCATGGAGGTCGGTCACATGACAGATAGCCTCAAGGGGAGTGTGGGGGGTGAGGAGTGGGGAGGAGCCTAGAGAAGGAGTGAAGTCCAGTGTTAGAGAAAGCGTGCTTAGACAAGAAATCTAGAAGAAACATGAAAGGTCGGCTTTTGTGAGTAATTCACAGAAGTGGGCCAACTTGCTAATCTATATGCCCATGCCTCTGTGAGCACCCTGGGAGTGCTGGGAGTGGGAATTCTGGGAAGGAAAAGTACCTTATCTTAGCAAAGGGCACCGATTAGTCCTCCATATCTTGAGCATGGCTTAAGGTGAACCCGCTTTCTTGATGGCAGTCCCATGTCCAGGTGATTGGCAGGCCCAAAGGGATTCACTTTTATATTTGGTCTCCACTCAGCCAGAAAATAGTTTTCTCTGATATGCTTCTGCAGAGCCCTGATCGAGGTACTGTAACAGTTCAGGTACTGACCCGAACTTATAAGGAATAAGGCCCCCCCCCCCCATCTTGCTCTGATAAATAAAGCTATGCATTGATGTGAGAGTCTCATCATTCCTGAGGTTTTGAAAAGCACTCACTACCTTACATTTTATTTATTTATTTAAAAACAGTTATACTATGTAGCTTAGGCTGGCCAATTGTGCCCCCAGCTTCCTGCGTGCTGAGGTTACAAGTGTGTACTACCATACCAGGTCCACTTTTTTTTTTTCCTCTATATGAAATTGGAAACTCAACAGTGAAGTGCACTGGGGGAGTAGCCAGGTGAAATGAGCTTCATTTGAGGTGAGAGTGAGGGCTAAGTTTATTCAGAAACACAACTTAACACCACCCTTTGACATGTCTCATGCAAATGAGAACTAGCTGGCGGATATCCGTTGATGGGGGAGCATGTTCTGCCTTTCTCTGAACAGTTTAGAAAGTTCATGTTCTTAAATCAGTTTTAAGTTTCTCAGATTCTTTAATAGTTACAAAGTGTGGGTTAGCTTTTTTTTTTTCTTTTTGTCATTCAGAAGGGTTCTCTCCTGTCTGTTCTAGGGCTTATTTTAGAATCTTGCTTCCTAATACACCTCCTTCACTGCTGTTTCTTCGAGAAAGGGTCTCTCTGTAGCCCAGGCTGGTCTTGAACTTACTGCATAACTGAGGCTGGTTTTGAACTCTGAGTCTACTGTCTCCACCTCCCAAGTGCTCAGATTATAGGCACAAGCCGCCATACTTACTGTTCCTTATATTTCTAATGTGCATTGTAAAAGATGACACAGAATTTCTCATTAAAGTATGCCATAATACATGTTCCATCAGAGTGCTACATAATTTAATATTATAGCTATGGGATCATTACATGACTACCTTGGACAATAGAAAAATAAGATTATGATTCCGAGGAATTGCTTAAAAATGTAGGTACACCGACTTTGCCCCCACTTCTTTTTATCTATCCTAAACTAAGCATAACGTTGTACATAAGAAGCTCTGAGAGAGGTAGAGAGGGCAGTGGGACCCAAAGGGGGAAAGGATGGTGTGGAAGAATGGCTGGCAGGGAGGTCTTGAGATCATGTGAAGCCTACCTGCTGGACTCTACCAGTGGTGATGGTGATGACTGACACTCTGCTCTGCTAGCTGCCTTTGGAGGAAGGCCTGAGGTCTGAGCCTGGAGGCCAAGTGGCTCTCCCCTGCTGATCTGTAGCATTCAGCCTGGGTGAAAGGGTGGTCAAGCCAGTGCCTTACAGGACTCTGCATTCTGGGCAGAAGAACTTGAGTTGCTGCTGTAGTTATTGGAGTCACCGAGGTTCTCCAGACACAAAGGATTCTGTTAGAACTGGAATTGAGAAAGATTGCTTGAGAATCAATGTTCTGGAAAGATTCGAGGTAGGGCCGACCAGTAAGTTCTGACAAACAATTATAGGGAGAACAGTTTACTTGTTGGTAACCTATTTACTTACATCAGTCTGTTTATGGTTATGTTTGAAGCTTTTCCCCTCAAATGCAAAAGACACCAAAGTGCTTCGTAGGGTGCTGTCTTTTCAAGATAGCTAAGCACATAAACTGCAGGTCAAAATGTAGAGTAATTGTGCATCTTCTTGTGGGCTTTCTCTGTGTAGTGTGTCCTGGTACTTACTTTGTTTCATGGTTCTTGCTTCTTGCACTTCTATTTTTTCCCCCAACACATTTCTCATTTCGTTTTTGGTTTTCTGTTGTGTTGGGTGATGGAACCCAGGGTCCTGTGCTTAGTATGTAGTGTGTCAGGCGACTGACTGACTGCCTTACCACTGAGCGTCTCCCCAGCCCTCCTGATTCATTCCTAAAGCGACACTTTTAAAGGGTTTGAAAATGTTACTTGCTTGACTGACTTGAGCATATCTTGATTTCTCTTCACCTCCAAGGTCGTTAGTCCAGCTCTGTTTTTATGTGCTGTTTTAGGAAAGCTCTTGTGCTTTTGGATTTTGGAATTAAAACTTGGTCTACTTGACCCTGAGTCACTTTACATCTCTGAGCCTCAGAGTCCTTATCTGTTAAGGGAGGCTCTGACAGTGTTTTCATGAAGTCACTAGGAAGGAAATGTTCTGGGAAGGCCAGCTTAGAGATGCCTGGTGAGGCTGCCTTCTCCACAGCAGGACTTATCACACATACTGCTTATGTATAAAAATAACTTCTGCTGATAACTGTTTTGTTTTGAAGTTTTTGTTACAGTGTTTCTTTGCAAGTTGAATATTTACGGTTAACTCAGTTTTTTAAAATTAAACTGCCATTTTGTAATGAGGGAAATTTGTGCCTTAATAGTTTCAATTTTTTTCTCTATAGACTGTCATTCTGTATTTTTAGTTCTGCTTTGTAAATTTTCACTGTTTTTTTTTTTCCTCCCTTTTAAAGGCAACAGCTCTGTAGTATTTTAGTGGAAACATTGTTCTTTGTTAGGCTAAAGAAGTGCCTTTGTTACTCCTTTGAGACATTCTACAGATGCCATTTTGCAGTTCTGAAAAGTATGTTGGTCCTTCTGTGCTGTGCTAAATGTGCATGTGTTGTGGTTGGTATTGTAATGAAGTCGTAAAGAACAGTCAAAAAGAACACTTGTCATATGATAATAAAATAAAGAGAGGCTCTTTCTGATCTTAGGGAAATGTATGTTATGTGTTCCTGTGTGGTCCCAAAGCAGATGATCTCCTCTGCACTTAGATGTGACCACAGAGGGCTGACGTTCTGTGACCAACTTCACAGTTAAAATGACTTCTGAAAAGGACTCTTAAGCCTTATGTTGATATATGTTGCTCTTTAAATAGCTCTGGATTTATGTTTTCTTCACAGGATTTTAAGTGGGAAATATACTCTAATTTGCTAAGTGGTCTTAACTCTTATATTTAAAAGAATTGGAAGCAAAAAATCTGTTGGGAAATTGCACTGAAATAATCCAGGAAATTCCTTTCATTCTTTTGAATCCAGTTGAAATCAGATTTTTGAAAGTCCCCTGCTGTAACAATGTCTGAAAGCCTTGGTTCTTCAGAGTCCAGCAATTTGTATGCCTGCCAGCTCAGGGAGTATGTTGTGAAGGCACCTCTGTGTTCAGGTAAATCTCTGCACCAGTACAGTGCCAGTTTAGTATAACTTGCTGGGACTTTAATCTTATTTTTGCCGCCTCTAAAACTTTTAGTAGGAGGGAAATAAAGGGGAGGAAAAAAACCCTGTATACTTCCAAGAATTCTCTCTGTATATATAAAATTCATTTTTGTTTGTGCCTGTGCAGATCAGAGGATGGTTTTTGGGAGTTGGATCTCTTCTTCCAACCGTGTTGGACCTGGGTATTGAACTCAGGTCGTCAGATTTGGGTGGCAAGCACCCTTACCTGTTGAACCATCTAGATGGCTTTACATTTTTTCTTATTACAGTAACAGCACATAGTATGTACAGAAAGCTTGGTAACAGAAAAGCAGAAATAAAACAAGATTTCCCAATGCCCAAATTTCTGGAATTACCAGTTAGCATTTTGGCTAAGCATTTCTAGTCTTTGTAGGTATGCATATGTGGATTAATGCAGTAGCATTCTAAACTTACTTTCTTTAGACAGGGCAATACAAAATAATCTTGCTCTACAGACTGTGAAAGTGATAGAGCTTGTGTTTGAAAATGTTAACTTCATTTGAAAACTGTATACTGTTGGGACTTTAGTAGCAAGTATATATGTTAATTGATTATAAATGTGGCCTGAAAGGGATAGGCTAGCATTCTGGATGTTTTCTGAGGTCATAGAAGCATAGCACATGACTGTTAACAAGCCATTGAAATAGAGATCTGGTCACATAGTCCTAGCATGGTCTGGAGAGCTGATTTGCTGGTTCCCAAGGGCTGATTCTGTTGTGATTCTTGTTATCTGGGCAGAGGTACCAGGGATAACAATGTTTGTGTCTGTCTGGGGATCAGCTATGCCGTTTTGATGTGATTATAAGCCCTATGTCATGGTATTCCATCTGTTTCTTTGGAAGGTAAATACACAGTTGGTAAAGGTAGATCCTGTTAGGATCAACTCCATGACAAAACCAAATCTATATGGGTGTTCTTATATAACTCAGGGTCTAAATGGAAGTCAATCAATCACTTAAGAGTTATAGATTCTGGGGCCAGTGGTCCATGGAAGAAAAAGTGACCTGGACTTCCTTATTTACTTTGGGCTATAGCAAGAATACTTAACTTTAGGTAGAAACAGAACAGAAAAAGCAGATTTTCGTATCAAGTTAAAACTGTGCAGTTTAGTATATTCGAGTACAGTTGCAAATTGAAATTACCAAGGAGAATAGAAGGAAGTAGGAAAGCATTGAGTGGGAAGATGTGAGATGGTTCCAGATTATTACCGTACCCATACTACTTGAATTTGTAATCATCAGACTGGGGTTGACCATGGAGGCAGGAAAGGTTTAGCCAAGTAGGATAAAGGAGAAGTTAGGTATGGTTGCCAAATTGATTATTATGAGTGCCTCCACTGTGTGTGTGTACATCTGTATGTGTGTATCTGTCTCACAGGAGACAAGAGAGGCCCTCCTGTCTTTCTTTGCATATTGGGAAGATTTGCTTCAAGTGCCATGCTATATCTCAGGGTCATTGTGAAAAATGAGTCATGTTACTCTTAGCCCAGGTTAGTCCACATTCTGACATCCTGCTTTTATTCTGCTAGTGCTGGATTTGGCTGTTGTGTTTTGTCATCTAAATTTTTTTTTTCCCATGGCTTTTGTTACTCAAAACTTTTGTTTGAACTCAGTTAACTACTGAATTCCCCTCAGGCCCAAGTGTCATTCTTGGTATTCTGTGGCTTAAAAATCAGTAGTAGAGGTATTGCTGGATTTATTGGGTCATATACTGTCTGTTTTTGACCTTATGTCTGGAAAGTCATATTGGATTTTTGTTGGTTTGTTTGCTTTTAAGTGTAGGCATGGGAAGTGGACAGTCACACCTAAGGTGAAAGTCTGCATTAATAGCCATGGCAGAATGGAGATGCATTTCACCTTGAAGAAGCTGGTATGGCTGAAGTTGAAGGGCTGTGAGGGCTATGAAGGAAAGTGGAAGGCAGCTGGGAGGGACTGTTAATTGCTTCCTCCCTTGGCAGCTTGCATAGTATTATTTTCTGGTGCCAAGGAAGCCAGATTTCAGGAAGGAGGCTTTTAGGTCATACCTAGCCGGGATTATTCTAGTCTTGTGTTGTAAATGTGTGGTATTTTCAGTAATAGGGGCTCACCCTCAACCCCTGGGAGGCAGCTAAGGGCTCTATCCATAATCTGTATACTGTTGGGACTTAGTTGGACTACCCTGACCAAAGTTTCTCATGCTGGGGGTGTTCGTTAAGCCTGTGATGGTTCTTGTTGGGAGCATTGCCAGTTCAAGTGGCTGAATTTTCTTTAAGACATGTGCATGTTCACACGTTCAGCTACACACGTACAAACGCACACATGCCTTGTGTTAGGAATGGCAAGGGGAGGAACTGCTGCTTTGTGCCTCTTCTCATCCTCTTGAAGGCACATAACTATCAAAGATGCTGCTGTCAGAAGACTTTAGAGTGTTAATTTGTAGCAGAGCTAAGTTTACCAAATACACCATGAAGCCATGTGGTGAACTGAATTGTGTTGTTCCCTAGAACAGAGACAAGTCTGTTGTCATTTGTTTCTGACTTTATTTTTTGGTTACAATCTCCATAAATGTAATCAGAAAAATTTGCCTTGATGTAACCTCATATTTTTGCCACTTCCCCTTAATGACACTCTGTATCTTGTGACTGATCTTGTGCTAATTCCATGGCTCAGAGGCTGGCACCTTCAGTTACCTGGAGCCCACTGCCTCTGCTTTGCCCTGGGCCAGTTGTGCCTTGATTTTTGTTTTAAAGTACACAACATAAAGTTGGGTCTTCCTTTCCATTCAGCCTGATAATCTCTGCCTTTTCATTGGTGCCTTTGGATAATTTATATTTAATTTTTAATGTGGATGGGTACTGCATTGCCAAATTTCCCCTTGTCTTATCTATGAAAATTATTTGGATATTTGATTTTATTTCACACCCACTTAAGGTTTTACCAGTTTCACTGATACCCAGTCTAAATTCGAACGTGTTCACTTGGCTCCAACTCCCTTACTGTTCCTCCTTTGATGACTCCATAGGGTATGTACGTTTCATATTTTCATTAAGCGTCTGTCAGCTGAAGGACATTTCGGTTGTTTCCATTTCCTAGCTGCTGTGAACAGAGCTGTAGTGAGCATAGCTGAGCAAGCGTCTGTGCAGTAGGGTGCCGAGTCCTTTGGACGTATGGGTCACATGGGAGATTATTGTAGCTCTTTAAGGACTCTTCACTCTGATTTTCAGAGTGGCTGGGCGAGTTGGAACCTCAGCAACAGTGAATAAGGCTTCCCTTTTCTCCACATCTTCAACGGCATTTGTTGTCAGTTTTTCTGTTGGTCCTTACCATCCTGACTGGTGTAAGATGAAATCTCAAAATTGTTTTATTTGCATTTCCCCAATTTTTAGGGACAATTCTTAGCCATTTTTATTTATTTATTTGAGAACTCGGGCCGCATCTCAAGCCCCTTTTTGAACAGGTCATTTGCCTTTTGAGGGGTGTATGTGTTATATAATTTTTTTCTGGATTTTTAATCCTCTGTCAGGTACATAGCTGGCAAATATTCTCTACCATTCTGTGGGTTTCCTCATCACTTGGCTGATTGCTTCTTTTGTTGTGCAGACGATTTTTAGTTTTATAAAACTAAAAGAGAGTCCACTTGCCATTTGTTGGCCTTAATTCTTAGACAAATGGAGTCCTGTTCAGAAAGTCCTTTCCCATACATATATCATGCAGGGTACTGCCCATGTTTTCTTTTAGCTGTTTCAGTGTTTCACATGTAGGTCTTTTGATTCCTTTGCAGTAGTTTTCTTTTCAAGTTGTAGATGGGGGTATAATTTTATTATTATGTATGTGGACATCCAGTTTTCCACGAGCCATTTGTTGAAGACACTTTCTTTTCTCTAGCATATGTTTCTGGCATCTTTGTTGAATAGTAAATGGCTGTCATTACATGCTCTCATATTTGGGTCTACAGTTTTGTTCCATTGGCCTATATGTCTGTGTTTGTTCCACTGCCGTCTTGTTTTTTATTACTATGGCCCTGTAATAGATCATGAATTCTGGAATGGTGAGTCTTATTTTTGTTCATGATTGTTTGGCTACTTAGGGTCTTTTGTGGTTCCATATGACTTTTAGGATAGTTTTTCTCTATTTCTTCTCTGTCCAGTCTCTCTCTATATCATGGGGGATATTCTGGTCCCTTGGAAAGGCTGTTCTGGCCTATGCACGGATAATTTTGGGAAACTCCTTCTCTTAAGGGCTGGCTGTAGGCTCTGCTTCTTTGTGAAAGAGTGGACCACCTTCCTCAAGTCCCAAAGGGTCCCATTTCCAGTAGTTAATCCTGTCCATACTCTGCCCCACAAAATCCCAATTCATCACTTTGAAAAGTCTGACATCTCTCTGGGTTGTCCCCATGATCCTGGTCTAACCTTCTCCTGTAGGTCTTCAGTGTCTGTCAGTCATCTCTGGCATTTCACATGCTCTGACAAACCCAGGAGCACTCTGTGGAACACTCGTCCTATGGTTTTTTTAGCCCCCCCCCCCTAAACCGCATCCTATTCCACAACCATCTGAGCAACTTTCCTTCCCTCTCCCCCTCCCTCTCCCTCTCCCTCCCCGCTTCGCTCTCCCTCTTCCCCTCCCTCTCCCTCTTTTGGTTTTTCGAGACAGGGTTTCTCTGTTATAACTCTAGCTGTCCTAGAACTCACTCTGTAGACCAGGCTGGCCTGGAACTCACAGAGATGTGCCTGCCCCCGCCT
This sequence comes from Cricetomys ansorgei, assembly GCA_026225945.1. Classification (NCBI taxonomy): domain Eukaryota; kingdom Metazoa; phylum Chordata; class Mammalia; order Rodentia; family Nesomyidae; genus Cricetomys; species Cricetomys ansorgei. The sequence continues at coordinate 8,703,359 of JAMJFZ010000882.1, forward strand.
CCCAAGTGCTGGGATTAAACGTGTTCACCACCACTATCCGGCTTGAGCAACTTTCAAACTTGAAATTACAAAGGCATAATTCTTTTGAGGAAGAGGGAGCAGAAGTTATAGATGCTTTTTTTTTTTTTTAAAGTAATATTCATGGAGTCTGTAACTCCATGGAGGGAAGGAATGTTAGAGTCACATGAAGAGAGTAAGTAGTGATTCAGAGGAGAGAGGTCAGCGTATCTGCCTCAGTTACTACATCCGGGTTCACAGTTTTCAAAGTGAGCTGAGCGCACATTTACTATTTAGTGAGTGAATAAATTACTGGACGCTCTGATATGGGGCCTTTCATTCATTATTTTTTGCCCTTACCCTTTTCTATTGTTTGTAGCCAGTGTTCCTTTGATGTATTAACTTTGGCCTTGAGATTTCTTGTGATGTTTTCTCATCAGACATGTGTAGGTAATTCTGTGACTGCTTAAGAAAGTAGGCCCCATCTGTGATGTTTAGTTCTTTAGAGTATTCTGAACTCTGTTATGTAGACTTACATCTTTGTGGCTTCTTGGGACGTTTCCCAGGTAGAAGGAACATCCTTTGAAAGCCTGGTTGAAAGAAGCTTTTTTGGAATAGTTATTTGCTTGGCTATCAGGTAGAAAATTAATAAGAGGCACAGATGGAAGAAATAGTTCTTATATTTGAGGTGATTCCTAGATTGCCATTTCTACGCTTGGTTTCTTCCCAAGAACAGTATTATCTCTGAAAGCTCCAAAGCTATGTATTCTATCCTGTTCTTCTGGGCCAGGATTAGTGTACAGTTATTTCTTTATCAACTATTTAAACATCAGTGGATAAATTTAAAATTGTATAGATTAATTTTTCATAAGTTTTAAAAAATCCCATCCAGACTCCATACTATAACTGTGTTTTCTGCTTGTGCCTGTTACATAGCTTTTGATTTGGGTTCTCCTTGCTTCTGCTGTTTGTCCTTTACAGTCCTGGTTTCTTCAAATTGTTTTCTTTATTATATTTTATACTATCACCATGTGTTGCTTATACCCATCCATGGGACCCTTCAGGGCGAGGGGGTAGAGTTGGCGCAGAGGTAGGACACAAAGACTCCTGAGTCAGGTGAATGGCAAAAAGCAGACTCAGTTTATTATAGGGGGGGAAGCCTATTATACCCTTTACCTGGCCCAGCATCCCATTGGCTGCCAGACTGCAGCTGCTGCCCCCTGGGTGTGTCCAGGTAGGTCTGTCTCTTGGCATGCCTGGGCAGGTCCGTCTCTGTGTACGTCCATGTGGGTCTCAGGCCTTGTTCTGTCCAGTGGCAGGTCCAGTTTTCTCCTACAGCCAAGATATGAAACTTTAAAACCTTATACATCTAAAACAGATATTCCCACTCTTCCCAATGCCCCCAAGCCTGATTAGTCAGTTTTGCTATATAGCCTAGGCTGGTATTCCCATGCTGGTCTTCAACTCCTGATCCTTCTGACCCAACCTTCCAAGTGCTGGGAGTACAAGCATGTGCAATCACAACTATCTTGCAACACTATTTCTCACTCTTTTTTTCTTAAAACAGTGGGTGTAAAGAACTATCACAATGTGCTTTTGGTTTTATAATGTAATAATGTCAAACTTCTTTGTGTGTGTGTGTGTGTGTGTGTGTGATGATTGGTCATTTGGAAATATTTTGGGAAACATCCGCCCAAGTCTTTTGTCCATTTTTGAGGTTAGTAGTTTTATATGTTGCATATAATAGATCCTTATCACATATATGGTTTACAGATATTCCCTATTATTCAGTTGCTTGTTTTATTTTGTCCCTCCTGGTTTCCTTTTTTTGCAGTTATTTATATAATTTTGATGAGGTCCAATTCATCTGTTTTTCTTTCCATTTGTCGCTTTTGGTGTCATGTTTAATCCAGAAAAATAATGAAGATTCACACGTTTCTATCTAAAAGCTTTATTCTACATTTAGCTGTTTGTTATATTTTGAACTTAATTTTGTTCATAGTGTGAGATAGGGGTTCAGATTTATTCTGTGGCATGTAGATATCCAGTTGTCCCAAATGGTAATTTGTTTAAAGAATTTTTTTCCGCATTAATAGAATTGTCATTCTTGCTTCTAGATTATCAGTTATCTTCTGATTGTTCTGTGTGTCTTTTTTATTCCAGTTGCCTTAGTTAAGTCAGGGCAGGAACTCAAAAACAAGGCAGGATCCTGGAGGCAGGAGTTGATGCCCAGACCATGGAGGAACACTGCTTACGGGCTTGCTCACATAACTTGCTCAGCCTGCTTTCTTTTAGAACACAGGACCACCAGCCCAGGCGCCCCCCCCCGGCTCCCCCAACACACCCACTCTGGGCTAGGCCTTCCCTTATTGATCACTAATTAAGAAAATGCCTTACAGGTGGATCTAATGGAGACATTTTCTCAATTGAGGCTCCTTCCTCTCTGATGACTCTAGCTTGTCTCTAGCTTGTGTCAAGTTGACATAAAACCAGGTCAGCACACCAATGCTATAATATTTTGTTTAATGTAGCATTATAATTTAAAAATGGAGCTGACTTTTGTCTTCTGTTTCAATATTTTAGCTGTTTGAGTTCTCTTATAATTCTCTATGAATTTTAGGATTATTTTGTTATTTTGGCAAAAATCAGCTTGCTTTTTGATAAATTACTGCGTCTGTAGATCAGTGTGGAGGGTACTTTGAATCTGTCTGTTCAGCCTTCGAATTGGTCAACACATCTCCACTTAGATCTTCTTTGACTTCTTTCAGTGTTTTCTAGTTTTTAATGTATAAACTTTCTACTTTCTCAGGTAAGTTTATTCCTCTAAATTTTATTCTTTTTGAAGCTAAGTGGAAACATTTTGGGTGGTTCATTGTGTAGACATTGTTGAACTAGTTCATTATCTTAAAAATGTTCTTTAGAGTTTTTCTAAGTATATGATTGTGTCAATAGTGATAATTTACTTTCCTGTTAGTTGATTTTTATTTTTTATTGCTTTTTATTTTCCTTAAAACATAAATGCCATTTTTTTTTTTTCTTTTCTGCAGTACCCTGGCTTGAGCTTTGAATATAGTGTTGAGTACAAGTGACAAAGGAGAATCCTTTTCCCCCTGATACTGAGAGGAAGGCTTTCCATTTTTCCATTGAGTACATGTTAAAGGGTAGACTCTGATGTTCTTCACTGTGGTGAGGTGAGGAGATGACTCGGTGGCTATTTTGTTGTCTGTTTATGATGGAAAGGAATTGTACTTCTTTCCTTCCTTTCTTCCTCTTCTTCTTCCTCTTTCCCTCCCCCTCCTCTTTTGAGACAGGGTCTTTATAGCCCTGGCTGTCCTGGGACTCACTATATAGATCAGGCTGGCCTTGAACTCACAGAGATCCACCTGCCTCTGCCTCCCAAGAGCTGGGATTAAAGTATGAGAAACCATGCCTAGTTCAAGGTGTTGGACTGGACTTTTCAGTTTTTTCCCCGTTTGAAATGATCCTGCATGCCTCCCTCCATTTCTAATATGATTTATTTATTGGTTGTTCTTTACTGAACCAGCCTTGGGTACAGTGGTACAGCTGAGTTCTCTTTGTATGTAACTCGGCTCTAGTGACTGCTAAAGTCACTGCTTTGCTTGCCACTACCGACCTCCAGCTCTCCCAGGACATCTTGTGCATCTTGCTTTTCATTTTGCAAGTTCATTCCCATAGTTTTTTGGTACTACTGTGACACCCCAACCTCTGTCTTTCACAGTTGCATTCAGATTTTTTTCATTCACAACTCTCATCTGCAATACTTTCTTTCCTCAAACCCTTAAATCTGGTGATTATCAATTGTAAAGTGTAGTCTAGACTATGAGTTTACCCCATCAGAACAGAACTGTATGGGATATTCAGTATGTGTGTTCATAGTATCTGCAGACAAACCTTTTTGTTTTGTTCTTCCTAAGCAGAGGATTTTCCTGTCTTTCCTTTGGGGCAGGTCATCTTTTACAATGCCCCACTTTTGTATAGAAGGGTATGATCCAAACTTGTGCAGGCTGAGGATACAAAAAGATACAAAAAGTTGGGGCTTAAACTCACTTGGGATAGAGTCGGGGAAAGGTGAACAGGAAGTGGTTTGGGTGATGGGAAGGGTGCGGGCCTGTGTTCTTGTTGACTTAGGTAGTTTGTTCTGAGTAGACACTGGAGTTCAAACCCTTAGGCTGGGGAGCAGCTTGTGTGCTACCCTCTGGCACCAGTTTGGTGCTCTGGAACATTTTTCTGGCCCTTTTCATTAGTTAGTATGCATGATGTAAATCCTGAGTCCCTAACGCTCCCACCCTCACCTTCGCCTGTCTGAGTTGAATCAGTGTGTTCTATCATGGCTGTAGAGATGTGGACCAGTCTGTACCTTTCCCAGATCATGGCCACCACAGGTCCATAGCTCATACAGCTCATAAGGGTTGGAGAGAAGGGCTTCCTGTAGGTCCCAGTCATGCTCAGTAAGAGTGCTCTGTAGTGCCTGCAACATTTCTATCCCCACCAGCTTGAGAGCCCTACCTTGCAAAATACTGGATCACAGTCCATGCCAGCCTCTGCTGCACCCCATCTGGCTCCATAGCAACCAGGATCCACTCCAGGGGCTAGGAGGGCTTTTTCAAACTGGCACAGGGTCAGGCTTTGACCAGCATGGCCCAAACAACAGTGCCTGCAGTGCTGTTTACCTGAAGAGGCCACCTGTGGCGTAGGCTGGTCAAGCAGAGAAAGAGCAAGCCCAAGGGTTGTTTACAGACTTACTAAATATAACAAACTATATCTCAGAAGTTTATTCTTTCTCTCTCTTTCCCTCTCCTCCCCTTCCTCCTTCGTAGACAATGTGTAGCCTTGTCTGGCTGGTCTGGAACTTGTTATGCAGACCAGACTGGCTTAGAAGTCATAAGAGATCTGCTTGTCTCTGCGCCCAGTGTTGTGATTTAAACTATGTACCACCAGGCCTGCTCTGTGGACATACATTCTTAAAACAACTTTATAGCTTTTGTACAAGTGGGTAGGGAAGGCCTTTTGTTTAACTTTTGGTGTTGCCAAGTCATTGTCAGTGCTTTAACATTTAATGCCAGGAGTGTGCATTATGTATGCGTGTGTTGGGAAGATTAAAAAATCCAGGTGTTTTTTTCTTCCTATTTTATAATTTATTGTTTATTTCAAAAATATTTCTGAGAAAATTTATGAGAGTAGAAATAATTAAGCAAATCCTACTGTGTGGAAACGTCTGTATTCAAATGTGAGTGACAGGGAGGTGGGACTGTGGTTGGACTGTCGGAGTGTGATACCTTCTGGAGTTAGGAGTTACACAAGGACAGCAGTGCGGCGGTAAAGCATCTCACTCAGAACAGACCAAGATTCTGCTTCCACACAGCTTCAGGATGCTGAGCTAGAAATCTGAAGCTGAGATGTGGAAGTCTAGGACTGATAGTTGGCTACCGTGGGATTGTATTCTGTGCTATTAAGGGAAGTTATTTAATTTCTCCGAGCCTCATTTTATTCTAGTATAAAATGAATTTCTTAATACTCGCTTTACAGTGATTTTGAAATAGAAATGAGGATGCTTGTAATTTGGGTGAGCTTGCTTCCGAAGTAGACAGGGTCACTACTATGAGTAAAATGTTTTGTTTACTTTAAACCAGTAGCATATTTGAAAGTGTTTCTGCAACCAAGGCTAAGATCTGCTTATCTTTTGGCTTTAGAACAGGATTTTTTTTTTTTTTTTTTTGTGTTTTGGCACAGGCTTTAGTGTTTTCATAGTTGCAGGTAACATTCCAAGCTCATTTGTTGATAATTGCTTATTTCCTTCTATTGTGGTTTTTGTTATTGTTCAGAGTGATATTGTCAGAGAAGTTAGACAGTTTTATGTTCTGCCTCTAACTTCCTGAAGCGGGACACTCTCACGCTCGTGGTTGGTTAACTGCACCTGGTGCACGTCTAAATAGTAGACTTTGAAGTTAGTGCAGTGAAATTTGGGAAGGCTAATTTCGTTGCAGTTTTGGACGTCGAGAAGCCTGTGATGTTTCCCTCCCGACTGCAGATGAAGTATCCAGTAGGAGAATCTGCTGTTGCTGTGGGAGTTAAAGTGTCAGGAGGCCTTACTGGGCTGCCAGTGCGGTTTCTTGTGTGTTGGTTTACTTCTGTGATTTTGAGATACTTTTTTCTTGTTCTCAGCAGTCACGAATACCATAAATATGAAGTTCAAAATGAATAATTACTAATTATTCTACTAATAACTACTAATAACTAGATTATCTAGTTATTATTTATTATTATTCCTACTTAGAAGTTTGGAAAAGTTCTGACACTGCATATCAAATTTCAATGATGAAATTTCAAATAATGTTGATGGGCTGTAATTTACAAATGTATGTTTACATATTTAAGCATAGTTTTGATTCAGAGGATTATCTACCTTAAAATATTCTTAAGAATATTTTTCTTAACTTATATTTTCCATTATAAGTTAAATGTACTCTGTGTGTTAGCTTTTTCCCTAGACTTTGGGTCAGAAGAACAGTTTCACTAAACAGTTTATTGGGGAAAATAGCCCTGCTTCTGGCTTTTATAGACTCCCTTCGAAAAGGAAGAGCTGCGATTGAGTCGGTTACAACGGCAGTGGAAGATGTCTTGCAGCTGTGCCGTTTGGTTCCATTCCAGAGATAGTATTTGTGTGCACTGTCAGAATGTCTTAAAGCCCACCCTGGAAAGGGTTCAACTCTATAAATGGACTATTGTTTTATAATCTCACATGTTCTTATGGGGTGCTAGTGGTGCTGGTGGTCTTCATTGGTTTGCCTTTTGAACTGACCTTTTATTAGACACAGGCCTTACAGTTTCAGAATAGGAATTAACGGTTGTAGTTTTTCTATCTTGTAAAATAAATTTAGGCAGGCCCTTGGCACACACTATGATGAAAACAAATCGCCCTTCCTCAAACTTTACAGTTTCAGCGGTGAGTTTTTAAGTTCTCTGGTTTATACAGATAAGCACATCGATACTCATTTGGTTATATTCTTCTTGTTAGTTTAATAAGTACTGATTTACAAATCAAGTTTATAAATCAGAAGACGGAAGATTACACAGGAAATTCCAAACACTGAAAAGTTAAAAAACAGAACAAAACAATGCTGTCTCATTGGAAATTGTTTAACCTAACTGGTATTGAGTCTGTTTGTTTACATACATTCTGGGAGAATTGTCGTTGATTAGAAGAGATTGACAATATTTTCCCCTAAAACTTAGAAGTTTCCCTTTCTCTAAGTGCTTTAAAGTTACTTATGTGGAGATGTCATTCTCCCCAGCTGAAAGTGTTTGGTAGTTACCTTCTCTTCATTGTTAGTCTTGGAGGTTCCACAGCCTCTTCCCTATTCCTCACTCCCACACCACAGTCTCACAGCACTTCCTTACCCTCGTGGGTCTCTGAAGCTCTCTCTTCCTGTGTGTGCTTGGACATTTCCGCCCAACTGGGCGGTTCCCTCTTGCCATCTTGCAGGTTCCTTGCTGCTGTATCTGCTGCTGCCTGGGAATTTATCATGAGCATTTTCTTACCCATTTTTTGCCCAGGGGCTCCACCTACTCTGACCCCAGATAACCTAGCAATTCCAGATATTCATATGGAAACCTAGCCTCTGTCAGTCCATCACCCATCAGCTTTTAATTTTCTGGTTGGGTGGGTATCATATAGACACGTCAGTGTATATCATACCATCCAAGAAGCTTTTGACTCCTTTGTCCTTTCGTGTGTGTGTGTGTGTGTGTGTGTGTGTGTGTGTGTGTGTTTGTGTGTGTTTCAAGTCTCTGTCTAGTCCAGTTGCTCTTATTTGGCTTTTTTCTACCAGCAACTTAGGAATGCTGTTCTCCTTTACTCCCACAGTCTAGCTTACTGTTAAGTCCTGTCCATTTTTCTCACTGAACAGTTATGGACTCCACCTCTTTATTTGGACTTTTGTTGCCCCTGCCTTAGTCTCTTGGATCGTTGGAGAATCGTTTTATCCAGCTTCCTCTCATTGTATCACTTGTTCTCACATGGCTGCCAAAGTCGTCTTCCAGAAATACAAAGTTAATATTATTTTCCATCGCCGACAGGACTGAGTGAAAACATCTGAGTTCAATACTGATCCTGCATTGTTTGGCTGTTGCTTCCGTTTTCCCATCTCCACTCCCCACCCTGTGTTCCAGGCAGATGAGGTACTCACCGTTCCCTACAGCACGTTTATCTTTAATGGTCCCGTGCCCTTCCCTACTGTTCCCACACTCTGGAATGTACTTACACCCACTTATCTGCCCAGGAAGCTCCTTCTTATCCTTCAAGGTCACCTTGGGAATCATTCTGCCCTCATCAAGTCAGTTATTGTTAAATTGTTTTTGCCTCCATTACAGCTCCTAACTGCCCTCTTAGTGCAGTTACACAGTCAGGCACCCTCCTCTCACACTGCCGGGAGCCACACTTTATACAGATCTGTAGGCTCAGAAGCTTTCAGCGTGCAAAGAGCAGTTCCTCGTGGGATGAACAGATAATAGCAAACCTCAGTATACCGAGCTCAAATCAAGATCTCATAGGCAGAAGAAATGGACAGTGTGCAGGCATAATGTTGCATAATTGTGTGTTGTTCGGACAGGTAGGCATTTGGATTGAGAGCGCATATGTACTTGTGGTGAGGATTGTCTTCCTCAATTTAAGTTTGCGTGGTGAAGTTACAGGACATGGGCGCAGAACTGCAGTTCCTAGTTAGGTTGCTAATAAAACTGTGACTGGGAGCTGGGAGCATGATGAGTTCTCAGAGCATCTCACTTTGCATGTCAGTAGAAGGGGATGCTAAGGCCAGGGAGGTAAACAAATCCTGTCGTGGGGTTGTTACCACCCACCATCCCCCACCCGCCCTGGCTGTGCTGGACCGAAGGCTAGACACTGCCCATTGTATTGCACCTCAGTGCTCAGTTTTATGTCACTTGCTTTTTTATTTTATAACTTGTTTACATTGGTTGTGTGTGTTTTGACGGGCGTGAGTGTGAAGGTCAGAGGACAACTTTTGGGATCTGGTTCTTCCTTCCCACCTATGAGCCCCAGGCATTGAATTTTAGGTTGTCAGACTTAGCAGCAAGCATTATCACCTACTGAAGCCCATGGCCTCTTGAGGATAATGGTAGCTATTTTTGTTTTTTAATGTGCGGGGAATATCTGTGTGCTTTGTGTGAATGCGTGAGCATGTGCATGCGTGTGGGTGTGTATCATATGTCTGTATACCTGTTGAGGCCAAAGGTTGGTACCGATTGTCTTTCTCAGTTACTCTCTACCGTATTTTTCAAGACAAGGCCTCTCTGGGAACCTAGAGCTCATTGAGTGGGTAGGCTGGTTTGTCAGCGAGCTCCATCTGCCCTTTGCTGCGTCTACCACATCTGCTAGGCTTACAGATGCACTACACTGCTGCCAACTCTCATGTGGTCCAGTGGGTCCAAACTCAGGTTCTCCTGCTTGCACAGCAGGCACTTTACTGACTGAGTCATCTCCCCAGCTCCCAGTGATGGCTGTGTTAAAAGCCGGATGAAAAAGATTGAAGAGAAATTGTAAGAGGTGGGTTGGGTTGGGGAAAATAGTTTTCATTTTGCACGCTGAGGAACAAATAGATAAATCAGACTGGTAGGGAGATCATTGTATTTTAATGTTTCTTCTTTTTAAAAGTGAAGTTAAGTATAGGATACAGTCAGCCATTTTACAGAAAAAAGGCTAGCTGAAGATTCTGATCATTGAAAAAAATTTTTTTAATAGTATTCTGAATTTCTTTAGTGTTTGTACTTTACTGGCAGCTATCACAATGATTTTCTTTTGATTCCCAACCCTCATCCTTTAACAAGATTTTAGTGGCTGATACCTTCATTTTATAGACTTAGGTTAAACAGCAACTTGAGAATATTATTTAAGCTGTTTGGGTGTAAGTTTAATGTTCTTTTGGGTTGAAAGGAGTAGATAATTAAAAAGAAAATTAAAATTTATGAGTGTTTTGCCTGCATGTATGTTAGTGCGTAAAAAACGCTATTGGGCCCCCTGGAACTGTGAGTAGCCTTGGGTTCTGGGAATGGAACCCCAGTCCTCTGCAAGAGTGGCAAGTGCTTTTAGCCACTCAACCATTTCTTCAGCCTGAGTAGATAATTTTTTAGCAACGGCCCTTTGCTAAGTGTCCTTGGGAAGGTATTGGCTTTTTCTTAGGTACAGAAGTTGGGGCAGGTTGGGAAGTGCTTTATATCTGTATCTTTCATATTGGAGTTGTTTGTTTTTTGACATTAGGTTACAGTGAAGGGCCTCGTTTCCATGTTCTTCCCTTTTCTTCCTCAGCCAGGCAGGGCAGTTTGCTACAGGAAAAGGAATTGGGACTATGAATCAGAATCAGATATCTAGCTTGGTTAGATCGGCTGCCAACTCACTATGTAATCCAGACAATTATCCTAGTTTGGGGGCTTCAGATTCCCCATCTCTTAAAGCCCATGGTGAGGTACATGAACTCTGAACTCTGAGACCATTTTTTGCTTTGACTTTGATTCTATAAAAATCCCATTTGCTGCGTCAAACTGTCGAGTATTACACAGTGGCTAGCAGAGCCTTTGTTTTTGCTCTTTGTGGTAGTCTTTGTGATAGGTAGTTTAATTTTATTTTGTTTATTCAATTTTTTAAGCCAACATGGGTATTGTTACTGCCTAACAGTAGCACCTGTTCACTGAAGAGCGTGAGGAGAATGAGTCTTGGCTTGGCATTGCAGGCTTGTAACTCCTTTCTTGATTTGCCAAGGGAGTTAGCCACTTCTGCTGCATCCTTCCTGTACTTCTCTTGCATCTGTTGTCACACGTGACCTAATGATTTGTTTATGTGTCTGTCTTCCCTGCTGAACTTTGAATTCTATCTATGAGACTGTTGATACCAAGGAGGAACTCAGCAAATGCTTCCTAGGCATTTCAAATGCAATTTGTAGGTTGGTTTGGAGAACTTCCTACTGCTGGGCTTCAGCAGGCCCTCAGAGCAAAGCTGAGTGGGGTTTTGATAGGTGCATGTCATCAAATTGAACTCTGAAATGGGCCAGATTGCAAGGCTGGAGCAAAGAGAAAACCCCAACCCCCAGGAGATTTACAGTAACTAATAGGTTTACTGAGAAAACTGGCATACTGAGGAAGCCAGTCCCTCTGCGTTGGCGAGCTTTGCAAGCACAGGTCTGTTTTTCGTTTCTGCTTTCACCGCATGCTCTCTCAGCTCTTCATCACACTCATCTATAGACTGAGGTGCTGCCCTACTCTGGACTCTCCCCACGTTGCCTTCAAGGGGGGGCAATCAATAGATTAAGGCCAGTGACCTGCAGTTGTTCTCTTGGCTTCTGACAGTCACCAAGTAGAAGCACACCTTTGCTGGATCATTACGTTAGTCCGACTGTATGCTTCCGTTGTGCTTTAGTGCTTTACAGTTAATTTCTAAAAGTATGTATTAAGTGCTTTGTTAGATACTTTTTGGTGCTTTGAAAGCAGTAACTTTATAATTAGAAAATTTGAATCCCCATCATTTTATTTTGCTCTTTTTGGTGTGTGTGTGTGTGTGTGTGTGTGTGTAGGATGGGATGGGGTGGGGTGGGGGTGTCAGTGCTTAGGAGTTGACCATAGCTCCCAATGCATGCTAATAAAGCTTTCTTCCACAAAGCTGTATCCCCATCCCCTTTACTGTTTTCTTCCTTCCCTTGAATTTGTTCCCACTTGGCCTGCATTTCCTTTGTAAAAATTTAAGGCATACTGTATATTTTCCAGAGTACTACAAATCTATAAAATTTTAGGTAATGTAATTGAACATGTGAGTATAATATTGCCGGGATGTCTGGTTAAGGAAGAAATTTTGCAGATGACTCATCTACAGATAATTCCGCATTTAGAGTCTGGAAGAAATTAAATGGTGGTGTGTGGCACAAAGACAGCTTGTACATTGGAGGCCAGGTACTCGTGGAACAGTGGTTCTCTTCCTTCCCTGTGTCTGCCTTCTGTTGACCCCAGATGGATGTACCAATAGCAATTATCCTAAGACATACAGGGTTTTAGAAAAGGTAAATTAGCCAAAGAACATTTGAAGAGTCAGGCATATTCTCCATGGCGGTGGCGGTGGGTGTCAGTCTTGTATGATGATTGGAGGATCGGTTTGTTGCATCCCAGTCAGATCTATTGATTATATTAGAAAAGAGAGAAGGGTATTTGAGAACTTTGCATGTGGTTTTAGGACTCGGCTAGGAACTTAGGTTGTCATGTTCCCCCTGGTTTGGATCAGTTCTTAGAGGAAGGCTGATAGCACAGAGATGTGACAATTAAAGGGCTGGGAGCTGAGTTTGTGCCTTGAGCTCACTGGCCAGATGACCATCAGGTTATTGCATCCTCTGCTTTCATTTTTCTGGAGACAGTCTTGCTTGAGGCCTTGGCTGGTCTCAGAGTCAAAGCAATCTTCTTGTAGCCTAAGGATTGCTGGGATTGTGGGCATCACCCCCAACACTCTTTTCTCCCCTCCCCTCCCCTTCCCTCCTTTTCCTCCCCTCCCCTCCTCTCCTCTCCCCTCCCGTTCCCTCCCCTCCCCTCCCGTCCTTTCCGGTTCCCTCCCCTCCCCTTCCCTCCTTTCCCCTCCCCTCCCCCTTTTCCTTCTTTCTCCCCTCCCCTCCCCTCCCCTCCCCTCCCCTCCCCTCCCCTCCCCTCCTCTTCTCTTCCTCCCTCTTTTCTTTCTTTTTTTCTCTTATTTTTTTATGTGGAAAACAGTTTTAAAAAGTCAAGTTACCTTGGGTTTAAGATGAAAATCTACATAAACTCTTGTACACAAAAAAAGGAAAAATGTTCTCCTTAACAAACAATTCTCTTGACTATTTATACAAACTACATTTTAAGGATAAACTTTCCTATTTTCAGTTTTTATGATAATGATGATACAACATAAAAATAGAGTTTCAAATATTTTTTTTCAAGATGCATGTAACATACACAAGTGCCTGTTAACAAAATGCAAGCTAGGTTTCAGCATATATATCCTGAATTGTCTATATCTCTTAGGAAATGAGGAATTTAAATGTAACTGGACATACTGTTAGAATTCTCTGCTGATAACCGTTGGGTAAGATCCCAAAGTTATTTCACTTCTGGACTCAGTTTACTAATATAAAAGTAAAGGATTTTAAAATAGAAATAATAGAGACAAAAAATCAACTGTTTAGAAGCAGACCGAAGTGTAAATTTTGGCCTTACTGTGTCCCGGATGTATGCCTGCAGGAGCACATTTAATGTCTTTGGATTGCATGTCCAAATCATAATGCCACAAAAATTACTTCTCTCAATCTCTCCAACGAGATTTGTGTAGTTTTGAAGCCAGCAAGAGCTGAGCAGTAGCACTGAGTTCCATGGCTATGAGGAGTCAGGCTGCCGTAACAAAATACCACAGACTTGGTGGATGGAACAACAGAAATTTATTTTCTCACAGCTCTGGAGGTTAGACATCCAAACTGGTTGCCAATATCATTTCTGGTAAGGCCTCTTCCTGGGTTTTAGTTAGGTAGCTGTGGTGTAAGCTCTTTGGTATTTGTTCTCACAGGGGCATTGGTTTTTGTCATTAGGACCTCCTCTTCCCAGCCTCACCCTAAATTTCTTGTCTCCTAAAGCCTCCACCTCCACATAACATCACACTGGGAGTCATCTTCAAAGAACAAAGTTTAGGGGGACACATTTCTTCCCTATGATTGGATATGGGTAAAGAGAGGAAAGACACAGGTCTGGTAGATTGTCTGAGCCTACTTAGCTGGCCTTAGTTCTGACTATAGGTCAGTGGCTGCCAGACTTCTTCATTCCATAGAGCAGTATGGATCAGAAAATTTCTGGAACTGATATGCGTAATAAATTTGTAACCACACCACCAGTATTTATAAAAATATGTTTTAAGGGCTTCTGAGATGCTCAGTAGGTAAGGTGCTTTCTGGCAAGTTGGAAGACCTGAGTTCAATACGTGGAACTCATAGATTAGAGAGAGAGCTAATTCCTGTAACTTGTCCTCTGACCTTCACACACACCAAAGGTGTGCACACTTGTGCATGCATCTAATTTACAAAATAAATAAATGTAAAAATGTTTAAAAATTGGTTCACATTTAATATGGGAAGAACTTGATATGAATAAAGGATATTACTTTTACTAAGTAAAATGGATTCTATTGAAAAATCTCATCAGATTGCTCTTTTGTGATACTATGACAAGTTGGTGAGAATAGTCTGCTCTTCTTACATGGAATGACTTTAAAGCTTTGTGTAGTTTGACAGAGGTATCGTTTTGGAGCTGTTATAAAAACTTCAGTAAATCTTCTCATGAAGAAAACCTTACCCTTTTCCGACCATTCGGTATAGGTGGCATATTGTATTTTGAAATACCTAACGTGTTTGCATTATGATTGGAAAATACTCTTTTCAACCTTTTAAGACCTTGCGAGAACCAGCATAAGTCCTCTGGGCCATGTGCCCGAATTGCATGACGTTTCATCAATATAGAGTGACCTTCCACCTTTGGGGGACAATCAAAGGCAACAGCAAGAACTTGTAATGTTTTGGGAGTTTCTTGGATATCCCTGATCAACAGCTCAAAAGAAAGCTTCTCATGCCTATTATTAGCCTTTGACACTTGAGGGGAGCAAAAATAATTACCATAAAAACTGATGGAACCTATTAGGTGGCTCAGTGGGCAGAGATGCCTGATGCCACGCCTGGTGACCCGAGCTTGATCTCTAGACACATGGTGAAAGGAGAGAGAACTCACTTCTAGGCGTTGTTCTGCAGCCTCCACGCACACACTCTGTAGTAAGTCCAAATGTAAAAAACCCAACTACATGAGAAAGGCATTCTTAGAGATGCGTGAATCATAAAAATTGCAATTACAGAATTAGAGTTTTGTCACCAAAACAATCTTTATGTAGTTACTGCATAGAATAGGCAGCAGGAAGCTGTCTTTGGCCTACACAAATTTTCTAGCTGAGGAATCAAATGACTTGGAAGTGAGCTGGCTTTTCTACTGAGCATGCCCTTCTCCAGCAGGGTCCAGCTTGGGTGGGGCCCCGTTTGCTCATTAAGCTTTTGGAGCTGGATTTCCATCAGCTTTCTTTCCAGCCTTCCAATGACAGGAAACAGGAGACAGCTGGCTGGATGTGCCTAGATGCTGTCTGCGTATGCGTATCCAGGAGGAGAGTTCTGTCGGAGCAGTTGGGTTTTGTGGTACATGCTTACTTGTTTCTGCTCATGAGAGGAGTTTGTTGTGGAGAACGTGATTAAATATCCAGGGGGCTGAAAGCGTGCAATATGCCAGTGTACTGAGTAGATGGAATTTGGGTATGTATAGTCTTTGGGAAAGGAATGTTGTATTGTATTTTGATGTAAGCCCTGTTGAAAATGTGTGAATGTGTGTGTGTGCATATGTGCATGACTGCATGCATATGTGTGTGTTTTAGTGGCCAAAATTTTAAACTAGCTGTTTGCATTTTTTTTAGGCAAATGTTGAATTTGTGTGTATTATCTTTTACACAAATAGCCATTTCAGATATGGCCTGCGAGAGCAATGGAGCTAGTTTATTATATATATTTGTGCTACTGTCTCACCATTGACTTTCTCACCTCCCGTTTGAGAAACCATATGAAAGTAAATTACTTTCTAACTCACTGTAAAGCCAATGTCTGCTGCATAGTTATTTTTGTAGCACATTAAAGGGTGAAAAACTCAATGTAGTAATTACTTTATAGAATGTTGATTTTCACTCCAATGTATCTGATTAAAAGGAGTTGTACTATAGCTCTTAGAGGTGCAAATTCCCACTGTTTTAGCATCTACAGAGTCAAAAGTATGCAGTTATCAAGAACTATATGCTGTTTTCATAATGTTGTGCTCTTTTATTTCTAAATATCTAATCTTGCCATACTGAGGAAATGCGAAAATTCATTCTATTGCTAAGATTCTGACATTTATATGGGATTAAAAAGAAAAGCAACTCATGGTTTTTCTTTATATGGTTTACTCATTTAGTAATCTTTCTTCAAAACATGAAGAGCAAAAATCTCTGCGATTCTGGTTAATGCTACAGGGACTACCCCACTGTAATGAGGGTTTCAGGGGAAGAGTGCATGTGTATTCAGGCTGCAGCATTCCCGAGCTTACAGAGAAGAGGATTTGAAAGCAGGCTCTAGCTTGGTGGACTTGTCATAGTCTGGGGCATTGATTGACTTTGACAAGCTTTTGTCTTATGACCCATTAAAATGCAGCGTCTGCAGCCTGTGTATTTATCCCACGTAGTTAACCTTGGTGGATTTGTCTTTAGCTTATTTGGGAAGAGCCTCTGGAAATACTGTTGTTATTTTATAGCCACAGGACTTAGAGTTTATTTACACAGAAGTCAGTAACTGGTTGTTGGTTACCACTTGATACTAAGTAGGTATGAGTGTCAGTTGGGGGTTGGGTGAGTATCCTATGCAGAGGGTAGCTTGGATGAGGTCAGAAAAAGTACACTTCATGGTATCTGTTAGGATCAAGAGAGGTTTTAGACCTGCTCTGTTTGAGCCTAGTTTCAATGTCAAGAAACTGTTAGTATATTTCTATTTTCTACAGAGTGTTATATGATGATGGTCTAATAAATACTCCCTAGATACTAGGAACAACATAGAAGTATTATTGAGAAGCCACCGGATGTTTGACATTGCACTGGGAACATGGAGTTTTACTCATCTCACAAAAATGTTCCTCTCTCTGGGAGCATAGTAGCAGATGTGGGCCAGGGAGGAGGTGTGGACAGGAAGCATGACATCTTTGTGTTTATGAGGCCAGTTTGTTGCTGCTTTTCCCTATAAATGAAGAGGAAGCTGCTGAAAGTGATTGGGAGTATTTATATATGACCATCTTACACACTTACCTTCCCTTTCCATTTTCTTTCCCTTTAAAGAAAATGTTCTCAACTTTCAGAGAACTGGTATGTGTTACATTTTCCTTCCTTCAGCAGATAATAATAGCAATCTTTGGTGGCTTCTTGCACTGCAGCGGTGTGCCATGGATTCTCTGCACTGCAGCAGTGTGCTGTGGCTGCCCTGGACTGCAGCAGTGTTCTGTGGCTGCCCTACACTGCAGCAGTGTGCTGTGGATTCCCTACACTGCAGCAGTGTGCTGTGGATTCCCTGCACTGCAGCTGTGTGCTGTGGATTCCCTGCACTGCAGCTGTGTGCTGTGGCTGCCCCATAGTGTGCTGTGGCTGCCTTGCACTGCAGCAGTGTGTTATGGCTGCCCTGCACTGTAGCAGTGTGCTTCCCTGCACTACATCAGTGTGCTATTAGAGAAAGACTTGTTTGAGCTCTACACTGAGGTTGGGAAAAGTAAAGGAGGGTAAAGGGTAAAGGAGCAAGCAGGGCTTTCTCAGCGACTCTAGCTTTCTCTCTCTTTAAATGCATGACTGAGAATGATTTTTAATTTTTATTATATTTATGTGTGCATGTGTGCACACAGGCGCATGTGCCAGGGTGCCCAGATTGGTTAGTTAGTTATCTCCTTTCACTATGTGGGTCCTGGGACCAAACTCATACTGCAGGCTTGAAGGCAGCAATCTTGAAGGCCCATGAAAATGTTCCTTTAATAGTAGTACTGTTCTGAGCACATTGGTTTTAAACTTAGACCCAGAGGTTTATGTGGAATGAGGTTGGTATGTGGAATACTTTAATAGGTTAGTAGAAATCAGTAACTTTGAGGATGTAGAGATAGTATTAAACTTCACTTGCTAGGCAGTCAGTTTCATACATCTGAGTTGGAGTAGCCTGGAAGGTATCTGTGCTCCTGCTGTTCATTTGAGTGGCTGGAGCTGTGGGACAGGGCAAGGTGGTACCGCTGCTCTTACTTAATGCGTAAGTGCATTCTAATACAGTTGGGAAGTGCTTCGTCTCATCACAACTTTGACTCAGTGAAAGCTCTTTTCTCCTACATTGCACTTGTATATCTCACTTACCAAGTGCCAGTTACCAGTTCCCACAGCCTGTTACTCTTCTAGATTCTCCCTGGTTTCTTCCCTAGTATACAAATAGATATATATGTATATATGTGCACATAAAATTATTTCTTTCACATACTGTACTTTCAACCTACAACCTAGTTAGCATATCATATATAACATCTGGATCTGGCTTTTTACTTAACAGTTTCAATGACCCATACGTCTCTTTTTTTCCTCTTCCTCGTTGAGTCATCTCCTATGTAATTATATCACATATGTGCAAATATGTCAATAGGATTCTTTACTATAAGTGAGACTGTTATTTAATTAATTTATTTATTTGGTTTTTTTCAAGACAGGGTTTCTCTGTTGTAACTCTGGATGTCCTGGAACTCACTCTGTAGACCAGGCTGGCCTCAAACTCTATAGTTATAGTGCCACTACTCCGCCCATCTTGAGACTGTTAATTTAAAACACATATTTGGGTTTGTGATAGCTGTGTTTTTGTTTCTTTGATTTTTTTTTTTTTTCTTTAGGATAGAGTCTTACTGTGTAGCTGTGGATGGGCTGGAACTCAAAGTAACATATACCTGCCTCTACTTCCCAAGTGCTGGGGTCAAAGGTGTGTACCACCATGTTTGGCCCCATGATATAGCTATTGACAAATTGACTTCTATGGTGTCTGTACCAGATAGTCTTCAGTAGCAGCTATATGCAAATGTATCTGTATCGATAGTCCTGTTCAGTGATCACGTGATTCAAGAGGGGATATCACCATTCTAAATTTGAAGCTGTATTTCACAGAGTTTTATTCTGTAGCCCAGTTGAGAGTTGAACTGACCTTCTTCTGCCTTAACTTCCTGACTACTGAGGTCACAGACTAACATCTGCCTGGCCTTCATGGCCTTCAGGTGGCATTTCTCCTACTAGGAATGCATGAGGCTATGCTTTTATTTCAGCTCTATGACTGTTTTTTAGCCTTGTCACCTTTTCTCCCTTCTAGGCTGGTTTCAATAAGCCTAGCAATTCAAAAATTTAATTTGGATTTTTGATGTTGGGTCAGTTGTTTTATTGGGCTTATTACTCAAACTGCTTCATTTCAATTAAGTACAAAAGATTATACCTTTATCCATATAAAGGTATATAAAGGTATCCCCTCTTTTCACTATCTAAAGGGAATATAATACTTACAAGGTTTTGTTTCTTTCTTATTTAGTTCAGCAACTAACGCTGTATTTTACTACTATCAGGCTAAAAAAAAAAAAAATCAAACACATAAACTTAAACACACCCTTCCCAGCATTTTATCAACATGGCTCTTAGTCATAAAACTCACTGGGGAATACCACTACCACCACCACCACCACCACCACCAAAGTCTATATGTGTTGTTCTCAGTTTATTTTTTCTCTTTCTTTCTTCCTTCCTTTCTTTCTTTCTTTCTTTTTTTTTTTTAATTGTATTTTTCAACAGTTTTTTATGTAGTCCAGGCTTGCCTTGAGCTCACTGTGAGCCAAAGGTGGCCTTGAACGTCTCCCAATCCTTCTGCCGCCATCTCCCAAACTGGCCTTTTCTGTTTATTAAGGCTTCATTTCTTTGCTTTCTTTAGACTTCAGAAGTCATTTGAATGTCTTTGGCAAGCATTTCGGCCATAGGAGAGTGTGTTATTTTCTTTCACAGGAGCTCTGGCCTGGGACCTGACTGGGTCTGGCATGGTAAGAGGATGGTCCTCTTTCCTGTGTCTTTTGTCAGTACTCTATATCCTGTTCCTGGTTGTCCTTAGGCTTTCTCCTTCAGTGGACTCCAGATGATTATAACATTTCTGTAGTGTTTGGAGGCATTAAAGCAGGCTGCCCTTGCAGAGGGAAAAATCTTTTCTTGGAAATTCATCATCCAATGAATGCATGTCTTCTTGACAAAAAGGGAAACCTCAAGATTGTTCTAGACCAACAACCTGCATTGGTGCTGTCCTGGATGTATTCCCTATGCATACATGTGTAAGCGGAGAAAAACAGAACAAATGTGGGTTTTGTTAAAAAGGAGAAAAAGAGGAAATACATGCTCTGAATGAAACCTGATCCTGCCTGTACTGGAACTAGCAAAGGGCTGCTTTGTAACTCATATCTTTTCAATGTGTGGGCTTAATTTCAAGCAGATGTTGGTTTGCATCTTTATAGAAATAGTATGTTATCATGAGTTTTTAAATCACGCTTTAAAAGTAAGCAGTCATGGCCTAGCAAGTGACAGGGTGGGCAGCACTGGGTTATTTAACAATTACTTGGTTATCTTCACTGAATAGATGTTTCTTTAAAATGTATTTGCACTTAGTGAATAGAGAACATAGCATTTCTAAACCTTCTCATCCTTCAGAGAAACAAACCTGCAAAGACTTCCCTCCTTTGCCCTCCCCCGTGCTTAGCATACTCTCTGCTGCTGAACTTTTCATAAGTCCTTAAAGTCCATTTTGTCTCCTTGTTTTCTATTACTCTTGCTTCCTCTTCAAGTTTTTAACCTTCCTTTTCCTCTCTTCCCCTTTTCTCCCATCTATTTTCTCCTTAATGTTTTACATAGTTGAGAAACATCACCCTGTAATTCCCCAGTAGAATTGGGTAGCTTCTGATTCATTCCTGTATTTGTTTTTCTCACATCTGATACTTTAATGGAAGATAGTGGCTATTAAAAGAATCTTCCCTTTGGCTGTGGGCTGCTTGGGGAGATGAAAAAAGTGAGCAGTTGTGTATCTCAGCAAGATTCTCTACTTCTCTCTTAAGCTGTCACGAACATGCCAGATGAATGCTAATTTTGTTAGATCCTAGAAGACAGCTGAATTAGAACTCTCTGCACATTGCCAATATATCTTTATGTTCGTGGATATTTGTAGAACAGTTTTGTTTGTTTCTCAAAGTTGAAACAAAAATCTCTTATCCTCTTACCACCAGTTTTGAAGTTTAAAAATGCATACCTTCCCATTTTGTTAGTTTTGGCTCTTTAAATACTTCTTTATGCTATGTTAGGAGAAATCAGAGCCCTGGTTGCTTGTGATCTCAGCACAGGGAGGCAGCCACTCAGCTGGCAGTCTTGCTTTGCCTGTTTCTTGGCTAAGGGTTACATGAACTAGAGGGGCTATAGCCCAGGCTCTTCATGTTGTAAGGAAACACTTGGTTCTACCATTAGCCCAGACTCTTTCCTTAAAGTTCTTTCAGAGTATGTAGAGTTGGGTGGCTATCTTGGGCAGTGTTGATTTAAAGAGCCTGTGTTTTAAACAGGAGAATGTATAGTAGGTGGTTTAAGCCAGTGTAGCAACAGCATGTTGGCATTTTACCTCCTTTTTTGAAACACAAGAACATAAAGAGTAGTTTTCTTTAATATTATCTACTGAAGATTACGGTCTTCTGAGATGGTTTTCTGCTTGATTGCTTGTTCAGTGATGCATGCTTTTTTTGGAGCTGTCACAATAACAAACACTTTCATCAGCCCAGTTGGAGAATGCCAGCGTGGTAATTGTGTCAAAACCACATGCTTATCTAATGGGCTGATTATTCACAGCAGCGTTCCTTTTGGTTGTTGTTAAGTAGAAAAGTCCTTAGGATATTATATAACTAAACTACTAATGATGGAGTTGGGTAATTCTAATTAAAGATTAATGAGCATTTCCATAATTTGAGAAACTTTAGTTCTGGTTTGGGCTTTGCCCTTTTAATTTTGTTACCTTAAGCAAATTTTAGCTTGCTGAATCTTTTACCTTGCTGATAAAATGAGGATATTAGACTAGATATTTCAACAATATTCAGAAAATAGTATTTACTAAATAGTGTTTACTGCCTTTTGAAGACAAATCTTGATGCTACTGCAAAGAAAAACAAACAAACACAAAACAAAACAAAACCCTTCCTTTGTGGACTTTGATTTTAGTGGGAAATGCAACCCTGAATTACAGCATGCCACACTGTGTTTCCATTTTTCTGGGTGGTGCAGTTAAAGGCCTGTCCACATCTGAAATGCCAAGAGTTACAAGCATGCTAATTATGGTGAATGCATGTGCTGTAATCATGTTCTCTTGATGGTAGTGATTTGTTTAAGAAAACATCTTACAAACAAAGAAGGCAGTGTTAGGTTTGAGCTCTTAGAGCTATTTTAAGAATACGGTTATTTACATAGAGTTACGCCTACTTTTATTGTTGACTATTCACAGGTCAATTAACTATTTCCATTGTTTTCTGTCTTATAACATCAATTTGAAAGAGAACACCAGTCAGCCCTGGGGTTGTGAATACAGTGGTCACTGATGCAGTTTGTGAGGCTCACCCTTTGGTTGGTTCATCTGTGCTCTTTATTTCTGTATTAGCAGTTTATCTTCAATTTTTGTCCCTTAGCTTGTGATCACGTGGCCAAGTAATCACTTTCAAATATGATGAGATAATGTGTTAGTCAGGGGCAGAGCTACTTATGGTGAATTACAGCATACATTCTATTACATGTTCTATAATCACTTCCACAAATCTTTACGGAGTAGAACAGCAGTTTTGTGATCCACCAGGTAATTCATGGGTGTTTTGAAGAACAGAAATTGCATCCCTCCTGACACAGAGAGCCGTTAGTGTCAGTGCCCGATTAAAATATGAACAGCTATTAATTTGTTTAACACAACTTTTAAACATAAAAACTTTAGTTTTATGTTTCACTGCTTTCTGAATATTTTGGCCAAAAACCAGCTTCAGTTGATTGTTTCCCTGGTTCTTTCTCACAGCCAGAGTAATTAGAGAGCTGCCAATTTATCTTGGTTAGCTTAGAAAGTGTGGGGCATTTTTCTTTTAACTTTACCTACATATTTATTCAATTCTTAGGCCATAATTAGAAAGTATATGCTAGAAATCAACATTGATTTTTACATGATTAATGTACATCATATTCTTAAATGTGTTTATGGAAATGGACATGGGAAAAAAATTTTCTGTGCAATACAGATTTGTGTTCTTGTTCTTGTTGGAAGGCATTTTGAATTGTAAATACCTAAGAATAGGAAGTAACATGTGAGTCTAGTAGTTAATGCTTCCCTCTTGTACTGCTCTCCGAGACGTTGCTGTCCTCTCATCTTGCCGTCTCACTGTGCTTCTTCTGTTCCTCTTGCCCTTTTCTGTCTCTTCTTTGCATGTAGGTGGTAGTAAGGTTTCTCCGCAGAATCCTCTAATACTGAACAAAACTGGTTTCCTAGGTGATAATGGTATTATTTGTGCTTGCAGCTCTCCATCCGTGTGACCACAGCTCCCAGATAGTTTCTGTAGTGCACATCTAGTCTCTTTCAAAGCCTGCTTTCTCTACTGGCCAGCTAGATATCTTCACAAAGCTGTCAACCACAGCAAATTCAAAATCAAATTGTGTGTCTTGGCTAGACCCAACTTTCCTGGATATCCTGTTTCCGTGGATAACCTTCCCTGGTTTCTCTTAAAGTTCCTAATATTTTTTTCTCTCATATATTCATGATAACTTCTACTTTTCCCATAAGATTCATTTCTTATCCTCTCCCTGATTGCTTTGGCCTTCATAAAGAGTCATGCCTGGATTATTGGCAACCATCTCCCAGATAACGTTCTGTTTCAGTCTCTTGTTCTATACCTTTCAGTCAGGTTGGGCACTTGAAAGAAGAATCCTATCACGTTATTAATTGAAGTTCTTGATTTCTAGAACCACCTAATTTCAGTGTGTCTGTGTGGAAGTATTAGGGCTTTCTTCTTATGACTAAAACCATTCTGCTGTCCTGATATAGTATATTTAAAAGGGGTCACTTGTGCGGTATGTGATTCTGCTTCAAAACAATTGTACTTTAGTTTTCCTTTTAAAACTCTGTTTGTGTTTATACTGTTTAAAAAGCCAGCTGTGACATTACCCATTGGTTAGGGTGTCAGCACTCAGAACACTCTGGGAGAAGAACTGTGAAGGAGTGGAGCAGAGGAACTTAAGATGGCTCCAGCTCCTGCCTGCTGTCCCTCTTTGCTTATGTAAAAACTTAGGCTACTCGTTATTTTTATATTTAATTAGATTTTGTTTCATTAGTTGTGATGGAATAAATCATTAGGTATATTTTCCCATTCTATATTATCTTTATTTAGGACCTCTAAATATTTTTCTTACCCCACCCCCCACCCTACGCGCAGTTTGAGATTGGGTCGGGTGGAAGCTTGGAGTTTGGTTTTAGTTTTAATCACTTTCTCAGAAGCTTAACTTTTGGGATGGTGCTGGTGAATCACAGGACTCAACACTGAAAGGCAAAGCAATGATACAATTTTGTTTCTAATTTATTGCTGTTTAGTACCTAACATTTAAAATTGGTTCTTATAATATTTAACATTTCTATTGATTTTGGTTTTAATGTGTAAAACTGTAGTGAAATGTGTCTCAACACTTGCTAACATTACTGATAACATTTTCTTAATAAAGATTAAAGACTGAAAGTAAAATAGAATCCTTAAACATTGAACTTCTTGTGTTAGTTGTTTTATAAATAGTCGAAATCAAATAAAAGTAATCGCTTTGTCTTGAGTCTGGGTGGTTTTGATTTCCAGGTGTAGAGTTTGCACCATTGTGATGCTGCCGGTTCTGTGACTCTGAGAGTTCTAACAGAGCAGACTTCAGTTTGCCTTGTGTGCTGAGCCTGCCCCCTCAACACTGCCTTGTTCCTTTTTCTCTGCTATTCCCCTTCCCACCGCATCTCATCTTTCCTGTCCCCTTGCCACCAGATTGAAAGTGGGAAAGTTTCTAAAAAATTATTTTGTGGTTTTTGTTTTGTTGCAGTATAAACTGTAACCATGACTACTGAAGTTGGCTCTGCATCCGAAGTAAAGAAGGGCTCTGACCAGGCAGGCGCAGATGCACCCAAGGAGAAAGCTAAAGAAGTAGCAGAAAATGAGCAGAATCAGTTGTCTGAGCCAGAGGAGGAAAAAGGTTCCCAGCCTGGTCCTGCAGTTGGAAGCCAAAGTGGTCCCCGCCGCCAGAAAAGAGAGAAGGATCCATCTGAGAGCAGGGGCATTTCTCGATTCATACCCCCGTGGCTTAAGAAGCAGAAGTCTTATAACTTAATAGTAGCCAAAGATGGAGGAGATAAAAAGGAGCCTACCCAAGCTGATGTGGGTGAACAGATTTTAGATAAAGAGGATTCCCTTCCTGAAGAAGAGCGTCAGGCCAAGGGTGATGCAGAAGAAATGGCTCAGAGGAAACACCTCGAGGTTAAGGTGGAGGTCAAGGAAGAAAAGCCTTCCTTGCACAGTGCTGATACCCAGGTGAGTCTGAGAAGACTGGGAATGAGAACATAGCCACGTAGGGAGAGGGGCTGGTTTGTTTTGGATCATTTCCTATTTTTGTGTTGAGATAGTGCCTCAGCCTAATGTATCTTGTATATAGAACTTGGATTATTCTACCTCAGTCTTCCTGTGAGTCTTACTAAAATTATTCCCTAAATACCAAAGTGAAAGACCTTCCACAACAACAACTCCCCCCCCCCCCCCCCCAAGTGCCTGTGTTTCTGATAAGGTTAAGCAGTCTATCAGGACACCACCACCCCAATTTCTATTAAATTGATATGCTCTTATTTATCTTTGCTTTATTTAAGTATTTATTTGAGAGTAAGTAGTGGATTGTGTTTTTTGTTTGCTTGTTGAAGTCTAGGTTTTGCTGTGGTTTAAGGTCTTAGAAATTTTGTTATTTGAGTTCTAAATTGAGTTCTATTAAAGTATAGTTACTGTATAATAGTTTTGTTTTTTTTTCATTTAATGTCCTGATAACTAACTTGGGAAAATGAAGGATGAGGAAATACCTTTCTTGCATCATTTTTGAATCTTGAAAAACTTAAGTTTAAAGTGATTAGAGAGAAGATCATAGTTCTTACTAAAGATTCTCCCTGGGCCTGAGGATGTGTCTGTACCTCATACCCTCCCACATTCAGAACCCTGGGTACATTACCAGCACCGAGGAGAAAACTGATTTTTATTTTTGTTTTTCTTTTTAATGTTGTCTTCTACAAGTTGGTTAACTTTAACATGGACTTAATTTTTCCCTGGCAGCCTGCTGAAGAAGTAAGGAAGGACAGAGAAGAGGAAAAGATACAGGAAGTACAAGAAGACAAACTGGAAGGAGAGGTAGCAAAAAGGGAGACCAAGGAAGTGCAGACAAGTGAGCTGAAAGCAGAGGTGGCCTCTCAGAAAGCGACCAAGAAGACCAAGACTGTCCTGTGCAAAGTGACCCTCCTCGATGGCACCGAATACAGCTGTGACCTGGAGGTGAGCCAGGGACTGAGCAGAGTCCTCTTGATGGGCAGAATAAAAGTGGTCTGCTCCGTGGATGGCACGGCACAGTGAATGTGTTTCTTGTTTTACCAAGTCTTTATAGGCCTGTTTATCGAAGTTTTGCTTTGAAACACAATGATAGCCATGTAGAAGGGGGCTGTCGTTTCCATTCACACAGCTCGTCCTGACTCTGGATTAAGCACGGGTGGTGGTATGCTGTGTGCGTTCATTGCTGTGCGGCTCGTGTCTGTTCTGAGTGGGTGGCTTTGATTATCACCTCTGTAGGATGCCTTACTTGAAAATGATAGTTTTAAGTTGATTTTTTTAGAATAATCAAATTTTAGCAGTAAAGGATACCCCATGATTTATAAAGCAGGTAATATATTAGCACTGACGTTGACAGAGGTCATTGTAGTCTCTTAAAGAACCGGTGTCATAGGGTTTTATGTTAGTTTATTTCTTTTCACAGTGGTGGTTATTCACATGACACACACTAGTAGTTAATATCCACTGAACTGAACCGTGTGGAAGTTCTTTGAATGGATGTCATATGTCATCCAAGACTCTTGTTCTCAGCGTCACAGTGGAGATAGAGAGGCTTAGACTCAGTAGCTGCCAAGTGGTGGAGGAATCAGGCTTTCATCGGTGGCTTAGCTCTAGAGCTTGTGAGTTTGTCTGCAGAATTGCAGTTTTGTCTTGTCTGTTACACAGGTGACCTGTCTTTCTTACTCACTTAAAATATGGACTGACCTTTCCTTTAGTCTTTTGTTTACTGTTTTAAAAAATTACACCAAATTCCTTGCATTCATATTTTAACAGGTTGGTAAAAACATCTGTGGCTATCTAGTTGAGCAATAGTTTTATTATATTTGAATATGTTATATTGCCAGGCAAGGGTACTAGGTAAGCATGTATAGTTCTTTATCTTTATATAAGTTACCCACTGGATGTATACTTGGTACTAGTACTGGTCCATATTTTAAGTAAAGCATTTGAAACATAGAGTAACATGGAATTAAAAATCTTTGTTGTAGTTGGTTCTTAGTGCTGTAACAAAATACGTCCCAAGTAATTCTTAAAGAATAGACCTAGAAATACATGATCAGAGTGTCAATAGACCAGTGTCTGATAAGGAGCTGCCCTCTGTTTCCAAGGTGGCACCTCTCTACTGATCCCCCATGTACTGGGAGGAGTGAAACTGTGTTTCTGGTGGTAGAAGGAACCCAGCAGCTCCTTTAGTCTTTTGTATGAAGGCACTAAGGTCATTCATGAAGATGGAACTCTCATGACTTAGTCATCCTCTCAAGGCTCCACCTCTTAATGCCACCACTTTGGCATTTGAAGTTTTAGCAAGAGCAATAAAACAGCTGAAAGAGATCAAGATACAAATTGGAAGGAAGAAGTCAAAGTATCTTTATTTGCAGATGATATGATGTTGTACATAAATGACACTACAAACTCCAACAGGAGACTTCTATAGCATATAAGTACCTTCAGCAAAATATTAGGATACAAAATCAACACAGAATATAATATGCCTTTTCTTTTCTTGATTATATTTTTGTTGCAAGTTTACTGTTTTAATTTCCCCCCAAGCCAACAATTAAGTTTTGTTTACTCTTTCTCATTTCTTTTTTATTTTATAACATTTTATTTCCCTTCTGCTCATTCTCCCCCACCCCCAGTCCCATGGATTTCTGAATTTAATATTTGGAAAAAATGCTTTTCTGGCTCTTAATCTTACCTTTTAGTACCTTTACCTTTGCTGACTGTCTCAGTTTGAAATATAGTGCTTTCAGAGCCTAGTCAGTTCTTAGTATTTTTCACATTATCACAGTTCATTTTGACTTAGAAGTTTTTCATAGGTATGACTTAAAATTTTCAGTGTGTGAGTGAGCATGGTCACAGATGTGTTGTGGGAAGAGAATTTTCTTTTCTTTTAGATTCCCACTTTTTTGTTACATTGTCCCAGAATGTGGTCTAAAATAGAGAATCTGTTTTCTTTAAGAATTACTTGGAAGCATCATGTCTAGTCAGCATAGTTTTCTTTGAGTTCGGTAAGCATGGCATTCTTTATACAGATATTTGGATCTGCCCTTGATCAGATTAATGACGTCTATTTTGTTGTCTATAACTGCTTAACTGCTTTAGCTATTGATCCCTAAGTGTGTTAAAATTGCTCTGTAATGGTCACTTTGGTAATTTGCCTTAGGATTCTTGTAAATTTATATTTTCTAAGATCTTAGGCTAGATTATTACCTATTTAGAATTACACATTCTTACATAGTTTCCTTATTGAGGTATTTTACCTTAAATTCATTTTATTTGATACTGCCTGGTCCATCTTCTGCCATTTCTTTTAATATTGAAGTGGTTTGTTTTTAAATTACAGTCTGTCTTTTGACTGGTAAAATTACTAAAGTTTTTCTCATAGTACAGATGTATGTGACTGTATTCTACCTGCTGTTTGGCTTATCTGTTTTCGTTTATTTGCTCCCTTCTTACTGCTTTTCTTTTAGAATTGTCTTTATTTTATAGACATGCTTGATTTGAAGTTGCTCCTCCTGTCTTTACCTCCTTCTGTCTTGTTTAGTGTATAATTATTAGATCTGGTCTCATTTTAGATTACTATAATGTAAAAGTGTAACTGGTAGTTTTCTATGATTGATTCTATTACTCACAGGGAATCAGTTTGTTATACTGCCTAAAGCAGAGCTGAGGTTAAAAGCTTCAACTTAGTCCTTTAATTCACTGAGAATTAAGCTTGTTGGGGAAACATAAGAGTCTTGTAATTTTATGAGAGTATTAATTTATGTTCTTTTTCTTTAATATTGTATTGTTTAACATGCTGTTTTAAGAACTAACTTTTGAGGACGGTAAATTGTAAATCAACATTATAGCAGTTGTGGTGAGTGAATGCTTTATGCCTTTCACATACAAAGCAAAAGCAGAATTGAGTAGACAACCCTGATGTTAGGCACCAACAGCTCACTTGAGCTCTGAACAGGGACTTTATATCTGCACATGGGGTGTCATTCATCATATCCTAGTAGATGTTGGAGTAGTGCAGAAGTTATAAGTGCATTCCCCTTTGTAATTAATGTCTCTTTCATCTAAATTTCCTTCTCATTGTGGTACTCTGGTTGCTTGGTAACATGAATTTGGATCTATTTCTTATCAGACCCGCTCTATTTCCTCTTCAGGAGTGGAACCCAGAAGTTGGCTAAGCCATGCTTGGGTAACCTCATGCTTCCTTCTTCAGTGCTGGCCCAGACACTTGGATGGTGTGCTGATGCTGCTTATCTAGGTTTTGTAGATCGACACCGGAAATTAGTGTCTGAGTACTATTTGAGGAAGTATGTTTGGGAAACTAGCTATTAATGAATTTTGAGCAGCCAGGAAATGCACATACAGTGTAAGTCACATACTTTTTTTCCTTTTTCTTTCTTTTTTTTTGGCTTAGGAGAGTAAGTTTGTCTCTGTTTACACTGTCACTAAAACTTACATTTCTCTCATGGCTTTCCAGATGTCTGTAGTTATTCTTTCATTTCTGTATGTGCTTGTGTCTTATTTTTCAGTCGCCTTTACGTTATTTGACATGTCCAGTAAAGAGGACCTAATGATTTACATTTTGAGCACCCACACTGGTAGAGGGGAGCCATTAGAAAACTGGCCACTCCCTGAGTATGGTGGCATGCCTTCATCCTAGCAGGCAGAGGCAGACGGATCTCTGAGTTTGAGGCAAGTCTGGTCTACACTGCGAGCTTCAGGACAGCCAGGGCTGCACTGAGAAACCCTGCCTCGAAAAACAAAACAGAACGTGAGGGTGAGGGAACTCATGAGAATATGGAATGTCTGGGCTCATAGGGTCTTTATGGAATAGAGGGAGAGTTTAGAAGACCTCAGATACCAGATAAGATTATAACTGACTCCTAGCACAGAGAAGCTGAGAACAGTGGTCCTAACAAGCCAGTATGCCACTTAAGATGAAAATATGTTAGCTGTGCCTTGCAGTATCGTGTGTGTGTGTGTTTGTGTGTGTGTGTGTGTGTGTTTTCAGGGTGAGTGGCTTTAAAAGTTTATTGCATTGGTTAGCATACACATTGATGGGCTTTGCAGATAACAGTTTTATATGATTTGTTTAAAACATTGGGTCAGTTAGACAAGTTCCTGTTTATATTACATATCAGTATTATTATCATCAAAGGACCCATCTTTAAGTGTGTGGTGAAAGTGCTGCTGCTGTTTTGATGTTAGGAAACATAATTTTATGAGATTTTTTTGTCCGTTATCTAAGCATCATCTCCACTACTCAGATCACACTATACATAGATAATTAACATGTAGGATATGTATAATGACTTAATATACATATTATGTATTATTTTTACTTATTTATAAATGTATGTAATGTGTATATACCCATCAATATCCATTCTTCTCCTGTGTGTGTCTGTGCGATGTGTATGCATGTACACATAATACGCACCAGTTTTTGAGATGGCCTTAACTATGTTACTAAGGATGACCTCAAACTTTCGAACTGAAGACATCCTCCTCCTTCAGCTTTCCTGAGCAGCTGGGACTGTAGACAGACATGTGACTTCCTTTTACTTCGTATAGCTTCCTGTTGCAACACTTTTTCTCACAGGGACCCCTCCCCCAACCCCACTGCCCCCCCCCCCCCCCAACCTGTTCCTTCTGTTCCTGAGCCTCAGGAATTAAAGTCAACTGCCAAGTAAACTGGTTTCCAGAAACTTGTGTCCGCTTTTAAGCTGGTGTTCTTTTGAGGAAGAAGCGAACAGGTTAAGATTAACAGGAGAGAAGAATTCCACATGTATTTGCCGGACTTCGGAGGAGCTGATAAATAAGGATGGGAGGGAGAGCAGTGCATTTTTAGAGACTGATTGTAGTTAAGCTTTAAAAAAAAGAAACTTATGGAAATGGCTTGTGCTGTCTCTGTCTTAGGAATAGCTTATTGCTGCATCATGCATTTATTTTATCCAAAGTCTAGTATATTTGAGTATATTTGTTTCAGATTTTAAGTACTTTTTCATTATTTATTGTCCATGAAAATTATTATTTATATTTTATTCTAATTTATAATCTGTTGATAAATTGAGTCACAGATATATATTTTTAAAATCTTTTTTAAATTGCTACTATCATTTGAGACAGAATTTCAAAATGTACATAGCCCTGGTTGGCCTGGAACTCTATGTAGACCAGCTTACAGAGATCTGCCTGCCTCTGTCTCCTGAGTGCTGAGATTAAAGGTGTGTACCACCATATCCAAAACAAATTATTATATAATAATTATATAATATATTATATATATATGTAATATATATATAATATAATATTATTATTAATTTGTTATAATTATTATATTCATTTTTAAATGAAAGTTATGTCAACTTTAATATCATTAAATTTAGATGATATATATGACAACCTTGTTTTGGACCAGAGCTTAAGTTGTGAAGAATTTTAGGGTCTTCTGGATTTGGATTCTGCTTGCTGGCTGCAGACACAGGGATATAGGACTCTTTGTGATGCTGCTGCAGAAGTCATTTACACACTTGGTGTGCTAAAACAGCAGGGCTCTTTCCTCTGAGGAAAAATACAGTAAGGTTTATTTGAAGTCATGGTTATAGCCAGGAGATTTATGTTTACTTTTCTTTTGACTCTTTGTATGTCTTGGGCAAGTGACTTCCTGCCTTTTCTTCTATTCTCAGATTGCAAAGTAAGAATGATAATATTTGCTTCCTTTAATTCTAGGATTGAGCTGGTTTTCTAAAGCTTGTAAATCTGTATGTATTTTTTAAGGTCTGAAAATAAGTATGGAAGTTTGGGGGACTTTAGAAGCGTGAGTCTATGTGCATTCCAAGTAAAGGCTCATATTTTCCTCTGGCATCTGCGAGTTTTTCCCACATGTTGATTCTGTCTGAGAATTGAAGTCATTGTTTTAGCCCACACAGGAATGTCAGAACGGTTTTCCTTAGTAATGAATAAGGCTATCAGAATGTAGGCTCTCAGCAGCAATGTTCTGGTGATAAAAGTATTCCTAAGAAAGCAGAGCATGTCAAGGTCTCCAGGCCTTCTTTGTGCTGGTGTTGAGTCTTAGAAATCCAATTTGGCATCCTTACTTTCTGGTGTGGAGTGTGTTTGCATCTGCTTTTGCCTCCCTGGCTTTGTTTTCAAACTACAGTTGGTGATCCTTATAGGTGAAACAGTTAAGTGACTTCTTCAGCTATCTACATACTTTTGGAGAATCTAGGAGTTAGGATACTTTATAAAATCCCACATAGGAGGGTGGTGTGTGTGGATTTGGAACTGGGAATAATACACGAGTAATTTAAAATAATTCCAGTGACTAGATCCTAAGGGAACGTGTCTGACTGACTCTCCATTTAATTCCTCTAGGTTAACAAAAGGGTTTAAGGTAGTAATTTTGTTGAAGGATTTAATTTTTTAAGTGGGAAAAGCATGTCATACCATCAGAGTGGAAGAATATTTGAAATCCACTTGAAGAAGGTAAAGAACTCACAGCTGTGGGAGCTGGCTTGGCCTCTTAATTAAGCCAGTTCTAGCTGGTCACTCAGGGCTGTTAGGTGTGAGCCCAGGCTATCTGCCTTCCCTGACTATAGAAGATGATCTCATCCTGTACTTCCTGAGTTCTCTGTTGTCCCATAAAGTCTTTTGTGCTCCTTGTCTACATGATTCTTCTCTGGCTTATAATGTCTAACTCATAGCCAACCCTCAGAATGTTTTCTCTCCTTGGAACTTATTCATGCTGTTAGTTTGTCATTAATCATATAATGCTCTGTGAAAGAATTGTCTGTGTTGTTGAACAACTGCTAAACTCTTGTCTGATTTTTTAAAATGCTTTCATTGCTTTTTGACCCTGAAACGGTTTCCTTTCTCCTGGAAGAGCATTAATATAAGACTTTGCCTAAATCATTTCTCCTAGAAAGTAATTATTTACTTTCTTGTACATTTATACAATTTTTTTTTTTTTTTTAATCTTAGACAGGGTTTCTTTGTGTAGCTCTGGCTGTCTTGAAACTCTTTCTGTAGACCAGACTGACCTCAGACTCTTGAGATCCTTCTGCCTCTGCTCCGGAATGTTGGGATTAAAGGCCTGTGCCACCGCTCCTGGCTGCCCTTGTGCACTTTTTAGCTTTCTGATATCTTGATAGTGTTTGCTCTTGATGGCTGTTCCTTCCGTCCCCCGCTGCCCTGCTTTCTAAAGGCTTAGGAACAGGTGACCAACTTGTGGAAATTCTCCCAGGCTTTAATGAGTGAAAACAGTTCATTATATTTCTGCAAAAGGTTGTACAAGTCCAGGGGTACCGAAGTGAGCCCCCAGGACTAGGCGGTCTGGAGGGGGAATGGAGACTCCTTCAGCTGGGGGTTCTTTGCTTCTCCTGGAGTAGTAAATTGCTGACTGGGTTGGACTTGAAAAGGTGAATGCCAATAATACCTCATTCCTGGCTCCTTTCCTTTAACAATGCCTCCTCTTGAAAGGATGGTTTTGAATTTTGAGTAGGCATAAAATTCTATAATATTGTCACCACTTTTGGTTTCAAAATACCAGGATTGTTTTTCCTCTGAATCAGTGGTATTTTGAAAGCAATAAACTTGCCATTTGAAAGTAACTGTTGTTGTGAGCAACCAGCTTTTACCCCTTCTCTTACTGATCTTTTCTCCCAGGCACTGCTGACCATGCTGACTTAGTTACACTTGGTAGTTACCACTCAGTAGTTTTTGACTATACCCACCTGTTGGTGGCAGAACAGGAATTAGGCCATTGGACTGTTTTTCTCTTCAGAAAACAACTTTTTAAGTCATGTGGGAAAGCTGAGGTTCAGAATAAAATTGGGAAAGGCACGTTTTTCTCATCTCCAAACATGTAGAAATTTTAAAAATACAAATTTTTGAGCTGAGGCTACAGTTCAGTGGTAGATTACCTGCCTAGCTTGCTTTGCTTTCTTTCAATCATAGTACCAAAAACAAACAAACAAAACCAACAAAACTCCCCAGATTTTGGTCAAGGTTTATCAGATGAAGTGACTTGATACAGTCTAAAATTGAACAACAAAATGTGTTAGGAAAGATATGCTTCCTTTTAACTTATATTTAAGAAAAGGTATATTATGATATCTTAGTATATATAAGGTTCTACTATCACAGATAACCTAATATACTCTATCAGCACTGTCCATTGGCTTTTATGGGGCTAGTGTCGCCATTTTTGAGCTAAAATGTTTTTCTTGGCTGACTTTAACTAGGACTAATCTCATTATCAAAGTCACTGAATGAATCACTAATAGACTACTAAATAAGTGTATCAGTTAAGTTCAGTTCTCCACTTGTGCTAATCTTACTGAGAGATGCATTGCCATCCATGGGAGAGGTTGCAAAGGAAGAGAAAGAAATACAGATTCCACCTCCTACCCTTTGAGTCTATTTTCTGAAGTTTTGCTGGTGTGAATTCCACTCTCTCTCCAGGTATGCGTGGGACAGGGTGCTGTGTGTGGCAGCTGAGTGAGGGAATATGTGTGTGCCTGTGCACACATATATAGCCATACAGACTATAGGGATCGGAGGAGCTAAATGTGTGTTTTCAGTTCTGAATTTTAGTTTATGTAACAAATTTTCTATAATGAGTATGTTTTATCACAGGATTAAAATAAACTGTGGATCCTCATCTTGAATATAACATATGCTAAAGTTAGTTTTTAAAAAAATCTTTTAAGACTTTAAATTAGTTCTGGTGGTTTTATGGCATCTAATTTGACCCTGTTGATGGTTTTCTTAAAGGTGACTTTATCAGTGTTGATGTTCTTTCATCATTTCTTCTTGCAGGTGTCTAGATAATCTATTTTATTTTGCGTGTATGCTTAATTGGGTACGATGGAGGTTTGTCATAGGAGATGAATGGTTGGAAATGCTATCCTGTTTAAATAATTTTTTTTTTTTTTTTAATTGCAAATCTGGTTGTTCTTGGGCGTCGAAAGGGGATTGTCTCCCAGAACCTCCACAGATACCCAAAGCCACACCACATAAAATCCTTTCTATAAAATGGCCTAGTATTTGTTTGCAACTTATGTATATCCTCCTATCTACTTAAATTCACTGCTAGATCACTTAGAATTTATAATACAGTGTTCATATAATACGGTGTGTAAATAGTTATTATATTGTGTTGTTTTGAGAATGATAATAGGGAGAAAAGTTTGTATGTGTTCAATCAGATGTAATTTTTTCCCTCCAAATAGGACATTTCTGGAGGCGTCTCAACTTGGATGAATTTTTTGAGTACTTGAAATACCTTT
Organism: Cricetomys ansorgei; assembly: GCA_026225945.1. Taxonomy (NCBI): domain Eukaryota; kingdom Metazoa; phylum Chordata; class Mammalia; order Rodentia; family Nesomyidae; genus Cricetomys; species Cricetomys ansorgei. The sequence goes on from JAMJFZ010000882.1 coordinate 8,738,974, forward strand.
TCAAACTTAGCATTTATCAGTGATCAGGGAAACAGATAGATGACTTATTTACTTGTAGAATTATGGTCTGAACATATACAAAAAGATGGTTGGCTCTGGTTTCTTTTGCCAGAACTTGAATGAACTTTGGAAACAGATTTGCACGAACTGGTGACACAGATTGGTAGGAAATTCTGACAATCATGCTCTTAGGCTGACATGTTCTTTCCTCTTGCATATGGCTTTAGTTGATTTCCTCAGCCCCACAACAATGTATGAGTTCTGTTTGCTCTGTGCATACCTTTGTTCCTTGGCCTTTTATATTTGCACAGTGTATTTTAGAGCTAGTGCAAAATGCATAGCTCTGGGGCAGTAATGTATGGATTGCATTGTGTACTTCCCATCACTGACTTCTTAGCTCACAATAAGGGCACTGTCGAGGGGCCTACAAGGAGACAGTGATGGTGTTTTATAAAACTCCAGTGGTGTGTGGCATCCTCTGCAATCTGCTGGGTAAGCAGTTACACAAATTCCTCGGAGTTGAGAGGCCTTTAGAAATGTCATATTTTGGCTTCAATAATGAATGCCACAAATAACAGCACAGACACAGGAGATTTTGCTCAGTGTCTCAGATTTCAGTCTGCTTTTCTTCAGCTGGGGTCTGCTGTTGAGTTTTTTTTTTTTTTTTTTTTTTTTTTAAGAGAAACTCCCATAAGCTAGTCTGCTAGTCCTTAAGTAAAATATTTTTGAAAACACATCTAAATTATCTTGCCTTCCCCATCTCCTTTGCAGGTCTCTAGTATATTATACAGCCTCTACCAAGCAAACAAAATCAAAAAAGATCTGGGCTGGCGAGATGGCTCAACCAGTAAAGTGCAAGCGCGAGGGGTCTGGGTCGGAATCCTTAGCCTCCAGCTACAGAGCCCTGTGTGGCAGCAGCTTCCCAACCCCCAGTGCCAGAGAAACAGACACAGGACCCCTGTGCTCGCTGGCCAGCAGCTTAGCTGAACCAGAGAACTTCCGTTTTAGTCAGAGACCTCTTCTCAAGGGGAAGAATGATGAGGACGGCACCTAGAGTTGACCTCCGGCACACATTTGTGTGCACCCCTCCCGCCACAGGCGCACCCCCCTGCTACGTCCGCACGCATGCGTGAAGACCAGACCTTACATTCAGATACACAAAATATCTGACACCTGGAAAGTAGATCAGTTCTCTCACACTGCACCCTTCCCGTCCCTGGTTCTGTCTGTATTACTGGAGTGTAAGTTGGATTAGCTGGAGGCACAGTGGGGAAGTAGATGGTTAAGCTTGTTGGAATTTGATATAAAATCTAAACGTTTGTTTTCAAAACATGCTTGGCAAGTCTTATGAACTTTTATTGTGATGGGACTCAGGATTAGACCTAGGGCCTCATAGGTGCTAGACCAGGTTCTGCCACTGAGGTGGTGCCTCATGCCTGACTTAATGAGGTTTTTATTGTTGGTCGTCTTAACTACTACATCATTAGAACAGACACCGGCACAGTTTATATAAATTCTAGCATAAGACCAGATACGAAGCAGTATGCTTCAGCTGGCAATATGAAACAACAGATGAAGCTAAAATCTTAGTAAAGAAAACCTGAACATCCCGGTTGATATGTCTGTATAAATGTGGACATAGCCTGCTCTTAGGACAAATGCAGAGTAGCTTTCTGCTTGTGTCTTTCCCCAAAGTGTCTGAAGGAATGCTCTCATTTACTAAGGAAAAGCTTATGTAGATTTGTGGCTGGTCTTCTCCCAAAATCTTACTGGCAGTGTGTGTTTGCTTTAGCTCTTTGAATGTCTGTGGGCTGATAGTCATGAATAAGGACCCAGGAGATTGTGTATGACCGCCAGCCAGAAAGCCTGAAGTTTAGACTCAGCTCCGCCAGATTTTTGGCTTGCAGTAATGACATGAGCCATTCTGTCCAATATTGACCTCTGCTTAATAATAATTCAGTGCAGTGCTGCTATAGGAGCCATTGAGGCAAGTTATGCTTTTTCTTAAAGAACCCAGTCACTGAAATTAATTAAGTATCAAAGGGAGTAGACGAGTGAGTGCCAGAGGCATGAAATAAAGTTCCTAAGGAAGAGAGGGAAAATATTGGGTGACTGGAAAAGGTGTTGTGGAAAATGAAAATTTAGAAATGTCTTTAGAAGTAGAGACAGTTTTGACATTTGAAAGTAAGTTTGAAAAGGGGGTGGTGGCTGGTGAAATGGCTCAGTGGGTTAGGGAACCTGCTGCCAATCCTTGACAACCTCAGTTCAGCTTACATAACCCACAGTGGAAGGGAAGAGCCCACTCCTACAAGTCATCCTCTGACCTCTGTGTGTGCTCTGGGACACACACAAAACCCCACACAAATAATATTTTTTTAATCAGGATAAAGAGCTGGTCTGGTGGCACACACCTTTAATCGCAGCTGGGAGGCAGAGGCAGGTAGATCTCTGTGAGTTCCAGGTCAGCCTGGTCTACAGAGTGAGTCCTAGGACAGCCAGGGCTTTTATACAAAGAAGACCTGTCTCAATTAAACAAACAAAACAAACAAATAAATAAATAAGATTTAAGGGTCCTATCTGGGGCCATACCCCAAATTGTAATGATAGCTCACGAACCAACTATATTTACTGTTTTTTTAAATTGAACTATAACTACATCATTTTCTCACTTCCATTTCCTTTCTGCACTGCCTCCCATGTCTCTTCGCCCAACTTTTTCCTATACCCCCACCCTCACCCCCACCCACAGTTGCTCAAATACATGACCTCTTTTCTGTATTATTGGTGTGTAATTGTGTGTGTATTTGTGTGTGTCTGTGTGAGAGAGAATGAACAAGTCTTTTCTAAGAATGAGCCCCATTCTTGGTTATTCAGCACCAAGTAGTCAGCCCTGAAATCATATATGTAAATGGATTCAGAAGGTTGTATCTGTATGTGCATATATACACTAACTACTATTTTTGATACAAATTGTAATCGTTTTGCTTGATTGGCAAATGTGCATTTGTAGTAACAGAACTATTAATATTAAACTGAAGGCTGAACATAGTTTTACATGTCTATAGTAGCACCCAGGAAGCTGAGGCAAAAAGATTTCAAATTTGAGGATGGCCTCATTATATAGTCTATTATTATACATTATAAATTATGCATTCTAATACCCTACTTCAAACAAACAAACAAAAAAATAAGTTGCTTCCCTAGACAGAAGTATAAGTGTTACACTTACAGGTATCATTAATTCTTTGAAAAAGTTTTCAGAAAACCAGGCAGGAAAACTGGATCATTTCAACTTCCTGTAACTTTCAAAGGCAGTTAAATTAAATAACTGTGAAGCTTTTGAATCATATTTAATACCAATGTGTTTTGTTTTGTTTTTAGCCTTATTCAGGCCTTTCACAAATCCATGAAATGCCTCAAACATTATACTAAATACTTTACACGCCTAATTTCCCTCATCACCATCTTCAAGTGCTGATCAACAAGGCAGTATTTTTATTCTCCTATTTCTGTTTTTGCTGTTAAATAAAACTATCTTGAAACCATTTATATTTTGTCCATCATTGTTTTTCCACTTTCTTAACACAGGAAGTGACATGTCTTGCTGCTGGGTCAGTGTGTTCTCTGTCTAGCTTGGCGTGCCTGCAGGCATCTGCATGTGGGACAGTACCTTCCAGCCATGAGTGGCCTGCTCAGTGTAGCTGCTGCTTTTCCTTTTTCATCTTACTGTATCCTGCGGTATCTTTTGAACTGAAATTCATTCTGTCAGGCTTAATAAACACCAAAAGTGAAAAATAAGACCTCTTAAATACCTATGCTCTCTACTTCCATAAATCGTTTCCTCCTTTAAGATTCATATGAGATACCAAATTTTGAAGAAGCTGTGTTTTTGTTTGTTATTTGTTTTCGTTTTTAAAGATAACAGTTACTGCTCTTAGTGCTCCCATAGCACTCGGAGAGCGGAGATTGTGAATGGAAGTTTAGGTAGCAACTGTGCAGTCAGCCCCCACAGCGGCCACAGTATCTGTGTGTTAGGGTCGGGTGGAAGCCTATAGGAAGGGCCCGGGCATCTAGATAGCGTTTTGGTAATTGTGACATGTGGGCTTAGTCAAAGAGCAGTGAGGAGGAGAATTCTGGATGATCCAGGCAGGCGCTTTGGAATATCCTGTCCCAACAACTTGATTCTTACGGAGAACTTGCCAGGTAGTTGCTGTCTCCATTTTACAGATAGGGGACTGAGTGGTTTTTCCGTTGTCACACTGTGTAGTAACAGAAAAGACGCTCACGAAATGTTGAATGATGTTGGAGAACTGGGTCTGACTCCAGTCCCTGTGCTGGGGCTTGATGTTCTGCTCAGCATACACAAGACTGAGCGGGTGCCTTTGTGGGTGTGTTCCTCATAGTCTTTTAAGATAACAATGTCCCATAGAGCATGTTTCTAAGGTAGAAACTAGTGAAGAGACACAAGCTATAAAAACTGACTTAAGCCAATGTTGGCATGTGTTTTCTCTCTCACTCACATAGGTACTTGTAGACATTGTCTTAGATATCTATTTCAAACATTCTTAACTATAACCAGTAGTTACAATTTTAATTTGTTTCGTGCTCGCCACATACTTTGTGGTAGGTTCTGTTATTCTCACTCATAACTGTGAGAACCAGTGGTGGAGGAAGTTAAGTGTCTTATCTTCAGTCAGATATCTTGTTCGAGCTAGTGATTTATTTAGACCTCAATGTTTGTATGCAAATAATTAAATATACAAATAATAGAAGCACAACTCTAGCTTAGTAACAACTAAATATCAGCTGCTGACTGTGAATCCACAGTGATGGATATAGGACATTACTTATGGTGTTGTAATATATGTGCTTTTTTCCTTCCTTCGTTTACTACTGACATAATAACCATATTTTAGGAATGCTATTATGAAATGCTGTTAGTAGTAGAAGTACCAGATTTTTCTGCCCAACATGTATGTGTGTGTGTGTGTGATTTCTATATGCTACACGAACTGACAGCTGCATATTTTGGTAACGGGGCATCCACTGAGGCCGATACTTTCATTGGCCCTGCTCTAGTTTCACTGGCCATCTAGTTGTGGCATCTTCAAGTGCCTGTGGGGAGGAGTTGTGTGTCTGACTGAACTCACAGCTGGTGCAGTCTAGGATTGTGTGTCTTAATTGGAAATTAGTGTGCTGTGTCACTGTTTGAATGATCACTATTTCTACGGCTTCCTGGGCCTTTTAAATTTCTATTAAATATCCTATAGAATGAATAATGTATTCTCTAGGGAATTAGAAATAAGAGTCATTTAAATGGAAAAGGCTGGTGTTGTACAAATATCTTGGAACAACAGCATTGGCAAAAGTAAAGCCTCAGTGATGAGTAAGTTGTGTGAAGCCACATCAGATAGTTTTCGTAGGGCAGCATTCTCTTTTAAAATTGTTGTGAGTCATCTTCAGATATCGAGAGAAACATTTTGAACACACATGTCTTTACTGTTGTTCAAATGAGTAGATGAATAAGCGTTCTGCCTTTTTATTCTTGTTAGTAGTTAATGAGAAAAGCAATAAAACAATGCCTTTAGTTGTACCGTTGTTTTAGAATTGTACTTCCCGTTGCTAAAACATTAGAAAACACATACTTTGTATTAACTTCTCTTAAATCATTGATGCTATTTAAATAATCTGTTAGTATACAGAAGTAGATTTTATTTGTCATTTTTCATACAGAATTTGTTTTAGTTGATGCTCTTCGCCAGTCTTCATGCTCTGTATCTGCCACCCCAGTGTCCGCCTTGCTTTTCTCATGTCACATGCGTCCTTTGTCCCTTTCCCCTCTCAGCACCTTTTGTTGCCCTCCTGTGATCTCCTTTAGAAAAGTAAAGGTTTGCTTTGTTTTTCTGCAGAAACGTGCTAAGGGACAAGTGTTATTTGACAAAGTGTGTGAACACCTTAATCTCTTGGAGATGGACTACTTTGGACTTCTATTTCAGGAAAATCCTGAGCAGAAAGTAAGTGATTTCAATTTTTTTTTTTAAGAAAATATTCTGCTTTTTCTTAGCTTAATTTCAGAATAAATTCAACTTTAAATAATTTACATGTTTGTTATGAGATTTTGACAAATATTTAAAAATAATTATGTGAGCTACTTATTAAGGCTTTTAGTATTTGGGTGTGTATAATGCTTCCTTGCATCATTATCAGATGGAATAGAATGTTTTCCTATCTTAATTGAGATTGAAAAACTGATTTAAAAATTATGAAAAAGCTTTAGCTCTTGGGTTCATAGTGGAATCAATAAAATAAACAATAAAATTGTTTAATGAGTTGGTGAGGGGGAAAGTACTTTAAAAACATGTACATAAAAGATTGAATAGTGGGAAAGTTTATGATCTAACATGAAGACTATCTTTTTAAGTAGTATTTTCTCAATCATGTCCTATTTCTGCCTCGTGGTGTTAAATACCGAGGCCAGTGAAGTCAGCTCGTTTTGCCAACATACAGATGCGCAGTCACCTGTGTAGCAGTTACTGAATAATCCTGAACAGCAGGAAAGTGTGTGCACAGGACCACCTGGAGTAAGAGTACCCATGAGTGCTTTCTTCGAGACTCGGGAACAAGTGTTTATTTTGCTGGATCTAATGTCAAAGTATTCATATCTTAGTCAATAGAACACAGTAGTCATTAGAGGAGCATAGTGTGCAGTTTTTTATTTGCCTACATAGTATCATTGTATTTACTTATCAAAGTAATGAAATACAAGGTTTTAATTTTAAGCATGATAATTATATGCAAATTAAATTTCCTCAGCTTGTTCAGCTTTAAATTCCCTGATATGTAATTTGTGGTTTAATTCTACCTTTAGACTAAAGACAAATTGCATGCCTGCCTGCTCAATAGTATGTATTTTATTAGCACTGTTTAGAATACTCTTCTCAGAAGTAATAACACACTTCACTAAATAAACTAAGTGCCTTTTAAAGGCAGTAAATTACAATTTGGTCTGGGTAATGGTTCTGCTTGTCTGTTGCTCCTCAAAGCTCCAAAAGAGACAGTACTTGGCAAATCATATCTTTTTTTGAGATTGTCTGTTGGTAAATTCATAGAAACAATTAAGTTTTGTCAAATCTAAAGACAATTCAGTATGCTGTCAATGCTTGTTAGTGCAAACAAGATAAACTTAAGAAGTATTTCTAGAATATTCCTTTTGAATGTTCTTAGACAGTAGAGTTTACTGTTTTTAATTATTATATAAACTTTTAATACAATTGTCTATCCATGTCCTACACCCGAACCTCTAGTCTGCTTACTCGGCTGTCTATTGAACACTACAAGTCTAAAAGCAGACTTACCTTCCCCTTAAATGCCATCTGTCTCTGAGAAATGGTTCTGGACTCTTGTATCTCCTTATCTCTCTGAACAGTCAGGTGTCTGTGATCTTACCCTTGCTTAGAAACATTTAAATGCATACAATTTAATGCCCTCCGGTTGGCTTGAACTTCACTTCTCAGTGCTGTCTGTCTCATAGCAGTTGGTATTCAGTGCATCCCAGATTCCGCTTCCAAAGTGAACCTTGCTGCTGTATCTATCCTCTTACACATATTATTTCTCACTGACAATTTCTTTCTCTTATTTTCTGAATGCCTTCCTTTCCTAAAGAACTACCTAAATATTCTACATTAAATTTTTTTTGAGGGGGGGCTGCCTTCTACCATCCTCCTGTCTCTAGGCAAGGGAGGGGAGTTAACCCTTCCCCGTCATCATCATATTTAGTGCAAACCTTATTTGCGTGTTGTTTTTTCTCCTCATTACTCTGACTGTAGTTGCAAATAGGATAATGAAGTCCAATGAGGTGGAGAATTGTGCGATGACAAGATCCAGGTTTTGACTATGGAAGGGCATGGCCCACGGCTGGGAGGTTAAGATTGTTACAGCAGATAAGAAGATAAGAAAGGGGCTGGTAATATGGCTCAGAGGTAGACTATTTTGCCTTTTCCCCTCTAAGGATATATATACATAAGGCTAGACAGTGGTGGGCTCATTATAACACTCTCATTGACAAAAAATGATGCTGGTGCTAAAGAACTGTCAGCATTCCTTGTTTAACTTTGTGGTTAGTTTTTTCTTATGAAATGTCAGATGAAAATACATGTACAATTAGATGAACACTTTTCTAGTACGAAAGCTTTAACTATAGAACTTCAGGAGCATACAGAGAGACGTGTCCTTTGTGAGACACCCACTTTTCAGGAAATGAATGCTCAAATATAGTTGATCATATTAAAATAGATATAATTAATGTGACTATAACTTTCATATTTCGTAGCTTTTTAGATAACTTCCTGTTTACATATAATATGTACAGGCAAAATCCAGTCCTCGAATACATTTAGGCAAAAGAACTTTCATTCTTCCCAGTAAAGATGTGTATGGTCTCCTTTATTTTCATGCAAAAAATTATTTCTGTCATATGAACATAGCTCCATTAGCCCTACTTCAAAGTTCTTGAGGTTTCCATTGTAGGAGATAGGGGTGTGTATGTGGTTGTTGTGTATATGCCAAGCCCGTGAGACACCACTGAGCTAGACTTCCAGCTCTCCCTTTCTTTCTCATGCTTAATATTACGTGTATTTAAAGAAGTTTCAGGCACTTGCTTCAGCGTTTTGTAAAGTGGAAGTAAGGCAGAGCTATAAATATTTTGTATGACAATTTGTCATGTAGGGAAATCTAAACTGTCTTTGGTTTTAGCGTAGTACCGTGTCTCTCAGTTGTTGTGGCACCAAGTTGGAAGACTTTCAATTCATTTTGAATGAAAATGTGACATTGTTAGTGTTGAAACTTTTCAGTGTCTGTTGAAAAGGTCTCACGTAAACTATGTTATGGAAAATATTAAAAGTTTATAGAATCAAGCAACATTCTATTTTATACAGTACTACAGGTCTGTATAGTTTTTGTATTCATGTATAAATAAATTCATCATTAAAGATATTGAATTCTCTTGAGAGAAAAATAGTCTTGAATTTTTGTTGTTAATAGAGTTTGGCATTTGGCCCAGGCATTATATAAATCATTTTGCTATAGGCCATATTGCAAGAAATGCTGGTTAGAAGTATAGCTGATATCCAAGCTACTTAATAAAGATTAAAGCAGCTGTCTAGTAACTAGACCATATCTTCCCAGAAACAGAACTAAAAGCTCACAGTAAGCTCTTTCCACATATAAATTAATTTTAAGCAAGACTGTATTCAGTTCATTTACACATTGTAAACCCCCATTCTCCAGATGTACAGTAAGTTTCGTTGTGATATAGAAAGCCTGTAACTTTCCTCTTGACACCATCATTTCAGTAGATGCTGTTGGACATAATGTGGTTCACTGTGCATAGTAAAGGAGATCTGGTTCAGCACTGTTTATTCGGATATGTGGATTTAAGACAAAAACTACTCTCATCCTTTTAACATTTGGGACTACAAGATGAATTTGGTTGACTGTCTTAAATTCTACCGACCAGAAAACAAACGAAGATGTAGGCAAGCTTTGGGAGAGGGTCTGAAGTCTTATGACCAGCCTGAAGAATAATGTGAGACTATAAAGTAGTAGGTTTTTATTTTAGTCAGGAGGATGTGATTTCTTTTTTGCTGTTGAGGAAATTGAGGCTTAATGGAGACAAATGTATCGAAGTCATAGAATTGGTAGTAAGTGGGAGTTTGACTCCACATGTTTCTAAGCTCAGAGTCTGTATCTGTATCATAAGGATACATCCTTATATGTCCTAAGGGGATGGTGTGTTTGTGTGTGCTTACGTTTGTATGCCTTACGTGTATCCACTTATTATCTCCTTTATTCACTGATTCCACTGGTTTTCTATTTTTTGATGTCTTGTGCTTCATTCATACTTACGCAGCAACCCCAGAGAAGTTGATTTTTATTATTTTATTTTTTGTTTGATAAGTATGGTGGTACATATATGGTGTTTCCTAGCACTTGAGGAAGTGAGGCATGAGAATTGGGAGTTCCAAGACCAACCTGGACTATGTAGTGAGACTCTATCTTAGGAATCAGAACAGAATAACAAAAGTAGTTTTATGCTTGTGTATGTACAATTGGTAATCCAGAGAATATACTTAGATTTCTTTATGATGTTATGTTAAAATATTTTAACTTTTTTTCTTGAAAATTTATAATAGCAGACAAGAAATTATATACTAGTCATAATCTAATTACTCAAAGATAACTATTAAAATAAGAATAAATTTAATGAAATAATATGTAATCATTTAAGATGACTACATCATGGAGAGGAAGGAAGCGGAAATGGACAAATAAAAGTAAACAGGTATTGATTTTTAATACTTAATATTAAGTTCCCTAAGAATGCCAAGTACCTTAGAGAATATGAATTGTGTGGTCTATCCATTATATGGTCTATCCATGCCTGTGCACAATTGTAGTCAGAGAGTGGGCAAGACCTTCTGCTTCCTTGGGAGGAATGGAGCTTCAGAGTGGAAGTCAGTGTGGTTAACAAAGGGAAACAGGTAGCTATATGGAAGAGTCACTTCTGCTGCTCAGTCCTACCATGTAAATACAGCTGCTGTAGGCTGTGCTGAGTAGGTGTTTTGTGGTTTTTTTTTTTTTTTTTTTTTTGAGATGGGGTTTCTCTGTTGTAACTCTGGCTGTCCTGGAACTCACAGAGATCTGCCTGCCTCTGCCTTCTGAGTACTGGGATTAAAGATGTGTGGCACCACCCCCTGGCAAGTTTTTTTTTTTAATCTTTTAAAATATTTTTTCTTCTATTGTATAATACATACCAACCTCCTCCTCCCCTCCCTTCACTCCTCCCAGATCCCCATATCTCCCCCAGATTTATGCCTGCTTCCCTCTACACAGCTTCTCCTCAGAAAAGAGCAGTCCTTCCAGGGTTACTGCTCAGAGCATAACAAGGTGGAACAAGGCCTGGCACTAAGCCCTACGTCAAGGGTGGACTAGGTAACCTGCTGGGTAGTTTTTATTGTCAGTTGGACACAACCTAGAGTCACTAGGCAAGGGAACCTCAGTTGAATTGCCTAGATCAGATTGGCCCATGTTTATTAGAGGTCATCTTGATTAATGGTTGATGTGGGAAGGCCTAACCCACTGTGGATGGCACCATCTGTAGGCAGGTAGGTGTGTGCTATTTAAGAAAGCTGGGTGAGTATGAACCATTGAAAGAGCCATAGAGCAAGCCATAGGCACCATTGCTCCATGGTGTCTCTGCTTTGGGTCTCGGTTGAGTTCCTGCTCTGACTTCCCTCAATGATGGATTAAGACCTGCAAGTAAAAGCCATATATAAACTCTTTCCTTCCCCAAGTTGCCTTTTTGTATAAAGGTTTTTATCATAGCAACACTTCTTTTTGAGTGGAAAAATAGAACTGCTTCCTAACATGGCACCAGAGGTACCATTACAGGGACCCTCTGGCCCTCTCATATCCATGCAGCTCCATGCAGCTGGGACAGCAGTAGCAGTGAAACTGGACCATTCTCTGATCGCTCTTTAATGAGCGCTTTGAATATGACCAGTGTTAGGACAGAGACACATATACCTTGCATCCTTGCTGCTGGAGTGCAGGCTGTGAATGCTGTAGTAAAATCCGAGGGCTACTTTCAAAGGATGCTGTTGTTAATATTTTTAATAGTGTGTCGTTTTCTGTTCCATCATTTCAGTAGATTGAAGGCAATTATTTCCTATGTAACAGTAAGCATTTTGTTCTTTCCATATGGGAATACAATGCTGTTTAAATATAGGTGTTATAATACACTATTTGGATATTTGTTAAAGACAAACCTTTTGCTATAATGCCAGTTGTTTGAATCAATGTGTTGTATCTCAAAAAAGTACTTGTTTTACATTAGGAAGGTTGAATGAACTTATGACTTAACAACAAAGTGGGAGAAATACAAGTACACATTTTTGAAAATTTGTAGGAGCTTTACAGTTTGAAGGATTCACTGTCCTTATGTGGTTAATAGTTGGAAGTTTTTTTCCCCCTTTAAGATATGATAGTGAAAAAAAGATGATGATAGTCGTTTCTTAGCATATTTGTGTTGTTGCTGCTGCTGTTAGTTTTCTGAGAGAATATAAAGGAAAGGCAAATGGAAGGATGTTCCTTACTTAGAATTGTTTCTTTCTAACTTCAAATGAGAAAGAAAGGATGTTATATTAAGGCCAGAAAGGAGAGTATTGCCTCTCACCTGGCATTATCTCTCCTGAGCACGGAAGGGTTGTAGTGACAGGAGACTAAAGGATGTGGGAGAGTTGGCTTTAGAGGGTGAAGTGATTGTTTTGGACCCGGGCATGTGTACTCTGGGGGCCAGCAGTCCAACTCACTTTATCCTTCTTAAGTAAGAGAGAACTAGGAACAGCTTATTTCCTCAGTGTCTGAGGGTGATTTGTGAGCATTTCTATGTAATAAAGATTATATATATATTTTATACACACACACACATGCATACACACATACATACATATATCTCCTTATCATTGCATAAATGTTTGGACTAACATCCAAGAGAATGAAATGCATGAAATTCACCTTAAAGGTATTTAACATTTTATCTCACACACACACACACACACACACACACACACACACACACACACACACACACCCCTAGTAGAATGCTAGTAGGTGACAGCTACTTAGAAGTGGTATGAGATATAACTTATGAACTGTAAACTGTTCCAATTGTTTTGGGGGATTGTTCTTGTGGATAACTGAGTTTTTCTTCCCTCGTGCAGAACTGGCTAGATCCTGCAAAAGAAATAAAGAGACAGCTGAGAAGTGAGTATTTGAAGAACCATACTTAAAGCTAAATTAATCTATGTTGTTTCTATCTTTAATAAAAATGTATAGGGGTAAATACTATAATAATAACAAAGCAATAAGGTGATGGCTCTGTTTTGCATGCTGAAATCAGTGACACTAAGATACTTGTGAAAATGTGACTCTTCAGCTGGATATGGTAGGTTGCAGGTGCCTGCAACCCTAACACTCAGGAGCCAGGGGATCATGAGCTCCAGCCCACCGTAGCTTTTTATTGGCCAGTCTTTCTAACTTGTCTAGAACTGAGGCATGCTCTAGAACTTGGGACTATGGCACGAAGCTAAAATAGTGCCATGCATTCTGGAATGGTTGTCTATCTTATCTTTGAATATTCTTATGTCCTAGCAGTTATTGCTGTTTGATCCGTGATGGAAAAACAGGGAGGAGGTAGTGAGTAGACAGGGCTGCTTTATGCTGACATTATTGAAGAAACTGTCCCGGAGAAATTCCTTCCTTTGTCCCTTCTGTACCTGGTACACGTTCTGAAAGGGCATGAGCTAAGAAAGATGGAGTGCTTATACTTTCTCTGAACCCAGGTCTGCCAGGTGACCTTTGGCATTGCACCCACTCATGCACCATCCACATACATACAGCATAACTTATAAATTTCACCCCAAAAAATCCAATGTATTTTTTAACAGCTGGGCTGTTGCTTCATGCCACTAGGTTTCACAAACATGTAAGAATAAGCCTACAGACTCAATCTCTACGCCATCAACAGTTGATTTTGTTGCTTTTTTGAGGTAGGATCACACTGTGCAGTCTACAGTGGCCAGGTGACCAAAAAGAAAGATCAGGGCAATGTCTGAAATGTGATTGATGGCCCAGAGAGTTCTTTCCTGTGGTTTGTTTTGGCTCTTATGTGCCTCTCATTCAGAGTCATAGATATTTCCTGTTGGAAATTGCCTCTAGAAGAAAGCTTAAAAAGAAAGTTAGAAAACTTGAGAGGAAGCTTTGCAAATAAAAGCATTTGAAAAACATGGAAAGCAAAACTCCTGTACGTTATGAATAATGTTCTTATGTTTTGGCTATTTTTGAAGTGTTTTTTGGAGTTATTTCAGGATGTTTGCCCTTGTGGTTTGGCAAAAGGAATAGCAGTAACAATTCAGCTCTCCTTTTCTAAACCACTCAAGTTCTATAAATGATACTTGGGCACGATCTCCTTCATGAACGCAGCTTAGAAAGTATAGCTTTCCCATTGTAATAGACAAAGAACTTCTCTTGATTTGTCCTGTTAGATTTTTATAGTTAATAGACAGTTGAGTTAACCTAGGAATTGACAAGCCTAATGTTTCCCACTTAAAATTTGCCCTACATTTTGATTGTTTTTTTCAGAAGTTTACCTGTTAGGCTATATGTCTAAGACCTGTCTGTGATTAATACATACATAACACATACTTAGTTGAATTACTCTTTTATGTAGCCAGGTAAAATTAGAAATAACCATTAAATTGAAAATCAATAATAGATTTTAACCGTACTTACCACAAAAATAAGTATGTGAGGTAATTTCTTTGTTAACTTACTCGATTTAGCCATTCCCAGTGTATACGTATTTCATTTATTTTCTGTACCGTAAGTACATACAGTTTTTGTCAGATGGAAATGTTTAGCATTTTGGGGGTTTTAGAAATACATCCTAAAATTCAGAGGTTCTACTAAGAACATATGCATGTAGTCATACCCAGGTCGCTCTGCTGGTGTTAACATCTGGAAACAGAAAAAAAGACAACACTGGGAAATGATAGTCTTGTGGTGACTACTCAATTATGGATTGGCAGTCACCATACAGAAGTATGTGTGCACAGTGTCTGGATATTTGACATGGTGTGGTCCTATAGGTCTACTCTCCACAACCTGAGATACTGTTTTGCCTTAAAGTACCTTAGGGTCTTACCTTACCTTCCTGTCTTTAGAATCTCTTTGAACATTTCCATTATATAGACAACCATTTCCTGAATAGCTCCTGTGACCACTTGATCATTTTTATCTTTACCAACAATGTAGAAGTCCCAAGTATTTTTTTTTAACAAATGGGGAATATTTAACAACTTGAAATCCCATGGGTCAAACAAAGTTTTCTCAGAGCTATTGAGTGGAGATTACTTAATTTATTATAATAAATCACCATATAAAATATGTATTTTTAAAAAGTAAACCTATTATTCTTCAATAGCAGCTTACCTGTTAATTTCTAAAAATTTTAAAATTTTATTGTTAATGTCTAGCTGATACTAAATTAAATAAAAAATACACAAAGTGTTATTTGGTAAATAACTGATGTTTCATAATTACAGACCTTCCCTGGCTGTTCACTTTTAATGTGAAGTTTTATCCCCCAGACCCTTCTCAGTTGACTGAAGATATCACCAGGTACCTTGTATTTACAGCTTAAAGTGCATGTTTGCTTGTAACTCTTATTTATTTCTGTGCTCTGTGACTGTGTTTATAATTTTAGAACTGAAAGTCAAAGTAATAAGAAAAATCTATGGTATAATTTTATTCCTGCATATATGAATGTGTACCACATGCATGCCGAGTATGCACAGGGTAGAAGAGTGTCAGGCGGTTCCAAGCCAGTGTGTGGGTGCTGGCCAGCAAGCCTATGTAAGAGCAGTAAGTGCTGTTAACAGCTAAGCCATCTCTCCACCCCCTCAAAGCAGTTATTAATATATGTATAAATTTATGTTTATTGTTGTGTACGTGGGGGTGTGTGCCAGGGAACACATGTGGAGGTAAGAGGACAACTTTGTGGAGTCTGTTCTGTTCTCCACCTCTATATGGGTTCTAGGGATTGAACTCAAGTTGTTAGGCCCAGATGTTTGGACTGCAAGTGCCTGTGGCTGCCAAGCCATCACAGTAGCTTCACAACAGCTTTAAAAACAAAACAAAAGGAACTTAGATGTTTTCTTAGAAATGGATCTTGTCTCAAGTAGTTTGAATTAGTGCCAGTCAGAACTTTTACTTTTCTTTGGTTCTCCTTTTATATTGAGTAATAAAACACTTGAAGAAAATATTGCTGGCACCTTTGTTTCCTATGTTATATATACAATCAAAGATATTTACCATCGGTATTCCAGATTTTAATGTGAAAGTGTTTTTATAGCATACCCCATGTAATCTTGTGTTAGTCTCATTGTACAGGTATCATATATTTATTTATATTTACCCATTCTTTAGGTATAGAAAGCTCTCTCTCTGTCTCATGTGTGTGTGGGTGTGTGTGTGTGGGGGGGGTGTATACATGTGCGCGCACAAGCACAAGTGCATTCTCATACTTGGAGGTCAAAGGTCAACCTCAGATGTCCCTTGGAAGCGGTCAACCTTGGCTTTAGTTGTTTTAGCATTTATTTTATTTTGAATGTGTGTGGGTGTGTACATGTGAGTGCAGATCACCCTGGAGACCAGAAGAGGGCATCTGATCCCTTGGAAATGGAGTTAGAGGCAGTTAGGAGCCACCTGATGTGGGTGCTGGTAACTGAACTTCAGTCCTCTGCAAGAGCAGTATGTGCTCTTAACCACTGAGCCATGTCTCTAGCCCCACCTTGCCTTTAGAGACAAGGTATGTCACCAAGCCTGGAACTCACTGTGTTGAATAGATAGATTGGCCAGCAAGTCCTTGAGATTCTCCTGTCCTGCAGCATGGGATTGTAAGCATAAACCACCATGCCTGGGTTTTCATGTGAGTGCTGGGGCTGAAGCTCAAGTCCTCATGCTTGTACAGCAGTGGCTTTCCTATCTGCGCTCTCCCCTTCCTCTAGGAGGGCTTAACCAAAGTTAATTACCTTTACATGACCAGACTCCTGGGTCACTTTTGAATTAAATTCATACTCTCTGTTTTAGGAGAATGCATCTGAGGTTTTCTTTCCTTGTGAACATTTCTTTTACTAAAGCAAAGCATCACCTCATTAAAGATGGAACACTTGTTTTAAAAGTTATTTGGACTGGCAACTTTTCTTCCTTATCTCCACTGTCCCACACAATAAAAAAAAAAATGAGAGTAGAACTTACAAGGAGTCAATAATAACTGTTTCATTTTCATCTGCCTTGAGATTATGTGGGCCATAAGAACATATGCTTAAGTTGCAATACAGGATTGAGTTTAGAAGCAAGAGAGCATTTGCTGATTGATCTTGGGTGGCAGGGTTTATAGTGGTAACCAGGAAGGTTGTGGATCAACAAGTTCCTGGACATTTTAGTCGCAGTAGACTAGGTAAGTGATAGGATTTCTTAGCTTTGTTAAGAGTTAGTGCAAATGATTATTCTTATGTGATTTTAAACAGTTATTCACATGGCCAGGGAAAACTGTGTACAGTGTCTGTACTTTAGAAAACAAGAGAGTCTTAGTAGAAAACTGCTCATCTCTGGATCCTGTGCTTCTGATGCTTTCTGCTAGGCCAGTTTGGTATGTCAGTGCTTAATATTCAAGTGAACGTGAAATGATGGACATTTATTTCTGAGGTTGGAAAAATGGCAGGTGTTTTGTTTTTTCTTACCATAATACTTGGTACTGAACACCAGCACACCACTGTGCTAATTAATTACTACTTGTATTTTAATCGTGCCTTGATTCGGTGAGCTCCAGCTAGTTAATAATAAATAGCTCTTTTGTAACTGTACAGTGAGCTGCTTAGGGCCTAACCTCTGGTGTGTTGGCATGTAGGGGATGGAGCTTCTCTGCAGGAGTTGCCTTTTAACAGTGAGTGTAATGGATTTATGATGCAATACCCTCTGTTATGCACCCTCTTCCTTGATGCAGTTTGTTGGGGGAATGATAGTCTTATGGTGACTCTGACTTTTATCATACAAGCGTATGCCTAGTTTTCCATATAAATAGTGCTTGAAAAGCTTCCCATTCGGAGGTGGGAAGAACGATGCAGTCTGCTATGCTAATTAAGACCTCAGTGTATAGGGCAACTCGCCATCTACTTGAGATCTGTCAATGTCCCAGTTAAAATCTTCACCATGAGCTGACATTTAAAAGGTCTAGCAAGCTTTTAAAGAGTCTGGGAACACTATTCAGAATGAAGTCTTACACCACAGGGAGCGTGGGGGGACAGAATCGGGAAATTCAGAAAGTTCTTGCCAGTTTTTGAGAATTTGAAAACTTGACTCTGAAAATGGGAGGATTGGCAAGTAAGGTTGAGGGAGATGTGAAAGAGCAGCAGATGCTGTGAGTCTCAGTGTCGTAAGGGGACCTAACATGACTACTAGCGAGAATTCAGAGGCAGCCTGGAATCCAGCTTGCAGTTTAGTTTTCTAGAGAAGTTCAGTTGTGTTTGTGTGGTTCTAGAGATCAAGGGAGCACAACCTTCCTTAAAAAGAGAAGAGATTCTGAAATGCATGAAAATTCTCAGACTATAATATCAATGAGAAGACTCATTTACCCAGAAAATTCTTGAACAGTTGCCAGTGCTTGTTCGAATTCCTTGATAAGTGTGGGGCTGTGACCTGTCCCTTGTTGGATAGACTCTGGAAACTCAGGTGTAACTGAGCTGCACTGGAACGCTGTGTGGGGATTAGAATGCCCTGACTTAGAAGTACCAGCCTTGAGGCCTGGCCCAGAGGCTGTGCTTCAGTTACCTGTGGGGTAGAGAGGAAGAAACTGAAGAAACAAGTGGGCCTTACAGCCATGGTTAAACATGGTTGTCCACAGGAAGAACTGTCAGTCATCATCAACTGTCAATATGAATGACAACCCTGAAAAGATCTAAGTGAGGTCACTGCTGTTTATTTCAGCATCATAGGAGACTTCAGCAAATGATAAAATTTGAGAGCAGAAATCAGAGACGTTTATAATGGAGCTGAAAAGAAAAAGAAATCCTCATAGAAAATAAATTACATTTTGTGTTAATTTAGTAGAAAACAAAAATTCTTATGTAAAGGTGTACTCAGACAATTAGATCGATGACTGCAGGTAGCTGTTGCTATTACAGCTACCAGTCAGTGATTCCTAGGCACCATGCCAGCTGTTTATTTTTGTATCTAACGTTTTGACTGTCACCTTCAAAGACTTCTCATTGCAAAGGCAGCACATCAGCCTAGGGCAAGTACATTAACTTGCTCAGGACTACAGATCAGTGCTTGTGACTTCAGAGTGTTGCTCTTTCTGTGAAACTGAGCTAGCTATCTCCAGACTAGGGCCTCGGCGTAGATTTATTAGGATGGTTGTTAAAGGCTTTTCAGGAAAAGAAGAAATTAATATGAAAAGGGTAGAGATGGGCAAGAGTGAATGTGTTGCCCGCCCTCCCTCCCTCCCTCCCTCCCTTCCATGAATGATGACTGTCAAGATTTCTTTTTCTCTCATATAACTCTTACACTAAGTTCTATTTAAAAAGCCACCAGTTTAGGAGCTCACGGAGCAGAGTTAGACTTTGTGTTATGGAAGGGCTATTTTTTGCTGTGAATATAAATAGTTCTAATAATGTATATTTGTTTGCAAAAGAATGTTAAAATTTAAGGAATTAAGAGGTAATAATGTTAACTAATGTTTCGTCTCTACCCGCTCCTCTCCCTCCTCCTCACAGATACTTCTTGTGCCTTCAGCTGCGGCAGGACATCGCCTCTGGCCGCCTGCCCTGCTCCTTTGTGACCTATACCCTCTTGGGATCCTACACACTGCAGGCTGAACATGGAGACTATGACCCAGAAGAGAGTGACAGTATTGATCTTAGTGACTTCCAGTTTGCCCCAGACCAGACCAAGGAGCTGGAAGAAAAGGTGGCAGAACTGCACAAAACTCACAGGTCTGTTGATTCGCTAGCTGGCGAGACAGATGTCATGACAGGTAGACATAGTTTGTCATTCTCGCTTGACATTTGATAACAGGTTTTTAGCTTACCCACTTTTTCCTTCTGGAGCTTGTCCAGCACTGGCAGAAACAATCTGCAGCTCTTGAGATGCCCTTTTCGTGTTCTTCTGACTGTGATATGGGGATTGTGTTCCTGAAACTAAATTCCTTTATCAGAAAAATGTATATCCCACATGACAGTTCTCCCTCTGTGTCATATCCTTAACAAATACACAGCAAGCAAACTTGTATATATACTGGTTTGGCACTAGCTTAACATTTCTTCTGCCAACTGCTGTTTTTATTTCCTGTATTTCATAAGAAATCCAGGGAGGTGGTTGGGGGGTAGATAATATCAAAATACACCATATACATGAGATTTTTCAAAGATGAAAATATTATCTTTAAAAAAGCTAGATTTGCATTAGAAATGTAGATGTGACAGGTATGGGATGGCTGAAATGTAAAGCTGGTCCCATAACCAACAGAAAATATCCTGTTGGTTTAGGTGGGGATTACTTAAATTATTTGAATGCTATGTATACCCTGAATACTTTCATATTTCTGTCAAAATGTGGTTTTACATGAGTTTTAAAAATCTCTCTAAGCTACAAAATGTTTTGTTTTATATTTTAAAGCCATAATTTTATGAAATATTGACTGAAATCATTTGAATAACTTGGCAGAGATTCAAAACATTGACTTTTTTAAAAAAGATTAAAAGGATATTACTTGGTTTTTTTTTTGTTTTTTTTTTTTGAACTATATTTAAATTCTACCCAACAGACATTTATTTTATTACTCAGGTTTCAGTTGGTGGGTATGAAATGCTTTAGTGGAAATGGGTCAGAGACCTGTTGGCCAGATGCTTAGGTTTTTTCGGTTGGAGAAATAGATAGGAATAGAAATACAGTTTTGTGACAGAAAACTATGCTCTATGTCATACCTAGAAAAATCAAGCACAAGTAATTCTGATCAGTCCTAGCAAAATTAAAAGAAGGAATAAGAGTTTATCAGTTTAAAAAGGTGAAGTCACTATTTGTTTGTGACTTTCCCCCTCAGTCAGCCTGTGTTGCACCCATTGTTGCCCAGGCTTTTCCCCACAGTGAGAATAATGAAAGTCTTCATTTTAAGGATAAAAAATGGTAAGGATAGAAGTCTGCCTCCTTGAAATGAGCAGGTTAGGATGAAATGACTTTAGCAGAAAGCGGTAGCGTGGAGATGCCACTTTTTTTTTTACTGTCTGCTTGTCTGAGACTTAGCTGAGTGGCTCCCCGTACTCCGACTCTCCGGTCCTACACACCCCTTTATCTGTTTTCAGTACGTTTGTATCTCCCAGTAACACAGTTTCTTCTGATTCGCAGGGGCTTATCTCCAGCACAAGCTGATTCTCAGTTCTTAGAAAATGCAAAGAGGCTTTCCATGTATGGTGTTGACCTACATCATGCCAAGGTATTGTAAATTCTGTGGGAGATAACATTATTCCAGTTTAGTGACCTGAGTTTTGAGAAATCTCCAATTTTACAAAGCCTAGTTCATTTTGGAAAAGGTGTGTTTGTCTCCACTTTCTTTCTCTCTCCCCTGTCCCTGTCCCTCTTCCTCCTTTCTTTGTTTTTCTGTTTTTTTGAAGTATTCAGATAGCAAACTCATTAGGACAAGTTGAAGAGTGTTGAATGGAAAGACTCTTGACAAAGGGGCATGAAGGCACAGAGTAGTAGGTACCCCAGGGTGCTGTCAGTGGCCCTTCTGTACCCTCTGGTTTTGAGGGTGGAGGGCAGAATGGCTGCCAGAACCTAGGCTAGATGGCCTGGAGAGAGTTGTTTTCAGAGGAGCCACAGTTAGGAACTGCCAGTTGTTGTGACTACACAGGGAGGGAGCCTGTGTACTGAGCCCCTGACCCCTACCCTCCCTTTCCTTGATCTTGGGCAAGAACTCTTCAACATCTCAAACCTCTCAGAAGACGATCCACATGGGGCAGCTTCCTAATAGGCAGACAGAGCTTAGTTATTTTTTTATCGTTGTTGAATGGCATAGCTCAAACATGGGAGATTACTAATGCTTTTTTTCTCTTCACTTCATACCCTTTATCAGTAATTCTATTCTCACAAATACTGACAAATTTCAAACAATTGTGTGGGCAAGCCAAACACCCACTAACTTGCTTGACTCTGGGTGGAGTTTCTTTTGAAGAAAAAAACCCAGAAAAACAAAAAACTTTGTCCTGTCTAAAGATTACTTCAGACTAGATGGAGTTGGCTTTGTTGAGGGTTTCCAGGGAATGTCACCTCCGTAGCTCCGGTGAGAACATTGTTGCCTTCTGCCATCTCTCACTCTCTCCCTTTGGCCAACGGGAGTTTGGTGCCAAGTTGTTTGGAACACCTGTGCCTAATTCACCCAAGCTTTATCTGCTCTTCTTAGAGTTGAAGCTGCCAGGATACCTGGCTACGTTAAATTTTTAAATTTTTTTTTTAATGTTGTGTGTTTGATATGCAAGTGGGCATGCACATGCCGTGGTGCACACTCCACATGTGGTGCATGTGGAGGTCAGAGACAACTTTGTGGAGTTGTTTTTCTCCTTCTGCCTTTACATTGGTTTTGGAGATTGAACTCAAGCTTTTGCAGCGAGTGCTTTATTGGCTAAACCATCTTGGCAGCCCAGTGCTTTAAAAACTGGTTGGTGTGGTGTAATATAATTTTATTTGTATATTTGTGTTTGAGTTATTCAGGTATCACGGTGGCTATCACAGCAATTTAGCATCAATTGCCTATTCTGTTCTTTTATTTTGGGGGAAAAAAAAAGCAAAATAAATTGTGTTATATCATTCTTAGTAACGGAGCTATCAAACGATGCTGTTACTGAATCAAGACTTAGACTTAATGTGTTGTTTGTCTTTGCTTTGTATGTGTGAGCATTTATCCCATGCTGTTAATGATTTCTTACAATGTATACACTCTGAGTAAAAGATTGAGTTTACCTATCTTGACTGAGATCACCTGTCCCCTAGAGGATAACTGCTTGTGTGCTTTGGATATTGTCTACTTCTTATCTTCAGCACTACGTGAAATATGAGGGGGAAGCGGTTCCTTTCTCCTTTTTAGACATAAAACATGTTTTAAGCTGTAAGCTTTGTACTTTTGTTTGTACATTTATGTGGCTAACTAAAACCTTTTCAGACTTGTGATTATTCTATATTATCATGTATTCCAAATTAAATCTCTTAGAAAAGAAAACTTAATAACTTGAGAAATAGTCTTCAGTCCTTTGCACTGTGCCAGCTGAAGGGGTGTTTAATGGGAACTGCATGTCAGCACTTAGATTATTGAAAAATGCTTGAAAGAACTTAGGGATTTCAACATTGTCAGCCTAAAAGAGAAATTTTCTGTGTAGGATTGGTATTTTGCAAAATATAGGGATAATTTTAACAGCTGTCAGCTAGCATAACCCATCTTTCCACACAGTAAAATAGCATAATGTACCTTACAGTAGGCCGGGAGACCGTCCATGAGGGCTGGAATTGCCCCAGGGGAATATTCTGTCTTCTGTATCTTCAAGATGCCTAAATCTGGCCCCTTTTTCTTCCTTCTCTGTTAACTCTTTGCAGAGCTTGAAAATGCATAAATTGAACCTTTTTCAAATTATTGTGTCCTTTAAATGTTATTTCCATCCTAAAGACGAATCATTTAATATGGACATGTGTTCTACTCTTGGAATTAACTTAGGCACTGTCACTAAAATTTAAGTATAAACATGTTGACATCTTGACTCATTTGAGGTTTGATTTACCTCAATCTATATAACTTTTGTCATTCTCACTGTCAAATGGGTTATATTTGGCAGGATTCAGAAGGTGTGGACATCAAGCTGGGTGTGTGTGCTAATGGCCTTCTCATTTACAAAGACAAACTGAGAATCAATCGTTTTGCTTGGCCGAAGATCCTGAAAATTTCCTATAAACGCAGTAATTTCTACATTAAAGTTAGACCAGCAGAGGTAAGCAATGACTTGTTTCTTTGGCATAGCTAAAGCACCATTAGAGTTCCCCTTTACTAGTCGGAGAGATAAATGAATTCTTGCCACTAAAATATTACAGAAAGAAACTCCTCTTTGTTTTGTCATGTTACACAAGCCGGGATTCTTGATGATAACCTACATATGAACATTCTTGTTGCTATTATACACAACCACTTGATCTTTCACAAAAAGGGATGCTTTTATTTCCCCCCCACACACACACACACACTCTCACACACACATACACTGGAAGTTCATTTTCTCTGTTAACTCAGTTAACTAACGGAATGTGTTTTAGTGGCACCAAATAGTCAATTCACACGGGCAGTCAATACTTGGCTTTTCATAGGAAACAGTATCACAGTCTGAAATCTTTTATTTTTGTGACTACATAGATAGACTACTACTTATTTTCTAAAGAAGAGTTACTCTGACATAAATGACCAAATCTGCTTACAGCAGCATGTAGCCAATGCTTAAGGAATAGGCTGATTATGTCTTATGGATTTATTCCAGCTGGAACATTTTGAGAGCACCATTGGATTCAAATTGCCAAACCATCGGGCAGCTAAAAGGCTATGGAAAGTATGTGTGGAGCATCACACTTTCTACAGGTAACGTTAAAACGTTTCGTGGAATTGCCATTGGCACCTGTCCAGGCTGTGTGGAATGAGTAGTATGGCACATGTGTCGTGCCCTGCCTCAGGATTCCTTGCTCTCCTGGGGGCCATAGTTCATGCTGGTTATTTCTGTTGCCCGAGGCCATGCTTTGGTCTGCCTCTGCTGTTGCCTGGATAGCTGCCTTCTGATTGCCTGTCTTCTACCACCTGCTGCTGTCCTTTTAGTCATCAGTCTTCTTAGTTAAAATTCAGGGTTTTTTTTTCTTATCAGCTTTTCTGGACTTAACCTCTTTTTCAGTCAGCTTGAGCCCTGTCATTGTTCTCTCGGGTCGTTCTGTCAAGCATATCTAACACACCCCTCCTCCCCCAAGGCCCTGTTCTAGCACACCAGCTTTCCCAGTGTGCTGCTACTTGGTCAATCTAATGTTGTGACATGACCACTTCTGTGCCGGCGCTGTCAAGTGGTGACTGATACAGTAGCAAGCGTTGTGGATTAACGCTCTTTCAGAAAGGTGATTTCCAGCAATAGTCGGATCCTCATTGCTTCTAGCCAGACAGCCATTCCTTTCACGTCCCTTGTCATTCGAAATGCTCATGGTCTTCTAGAGCCTTCCATACCTGCCTCTCCTCAGGATTGCTCTAGGTGTATTCACTGTAGACACTGGCGCCAGAAGTGCTCTGCCTTTCTTTTATCTTCTTCTTTCCCTCCTCATTTATAATTACTTCATCTCACCACCTTCATGTGATAATAAAACTACTAGTTGCAGCATTATAAAGCTGGCCACTCTTCTAAGTGCTGTGCAGGGGTTACTTTAATCTTTACAATGTATCTTAAGGTACAGTTGCTATTGGCTGTACTTTGCATATGGAAAAGAAGAGGAACAGAAAAGTAGTTAAGGCATGGTGGTCATATCAAGAGTAACAGGTGGAGCTGGAATGAAGCCCAGGTAATATGGACCATAGTATTTATCCGTGTGCCTGGTGTGCTATACTCCCACCTGTCCGCAGTGAGCCACCTTGTGTGCTGCTCACAGCTGTGTTCTCACAGGTTCTTACAGCTGGAAATTCACCTGCCACTCACACTTGTCAGCTGCATCACAGAGAGCTATATGGATAATGTCCACTACGCGTGATTAATTTGTGTAATTTATATGTAGGCTCTTGAAGGATTGCTTTATTTCTCATAGATAAGCATTGATGATATTTGATTTATAATGGCAGGATTTTACAAATTTAAAATGGTATTATACTACTTAAGTGGTCAAATACATGAAAGTTGAATTCATCTTTTGACACATAAGTAATTAGATCATTTTGCCCAAGGCTTTTAAAGCTGATACGATATAGATGTCTTGTAGTGGCATGTTTTGATACTATTTTTTATGAAGACATGGATCTTATTGCAGTCTGCTATGTAAAATAAAAGACCAAAAAGAAATAGTTAAGTGACTGAATTGAAATATGTTGTGCTTTGACCTGCATTTTCTTAGAAGATTGTTTTATATTACCTGTCTTAAACCACCAAAAAATTACCTTAGAGAAAACTTCCAGTGTTTAATCCTTTTTGTTTTGATGTTTATTTCTATTAATTGCAGTTCAATTACTTCAGAATTAATTTGTCATTGGAAAACTACCTGTAAGCTAATGCTTTGGGTTACCAGTGACAATTAGATAGGAAAGTATTTCATACCATTTGAAATAAATAAAATAAGTCCATCTTTGATTATTTTTCTTTCTTTTCATTGTACTATATATTTAAATGTTTTCCTTGAATGTTTTGGACTTACATGTTTTTATAAAATATCTCATTCAAAATAACTTACTGGGTATTTATCCTGATACAAACTTGTATAGTAACCAACTGGTTGGCTATTACCGTAACAAAAAATAAATTAGAAGAAATATGATTGTGTAGAGTTCTCACTTGCACATGGTAATTAAATGTCATCTTAGAGCATGTTACTGAGAAAAGTTACCTTTTGAATTGGGTTAGGGGACATAGCAAAACCAAATTCATTCTAAAGATTATCTTAAAGGCTGCTAATTGTTTTATGCTTTACCAAGACAGAGCAATTCAGTAGTAGTTCTAATAATGGGTCAGAGGTTACAGGCCTTGTAGCAGTTTCCCTTTCCTAAATATCCAACACATGAGAGCACAAAGTTATTTATCTGCAAGGGTACATCCATGTGACACTAGGAAGTGGAACGCTAAAGAGGTGCATGCCTATAGTCCCAGCTGTGGAAGAGGGGGTAGTGGACAGGGCGGACTACCACTTAAGTTCATCGGTTTGAGACCAGCCCAGGCAACATAATGAAACTCTCAAATAAAACAAAGCAAGAAACCCATTAAGATGGGGGTGTGGATATCTCTAGACTTTACAGACTGTCGAAGGTGACAATAGACAGCAGACACTCTGCAAAGCTCCACTATGTATTGGTCCTTGTACAAGTCCATATGAAGTTATAGAAAGTAAACTAGTAATTGGAAAGCTGGGGAAACACCTCTAGATGATTTTAAATTTTCTTTAAAATTCTCTTCTGAAACATGAGAAATTTTTCACTTGTTTTAAATTGATTTGGTAAAAGAAGCAGAATATGCATTACATTTTTCAAGAAGTATATCCCTTTAAAATACATGGTCTTTAAATTTTTCTCATAGTTCAATAAAGCATACAACCTGTCTGTAATTTCAGATTTTTTTTTGAAGATTTGTTTTTGAGTTACCAATGCATGTTTCCATTGCAATGGTCTTTAAACTTTCTCTTTTCCTCTACTAATTTCTTAGAGTAGACTTCATTTATAGAAAGAAAGATCTATAAGATTTGGTTAGAGAGTATTTCTCAAACATGGCTGCACTGCTAAGCTTGTCAGAAACCTGTCCTCCTATTTCTATAGGTGACTGCTTTCTTGCAAAGTATTTTGAGGTCATATTTTGCAACACTGCTAGCTAGGGAAATTCTACCTTGTTCAACCCATGAGGAGACAGTCCAAGATGAATAAGCAGTCATCAGAGTATACATTCTCAGCATCATTAACTATAGTTGTAATTATATCTCGAACAGCTTCAATAAGAAAAAAGGTAATATCTATGGTGTAAAGCCTAAACCCATTGCAGAAGGATCAGCCTCTGTGATGGACTGAACCCTGACCTCATGGTCCTCAGGTCTTTTATTGAGGAAAGGCAGCTCCCACTGATACAAAGGTCCCATTACTTTAATGAATGAACTGAACCCTGCAGTTCAAATCCCCCAATGCCCAGCCAACCTTGATGTCATTAGGCAAAGATCAAGGCCAAGAGGCAGGTGTTCTCACATCTCCATGTTGGGTGCTATGGGAGGAACCACAGAAATTCATTTCATTAGCACTAAATCAATCTGATGTTTTCATCATTGAGATCGCAGAGGAAAAGGTAAATTTGAACAGCAATTGCTTCTTGTAAGAATATTGAACAGTTACTGGTACCTCAAAAAGTTATCACATTTTACTTCATCTTGACTTAGAACTCATTGTTCACTAAACAGATTTCTTAAAAGATTATACAGAAGATCTGGGAATACTTGAAATGATTTTAGAAAAAAACTTGTAATAAATTATTTTCCTTTGGAAAATAATTGAAATCTCCATATTCTTAAACTGTCTTGTTAATAAATTTTAAGATCTCTGAGACTGTATTATTAAGATTTTTTTCAACTCCCAATTAAACAATGACAAGATAATTTTAGTTGTATCAAAAAAAAAAAAAATGGCTTACTTATTGAGAGCACGCTTATGTGAATTTGAAAGTATTTGTCATTAAGGTTTGAATTTGTGTACCATGAACCCTGTGCTTACATAGTAGAGTTATGCTAGCAAGAAAGAATGTTAGACATCTCTATGGATCACTGTGTAAGTTCTGTTCTTTGGAAAAGAATTACTTAATTTAACAGATTCTTGAGTTAGGTGGGTTTTTTTCTCCTACCAGAAATAGGCATTAATATTAACAATTACTAATGATACAGGGTTTTTTAGTTGGCATTTTGAGCTAGCAGCACAGATTTAGACATGTGTCTTACATAAATGATTTACACTAACTCAAATAAATACATTTGATACACACTCAGAGCAGCTGTTCCCTTGGTTGGGCTGAAAAAAGAGTCCATGAACACATTGCTGTCAAAAAAGTACACGTGACCTCGTGTGCTGTTGCACTTTAACCCCAACACTTGGGAGCAGAGACAAGTGGAACTCTAGGAGCTGGAGGTCTGCATGGTTTGTACAGGGAGTTTGAGGCCAGCAAGGGCAACAGAGTCAGAACCTGTCTTAAAAAAACAAAAACAAAAACAACAATAAAACCACATATGTAGGAAAAATTCTTTTTTTCTATTAAAGCTTACATAGCACTGTAATCATATTTAAAATGAGATGTTAAAATACATACCTTTTTTTTTTTTGTTTTTTTGATGCACCTGAAGTCTTTGCCCTCTTTTTTTCTTTTTCCTTTGTAGGCTCCTGTCTCCAGAGCAGCCACCAAAGGCCAAGTTCTTGACCTTGGGATCTAAATTCCGCTACAGTGGACGTACCCAGGCACAGACTCGCCAAGCAAGCACTCTCATAGATAGGCCAGCACCACACTTTGAGCGTGCCTCTAGTAAACGGGTTTCTAGGATCCTAGATGGAGGTAAACACATTTATAATTTTGGATTCTACTCATCTTTTCTGGTCCAGTGGAGTCAGAAAGTGATGATCTAGTTAATAAGACCACCAGACACATTGGGATAGACTGGATAGACAGTTATCTCTCCAAATGGTAACATCTTTGTTATTCTCAGAGTGTAGTGTCGTGTTTTCAAGTTGTCATGCTGAACGTAAATTTTCTTTCTGTTGGCAGCGTACATAAATAGTGTGTATTTTTGTTTGTGTTTATAAGCTATTGGATGAATATGTTTCTGTTGGCTTTATTTGATTGTGATCTCTAATGTGGTTTAATTTATTATACTTGTTAATTGCTAACATTGTAATTCTAAGGGATTTGGAGAGTATATTTGCTTATGAATCTTAATTCAAATAATTCTAAAACAGTTCTACTGTCTCAGATTTAAAGGTACGCTTTTAGCAGTTACCGAAGTTCCAGCATGCAAGAAACCATCCTAGACTTCAAAGAATTAATTTTAAATATAGTTTCCAACAAAAATAGCAAAAGAAATGCATAGACATTTGTCTGGAGAGATAGTGTAAATATTGTTTTTCTGTTAGAATTCTTCTGATAAGCTATGCATTTGTAGTTTTATGTAAACTATGCATGGAGATGAGATGATGTTGCTTTTATTACATTTGTCATACTGCTTAGCAAATTAGGAATTAAGAATATGTTTCTTAGGAGAGATAATGTTAAGTTTTTATGAAAATGTTTTTCTTTTTATATAATAAAATGATTGGTATGATTAATTTTCAATGAGAAGCAATAGTTTTTGAACATTTTTGGTTATATTTAATACTAATATTAATATTGTTTGAAAAAATATTATATTATTAGCAAAAATCTCATTTTGATTGTTGTTCCTTCATATAGTTCTGAAATATGAGCTTGAACAACTTAGATGTTAAATAATTAAATAAAGCAGACTATTCCTACACTAACATATTCTCCCATTAGTGGAGGATTGACATATATTGACCATTCTCTACCTTTCCTAGTAAAATAACAAAATAGGGGCAGGTACACACAGCTATTTTCCAGAGTTTGTTGGTAGGTATTTTGAGGTTGTTCTCAGCTTTTGTTATAAGATGTGAGACTGTGTAATTGTCATGTTGTGGTTATTAGAGGTAATAAAGAGCAGTGAACCAGTGTTTCTATGTGGTAGATAAACTTGTTTGGGAAACTCTCATCCTGATTGAGCAGTTAGCGCAGATAGTTAGCAGAATCTGTATCTGAAAAGAACAATTTCACAAGGAAAAGCAACAAGCATGGCACCAACTCTTAATTTTCTCTTTGTGTTTTCAAGGCTGTAATTCATCAGATGGGCAGGTCATCAAAAGGATGATTGTGTTATTGAGAAAAATAGGAGGCTTTTCATGCCAGTGTATGACTGGGTAGCCAGTGAACTCTTTGGTGTTGAGGCTTATGTTCTTTATCCTCAACAAAGCAAACTACTCTGTAACCCAGTATAGAGTTTTATTTCCTTCACCTTTTTTTTATAGCATTCCTTTAGTGTTGCTGACAGGTGTTATGTTTTCTTATCTTTTGTTTGCTTTTAAAAGTTAGGCTTGAACAATTCAGATAGGTAAAAGATCATCCCTTTAAAGTTTAGAAAAATTATTTAGTGCTTGCATAGAAGGCACAGTTTAATGTGACATTGGAAAATTTAAAAATAAAAATTCCCCAGAACAGCTGTTGTGAAGCAGTGAGACCCCTCTGAGATTGAAATAGAAGCAAGGGAGCCAAAGCAGCCACTTTGGAGAACTGGCAATCATCCCGCCTGTTGGGAAGTGGGGGAGGCAGGGAGACTTCTGAACGTGAAAAGGAGGAGTGAACAGTGAACTGTGCTACTTAAGAAGGGTCACAGAGAGGGAAGGCTCCCCAAAGAAGAACCTCAGAGACCTAAAGGATGAAGGGAAGCCACCATAAGAGAGGACAGCACAGGCCATTCCAGGCAGTGGGAGCCTCAGAGTGGCTTTGAGGTGGGAGAGCTTAATATATCCAAGAACAGAGAAAAGACAGCATACTCAAGCTCAGTAGGAGAGCCGGGCTGCGGTCAGACTTTGCAGGCTCCATTCTGTAGGAATGCACTTAGGGCTTAGTATGTCTGCGACAGTACACGAGAGCATACTCTTATTTTTGAAGAATCATTTGGTCTAAGAGACTGACTAGAGAAGATTGAGACAGGAAACAGGCAGACTGGCTGGGAGTAGTTCATGTGACCATGGCAGAGGGAGCAGACCGGTTGGTTACTGCACATTAGTCTGCGTAGGTGTTTAGATGCGTGCAGTCAACCTTTTATCAACTTGGTTTTGTAATTTTTAATTTTATATTGACTCATATTTCACTCTATTTGAAACCACTTTTAGGTCAGATTTTCTCATTTTGTAATAATTTGTGATTGTAATAACTCAAAGGGATATGTATGATTATATACTTTCTATACAGGAAAATTAGATAATCTTACCAAAACAGCAAAACCAGCCCCAGGAAATAAGCATGTATAATGTAAGTTGTGAGCTCATTTTAATGTTTTTTTATTTTTTAACAATTTTGTAAAGTAAGTTTTATAGATTGGAAAAATTTTAAAGGATAAAGTGGTATAGACATAGGTTTTTAAATTTAACACAAAAACAAACAAACAAACAAAAAAACATGTTTAGAAATATACCCAAGATCCCTGTTTGACTTGCTAGTGTTGGTGATGTTCTAGAATTTGAGGTTCCTGACTGAAGCAAATGAATGCAAGTAGTGTATCATTTGATGTAACAACCAGAAAGAAGCATATTGGGGCAGGGCAGGTGAGGGGTGTAGGTTGTGAGGTACCTTGTAGGACCATGATTGGAAGGATACCTTAAATTAACTATGATAGATTTACACAAACTACCTTCCAAGAGCTTCTCTATGGCTTTTTGTTTACTGTAATTTTTTCTTAGTGGGGAGCAAAAGCAAGCCACAGACTGTCTGTGAACACTTTTTATATGAAAGAAAAGACCTCAGGGGAATTCCATTGTTCAGGAGGAGCCTCTGGCAGAGAGACTTGGCGAGCTGACTCTTGAGTTGATCCAACACTGTGACAGAAACCTTAGCACAATAGGTGTCTACCTCTTTGTGAGGGAGGAAGGCAGTGCACAAGGCTAACTTTGGGGCATCAGCTGGCATACTGGGCACTGTACGTCAGGTTGAGATGTTCAGAAGTGTCAGAAAAATGTTAAACAGATAAATTATTAAATCTGCTGCCTTTTAGTGTGCAAATAAGTTAATGTGCAGGTGATTTCTTAAAAACTCTTGAAAAAAATCAGTTTAATAATTAGTTAATTATTTGTTTGGGACTGATCAGACACTCCAGAGTATTTGGTTACATTGTAATTCTGCTGGATTGTTGCAGTTGGCCCAAGAGCTCCTCTTACTGGTCAATTCCACGATGAACTGCTTGTCTCAAAAATCTAATTTGCTGGATGGATAAAAATAAATACATTTTTAAAACTCAGAATATTAGTAGGGTTTTGTATTAGCTTAAAAAGCAAGTTTATGTTACATGTTGATATTTTCAAAGTTCAGACCGTGTTCTAGTTACTTACATGTGGCCTGTTTTGTAAGTGGTTCTGTTCTGTAAAGCCATTCACAGGTCTTACTGTATTTCACCTTGTCTTCTGATTAGCTCCAATTGGTGTTGTGGACCAAAGTCTTATGAAGGATTTTCCTGGCCCTCCTGGAGAGGTTTCAGCACATGACCTTGGCGTTGTCAGCCACACCATTATACAAGACGGTGGTAGCCGGAGGGATGCCAGAAGCCCAAAAAAAGCTGCATCCCTGCCATTCACTGAGGGAAAGGTATGGTACATTATTAGCACAGAGTGCTGTTGTAAAGGTGTGCTTAGATCAGAGGCTCTCTGCTACACTTTGTAGTTCAGAAGTCAAGATATTTATTATCGCTGTGTAATGTATGCTGATTTAATTTTCCAAGTTCCAAATATGCGTAGGCTGCTGCTGATTTGGACTGTGATTTCTTCCTTGTTTTGATTATTTTTCAGAAAAAAATATTTATTTCAATGTAAATTATACTAGTGTAAGAACAGTGTAAATTATACTAATCTAAGAAAGCAATGCACTGGCGTTTCCTGTCTTCTTGGGTTGTTATCAATGCAGTCACCAATGATAAAAGCCATATGATTTGAAATTTGCATATTTTGATACAAGTCGATTTTAAAGGTAGTCCCTGTCTGAGTTTTTATTATGTTGATTTTAATTTTTTGTATGGATCAAGATAATCTTTATGAAAACAATTCATTAAGGATCCATAGCTGTGAATAGTGAGCACAGGATGGTGTGCTGCCATTGTCTTTACTTTGTACAAACACTATAGTGAATGCAGAAGCAACCTAGATTGATGTTCTCCAATTTGTCACTTCTGTTGTTTTGGGTATTAAAGTCATGTGACTGAAGAGCTTTTGAACTCTTCACATCTCACCTCCGTACTTGCAGTTTTTTATGTGCAACATTGGAAATGAGTGCCCACGTGTACACACACACACACACACACACACACACACACACACACACCCTTATTCATCCTGTTGACTTACAGTGTTTTTTAAATTCTGGCTTCGAAAAATGTGAAGATAACACAGTGAACTTAGAAAGGAAAGGTAGCTGAAGCATCTTCCAGGACAGTAGTTCTTACACTGACAGCCTCTACAGCCAGCAGATACGGTCTCAGATACGTGGCCACAAGGCAGGGTGTCATCTGCAGGCCACTGCAGGTGATAGGAAGTAATTTACATCCTATTGTTAAACAGTTTATGACTGTCATGTTGAAAAGTTGACTAAAAAGTATCTATTTAAAAATAACACAATTTATGTCCTGCATGATGTCCTTCAAGGTGCTAAGTTATCAGAATCTTTAATGATGCTAACAGTATCCAAGAAAACGACTACTGAAAAGAAGGGTCAGTGTTTCAAAGAGTTCTGTTCGGCTTTTCCTACTTACTTTGACATAAATAATTATGAAGAAAAAAGTTTTTGGACAACAAAAGTTCTTGTATTAAGTTCTAAAGGAAACCTTTCTTGTCTTTAGCAACTGTCTAGTAACGAGCTTTTTGCTAGAATTTTTAATACATGTGTCAGCAAGTAGGTTTGCGTAACATCAGTTTAGAAAATCATAGTCATCAACACAGGTAAATTTTATGTGATAAAAGGAGTGAGGTTTTCCTCTTTAAAAATGGATCATTCAATTAACCTTTTAGCCACTGTTTTTATGGAACCTTCTTGGGAGTCACGTTTTTACTAACGTTTCTTCTTTTCTCCTATTCTTGTTCCTTTGAACATAACCATTGCGTGATTCATGTTCAACCATGGGATCCTCTTGAAATAGTCTGTGTGCATGTGCCCACTGTCACCTCTCATCTGCTGTACTTCACCGTTTGCCCCACACCTCCTGCCAGTCCCTGAAGTGGACTTGCTATCAGACATTTCGGAGGAAGACCCTTTTGGGGAGGCTGATCAGACCACACTAGACAGCTTTGAGCTGCTCTCCACGGGTGGAACATCAGAGCAGGGTGACCCTGAGGTGGCCGCTTTGGATTCTGTCTCGGATCCTGTCGTAGCCCCTCCTCAGCCTGACTGTTCTTCCATCCGTGAGAAGACTCTCAAATCGGCTGACCACAAGGATTCTGAATTTGGTTACTTTTCCTTTAACTTTTACAAATGCTTCTCCACTGGCCTCCCTTCCCTTCTTGATGAAGATGGCTACCTTGCTTTTCCCAGCCTCCCCAAGCTCTGGGTGTCCTTCCTCCCGCCTGACGTTCAGCATTATGTCCCCATCACCTCGCCTTCATTCATTCCTTCACTTATCCTCATCTTTGGGCTGCTTCTCTCGGCTTCTCAGTCAGT
The DNA here is from genome assembly GCA_026225945.1 of Cricetomys ansorgei. Lineage (NCBI taxonomy): Eukaryota > Metazoa > Chordata > Mammalia > Rodentia > Nesomyidae > Cricetomys > Cricetomys ansorgei. Next base: position 8,773,827 of record JAMJFZ010000882.1, read on the forward strand.
TTCTTTCTCTCTCACCTTCTCACTTCCTCTGGCACTAGTGCTCTGCTATCTGGAGGGGAAAGCCACCTCCTTTCATGTTTTTTATGACTGTGATTTAAATGACAAATCGGAGGAAGAGGAAGCAGTGGCCAACATACCTCCATAAGCTACATTTTTTGAAGTCCACCCAACTGTTCTTTTTCATGTTCCCTTTTTAATCTAGAGTCTAACCATGTACATAAATTTTACTGACTACCCTCAGAATAGTACGTACACATTTACACACACACACACACACACACACACACACACACACACACACACACCCCTGCATGAGCTTTAAGTGTAGATAATTCTTTGCATTGCTATCCTAAATCCAGACCCGCACATTCTAAATTCAGAGCAAACTGGCAAGATTATTTTATAAATATCTTAGATAATACTAGAGTGTTAAAGGAGTGTGTGAGCTGGGAATTTGTATTGTCCTTAAGCATTTATATTGGCTCTGTTTTGAAGATAAATATTAGTGCTGTTCCTTAAGCATGGGAACTTTATGTTTTGAAACAAAACTTAGAATGTTTTGGCATAATTGTAATTGACATATATCAGTAGAACTTAGTATTATTAATCTTGATCAAAATCCAGCTTGTACTGCACTTAGGAGCCTGAGTCTGTAAATTGCACTCCTGATATTTCTAATCTCAGAAATTCCACGTCCATTGTACTTTTAGCACTAGGGGACCAGCTGGATGAATTTTAGCTAGTCTTCTTTCTTCTACCCTGAGTCATGTAATTATTAAGTCATCATCAGGTATTTTCTAAGAATGATGATACTCTATTATATCAAATGTGTATCACAAATGAAACTTGACTTTAGAGAGCTTTAAACTGTATATGAAAAGTTGGCCTTTTAGTGCTTTTTAATTTAAAATTAGGTGTCTGGGCTTTTTACATCTGTATAAGACAGCTTTTATGAAGTGTTCTACCTCTACACTACAAAGAAGTCAGCCTTAACACACGCAGTGTATTTTGAATTTGCTCATGTGGTCTGGTGATTAAGGGTCTTGAATCTTAGGGAGTCTGGCAACACAGAGTACATCACACAATTCAGAGCAAACAAAGAAAAGAATAAGAAATAGAGCAAGTCATGTTGTAGGAGAAATTGTAATCCTTCCTTTTTCATTTACTTGAGAAATACCAAAGATCAACCTTTTAGAGAACTAAGAGTTGCCAAAAAAATTGAGGCTGATTCTTCACAGATTGTAGAATACCTATGCTACATCTTCTACTTCTGATACAAAGAAGTAGGGGGTGGAGGGGGAGCTCTGAGCACCCCTCTGTCTCTCACACATACCACTGAAGGCTACAAAACAATACCCTTTGGGCTGCACTATCATCCCAGCACAGGAGAGCATGTGAACGGAGTACCCTGTAAAGCTGGTTTCCGTTTGTGTCAGGGTTTTTGTTTTACCATTAGTTAGTTTCGTGGTATCAACATTTACTTAGTTTTTCTGTCTTAAGCCTTCAAATTCATTCTTTGGAGTCATTAAATATTAAGAAAGTCCACTGCAGAAAACTATTATATAAAAATGTTATGGAAAAGCGTGGCTATATATTAAAGATAATGTGTAAATAACCATTTTAATATGAAAAAAAAGCAAATTGGCTAATTTTGCCCCAGGAAAAAACATTTAAAAGTTGATGGGACAATGTAAAATAATGTAAAATTTGTGATCTACTTGAAGCTGAAGACACATTTGACATCTCTGTACCTTGTGCCATTGCTACTTGGCTTAGGTGTAACAGTAGCATACCCCGACTTTTGCCATCTTTGTACTCTCAAATATTTATTCCTGCATAAAAAGAAAATTCTGAAAAGTAGAGCATAATGTAGGGACTGAGAAAGAGTGAAGCTCCCATTCTCCATTCCACCCTTGCAAAGGATCATTTCCATCATTTGTACAACACCGTAGGTGAAGAAAGAGCACAGTGGCTTAATAGCATCTTCTGAGGGCCAGCGAGTCAAGGTTGGTAACGCTGCTTCACCATTAAGTTTGAGTAGAGCATGTCTGCCTTGTTGGTGGCGGCCCCACCAGTGAGCCCATTCTTTCTGGCTGTGTGCTGTGTGACTTTGCAGGGGAAGACGGAAGAAGCGGAAGCATTCCTGGAGGAAGTGGCTGTTTTCCCTTATGTTAGATATGCTGTGCCTGCTGCCTGCCATTCCTATTGTTGGAGCTGGGGCTAGGGTGGGAGATGGTGGTGGAATGCATTTTCAGGGTTTTTATCTGAGTTTTTGTTTGTTGTAGCTTTTAAGATTTTTAGTCTCTTTTATTTTAAAGTCTTAGATTATCCAACTCTGGGTTGTTTGTGGTACTTGCTGATTTTACACTTATGTTTATTTGCCTTTCCCCCCTTTGTGTGATTTAATTTCACAGAAGAATACCTTGAGAGTAGAAGGGGATAATATTTATGTCAGACATAGCAATTTAATGTTGGAGGTTTGTATGATCTAAGAAACCACTGCACTCTGTCCTCTGGCTGCCAGGCTGCTGTGCACGGGAGGTCACACACAGGCTGGCCGGCCAATCTCTTCAAGCACAGTGCATGCAATGCATGGGGTTATGGAACTCGGGAGTGCATGCTACCAGTCAAGCTTGGTTCTTAGGTGGCAGAAGTAGGACTATTCTAATGTAAGTTCTCAAAGTGACAGCGGGGGAGAAAAGCTCTTTATTCAAATAAGGGTTGTCCATTACTAAATAAGCCTAGTTTCCTAATAGGTCACCTTTAAGCTATAGAATCTGAAGGCACACGATTCCATTTTTTAAATATTCATTAAACCAAATAGGTAAATTTTTAATTTGACATTAGCTCACTTGTTTGACTCTTGACTGATGTCTTTACCCCATCCCCTTTGACCTCTCACTATAAACCATGTGATAATGTATGTGGCCCATTTAAAGTATTCTTGAGAATATGCTAACAAATAGAACTGCTAAAAATAGAACTGTTTCAACTGGAAGAAAGGATAGAGAAGGGGTGGGAGGAGAAGAGATAAAGACATAGATAGGGACATTGGCAGATTAAGAGTGTGTCCCCCATGTTACAAGAGGACAGTTTTCCCTTCTCACATTAAGGTAGTGTGTGCAGTGTGTTCAGTGGAGACCTGCAGCTCTGGGTAATCTAACTAATCTGTTTGATTGCTTTTGGCAGCTTTGATAACTGTTAAAAATGTATTTTTGCTTAACTTACTAAAATGCTATAAAGTATAATAAGTAACTTTGCTGTGAACAAATGCAAGAAATGTGCCTGATCTCAAGCCAGTCATTTCCCCATGCCGTGCAAAAGTTGCAGGTTTTCATGAGGTTTTGCAAATGGCTATAGAAGCTCATGGGAGCTACTATGCTTGTGCATGACTGTGGATTAGATAATTATATCTGATGCATGCCCTGCCTTTGGGAGTGGGACTGTAATCTATAGGCAGCCTGTGATTTTTGAAATGTAAGAAAATGTTTACAATTCTGCTAATTCCAATTCCTGAACATTGATTACACATGCATTACTTACCAGAGCCAGTTTCTTGGTTTTTTGTTTTGTTTTTCTTTTAAATCTACCAAATACCATTCGTCAGTGCCTACACCAACAAAAATATTAAGTATTAGGGTTTTTTTTTTCATATTTGTGACGGGATCGCATGAATGTTACACGTTTTACCTTTATTCTTGGCATTACATGAGATCAGTGTGTGGTTCATTTAGAGAGAGAACAAGCAGAAGAAGCCTATGGAAGCACTTATTTTTATTCCTTAAGAATTAAAAACCACCACTGGAATTTCCTGACAAAGCCATCCCTTGGTTTTCCTACTTTTCGTGACGGTCCTAGATATGCTTTCTGCCTTCAGGCTGTGTTTACCCTTCTTTGTTTTGCTATGTTCACAGAATATAATTTAGTAATAGCCTTTATCACAAAGATTAATTTCTGGCAACAAAGTCATAGGCTGCTATTTAAATCCAAGTATATAAAAAAGGACTATTAGCCATTATGGTCAGTTCCATGGCTCCCTTCTAATATGAATAGTTTAGAATCCCAAGCAGAGAACAAATTAAAATCACTCATATATGAGTAAAATAATTCATTGAGTTCATTTTCAAATTTTTATGAACTCAGGACTATCCACAGGTGATAATATGGCTTTTGAGACTTGGCATTTTTCTTGCTCTATTATGTTTTTTGAATCATAAGTTTACTTTGTCTCATTTTGGTTCTATTTTTGCCCCGCTGGGTTTTTTGTTTTGGATCCCCCTTTGTCATGTTACATGTTGCTAGGACCTGGATAAGGCCCAGGAGGACATACTGAAACATCAGGCTAGCATTAGTGAGCTCAAGCGCAATTTTATGGAGTCCACACCTGAGCCGCGCCCCAATGAATGGGAAAAACGACGTATCACACCTCTGTCCCTACAGACACAAGGGGTATGTCACTAGCTGTTTGTTGGCTTTGTGTCTCGCTACAGCTGTTCATCTTGTTTGTTGATTCTTAGAAGTTAGAAAATGTTCCCACATAAGTTCTTTGGTATTGCTAACAATTTTTTTAAATACTAAGTATTAACAATGTTAATATTCATTGACCTAAATCTTAGGTAAATTTTACGAGTTTCAGAGTACTTTTGGAATATTTTCAGACTAATTTTATTGTTGTATTCAGGTAAATTAGTAGTATTGAATTGTTACTTTGGACAACTTAAGAACTAATGTAATACTGTATCTAATAACTTTTAGTTACTGACTTCTTAGATAAGGACATTTACTTAATAAAGGAATGTAGATCACATGTAGAATTGTTTAAGATCATTACTATAAAGATACCGAGTAAAAATTTTACCTTTAAAGATTGATGGGCCCTGTTGATAAGTTGAAAAATATTATATGTCAGGAAATACTGTATATCAATATACAAATACAAAATGTGAAATACATATTTCAATACAATATGAGACTTCCTGGCAGCAGTAAATAGAGTCATGTTTCAAAAATATTATAAGCAAGAGTGGACCCCCAACTTATTCTCTGTCTTTTCTTGGTCAGCTTCCTACCTTGACTGAGTATTGCCTTTAGAAGATACTCTCAGAATCTCTCTTCATTTATTGCATACTCTGCCTCTTCTTTTTTGATGCTTCCAGATCTTTCCTGTGATTGAGCCAGAAGTTCATGGGCACATCCTCTTGAGGAGGTTGATAAAATTTGCACTGCGGTTTGAAAGCTGTACAAAGATACTGCATTATGATATCATCCTTCCCATTTCACTATTCAGTGAATGGTGTCCCATGTAGACAGTTGGTTTAGATAACTCATAATGTTGGTTTTATTCACCCTTCCTCAGAGCAAAGCCCCTAATAGAGTTAAGTTTCCAAGTTTGTGGCACTGAATGGAAAGCGGTGCTTTAAGAACCTGAGCCAAAGTAATCACTGAACTGAAAAATAAAACTTGTCAAACGGAAATGTTAGATGCCCTACATTGCTGGATCTTGTGAAGGAAAGAAACCAGCATTTCTAGATTTTCTGAAAACCAGTCAGCTTCAGCAGCCTCGTCCAGAATTTCCAGAGACACAGTGGCTGCTGACTTAGGAAGGAACGGCTCTCCCTCTTTGTACTGTCCATCCCGCTCGCTCCACTGACCCACACCATTGTTTTTGCCTTTGTGTTGCTGTAGGTGTAACATGTATATGTCTTTTTGTTGATTCTGTCATTGTTTAAAACAATAGAGAAAAGGAGACCATCTTTTCAAGGATGTTCTATCCATGAAGGAGAAGTACCTGGTGGCGGCAACACGGACGGTTGAAGAGGAAGCTCAGGCGGACAAGGTGTTCACCTTGCATCCTTGGATCTGCTTTTGCTTCCCTCCCTCCATGCATTTCTGTTCATAGCCAAAGATACTTTTTTTTTTTTAAGGTGTCAACATAATTTGCAAAGAGTTGAGTGTTTAAAAAGTTAGGCTCCTATATATAGAAGCATAGGAACATTGGGGAGAAACATCATATTATAACCAACACCTTACATGCAATATGAGGATATGGAAATACAGGAATATCAACCATGTTAGGTGATACGTGACCCATCATCTGATGTATGTGGCTTACAGTTGGGAAACTAGTCTCATGAAAATGCACTGTACGTCACTTAGGCACATGGTGGTGCTATTAAAATACATTACGTATAGCTTGGTTCATAACTTACTAACCATACATGTGAAGCTTTCGAATTTTCATTTTTAAGATTAATGTAACAAAAGAGTGTAGATGTATCCTAGCAGCTTCTTTCTCTCTGTGCCCTGTATATGTGGAATGCCGCTCATGAGTGAGGAAGCAAGCTTTCCATTTCCTTCCTCTCTCACTCTTCTGCTGAGTTTGCTTAGCCAGCCAGTTAGCCTGGAGAGCTTAGAGTTGTCTGGAGAAGACAGACAGCAGGCATGATACACTAGTACTTAGAAATTTTCACATACTAAGGCGTTAAAAAGGTGAACTATAGTGTTGTGTTAGAAGAGTCAAGAGGAGATGACATTTAAAGTGAGTTTTTAATGATAAGCAGGTAGCCAGACTAGGCTTCCATGCTTTAAGGAAGATCACATTCAATTGCCAAGGTAGGAACTGGTTTAAGTGCTCTAAATGGTTAAGTGTAATGAGCTTAATGGCATCATTTGATAAAGGCTTTTGGCATTATTCTTAACTAGAGTTTTTGTGACAATGTTTAAAATTGTCATTTTCCTGGATCTCATGTTTTAAGAATGTACAGTATAAAATAATCACAGAGGTTAGAGTGAAGCTAAGTGACATTTAATCAGGGAAAGCTTCTGGGGAGCGTATTGCATTTTCTATTCTTTTCCTCATGTGTGGAAAATATATACTATATGTATCAGGTGCTCTACTGTCATCCAGTCATCTTTCACCAATGAAGCATTTGTTGGTCACCTGTCTATGTTCTGTTCTTCTCTTGAAGAAGCATGGCGCTATCGAAAGCATGTGCTCTTATTTTATGTGTGAGTGTTCTGCCTGCATATATGGGTATGAACCTCATGTGTGCTTGCTGCCCACAGAGGTCAGAAGAGGGCGTCAACAGATGCTTCTGAACCACTGTGTGGGTGCTGGGAATCGAACCTGGGTCCTCCGTAAGAACAATAAATTTTCTTAACTGCTGAGCCATCTCATCCCTCTAACCCCTAGGTGGTGTTTTGTTTTTATTTTTGTTGTTTTGTTTTGTTTTTAAAAATGGTTAAGTGGCTTGTTTACATACATTGAATTTTCAAAATGGCTTTGGTTTGACCATCAATAATTTTGGGAGTAGAACAGAAAATTGGAAGACAAAGGATTTTTAGTCTTTAATGGGTAAGTTAACTGTTGTTTATCCTTTTATGTATTGTGAGATGTATGACAACTTGTATTCTCTTGTGAATATAAGAGATTACCTACACTGTAGCTTTAAGATACTTTTTGGGGTACAGTACTGAGGGTTAACCCCAGGATACTGAGCATGCCAGGCAAACACTCTATGAATGACACCCCCAGTCATTAAGATACTTTTGAAGATATTTTATTAATTCAATGCATAGTGCATAAATTTCACAATTTTTCTCTTTTCTTTCTTCCATTCTTTCCTTTCTTTCCCTCCCTTCCTTCCTTTCCTTTCTTTCCGTTCTTTTCTTTTCTTTTCTTTTCTTTTCTTTTCTTTTCTTTTCTTTCTTTTCTTTCTTCTTTCTTTTCTTGACAGGGTTTCTCTCTTCTAACTCTGGCCTCAAACTCACAGAGATCTGCCTGCCTCTGCCTCCCAAGTTCTGGGATTAAAGGTGTCCACCACCACCACCTGGCCACAATTTATATTGATGAAGATCAGAAACTTTCTCTCTGCTGAAAAATGTAAGAACTTACTCAGCCTCCTACTCCACTTTTCTTAGGTCAGTGGCTAAAGACCACTTCATACATGCCATGCATTTATCTTTTTAAAAAGATATTTGGAGAATGTGGTTTGTTAAGAATTCCCACACAGCAGTTGATGGAGATTTCCTGATCCGTCCTTTGTGGCATTGCAGGTTTCTGAGGATTATCACAGCTTGTCTGTTAACTCTCTCAGGCTGGTCAAGGGATGGACATGAGGAAGTTAAATATGCCTTAATAGGTTTTCAGACAAATGCGTTGTATGTTGTTACAGAGTACTGAGTTTTCATTTCTGAGATTGTCTTAATTTCTTTTGCTTTAACCATTTGTCTCCCTCCTCAAAAGGTAGGACCTCCCCCCCCCCCCATTTTGTCAGAAATGTTTGTTGCAGTCATATGCAGTAGAGAAGAGATCACAGAAGTTAAGATGGTTGTGGAAGATATTGCACAAAATAAATTTTAGTAAGTGGGCAGAGTCAGGAATTCAGAGTGCATAGGAGAGACTATTGAGAGCTGGTAGGATGGTAGCCCAGGATCCAGCACAGGAATGAAGCATTTCTAATATAGGGGCTGCTGGAGGCATCATTTTCTGCCTAAAGAGGCCAAGGAGCTAGCTCAAAAGTCAGTATTTGAGGGGTTTGGAAGTGTGCTGTTTGTGATAACATTTCAGCAATAAATGAGAGTTGTAGCTGGCTTCTCTAGATTACAGCTACCAGTGACTCTCAGGCAAGGTGTAAAAGCTGGCATTTGGGCAAACCTTCATATAAGCCTGCTCCCACCTCCAAAATTCTCATCTTTCCTTTCATTGTATGCTGTTCTGTTCTTGTGTAACCTTTCTTTTCTTTTAATAGGTCACTGCTGTCTGTCCTGATGTATTGCTAACTCTTTGCTCTTCCTTTTCTGACCTCTAGAGCCTAGAAGAGGAGATAACATCAATTTTGTTTAGTGGAAAGGGCTTTTCTCATAGTATGAAAGCCTCCTTCCCTTCAGCCACCACTTGGACAGCAGAGGGCGCTGTTGTGAACTCTAATGCACCTAAAGAAAAGCTTGCTTCTGCGCCCTTCTCACACTTGCCTGAGGTGCATTTTACTTTGTTTCCCCCGCTACTAAAAGCCACATAAGAGACAGATTTTTATGTTTTGAGTATTTAGGTGCTTATCCTCATCACTTTACTAGTGAAATCATTGAGAGAGATATTCAACAAACAGTGAATTTGAACATAAAGAAGATTAGATAATTTCTCCTATTTCTTTTTGTTTAAAAAAAAAAACAACTAAGAAACAAACAAAAAGAGAGAATTGAGAGAATTGTTCAAGTAATTCCAGATCTGGGATTACTAAGTATGTACAGCCTCATCCAAATGAAAGCTAGTTAAATGCTTTTCAGAGCTCAAGTTTTCAAAACCCAATTCTCAGATATCTTCTGGTAGTTTATTGTTTAAAATAACACTCACATGCCTGCCAGAGCTCCTGAGCTAATTGCATTGGAAGGATCCTCTGGAATTCCCTGAACTTGGGCCAAACCTGTCTAGCAATTTGAGGCGAAGTAATAATAGTCATGCCACTGGCCTGTAATAAGCCTGAAACATCTGCTGTAGAGATGCTCTCAACACTAGGTATCTTTATCTATGAAGGGATTTGTAGTTAAGTGTTACTTGCTTATAAAAATAGACTCAAGGTTTTAGTTTAATGTTTGAAATTCCTGGGTTTTCAGTAAAACTGGAAAGATGATTCTCTTACTCTGTTGATCACATGCTTACATGGTGTGAATTTTGAGCAACTCATACAATTAACATGCATTTCAGAGTAGCAGATTAGTCTGTAGCATGTGTTCATAGGTGCTACAGAAAATTGTATCATTTAGCTTAGGGAATCCTTTTTCTGGGACCTATGAAGTGCCTGATGTCTACTAGGAAAACCTCTGGGTGCATTAGTGTCTTGGTAGCACAACAGTGTCCAGCAGCATCAGAGGACCAGTGCCCTTCTGCATTCAATGTAGGTGATACCTTGGGTGATCCCTGGAATGGAATTATTTTTCAGTTGGGTCACTTAATAGGAATGCCACGAGGATACAAACTTGTTTGCTCTGCTTTCTTTGTACAAGTGTAAGGTAACATAAAGCTTTAAAAACTCCTCTAAAAGAAGCCTCCACCCTAGTTATACTGGACTATAATAATTTATGTTACTTCTGTATTTTAGATAGAATGTTTAGCTACTGTGTTAATCAAATAGAATAAATCCGTATGCTCCCAAGAAGTAGGTATCCACAAGGGTTTGGGATGATTGTCTTCAATAATAAGCTTGAACCCATTTCCAGTTTCAGTGGTGATAGTGAACGAGCTAAATTCTAAGAGGAAACACTTGGGGCAACCACTGACATCTACCCAAATATCTGTAGTACAAATAGAGATGTTAATAACTTTCTGGATTAAACATTTTAATAGTAATCACTATTTGAAAACAACCATGATTTTGTCAATCCAAACTATCTTTTTTTAAAAGTACCCCCCCCCAATAAATCCTTGATGCTGCATTTATTTAGGACTCAGGGCCCCAGCCAGTGTTCTAGATTCACACTAAAGTGTTTGAGGAGCAGGTTTCTAAGCTTTAAAATTTATCCTTTAAGCAGATTAGTAAGCTTAGGTATAATTACATATTTTCTTTAACATTTTCAACTCTATAAGTAGGGCTTATATCTGTAATAAAAAAATTACGTCTTTGAGAGTGTACTGGCCGTTTTTGTTTCTTTTTATAAGTGTTGTGGTATCTGTTGATTGTCCTCTGTGTGACCTTGAGCTCGGTTTCGGTAGGCTTGACTCTTGCTGCTCTGTGTTTGCATTGTCAGATGTCTGTCTCAGTGGCGGTTGAGGTAAACCCACATTGACCTTGTGTCCTCGGTTGCTTCTGTTCTGCAGACTCGCACTCCCGTGTCGGAAGGGCCTTGCGCTGGAGCCAGGGATGCTGTTAAGGTTCTCTCTTTTCCGTGTTACGCCATTGCCTAACGCCCATCCACCTCGTGTGTCCCTGCTTCCCTTTCAGTCAGCATCATAACCATCTTTGTTTCTCTTCATGACATGAGTCTGCCATCAGCCCATTTTGGTTTCCACTGTTTTTATTTATTCATATATTTTTGTTTTCCCTCATCCATCTTTTTTTTTTGTACAGAGTTCACATGAGACTCTGAATGTAGTGGAGGAGAAGAAGCGGGCAGAGGTTGGGAAAGACGAAAGAGTAATCACAGAAGAAGTGAATGGTAAAGACATATCACCTGGGAGTGGTCCTGGGGAGACTCGTAAGGTGGAGCCTGTGACACAAAAAGACTCCACCTCCCTGTCTTCTGAGAGCAGCAGCAGCAGCAGCGAGAATGAGGAGGAAGACGTGGGCGAGTACCAGCCCCACCACCGAGTGACCGAGGGCACCATCAGGGAAGAGCAGGAGGAGTGTGATGAAGAGATGGAGGAAGAGCCCGGCCAAGCAGCCAAGGTAGTAGAGAGGGAGGCAGCAATGCCCGAAGCCATCCCAGGCAGACAAGCAGGGGCCAGTGTACTCACAGTAGGAACACAGGCCCAGGAAAATGTAGGTGCCCAAAACATACCCGGAGAGAAGAGTGCACATGGAGGCACTGTTAAGCAAGACATGAGAGAAGAAACAGAGGAAGAGCAACATAAAGTTAACGGAGAGGTGCCCCATGTTGACATTGATGTTTTGCCAGAAATTATTTGCTGTTCAGAGGTAAATGAGAGTCTCGAGCATGAGCTAAACTCTAGCGCTGTTTCTCAGGTGGAAACACCTGCCTTTCTTCGGCTTTCCCTCTGATTCTCCCTCAGCTTCTTCAGCAAGAATCTGATTTTCCTGTTTCGGGAAGAAGGGGGAAGGAAGCACTGCTCTGTAGACCGTCTGCAGCTCAGGCCTCGGTTTCTAGCTCCTTCACTGCGACTGGAGTACTGTAGCGGAGCCTCCCACAGCCTCATCCACTTTTCTTCTCACTTGCCATTTCAATCTTTCTTTGCATGTTTTGGATGCTTTTTGTCTTTCTTTGCACTATTTCCTCAGTTAAATGCCCTTTTTCACTGGTTTATGTGGTAAAATGCATATGTACTGTTGGAAGATGGTGGGTTTAAGTGTGTGCTCCTGTTGTGATGATTGGATTTGACTTTCCGGATCATCCTCTACCTTTTCCTTAGAGCTGGCAGCAGGTGTGTGAAGGCAGCATCTGGCAGTGATGGGACCATTATGTCTCTAATGCCACTGTGGGTCCTGTCTTTGGAGTCCAGGGGAATGTGGTTTGGCTAAGAGCCTTTCCTTCTTGGCATCCAAGGGCTGAGCATTCAGTATAAGCACACCCTTCTCCATGTTCTTACGTCGGTCCTGGATTATTTGTTAATTGATTATTTTGTGGACTGTCCTCTATTAGATATGTCTTTTATTTTCAAGAAAGAGCCTCACCTCTTCCTCTCACATTCAGTCTTGATCATTAGGGGCATTGTCTGTCATGTGATGGTTTACTTGACCAGAAATATCTCTTAATTCCAGAATGCTCACAATATCAGGTTTTCATCAGCATTTGTTCTCTGATGGAGTGGACACTCTTTTAAGTGGCTTTGTTTTTGAATAAATAGGTTATTTTAAATTTCATATTTCACTTCAGAGAAGACATATCAATGGTCTTTTGAACACTTGAACTGTTTTTCTGTACTTATGTAAGACTCTTTGCATTTAAATAATTATACCTGTTGGGAGCTTTCTCTCAAAGGAAGTATTACAGTATTTGGTAGTGCTATAGTCTGGTATACTTAAGAATGTATGCTTAGCAGTGTTACAGACATTGAATCTCTCTGCATGTTTAAAATCTTTCAGAGCACTTAATGCAAAACTGATGGACTAATTTTAAAAATAACATTTTATTGTACTTAATGCAAAAGAAAACAAACTTTCAGATGAGTGTAATTGAAAATATCCTTTCTGACAGTGGTATCTTTGTGGGGGGGAATAAATATTGGCATTTATAGCTTACACTCCAATTAAAAATAATAAGCCTTCACATTGTGGTTCTCTAAGCTTCAGTAAAAAATATAGTTACCTTTATGTAATGCCATTCTGTTATCTTTTGATTTTAACATTTCTTTTCCAAAGTAAAGTATACATGTGTCAGTGTAAGCTTAGGACCATCACAATTTGAAGAGTAACACAATTTAGGGAAATATTATTTCAGCTTATTTTCCATATATATACATATACATACATGCATATATATATATATATATATGTCACACATGTTCATATATGTGTGTGAGATATACTTGAAGGAGAATTTATCTCTTACATCTTTTAGGTTCTTTGCTTTTACTCTTACCTTTCATGCATGAGTGTGTGTTTGGATATTTTTTAACAATTAATTTTGAAGGTTCCTTTAAACACTTCTAGTTCATGACCACCAGAATTTATCTTTCCCTTCCTTTTCCACCCCAGCCACCCGTGGTAAAAACAGAGATGGTAACAATTTCTGATGCCTCACAAAGGACAGAAATCTCCACCAAGGAAGTCCCCATTGTTCAAACTGAGACCAAAACCATCACATATGAGTCTCCACAGGTACAAAAGCTCCAGATTTGGACTGTTTGAATTCCCTTTTTTGTTCAGTATGAATATTTCTGTTTATAGTGTCCTCCCCTAGTTTATGTTTCTGGCTTTGGCATAGCTTTTCACATTTTGTAACTGTTCCAACAATATAGCTTGCTCTGCTGCTGTCTTAGATTTAGACAGAGATCTGCAGTCATGACCTCCAAAGGGCTGGAGGTAGAGCACCTCTCTTGTGTGTCAGGCACTGAGTTCAGTCCCTAGTACCCACGGAAAGAGAAACCTCAAGTAGAGAGGAGGAGTAATCTGCATTGGTGACCTAGTACTGACGGCGGAGAGGCATACATAGAATTAGTTAAGACAAGACACACAGCACAAGCCCTCTCCTATAAGGCCTTTCTGGCTTGTTGTATCTAAAAATATGAATACTTTCTTGGGAAGCAGATGATCTTACAAAGTTTACTGATGTTATATGTTTTGTAGATTTGTAATATAAGCTTTTCCCCTGCTGTAACTCTTTGAAAGCAAACTGAATGAACTCACTTTATAGTTCTTTTCTTGGGTCATTTTCCTTAAGCACATGTAGTCATTTCCATATGATCAGTGTTGAAGTGACTGTGAGAACTGTGTGCTTGATTTTAGGTCTGCAGACACTGTTTCTGCAAAGATTTTTTAAATACAAAGGCTGGAGAGATTGCTCAGTTTAATGGTAAAGGGCTTGCCACACAAGCCTGAGTTCAGAACCTTTGAACCCAATGCTAGAAGGAGGATCCTTTGCTTGCCAACCAGTGCAGCCAGATTTGAATTGGTCATCTCAAGTTCAGTGAGAGATTGTCTCAAAATCAAGGTGGCAAGCAGTGCAGAAAGACTCCTGACATTGTTCTCTGAGCTCCACAGACATAAAAACACACACACTTATAAACAAATAAAATGGAACAAAGGTTATCATTTCAAAATGGACTTGTTTAAAAATGTGTGTGATGAATAGTTTAACTCTCTCTAGTAAATGATTGCACTGTGGTGGAGGATATCAGGTCTCAAGATAAAAACATTTTTAAGACTGAATGCATATGTGGATGCAACATTTCTCAAAATGATTTCAAGCATGTTAACCATGTGTGTGCATAGATCTCACATAAGAGCAAACAAGTTTCTTATCATGGGCAGGTTTGTGAGAATATTGCTCTTATGTCTGCCTTGTGGTAAGAGCCCTCAGGAAGAAGCTCAGGTGCCTGAGGCAAATGAGGGAGAAGCTTCCTCTTAGTGTCAGGGAATAGGCAGATGTGTTTGTAATGGGAACATAAACAATTAAGCTATAAATTGCTTTATTATTTTTCCTGGCAAACTCTAGAATCTTCTGCCTCTTCCAATATTAAAGCAGACAAAGCAGTTTTTTAAAATATATACAATGGGATATATATGCACATATATATATATATGATATACATGGAGTGTATCCATGTATATAATATTAATATATGTACTCGTGTGTATATACTCACAAGATGCCAACCATTGTAAAAACTGTGTACGTTTTATAAAATATATTAGCGATAAGCAAATAACCAAATCATTCAAGTTCAGTTTGAAGTCATCAGGTTCTGTTACTTAGTAATCTGAGAAAATGTTTACCTATTTTTACCCACCTGTGCTTAAAAAACAATAGCAAAGTCAGTATTTCTGGTTACTGTGGAAACTTCTTCACCTGGTTCTCGGGTTTCTCTTTCTGGCTTCTACAAATGTCCTCAGACAAATGCTCTTGACCTTGTGTGACTTACAGTCTCAACTTCTACTTGGTTCTTCCTCTTCTTCCTGCCACAGGGTTTGGTTCTGTACACTCACTGTTTTTCACAGCTCCGCTGCTTTCTGGACCATGAACCACTCCTCCCAACATGCAAAGGATAGGCAGATAGCATCTCCTGACAGCTGTGGAAATCTTAGAAGATGCATACTCAGTGGGCGGGGTCTTTTCTGACATGCTGGAAGTTAAGCATTACTTTGTATTTTTCCTCCAACTATCCAAAGATTGATGGCGGGGCTGGTGGTGATTCGGGCACGTTACTGACTGCACAAACCATCACATCAGAGTCGATGTCAACAACGACAACCACACACATCACCAAGGTAAAGCAATCTAGGGGAACCCTAGGGAGAGGATGGTACATGGCAAACAAACCTTCTCTGTATTGTTCCTTTGCTCCTGTACACACTTCTAAGTAACACAGACAGTGCCAGTGAACTAAAATGTCTTTCTTTAAAGTATTCAAGAAATTAGGCTCCAGTGACATGTGTTTCAAACCAAATTACAGTTTTGTAAAGTACAAGGGGGTAAAAATATGACTAGCTATAGTTAAGAAGCTACATGGGCAGAAGTGCTTAATGATGTTGTAAGACTTCTCTCTCATTTATTTAAAGTTCTAGTGTGTCGATTGAGACATTTGCCAGAGCCTTATCTAAATGTTTAATGCCATATAACCCATGTAGTCATTGGCTTGATAGCATCAGTTTTATCGGGGCTTGGATGCCTCACAGCCATGACTTACTCCAGAACTATTGAAACTCTGGAAGGAAGCTTCCAGCTGATCGTGATGCGTGTCAGTGTGATTCAAGTCTGATTTTCCAGTATTTCATTTTGCTTCTATTTCCACATTGGATTAATGCTTAATGGTCTTAAATGTGTCTGTTACACCCTTTCCACCTGGTGTTTCACGACATCAATTTAATAAACAAAAATAGCGAGAAATTTTGTGAATTAAAAATGCAGGATATGTTGGTGTTCATTTTAATGAATATTCAGCTGATAGGTTAGTGATAAGCTTTATTTCTTAGTGGAGTGCCACTGCTTGTGACTTAGTGTGTGAATTGTGAAGGTTATAGCGGCTGCCTGTGTATTTTCTCAGGCCCCTGGTATTTGCTGTGTTCAGTTGCAAAGGTCTCAGAGGATCTCTCGGGCCTTCTACTTCCTCAGCATGCCCCAGGCACTTCAGCTTGCACCTGGCCAGTAGCTCTGGGAGGCATCTCATTCAGGGCCTCCTTCAGCCAGCCTCCCTGCACAGCCAGTGTGCAGGGTGCTCTGTGTCCACGTGCACAGCCACACATGGGGCAATCATCAGATCAAACCATTGATGAAAATCTCATTTGTTTTCCTTATCTTAAATCAAATGAACTCACTAAATGAATTTATGACTGGAATCAAGCGTCAAAACTATAGTATCTAAATCTAAAACACACCTAAAATGTTTGTAACTCAACAAATGTCAAACAAATATTTCTTCTTTCTATTCTTCTTTTCAAACACTGCAACCTGATAGGGACTTAGGAAATGATTATCCCAATGGAATTACTTAGTTTTCTTTTCAAGTGGCATTAGTTCCATTTGAATATCACCAGAGTCTTGGTGTTTCAAGGGCTGCTTTCAATTAAAGGAGACACATGGATACTATAACTTTTAACAGTAGGGCTGCATTGAATTGAAAAGTACAGTAAAGAAAATAGCTAGAGCAGTGGTTCTCAACCTGTGAGTTGTGACCCCTTTGGGGAGGGAATGGAACAACAACCCTTTCATAGGGGTCACCTAAGACCATCTGCATATCAAATACTTACATTACAATCCAAATTCATAGTAGTAGCAAAATTACAGTCATGAAGCCGTGACAAAAACAATTCTATGGTTGGGGTCACCACAACATGAAGAACCATATTAAAGGATCACAGCACTAAGAAGAATGAGAACCACTGCCCTATGTCTTGCACCGTTCTGTATTTCTGGTCTTAAGAAAGGGGAAGTGGGTTTTTCTTTTATTCTCTGCTTGCAAGCTCTAGTTACTGTTCTTCTTTTTTATGACCTTTAGACTGTAAAAGGTGGAATATCTGAAACAAGAATTGAGAAACGCATTGTGATCACAGGAGACGCAGCTCTCGATCACGATCAGGTAAGGACCGTCCCTGTCACATCTGTGTGCAGTCATCTCCTGCTACGTCAGTCCTGGGTGGAGTTCACTCCTAAGTATGGCGTAAAGACACTTCACAGCCTGAGTGTAGCCTGTCCTTTGAGCTTGCCCAAGCACATCAGCACTAAACGGGAAATATTGTTTATCTTCCACTGGATTAATATGTAAGATGATTGGGGGCTTCTGGTGACCAGTAGGGATTCACATTGGCCTGTTTAAAGACAAGTCATCAGATATTTAAAACAAATGGCAGTTAATGACAATGCCCATCCTCCCCCCCAAAAAAGGCCACTAAAGTTCCTTATGCCTAGCTGTTAGATATTTTCAAGTGAGTTTGTAGCATAAGAAAAGTTAGGCTGTTGACTACTAAGTATTTTTCCCTATTATAGTTTTTCCTTATTATAAAAGATTATCTTGTGTTTCCTTCAAAATGAAAATTTGTATTGATTCTATTTGTTTTGTTTTTAAAGCCAGAACTATGTTTCATTTCTAACATTAGGTTAAGCTAGATGTAATGCTTTGGTTTTTAGGCAGGAAATGAGTGGGCCTGCTGGAGGTTAGGAGAGCAGCTTTGATATTAGACTAGAGTCCTAAGTGATGAGACGAGTCCCTTCCCTCCCTTGCTCCCTCCCTCCCATCCCTTCTTCCTTCCTTCCTCTACCCCATCCTTCCCTTACTTCTTGTCTTTCTATCATTCTTGTTTTTCTGTTGACTGATTTTAGAAGGAGAACAAGGTATTTTTCTTCACAGCAATTTGAAGAAAGGGAAAGAAGTATTTAGTGGACTGTTTCTGGATAAAGAGGGCAAATTACAGGCGAGACAGCTTTGAACATGGTGTTGTGCCCAAGAGGGCCAATGTTAGAAATAGAATTATTTGCTTGAGAAAGGCCATGTGCATGACCAGAGAGGATGGAATTTTGTGATCTTTGTAAGCATGTCTTAATTGCACGTTTCATAATGTTTGGGATTTGTTTGTTAGTTTGTTTTGTTTTTAATTCCTAGAGGCTAGAGATAAAGGGTGCTCTAGATGCTAAGTTTGAATTTAGAGAGGGAGATTCCTAAGAGGTGATTCATGCACTCACCATGGAAAAACACCTGTCTCTGTGGAACTGACACCTCCAGAGGTGTATGACACCTCATACAGAGGGTGCATTCTACTGTTGCCCACCGGGACAGTCTGGACTTCTCCCTGACCCACAGGTGGAGCATACGTGATTGACTCCTACTTTACCCTGGCTTTCTTGCTCAAATTCCCAAGGATGTTCTAGGCAGGAGGGACTGAAAGTTGAGTTTCTTTCCAGCCATTGTTTGTTTAACCTGCTCCCCCAAACTGTAGACCCATGCTTTATAATGGCTTTCTCCAGGTAGGTAGCTCTGGTTTCACTTTCTGTGTTTCACCTTTTAACCTAGTTGCCTTGAAAGCTCAAGTTTATGTAGTATTGCTTGGGAAAGGCAAATATAAATAATGAATATGAAAGACATAGATATTAAAATAACACAATTCTATTTGAAAAGGATGATTCAGCATCCTTAGCTGTTCGTATGAGAGCACACCATCTCTTTTATGCTTCAACACTGTTAAAGTGAGGTCCACTCTCATACTTGCCACCAGAAACTCAGAATGGGCTCCCTTTCTCTTTAAAGCTATATGCTAGGATCATTGGAATTGTATAAAATTAAATGAGGAAGTAGATTCCTTGCCAAAACCCAGTACTGATCACATAGTGACCCTAATACCATTCACACCTTTTCCAGTTCCTTCCTTTTGTTCAAAGGAATCTTACAATGGGAGATTCCTTTGAGTGAGACAGAAAAAGAAATGCCTCATGTGTTTATGTCTGAGAGGCATGCTGTCATAGAAACCAGCTCAGCAGCTCTTTATTCCTCACTGGTCACTATTCGCTGCTCCGTTCCAGGAAGGAATGACTACACTACAGTTACTCTTCTGAGCATGCTTCTTTCTAATAAAACAGTTCTCAGCCTGGCGTGGTGCTTGCTTGTTGTACTAGGTCAGTTCACAGAAGACTGGGGTAGAATGAGCCCAAGAAGTTCAAAACTTACCTAACTATGCTGAGACCCAGGTTCACATTTTTCTTCTCTCAGTTTGGCAGTGTGATATTTTCTCATGGTCTTTATTATTCCCATAGTAATATATTGTTAACATTTTATTACATCTAATTTCTTAAGTTGATACAGAATAAAAGGAATTTCTAGCATAATTTAAGATGCAGGCGGGAGAGGTGACTCACCAGTTTAGAGGTGCTGGCTGCTCTTCCAGAGGACCTGGGTTTAGTTCCCAGCACCCATGTGGTGGGTCACAGCCATGTTTAACTCCAGTTCTAGGAGCCCTTACAGTGAATTCTATCACTCTGTGGAACCCGCATATACACGGTACAAAGACATACATGCAGGCAAAATACCAATACACAGCCCAAAATCTTCTTAAAATGTATTGGGTGTTGATGTTGGCTCTTCCTCTTCCTCTTTATTTTACCTAAATTTAATGAATGAGGCTTAGGTGTGTGCTCCATAACTTTACAGCAGAGAGAAACTGTAATGTGATCCAGTAATGCATATTTGCCCCAAGACAGGCATCAGAACAAAGGAAACAGTGCACTTCTTTTTACTGTTTTCAAATACCTAGTTGTCTTATGTGATGAGGTGATCTGTATCTTAGAGGAATTTGTGTTTTCTTTTAGGATTCTTTCCTAGACTTTGTTCTTCTGTGGTTTTTTTTATTTTTCCTCCAAAACTTCTTTACAAATAAAATCAACAATAATTAAAAAAGATATGTCTTCCCCTTAAAAGTAGGATCTTTCCATGTTACATAGTTTGCTCTCTGATGAAACAGAGGTATTCTTTCTAGCTACCTCATCCATGGAGGAGACCATGTAGCCATGCAGTCTACACTCTGGATCCTCTCCACTTGCTGCTGATGCTGGCTGCTTGGATTTGAAACAAAGCCATTAACCTTAAGCTGCAAAGAGGGGCCTGCAGTCCATTCATGTTCTTTCTTTAATGAGTGTTGCTATTGTTATTTCTGCTTTTTTATTTCTATCCCCTACAGGTTTATAGGTATTTTTTTCCTATAATGTTTTAAGTGTAATGTGTTCTAATTCAGAAAATTACTGAGAGTCTTAATGACAAAGATTAGAAGGCCTGGTCCCATGTCCTGGGGTTTCCAGCTATTGCGTGGCAGCAACTGTAACTTGAGTGTGTAGATAAGGCACTATGCTTGTTAGTTGGCATCATTATCATTTCATACAGCAAATCTCAAAATCCTCAAATTATCTTTACTGCCTTAGCATTAATCTGAGCTTCCAGGAAAGAATTATATAAGGCTCAGAGAAAAAACATGTTCTTCTAACATCACAGTGAGTACAAACCTGGGTTTCAAAGCCAGTGTGTTTCTCCTACATGCATCACCCCTTGGAGATACACAGTAAGGACAGGAAGTGGAGAAAATGGCAGGCATTCCCTGAAGTGAGCAATGAACCCAGTCCAACTCTTCCTGTTACTGTAAAGAATAGTTTGGCTAGAGCTTGTGTGGTTGATGAAGGTGCGTATACTCTGCCATTTTGAGGCAGAGCCAAATACTTAGCTCATGATTGCTTTTTCTTCTGACCCTGTTAGGCACTGGCTCAGGCAATTAGGGAAGCCAGAGAGCAGCATCCTGATATGTCGGTCACAAGGGTGGTAGTTCACAAAGAAACAGAGTTAGCAGACGAAGGAGAAGAGTAAGGTAAGTGCACATGACCATCCACAGCCTGCCTTGTGACTGCTCTGTGATCCTCTGTGTGCAGTTTCTATCAGGGTCTCTGCTTTCTGTCGTTTAGATGATTTTCTTCTGATTGTTATCTCCAAGCATACCTGCTCAAATGTGTATAATCAGAATCTCTGCAGTCTGTTTGCTATCTAGTGGTAATGACTATGCATTATATAGAGGCTGCTAGCAATCAACATTATGTTCCTTTCTCTATATCAAGCATGTTAGTGTGATCGGGAGTTGATTAATGTTCACAATGACCATTGGAGAATGGTGCTGTTACCTATACATTAGCGGTTTACTTATATGACATATGATAAGTCTTTAAAATCTATATGTTAAAAACTGTATCATACAGTGAACTATAGAGAAAACCACATGTTCATACTACCTAAAAGTTGAAAGATTTAGTTGAACCAAAGGGGAAAGGAATGATAAATGATGTTTAATTGTAACTAGCAGAAAAAGATTAATATTCTCGACAAATTAAGAACTCTAATGTACTATTAAGAAAATTTACACACTACTAGAGAAAAATTGGCTGAAGATTACAACAGCTAAAACGTGAAAGCTAAGTGAGCTATAAACAAAAAACTCTGGCCTTACTGTATTGCTTAAATCAGTAAAAATTAAGCCTAGTGGAACACTTTTCACTCATGTGACAAAATTTATGTTTTACCCAGTGTTGGGAGGTTATGGGAAGAAACAATATTAACCTACTGATGTAGGTTATTTCTTAGAAGACAATTTAACAAAACCTACCTCAAAGCACTTATATGAAACTTGTCTATTTTTAAACTGCCTTTAAGAATTTAGCCAGCTAGATGGCTCAGCAGGTGAAAAGCTCTTGCTCCAAGTTAGACAACATCAATTCGATCCTTGGGGCTCACTTGCTAGGAGAAAGGACTTCTTCAAGTTGTCCTCTGGCCTCCACATGTGTGCTGTAGCATGTGTACCTTCACCCAAACACATTCATGTACACCAAAATTAGTTAAATATAATAAAAAAGCAATAAATAAATAAACATTCAGGGATGTTTGCCTATTTTTCTCTACAGAAGGATCATGTCTTTTAAAAAATCCAGTCAAATTTATCAGTGAGGGGCCTATATACAACTATAGCGACTCTAGTGTCAGTACCGATAACTCACTAACATCAGACCAGCCCACACATGTGCATAGTAACAAGACATGAGACCTTTTAACTGGCTGATAGCACAGAATTAGTTAGTATACTATGCTGCTCCCATGCGAGGACTAAAGAATTCTTGATAAAATGCCTAAATGTGATCATTATCCGCTGGGGTTTTATTAAACAGGTCTTATCACATGGAATACACAGCAAGATTTCTTTTTTGAAAAAGTATACTTTGAGCAGTCAGAGGGCAGATAACTCACAGGAGTGAAGAGGCCGTGGGCATTTATCTTCTGCCTTTCACAGCAATTCATATTTTTTCTGTAAAAACAGGAAGAGTCAGAAAAGTCAAAACATTTCTGTGAAATGCTTGTTTACCACTTTAAAAAAATCTACTTTATCTTCCATTTATTGATTTGTTTTTGTTTTTGTTTTTTAAAAGAAAGATTTACTTTTATTTTATGGGTCTGTTGTTCACCTATGTTTGTATGTTGTACCACATGCATGCCTGATACCTGCAGAGGCCAGAAGAACGCATTGGATCCCTGAAACTGGAGGCACAGATGGTTATAAGCCACTGTGTGGGTGCTGGACTTGAACCCAAGTCGTCCGCAACAGCAGTGAACACTTTTAACCACTCACCCATCACTCCTGCCCCCATTTATTGATTAATACTAATTCTTTATGATGTTGTATGTTGTGAGGTTTATAGTAGTTGTTTTTTTTTTAATTAATATACTTGAACTTACAGGCTTTTCCTTTGTTCTCCATGCCTTATAATACTCTGGAGTATTACTTTCCTTCTGGATTTGTCAATATTACCATTCACAGAGCAGGTCTTAAACTGCCTGCACTTGCTCTCCCTGTGTGCTGAAAGGCAGCAGCAGCATTCTAGCGCTGTTTCTAGAGCTGGTACTTTCCCTCTAAGCTGCAGTGTCTTAGCTCAAGCTTCCTATGTGGAAGGTATTTCTGGTGGTCTGGGTCCATTGGTCCGTGTGCATTTCTGCCTAGTTGCCATACTGTCTTAACTATGCATCTTCACACTGGGACTTGTGTCTGTGGGATGGATGCCCCTACTTTTGTTCTTTTTGTTTACTGGTTCTTTATTGCCATATAGATTTTAAAATCAGCTTGCTGATTCAGTTCTGTTTTTAGTTTTCTTCTTTATCTTTCTTTCCCTTTCCCCTTCATTTTCTCAGTGTCGGAGATCAAACTAGGCCCTTGCAAACACTCAGCCAGTAAGCTGTACCCCTAAACCTGTGGGGTATCATTGGAATTATATCTGCTTCGCCCAGGTCCAATGTGGAGAATTGCAGCCTTGTGATACTATGTTTGTGATCATGAAGTGACTTGTCTTTCAGTAAAATCATGTAACTTTTAGCAAGTTACAGTCTTATAAATCATGTCTAGATACAGCTAACCTTTCTATTTTGATCTTGTATCTAACAACTTTATATCTTAGATACTGTTTTCAGTGTAGGGTATATAAATAAATTATTTAAAACTTTAGTAGAAGCATAATATCCAGTTGCTTAAATTAATAAACCATGCTATATGTTATATTGATCTTTCTCTGAGATGTATTTTGTTGATATTTTTATACATGGAAGACTAAGAACCCTCTTACCTTGGACTCAAAAGAAAGACTATTAGGTTTTAATATTGCCAGTTAGAAAACTAGATGATATTGGGCAGATAATGGGGTGGTACTATTTATCTTTCTTAATTCTTAGGATTATCTTAAGCATACAATAAGATATTGGAGGAAATTGTGTACAAGGATGTCTTAGGGTTTCTATTGGAACAGTGAAACACGGTGACCATTGAATCTGGTATCATTGAATCTTGCATTGGATTGTTTTTGGTAGGATGGCCTTTTCACTGTATTAATTCCATGGACCCACATATGTGGGAGAGCTTTCCATCTGCTGGTTTCTTTAAGCTCTTCAGGTTTTTATCATACAAGCTCTTAACTTGCTTGGATAGAATTACCCCAAAGTGGTGGATTTTTTGTTTTTTGTTTTTTTGGTTTTTTTTAGGCTATTATTATTTCCCACATTTCTTTGTCAGTCTGTCACAGGCCTTTTCTCTACTAATGAAATGTACATTCAGTTTTTGAACTTCAGTCTGTTTATATGCTGGGTACATTTTCTGATTATGTATGTTGAACCATCCCTGCATCTCTGCGATGAAGCCTCGTTTATCATGGTCGATAATCTTTTTGATGTGCTCTTGAATTTAGTTTGTAATATTTTATTGAGAAATGTTGCATCTATGTTTATAAGGGAAATTGGTCTGTAATTCTCTTTATTTCTTGGGTCTTTGTGTGGTTTTTCTTTTATCTGTTGAGATTTGCTTTGTGTCCAAGTGATCATTTTTGGAGAAGGTTCCATGACCTGTTGAGAAGAAGGTGTATTCATTTGAGTTTGGGTAAAATGTCCTGTAAATATCCGCTAGGTCCATCTGATTTATAACATTATTTAGCTCCAGCATTTCTCTGTTTAGTTTTTGCCTGGATGTCCTGTCTATTAGCAAGAGTTGGGTATTGGTGTCTCCCACTATAGTGTCTGAGGGTGAATATGTGATTTAAGCTATAGTCATGTCTCTTTTATGAACTTGGGTGCCCTTGTGTTTTGTGCATAAATGTTAAGAATTGCAGTATCTTCTTGGTGGATTTTTTTCCTTTGATGAGTACAGTGACCTTTCCTATCTCTTCTGTTTAGTTTTGGTTTGAAGTCTATTTTGTCAGACATTAAAATGGGTACACTGGCTTTTTTCTGGGGTCCATTTGCTTGGACTGTCTTTTTCCATTTTTTTTTTCTACCCTGAGGGGATCTCTGTTCTTGATGGTGAGGTGTGTTTCTTGGATGCAGCAGAAGGATGGATACTGTTCACAGCCGCTTTTCTGTATATGTCACAATTGGTTTTTTTTTTTTTTTCCTTTAAAAACCTAAACAACCTGGAGGTTGAGGCTTCTCCCTACTATTCTGCTTAAGACAGCCCTGCCAGTGATAAATAAAGACTCTTTGTAACTCATTATCCAGGCATCTCTGGAGTTTTTCTGTTCAGGTACCCCATAATTTTATGTGCTAAGGGGAATTTCCTTTCTGGTCCTATCTATTTGGTGTTTTGTATGCTTCTTATACTTGGACAGGCACCTCCTCCTTTAGGTTGAGGAAATTTCCTTCTACGATTTTGTTGAAAATATTTTCTGTGCCTTTGACCTGGGTTTCTTCTCCTTCCTCTATTCCTATTATTCATAGATGTTTAGTCTTTTCATGTTGTCTCAGAAATCCCTGGTCTTTTGTGCCAGGATGATTTTAGATTTACCATTTTCTTTGACTGAGGTATTCATTTCTTCTATCTATCTTCAGTGCCTGAGATTCTGTCTTCTATCTCTCGTATTCTATGAGAGAGGCTTACCTCTGATTTTTTGTCTGACTTTCTAAATTTTTCATTTCCAGTTTTACCTCAATTTGGGTTTTCTTTAGTGACTATTTCTACTTCCATGTCTTGAACTGTTTTCATCACTGCATTACTGTTTGTGTTTTTACAGACTTCATTAAGGGAATTGTGTATATCCTCTTTAAGGTCCTTGAACATATTCATAAAAGCTGTTTTGAAATTCTTGTCTTGCGCTTCAGCTAAATTGCATTTTTCAGGGCCCACTGTAGAAGGTTGCTGGGTTCTGGTGGAGACATATTTTCTTGTATATCAATGATTGTGTTCTTGTGTTGGTGTCTAGGCTTCTGGGTTGCTGAGCTTCAAACGAGCCTCTTGATTCCTGGGGTAACCTTATGTCAGGTAAAATGAAGCGAGCTTCCTTTTCATGGAGCAGTGAGAGCCAGAGTAGGAAATGATGGAGGAATGGCAGCACACCCATCCCTCCGTCCATTGTTCATTATGCATAAATGTCTGAGTACCCATTTAGTGTTAGCTGCTGCTTAGATATAACAAATATCTTTACTATTTTATTTTATTTTATTTGTTTAGGTATAATAGTCTTTTATTTAAAATTAGAACTACATTACAACTTAGTTTTTAATATAGATAATCACACCTAAAATGAAGACTTCTCTTTCACAGAAATAGAATAGCCTGTTAGAGTCACAGGCATTTTAAATGCAGCCATTTTTTTCTCTGAACTGTTGTGGGATGTTGCAATGGAGTTACAGGTGTGGCGGCTGTTTGTGGTGGCTGTTCTGTTGCGTGAGGACAGTTGAACATGCCTGAACTACCTAACAGAGAAGGTCAGGATACTATTGCTACTGCCCATTCGGGAATATCAGCTCGTCCTATGTCGTCCTCAGGGCACGGCCTTGGATGTAGTCATTATTGACTTAGTTTTTCCAAATGAAACTAAGTGGGAGAGACTGAAGAAAATAGTAGTGGCTCTTAAGATCCCACTCCCAGAGAGAAGTTGTTTTTTTTTTTTTTAACATGGCATGTGACTGTACTCAGACACTGAAAAGCCTTAGAAGTCTTAAAGCTTCAGAGATTGGAAAAACACCTTTTTAAAAGAAATGACAGCCCCTCTGGGGTATCATAGGTAACAGCTAATCAACTAAAGATAACAGAAAAATGAACCTGTTGTTTTCTGCTTATACAAGAAAATTGGAAAGTGGAAGTAACAAAAAAATAAATCAGCCCTTGGTTCTAGAGACAGCGAACCTCTGGCTTTGCTTCCCAAGCCCAGGCCTCCAGTTGACATTACAGCTTAGTCCTTCTTTTTTCACTTTGGGATTCATTAATATATACTGTGATCCTCCTGTGGTCAAGGCCCTAAGGTAGTTATGTATGAGAAAGAAAGGGGCAGGAACAGGAACACACATATCACTTAGGGTTTAAAAGAGTATGCTCGATGGGAAACCTAGATAGAAGGCTGACAGTTGACAGTAAAGCCTTCCTGCATAGAGCACTGGGATAATCAGATAGAAAGGATGGGAGGAAAGAAAAGAGATAGAAAACCAATGGAAGGGGTGTTGGAAAGAGCAGATTCTACTAGGGCGGTGTCCAGGGTCCAGTAGCTGGGAGAATTCACCAAAGGCATGTCACATGCCTTCCATGCTGTGTCAGCACCTTAATTACTCATTACTTGGTAAATGTTTGCATAGGATGTTTGAGGGATGCACTAACCCTCAGCATCATTTTTGCTGTAGATTTTCAGAGAGAGCTAACATTGACCTTGTTTTTTTCTTTCCAATTTTAATAATGTCTCTGACGTCTTGTATCTAAAAGCATTATTTCAGTGGATGAAGGGGTTTGTTTTCTAGTGTAAACTAGACAGATCAGGCAGCTGTGTTCAAATGATGTGTATTCACCAGGCAGAGCAGAGATACTTGATGTCAAAGTACAAAAACAGGTAGTGTGACCAAAGGTCACAGATAACCCTCAAGCGCAGCTTGATCGATAGTCACCCCTGTTTTTCCTCACCATCCCCCACACCTCTCTTTCAGATTGCTAGCCTGAAAGACTTTGCTTCCATTGATTCCCTTGCTTAGACTCCAACAGAAGTACTAATAACTAACGAAACAGCCTAGGGAAGACAGCGGGGTGGGAAACAATGGATTTGATTAGTCTTCCTGCCCTGAATAATGAAGAGGTTGTGATATTATCTGTGCTGCTTCTAAATAATGGGAAGTGTTTTTCCCCCTATCAAAATAAGAATTTTATCTGACCAATACTATGTACATTCTGATTTATTTTAGGAGTGGTATCTTCTGGAAATAACATTAATTTCCACTGTCCTCTATGATTAATACGTTCTAGAATTTTTGCCAAGTTGAAATAGAAAATGAAACAGATGCATCTAAAAACCTTTTGCTAGCTTAGGGGAAATCATTTTTAGTCCTCTGTTCTGTCTTTGACTATGGGCTTATGAGCTTCCCCAAGACTGTATTTCCTTTCTTCCTGATACTCACATTCGATTTCCTAGTTCCTGTTGGTCTTGCTTGGATCCCTTTGTGCTGACTCACAGGTCCATGTCTATAGTCCTAATGGCTCACACAGGCTTTATGCCTTCCCCTTCCTCTCTCTAGATCCCAGACCTTGTAATTATCTATGACCACTCTTCCCTTTTAGTTGCTTTTGTTTTTAGTTTTTGTTTTATTATGTGACAAGGTGTCACTATTGTAGCCTTGTGTGACCTGGAACATAGTGATATGTAGACCAGGTTGGCCTCAAAATCACAGAGATCCACCTGCCTCTGCTGAGTATTGGGATTAAAGACGTGTGCTACCACCAGGCAGCCATTTGTCCTTAATCACCATGGTCATATATTTCCCCCCATCCTTATTCTGTGGCAGCAGCTTAAATCTGAGTCTCTATTTGCACCATAATGTCTGGTCTTTGTCATCTTCATCTAGCCCTCACCTGTGGGTGCTCCTGACCAGAGTTCTGGCCCCTGCTCCCATTCACATTCAGCTTGCTAACCATGCTGAAATCACAACAGTGCTTTCAAAATATGAATCCAGTTATGGCAAAGTTCCTCGGGACTAAAGGAGAAACAATTCTGTTTCTCTAGATTTATGCCCTCCATACCTGACCACCTCCTCGCTCTTGGCTCACTTTTTCCTGGCTCATTGCTCTCCCCTGGATCATTACAGTTGACTGCCAATTTTGATCTTTTGGTCTAGCCCTCACCCCCCCTCCCACCCATCTTTATTAGCTCAAGTTCATATTTCTCATTCAGTGTTGAAGAACAGACCCAATACCTCTTACCTTCATTCCTCACGTGTACACCCATGCTGGCCTCTCCTGGTCTGTGTGGCTTCAGCATTCCATTCTTCCACTCACTTCTGTCTCCTCTCCTACATGGATCTTTAACTCCATCTTAGTGTCATAATACAGCAAACCCTCTGTGCCTCTTCTTTCTCTCACCACCTGACAGCCTCCCTGTCCATCTTAATGAAATACGTGGATTGACTTTCCCCCAGTCTGGCTTAAAACCTGCCCTGGTTCACTTTTACTTTTACAACAGTCCCCTTTACCCAAAGGGCATCTATGTTTTACTACTCCCATTAGATGTTTGAAACCACACAGTGCTGAACCCTCCATACACTGCCCTCTTTACCTTTTCTGTCAAGGGAAACCCTTTCTGACCACTTTTTAGCCTGTCTGAATTGTCAACATCTCTGTTCAGGCAGTTTGGAACCATTAATAAGGAAAATAAGGGCTGCTTGCATTCAGGCTCTGTGAAGCTGTGCCATTTGCCCTAATAACCAAAACAGCTGCTAAGTGGTGAATGGGCAAGTGACATTTCCAGTATGGATGTGCTGGACAGAGGGGTCCTGGCTCATAAATTGGGTGGGGTCGGGTCAGAGATCATGCTACTCAGAAAAGTTCACAGTTTCAAACTTTATTTTTGAATTTACTACATAACATCTTCGGACCACAGGTGCCTGCTGGTAGCTACAACTGCAGAAGGGAAAACTAGGTGACGGACATTGGAGGGGGGTGGGGCAGTTACACTGTGCGCATTGTCTCTTTTGTGTTAATTAAATCTTGTAGTGTGGTCTTCCTTGTCAGCTGTTCCGTACTTGCCAATTTTCCAGAAATTTTAGGCCTTCTAGGTTTGGAATAAGCGTCTCATGCTTGTTTTTGGTAAGCATTATCTTTCTTGCTAACGTAGGCAGATAACTGTTGATTACCTGATTGAAAACTTTGATTACTGTCTTTGTAAACTTTTTCTTCTTTCCTAGAGAGTTATTTTTTAAAACAACATTCAACTCCATGAATCCGAAGAACTTTGACCATTCCAAGTCTCAACGCCACACCACTACTCCAGTAAATTTGTGCTACAACTGGTAACAATGACCAGACGCCTGAAGAATTAAAATGCCAACACCAAACTTTACCTTAACAGCTCTGGTCTATGCTATTCCCATGCATTTCTAACATTATTTGTTGTATAACCACTTCTTAATATCCTTGCTTCCCTTTTCCTCTCTCTTTTTAAATTCTTTGATTTTTTTTGTTACGAGTTTTGTATTTGTTTCCTTTTCCTACCTGCTTTCAGTGACTCATTTGCTCAAATGACAGTGAACAAAGCCAGCGCAGGCTGGTGAGGTGCTGTTCACTTGAACAGGTGCTGCTGTGTGGAGAGGAAACTCCGTGACTAATTTAGATAGCGACTTTCATTCTTCAGAGTTGTTTCCATTGACTTCTTCCAGTCACTATTTACAGTTTTCAGATGGCAGTGAATACACTGCGGAAGAACATATTAATACCAGTTTAAAGCATTTCTCACATCCTGAAATTTTTCTAACGTTTGGGAATTTCACTATGGATGATTTTTATATTGAACCCTTTGACTCTCCAGTGCTGTGACTTTGTGCTCAGTCCGAGACTCTCCAGACTGGAGAACTACGAAGCTCACTGACCAAGCACTGTGTTCAGAGACCATCACCCCGCAGTGCCGTATTTCTCAGACATATGCTCTGCTGCAGCATTCCAGAACCAGACGCGAACCACAAAATGTGCCCTTCCCTTTTACTACTAAAAGAAAATCAGGCAGCTTAAAGCCTTAGCGCTTTCTTTCTTAACCTTTCCAATTTCAGTACTTCCCATTATTTGAACACTTGAGTAGAGCACTTGCTGTGTATTCAACTCCTTTGTCTACATGTAAAACTGACCTTCTGTTACTGAGCAGGTGTATTGCTTTAAGATAGTTTGACCGGTGGGTTGGAAGATGCAGGGAAGAAGAGGGGTAGGGACAGTGGTGGGGTTCCGTCGGGTATAAGAAAGCTGTACCATTTAAAGCTGACACCAGAGACCTGATAGGGACTCATTAACTGTATTGAACTTTTTTTTTTCATTTGCTTTGACTCTATGTATAGTTATAATGCCAGATTAGATTTATAGCAGCTTCAAGTTGTATTAAATGATATTTTGCTTTATGTAATACTGTTATAAAATAAAAGTTTGTTTATTCTATATACTTGTCACTTCTCTTTTTATAAACATTCAAGAAATAAATTGGAGTGCTATTTTTCCATCAGAAAATTTAGTATTTTGTGAAAATACTTAATAGAATTTTAAGAGTGGTTAAGCTCCGTTGTTGTTTTTGGTTATTTTTCTTTTGTTTTTAGTTTGCTGCCGCCACCAGCATCGGTGATCTGAAATGTACCAGGTTCCTTGCACCTGGTTAAATGGTGCTCCCAGGTTGTTTGGATTCTGCAGGGGAGATCTGTCCTTCTTTCCTTTGTGTGCTTTCAGGAACTATTTCAGCCACACCGTTTGGGCCTGGCCCCTGTGCTCCATGTCCTACCTTATTTTATGTGCACTGTGTCTTCATGTGCGGAGCAGACTGCTAAGGGACCACATCCCAGTGAAACTGAAATGGCTTACTGGGAAACGTTCATCATGGCAAACCACATGATGGCTTAGTTGTCTTTTAAACATTATACAGAAAAATGGTCAACAGAGTACAATCTTTTTGAAATGTTATATAGAATTTCTTTATGTAGTCATTTAAAGTGAGCACAGGAAATATAATTTGCAAAACTGTCTTCTTTGAGATCTTCTGCCACCAAATTATCTCTCAACTTGTGAAAGGCCTTTCTCACATTCTCTATAATTGTTAGAAAAACAGCAATTTGGAGAAGCCTGTCTCAGCGAGCCAAGGTTTGGGAATATTATGAAACCAAACGTGCAAAACTCTGTAAATACACTTCCCATCAGAGAGTGAATGTGTATTGAGTTCATATTTAAAGATCACCGATTGATCTTCCTGTGATGGTGGGCGAGAACTATGTTGTTTTTGTGTGTGTACTGAATGCTGATACCAGTGATGGAAAGTCTCTACAGCACCCATGGGCTGGGCACTCAGAACGTGGGCTCAGTTTTAATCTGCTGAGGCACCATGGACAAGGGACCCTGGAACAATCAGAGACATGGTGGCCAAAGAGCCACTCGGAACAGTGTTGATAATTACCCCTCATTGGAACATCATTGAAGCCTATCTTTTAAATAGTTGATACTTCTTACAGAAGGATCCCCAGAATGTCTTTTATCTCACTCGGTAAACTGGCCCAAATGTCAGAGTGAGTAGAAAAGTGGATCACATAGTTTCCAGATACAGATTTGAAATTTTTAAGTAGAAAGTATTTTTAAATCCTTAATTTTATTAACTAGAAATAAAAATCCTAGCGTGCGTGCCTCCTGCTCCGTTCACTTCGGATCATTCATGCTGTGATCTGCACCATGACCTAATGCTGTTAGAGTCCAAATCTGCTTCTGGTTAGTATGCTAATGTGAAGTCAGAAAGCAAAATCGCATTTCTTTTCTTGTAGGTATGAGAAAATTAACTGAAAGGAGGAATTTATTTCTGCCTTACTGGTTCAGAGGGTTGCAGTCCATCATAGCGAGGGAGGATGGAAGGGCAGGTACCAAGCAGGAGTATGTGGCAGTGTCATCCCATAATGCACAAATAAGCAGAACATGCAGGGCAGGGAGCATGGACAGGTATCACTTTGGAAACCCCAACCGTAATGTTCCCCTTCTGCCGACAGGACCCAGCTCCTAAAGGCTCTACCCATAACCTCAAAACAAACTAGGACCAAGTGCTTGACACATGAACCTGTGGGGGACATTGCAGATTGGAACCATAACTTCTTAGAGCAGAAGTTCTCAACCTGTGGGTCACGACCTCTGTGGGAATTAAACGACCTTTTCACAGGGGTTGCCGAAGACTATCCTGCTCATCATAGTTGCGTTATGATTTATAACAGTAGCAAAATCACAGTCATGAAGTAGCAATGGAAATAATTTATGGTCGGGGGTTACCACAAAAGGGACTGTATTAAAGGGTTGCAGCAATAGGAAGGTTGAGAACCACTGTCTTAGAGCATGCTTTGAAAATTTTAATCTGAAGAGTGTTTTAACATTTCCAAATTCTGACAGTTACAAGGTATGAATTCTGATTTCTAAAATTTACTTTTGGCAGAGATTTCAAGAAAAATCTATTCCTGACTTTTTCATTGCTACTAGAAAGCACTGAAATACCTGGAAAGATGAACTCTCGCCTTACAGTTAAAGAGATTACAAATACTGTTTCAGAGAACATGAATTGTACCCTTCCATGCCTAATTTTCTGTCTTACCAACAAGATTCATGATGTGGTGTGGCCATGGACTTGTAGTCTGTTTCTGGAAGTCTTAGAAGGGACCATCTTGGAGAATGCCAAACTGCAAAGTTACTAATTCAGTTAAAAAAAAAATTGAAAACTTAACACTGCCTTACATAGCTGAGTGTGATGATTTGTTCTGTCATCCCTGCACTTTATAGGACTGAGGCAGGAAGAGTTCAAAGCCGTCCTGTCAACTTGGTGTGTTCTAGACAACATATCTA